>CM062377.1:33591538-34332154 GCA_031216125.1 Dalbergia cochinchinensis
TGCATTTTTAGATCGAGAAAGTAAATCCACTTTGTTAGGGAAAGTAAACCTAACTACCAAGAAGAGCATAAGATTTATGATTCTTGGGCTGGAGAAAGTAAATCCAATCTATCGGTGAAATTAAACCTGACTATCATTGAATTGAATCGGGGAAAGAAAACCTGACTAGGAACAGGCCTGTGAGAATCTGAGAAAGCAAATCCAATGATCATATACAGAATGAGCTCAATCTCAAAAGCGTTCTATTACCCATCATTGTCACGCTCGGGATGGCGGTACGTAATGCCTAAACGTGACAAGATTAGTCGAGGGACAAGGCAAGTTGAAGAAGTAAATTTTGTAAGTAATCCTTTGTCTTATATGCCAAGTGAAGAAGTTTAATATCGATATTGAGACCAATATGTTTAAGTGGAAAGTTAGCAGTGTATGATGTTGAGTAGTATGGCATGTGTATTGTAACACCCTAACTTTCAACACAATACACCTAGGATGCATAATGGTTAATTGTTAGTTGTTACTCTTTCGTCTTAGAATTGTACTTAATTTTAAGACTTTTGAAAATAAGTCTATGGAAAATACGACCTTTTTTTCTTTGAAAGACCAAACTATATGTAACACCCTAAAAAAATTATTTAAAAAATTAATTTGAGTTTTATTAGTTATAATTTCAAAAATTTGATAGTTTGAACAATGATGAGGACGATCCAACAGATTTGTAAAAAAAAAAGAAAAATGTGAATAGTATTTTGCGGGCCCCGTAGGCCTTTCGGGATAGTCGAAACCCTAGAATTGGGACCCGGAGATGCCTAAAATTGAGAAATTATCTGATTATGGTTAGAAATAGGTAGAAATAAAGATTTTATACCCGAAATTATTTTTTGGGCAATGTTTGATTACCTGAGTACACTGTTTCACTTATCACATTGAAATTTCAGTGTGCGATTTCTAACACCGAAAGCTGTTTTAATCTTTACAAAATAAAGAACCTTATCCCTTTATATTAAATGAATGGCTAAGATTTAATCTTGAATTACAAGATTAATCCTAGCCATCCATTTTTCTTTATTAGATTAGGAAATATCTAGCTTTAATATATAATATTCAAGCATTCATTATAAAGATAAATACAAACTAAAACTTCTCTAAGAAGCTAGTAACATTCACGGACAGCAAGCATAACTTCAGAAACTCCATTGCCTTCTTGATATCAACCTTGAGAATTTGATTTGTGCTCAAAAATCATAAGCCTAACCTACTCAAAATCAAAAACTTACTTAAGTAAACTTGTTCTACACTTCAACCTCCACAAATACAACCGATTAGATTCTCCAAACCTTCACTTTAGTACCTCACTCATCAATGATTTGAGGAGGGTTTGAGTGTGTTTCAAGAGCTTTGGGGTGGAGAACATCTATCTTGAAGTGTACAAGAGACAAAGAGACATTTGCTTCCAAGGGTAAGGTTTTTGTGACTTGATCTTGTGATTTCTGTTCTTGTTGATTTTGGCTTGTTTCAATGTGATAAAATTTGGTTCTTTTGTGATGTTACACTTAGATATTGATGTATTTGTATAGTTTGGTGTTGGGGAAAAATCAATTTTGTCAAAAAGATGTTGAGTGATACTTGCTGGATTTTTGGTTTTTGTACAGGCAGCTACTGATCATGAATTTTCTGACCTAGTTAGAGGCTTTAGATTTAGCTGAAAATTTTATATGGTGTAGCTAACATGTTAAGGCATCTTCAGTAAAACTTTTGAGGTATTCTGGTCACATTTGCTATGTTTACAAAATCAAGAACCGAAATTGTACCTATGGTGCTTGAACTATTGGAACTAAACTTGCGAATTTGTATTTTTGTTACCATAGCAAATGATTGATTTTTCCTTTGAAATGTTTACAGAGTATTAGAGACATCTTAAGGTTTTACTAGGATTTTATTCCCAATTTTCTAGTTTCAATTGTCAAGTTAAAAATTATGGAATTTGGGAATTTAGCTGAGAATCAGTGGTCTCTGACCACCAAATTTGTCTAATTTTGTTAGCATAGTTAGAGAACTCTATTTACCCTGAAATTTTTATGGAACCTTTTAGACACTTTGAGGTGTCATTTAGAATTTTTATAGCCTTTGAATTGGTTATTTGATATGGAAATAAATTGTGCTACAATGGTGAGAAATTTGCCCAATTGCTGGAAATGAACAAAGACTTGAATTGGCAATGTAATGGTAGTTTGGTTCTATTATGACATGAATACTTGATGTTAAATATTTGATCATGTGACTTGTGATGTATAAATGCATACTAGAGAAAGTAAAGATTGGTATATGAGGCATGATGGAAATCACAATGTGAATGAATGCCTATAGGAGAATGAAATGCATAAGTAAAATGAGATCCTCTATGACTTGTCAAGGGCAAATAAGAAACATGAGATCCTCTATGACTTGTCAAGGGCAAATAAAGAGATATGAGATCCTTTTGACTTGTCAAGGGCAAATAGAGCGATATGAGATCCTTTCGACTTGTCGAGGCAAATAGAGAGAGATGAGATCCTTTCGACTTGTCAAGGGCAAATAGAGAGAGATGAGATCCTCCTCGATTTATCAAGGACAATTAAAGATAATTTCTCTACTTTTGGTATATACATATTTGTATCATATCAAATCATTTTGATTGAAATTATTTACTATGATTATGAGCTTATGATAAATGTGTACAAGTGATTGATTCTTAAAAACAACCCACTTCGGAAATATGATTTGGAACTTTAAAAATGAACCGTTATTATGTAATGCTTGATCACTTTTTTTTAATAAACCGAAGTGGCTGGGGTGATGACGATGACATTATGATTGTGTATTAGGGGAGTTGCCCTATTGAGAATTGTATAATTCTCACCCCTATTTTGTGTGTTCCCTTGTCGTCTTCAGGTTGATCCGAAGAACGGTGAAGACACTACAAGAAAAACTATACTGGAGTTGTAGTAGTTTAGTAGTTGATGTGTTTATTTTACCGTAACTTTATTGTGGTTATATATATGTAAATGTAATAGAGAACAGATGTGTTAAGCTCATAGAAGAGCTTCCTTGGTGTACTTAACCTTGTATTAAATAAATGTTTTGGTTTTCCTTGCTATATATATTTCAATAGAACTACAACATAGTTAAGCCATACCTCACCATACCTCAAGAACACATTATCTCACCTCATGGAACTCATGGAAAGCCTCCAATCTACATCCTCATGGCCAAAACCTCTTCACCCATGAGCTCCCTCCATTTGTTTCATTTCTCTATAAATAGAATGCCTTGAGGAGCTTGCACCACTTTTAGATCATTTGCTAAGTTTAGGAAACACTCAAAGCTTTTCTTTTCTCTCAAAGTTCTAGTGTTCTTCAAGTTCTTCAAGCTCTTCAAAGTTCTTCATCATCTTCATCTTCTTCTTCCATCTTCAAGTTCATCACACCAAGTAGGGATTTTCTTTCATGTATTCTTTTCTTTAAAGTCCTTGTTTCAAGCTTGATGTTCATAGTTTCTCTTGTTTCTCTTTAGAACTTCATTTCCACTCCTTTTTCCTTTTCATTTTCGGCCATAGGCCTTGGAGAACAAAGGAATGAGAGCTTGATGATGAGAGTTTCATGATGATGTTCATCACTTGAAGCAAACTCTAGAGCTTGATCTTTGTTCTTGAGCAAAAATGTTTCTAGTTTTTCCTTCCTTGAACTCTTGAGAACTTTAGCTTTGATGATGGTTTTAAATGGCTCTATGAACTCAATGATGAGGACTCATGATGTTGGTGTTAATATATCACCAAGATCATGAACTCTAGAGTTTTAAAATGTTCCTTTTTCTTCTTGATGATTTCGGCCATTTCCTTAAATTTTCTAAGCTTCATGGTTTGATTTCCTAAAAATACTATGTTAAGTTTTAAAGAACTCTAAGCTTGACTTTACCTTGTTTGGATGAGTTTGGGTTATGGTTTAAATTCCTTTAAAGTCTTGTTAAGAGCTCTAGAAAGATAAAATGAACTTGCATAATTTATTTTATGCTTGCATTCATATTTACATTCTTGCTACGCATCTTTACTTTCTAGCTATCACTTAAGAACATAAAGATTAAAATGGAACTTGTATCATCACTTAATTTAATTCTCAAAGCCTTTCTATTTCGGCCTTAAAGTCGATTGTTGTTGGGCCTAGAGCACTAAAATAAAGAATTGAACTTGCATCCTCACTTAATTAATTCCTCGAATGCCTATCTATTTCGGCCTTAAAGTCGATTGTTGTTGGGCCAAGAGCACTAAAATGAAGAATTGAACCTTGCATCTTTACTTTCAAGCTTGCACGTTTAAGTTTATGCCTCGTGATATTTACTTTCAAGCTTGCACGTTTAAAGTTTATGCCTTGCATATTTAATTTATGTCATCACTTTATTTTGTAAGCAAGATTAAAAATGAAAAGCATGAGCACGTTTATTTTATGTCGTAATTTAAGAACCTAGAGCTCAAAGACTTGCCCATTTCATTCCAAGTTAAAGTTTAATGTGAAACCATTCTTTGAATGCATATTTTCGGCCAAGTAGTGATGATGGATGTGCAATGAGTTTTCATCTAGCTACTGGGACCAATAGTCTATGTTTTAAGTTTTCCCTAAAGCTTTACAAATCTCTATAAGGTTATGTCATCACAAGTTGTGATTATATTATCTTTTAGGGGATGAAATATGTTTTGGTCAGTGACCTAAGGCTTCACTTAGCCTCTTGATGAATTAAAATGTTTTGCAAAGAGTTTCAGAAGTTCTAGATCGATTCCGAGAGAAACTAGTTAACTTATGTACCTAGAAATGTCAATTTAACTCTCTTATTGAAGTTAAATGTTTTTGGTCCTGATATGATGAGTGTGATGTCGTATGATGACGTTTTGATGTGTTGGAATGTGTGAAAATATCATATGATGATGTAGAAGCGATCCTATGCATGATAGGTAAGAAACTAGCTAACTAGAAATACCGTAAAGCTAGAATTTAACATAGTTTTGACCCATTTGTTTATGGAACTTTTCCAAACTGTTTTAATGGGGACATAATCAGATTTAGATTGTTTAGACATGAAAAATTTGGTTTCATTTGAAATAGAATTGAATTCTAGCACCTATGGGGAAACTAGTAACTAGAAAACTGTAAAAATGCAAATGTAGAACTCTTAGAACATTTAATTTTCTGGATTCTGTCCAGCACCCTTACAACATGGTAAACATGATTAATAATTAGTCCTTAAGCATAGGAATGCCTCATAATTGATTTAGATTTAATATATAAGCCCTTGTAAAGCGGAACCAAAAAAGGGTCTAAAACGTAAGTTTTAGAACCCCGTATTCGCATGTTAGGATTTCCACCCTATGCTATTCAGATTTAAAAGTAAAATGAGAGGATTATGAATGATGTTTAATTATGAGCCTTAGGTGCTTAAAATATGAACGACGGATGTAGAGAACTATATCTCAAGATTAAGACCCGTAAGGGTCAAAGCATAAGCTACCGTAAGGATAAGCGTTTGGATGTTTTATGATGATGTATGAAGTATGCTAATGATGATGATGTTATTCATATGAGGAATTTATGAGGTTATATGTTTATGTGGCATAAAGCAAATTTGGAAGGAAATTCGGTGGAATGACCAGTTGTGCCGAATTCCGACAAATTTGGGGACTTAAAGAGATTTTGAAAATTAAGGTACTAAGATGGGTTCTAGGATGACACCGGTTCGGCCGAGCACCTCCATAGAACTCATGTGACATCGGTACCATTTTATACTCTTAGGTGACACCGGTTCGGCCGAGCACCCTAAGAGTTTTGCCCTAACCCGTACTCAGGTAGTCGGGATTTATGATTTATGATACGCTTATCGTTAAGTGGTAAGTAAGAACTAGTGACGACTAGTTAAGGTATGAGCTCATAACCTAGATGTATGACACGTTCTGGGTGACACCGGTTCGGCCGAGCACCCCCAGTTCAATTGTCTTTTAGGGTGGCCCATGAGGAAGAGAAGTTTCATGATTATGATTATGTCACAAAGTTTTGTCCCATATGAATGTTACTATTGCCACTTTATGCCACCAAGAATGATGATGCTTGATGTTATGTTTTATGTATGTGCATTAGGTAGTGCCATGCATACATTTTCTAATATGTTGCATCCATGACATTAAGATCATCCTAAAATGAATGGACCTTGGCTAAAATATATTTTAAAGTTTAAAATGAACTTAATACATGCTCAGTCGTTTTGTATAAATAAACCCAAGGTTCCTGAGGACGTAGATGATGACACCTAGGTAGTAGGAGGCCCTACTGAGATTCTTTAGCAAGATTCTCACTCCCTCTATCTCTTTCTTTCCGTCACGTCTTCAGATGGCGGCGTCAGAGTGTTCATGGACACCCCGACATGGGAGGTGCACTATGACCCGGCTCACGGGTCATACCATTTTGAGGGGCAGTGCACGGTGCGGGTTTTCATGTTCATAGGACGCCCCTTCGCTCATCCCGTGCACACCAATCGCTTCTCCCCGACTGCACCCTATGGCGACGAGCGGGTTTTTGAGCGTGCGCGTACGCATGACGAGAGAGTGCTCCGCATGCACATCGCCGCCTTAGCCATGCGAGACTATCCCAATTACGTGCCCCGGACCTACTTCTCGGAGACCGACCCGTCCGAGGACCTGCCTACTCATCCGTATAGCGAGAGCTCTGCCCCCTCTCCACCATTGATGAGGGAGGCGGTGAGGATACCGTGACTCGGACCAGAAGCGAAGTCACTCTCGATCCCGTTCCCCTGCTCTTCTTTACGCCCGAGTAGCTCGCACAGTTTCTCGGATACTTGCCTCGTTCACGAGACGGACGTTAGTAGGAGGTGACGATCGATCGATGGAGTACCCGGTTAGAGCACACACCACTTAGATGGGGATAAACCTTCTTTTGTTTAGAGGTTATCCCATTAGGTGCACTCGGGTAGGGGAGTAGATCATGTTTATGTTTATGTTGTATTTCCTTTCTTGTATTTTCCTGTACTAAACTAAGTCCCACACTTATAAGTGGGCAAATTATATATATATGAGATGATCTTCAGTGTTACTCATGGTGTGCCTTATGTTATGATGTTGTGAGACATTTGTTTACCATACATGGTTTACTACTTATCGCATCACGCGGCTCTCACTTTATTTTTCAAAAAAAAATTACCCGTATTTTCCGCTAAGTAATTCAAAGATAAATGAGAACTATGAAGTAACAGACTAACGATTAACCTAAATATGTTCTAGAGTATTGGGTTAAAAATTAGGATGTTACAAACTCCCTCACGACGAAATTACGAACTTGTACGAAGACGAGGCAATTTCTAAGGTTGCGATGAGATTATATCCCCATTTCTACTGCGCCACTCTGATCTCGATAATTGTGCAACTTCTATGCTAACATCACACGGAAGTCCATCATCACCGCCATCAACCTTGTCTGAAAACGAAGATGGAAAGAAAGGTAGAGGGAGTGAGAAACTTATATAAAAATCTCAGTAAGGTTTCCCTCTCCACACACAAGTCATCATCATCGTCCTCATGAACCATGGGTTTAATTATGAAAGTAGTGGGTATAAATAAGATTCATTTATTAAGTTTTCAAATACCATTAACTGAGACCTGTATCTTTTAGCATGAATCTTAATGCATGAATGCAACAGGTATCTCATGTATGCATGGCAATGCCTTAGTGCATGCAACATAAATCAACAATGTGCAAGTTTAAAACACAAGATAAGGCTAAGCACATAGAAAACTAAAATAATGGCAAGTAAATGGATGCATGATAGGGCAATGCTATGAGTTATACATCATGTAATATGCATGGGAAGGCATGAAAACCCATGGTAACTTACTCTCTCATGAATGAATTCTCACATTTCTTTCTTATCAATTCCACCCTCTTACGTTATCACCAAAACCAACTAACATGCCAGCCCCAGTGATTTTTACAATTACCACTAGAACCACTATTGCAGATTTACATGGGCTAATAGAGGGGGAAAATCTCATCACTTCCTTGCCTTTCTTATTATGAATATGCAAATTACTTGGATCACCTCTCATAACCTTTAATTCGGGAAGTCTAGAAGATCATTTCCATGTGTCTTATGTCACCTTAAACTAAGCATGCTGTTTTGAGATGCAAAGGCACAATCATATCATATAATATCATATGCTTACATTTCACTTATCATGTGCACTTCAAATATTCCAAGTGTAGTCATAACATGCCACAACAATTCATATAACTAGTTACCAAGTATGCAAACATAATTATCACATAAATCCTTAAGCATATTGAACCTCAACATCCTATGGAATAAGTACTTTCATTATTTGTTAACCGATTAAACCTCTAAATCGGGTCAACCCAACTTTTGTATTTATCCTTTTATGCATCTAAGGGATCAATTACAAGCATTCTTATTGATTATTAACCTTAAGAACATTACCAAACAAATCTGGACAGATTTGAGTGGAGAAGAAAATGAGTGATTTCGGTGTTCTAGAAGTTACGTCTTTGACCCTTTTTTATTACCGACGTTTCCTATGATGCTATAATAAATTCCTAAGTCAATTATGAGTGATTCCTACACATTTACTAAGTGTTAAACATCCTTTTTTCCAAAGAATAACATGCTGGATAGAAACCATATTTTTCACTTTTAAAGATTCTAGAAATCACATTTTTTATTCTTCCTAGTTACTAGTCTTTCCTTAATTACCAAAAATCATTACCACACTAATTAATAACAATTTTTACATGTTTAACATACTCCAAATATCATTCTTCAAATCAGGAAAGGTTTGGACAGAATCAAAAATTCAATTTTCTAAGAACATGTAAAGTCACAAAATAAGTATTTCTAGTAACTAGTCTTAGGAGTAAATCTAGATCAAGAAACACACTTGTAATTTATTTTATACCCATAGAAACACAAATAATAACCTTAGTTCAGTGGTAAAGTTAAAGAGCTCAATAAGAGAATTTTGGTTATGTGAGTCATGTTTTAGCATTTTAAGAGTTAACATATTTTCCAAGGAAAATATGTAAGACACAAACTTTGAATCCTTAAGATGGTAATATTACAACATCTTAAAAACTTTATTCCTTTGAAAACAAAACCTTTTTGTAAATACAAATGCCCATGGAACTGAAGTTCTTATGTAAGTTGAAAGAGGTAAGTGTTAAGCTCTAGATTATTTAGGTGATGGTATAAACTTAAACGTGCAAATGCAAGCTTCATTTTAATTTTGATATTATATGGTGATGGCAATGGAAACATAAATATGATATGCAAGGCTCAAATATAAACATGAAATGCAAAGACTTGAAATATAAATATGAAAATGCAAGCTCATTTTTAATCTTTAAGTTTAGGTGATGGCTTGAAATATAAACATGCTAGACAAGAAATATAAACATGAAATGCCAGTTCATTTCTTATCTTTAAGCTTTAGGTGATAACTTGGAAATAAATATGATATGCAAGTCCAATTCTTTATTTTAGTGCTTTTGGCCTCTTAGAGTGTTCACTCTAAATCAACAATCAACTTTAATGTTGAAATAGGTAGCCTTTGAGTTTAATTATTTAGGTGATGACATAAATATAAATATGAAGTGTAAGGCTTGAATATAAACATGAAATGCAAAGACTTGAAATATAAATATGAATGCAATCCATTTATTATTTCTTTGAGTCCTAGGCTCAAGACTACCATTTAACTCTTTAAAATCACGTAACATCTTATTTGTTAAAAACTCTTAGAAATGAATCCTTCAAGCTTTAGAGGTCAAGTAAATGATGGTTTTACAACTAACACCCAAGATCCTCATCATCAAGCCATGGTTTTTTCAATAACAAAGCCATCAAGGCCGAAAATGAAGGGAAAGAAAAAGGAAGGTAAGAAACTGAAAATGAGAAGGAGAAAGAGAAAACTAACATTATAACATCTCAATCCAAGAGTAATACAAAAGAAAAGAATAACAAACATCAAAACACTCCCTACCAAAGATGTGTTTCTTGCTAGAAGAAAAAGAGCTTGATCTTGAAAAGAGGTGAGAAGAAAATTCCTCCTTGGAGTCCAATATAGTTTCGGCCAAGAGGAAAAGAAAAGGAAGGAAGGTTTTCCTTGAGTTTTGATGCTTAGGGATGGAAAGGTTGTGTTTCTTGATGGTTGTAACACCCCGATTTTCTGTCTGAGAGAGAAAATGACTAAAATGCCCCTGAGGTCATTTTCTGCCTGGAATTCGAGGATAGCCGGCCCGACAGTTATTGAAGGGTAAACTCAATGTTTGAAGAGGATTAGATAGTCCTTGAGTGATTTCGGAAACGAAGATCTTGTTTTCTGCAATTTCGGATCAAAATGACCGAAATACCCCTATAGCGTTTTTACGAGGGTAAAGGTGCTGTTTGAGCCCGAAACTTTCCCCGAAGGTTTAAATGATGCTTTCATGTGTTTAAAAGTATCTGTTTAAGTCTCGATGGTCCTGGGCAATTTTTGTACAAGATTACGATTTTGCCCCTCGAATAGTGCCGTTTGAGCTTAATGATATAATTAAGCAAACCTAAGCAATATTAGGCTCTAATTGAAGATTAATTAATTTCCATAATTAATCTAGAGTCAAAATAATTTATTAAAATTAATTAGAACCTAAAATTGCTTAAATTAAACCTAAATCTCTTTTTAAAACCCATCTTCAGATTTTGAACCCTGTGAAACTTCATAAAACCAGTTTCTAATCATTTGATCTTCTTTTTGACCTTGCAAATCCATTTTTTGATCTTGCACACTGATCTGCTGCTCTAGCAAACAAATTGTCTAATCTTGCAAATTGATCATCTTCGTTTGGGCTTCAGTTTAGAGCCATGAAGTAAGTATCCAGAGATGTTCATGCATGAATGCTTGAGCAGATTTAAAAACTTTTAAGTTCAAAAGTTTTTCTAAACACAAAAATGATCTTCAGCTAATGGTTTTGTGAATGTATAAGACAATTTGTCTTCAGTATTTACAAACATTAACTCAACATCCTCTTTCTAAACATGATCCTGAATAAAATGATGTTTAACATCGATGTGCTTGGATCTAGAGTGTTGGATACAATTCTTACAAGATTAATAGCACTAGTATTATCACAGAAGATAGGGATTTTGAAATACCTCAGGTGATAATCTTCCAGTTGATTTCTTATCCACAGAATCTGGGTGCAGCAATTTGCAGTAGCTACATATTCAGCTTCAGCAATAGCAAGAGTAATGTTCTATTTCTTGCATGACCAGGTGATGAGGCCCATTCCAAAGAAACAGCAGTATCCACTAGTGCTTTTTCTCTTTATTCTATCACTAACAAAGTCAGCATCACAGTATCCTACAATCTCACGAGAATGTACCTTTTTGTTCCATGAGCCAAGATTAGTAGTACCAGATAACTATTTTAGAATTCTTTTAACAGAATTTATGTATGATTGCTTTGGGTTAGATTGGATTCTAGCAAAATCCCTACATTTAATTGAATGTATGGCCTACTTGATATAAGATATAGAACTGAACTAGTCATTCCTTTATAATCACTTTCTGATACCTTCTCACCATTCTTATTAGCATAGATCACTTGAGATGGATGCATGAGAATTCTCATGGGTTAGGCTTGATCAATATTGAACTTTTTTGAAAGCTCTTTTGTATACTTATCTTGATAGATCAAGGTTCCTTTCTTTTATTGTTTTATTTGAAAATCGAGGAAAAACTGAAGTTCACCGATCATGCTCATCTTTTCACAGAGAGAATGATTAGTGGCACCAAATATGATGTCATCAACATCTATTTGGACGATCATAAAGTGCTTATCTTACTCAAGAGTAAATAGAGTAATGTTAACTTTACTTCTCTTAAACCCATTCTTTGGCAAGAAAATACTTAGCCTTTTGTACCAAGCTCAAAGAGCTTGTTTCAGACCGTAAAAGTTCCTTTGTCAGTTTGAAGACATGGTTGGGAAAGTTTTCATTCTCGAAACCAGGAGGCTGCTTCATGCATACTTCCTTAGAGATTAATTCATTTAAGAACATAGACTTAACATCCATTTGGTAGAGAGTGAATCTCTTGAAGGCAGCAAAAGCAAGTAGCATTCTCATGGCTTCCAACCTAGCTACTGGTGCAAAGGGATCATCACAGTCTATTCCCTCTTGTTGATTATCACCTTGTGCAACCAACCTTGCTTTGTTTCTGATGACCTTGCCAGCTTCATCTAGCTTGTTTCTGAACACCCATTTTGTTCCAATGATGGTCTTTCCCTTGGGCTTCTTAATGAGCATCTAGACTTTGCTTTTCTCGAATTGGTCTAGTTTTTCTTACATAACATCCACCAAAAATTGATCATTAAAAGGTTCTTCAATACATTCAGGCTCGATGGTGTAGATGAAAGCACTATTAGATACATTTCTGAGGGAGGATCTGGTTCTTATAACCTTGGAAATGTCTCTAAGAACTTTGTTTTGAGAAACTGTTTTTAGACCAAAAACTTCTCTATAGTTTCTATAGCCTTGATGTCCTTCTGTTTTCTCTTTTTTCTTTAAACTATTCTTCTTCATGCTCAGAAATATCATTTTTTGATGGCTTTAGAGTCCTGAGTGTAACACATGAAAAATTATTTAAAAATTAATTTGAGCTTTATTAGTCATAATTTCAAAAATCTGATAGTTTTAGCAATGATGAGGATAGACCAATGTGTAACATCCTCCCAAGTACAACATCATCCCTAAGTCATGACATCAGACTTGAGAGTTGTTACTTACAAATTAGCGGACCTTTCTTAAATATCTATAGCCAGTTTGATTGATTTGCGAGATAATTATGTCGTAATTCTATTGATGTATATATATAGCAAGAAAAACCAAACATTTATTTAATACAAGGTTAAGTACACAAGGGAAGCTCTTCTATGAGCTTAACACATCTGTTCTCTATTACATTTACATATATGTAACCAAAATAAAGTTACGGTAAAATAAATACATCCACTACTAAACTACTGCAACTCCAGTATAGTTTTTCTTGTAGTGTCTTCACCGTTCTTTGGATCAACTTTTTGGAAAAAGACACGGGAACACACAAAATAGGGGTGATAATTATACAATTCTCAGTAGGGCAACTCCCCTAATACACAATCATAATGTCATTGTCATCGCCCTAGCTACTTCAGTTTATTAAAAAAAAAAGTGATCAAGCATTACATAATAACGGTTCATTTTTAAAGTTCCAAATCATATTTTCGAAGTGGATTATTTTTAAGAATCAATCACTTTGTACACATTTATTACAAGCTCATAATCATAGTAAATAATGTCAATCAAAATGATTCGATATGATACAAATATGTATATACCAAATGTAGGGAAATTATCTTTAATTACCCTTGATAAATCGAAGAGGATTGTAACATCCTAATTTTTAACCCAATACTCTAGAACATATTTAGGTTAATCATTAGTCTATTACTCTTTTAGTCTCATTCCTTACAACCTTTCATTAAAATACTTAGCGGAAAATATGAATAAATTTTTCTTTCTGAAACTTGAAAGCAAAACGCGAGCCGCGCACTAACCTAACGTTCGTCATAACCATTACGTGCAAGAAAAAGTAACCACACCATTGATAATCAAGAAACATAGTATTATACATAACAATCATAATATCATCACATCTTCATAGATTCATAGACTACTAACATCATTGTACCATCATTTACATCAAAACATGCCCATATATGTGAAGTCATCCTTATCCACCTATGAGGTTAGATAAGTGTCAACCCAAAAGCTAAGCTATCTATGCCTCTGCAGTGACCCTCTACTCCGTCTGCTAGTGTGTCCCTTAAGCGCGCGCCTCAAAAGAAGTCACAAACCTCGTTGTAATCCTCGTCTAGAGACGACACGGAAGAAAAGGAAAGGATGAGAAACTCATTCGAGATTCTCAGTAGGGATTCCCGACTCTAACACTAGTGTCATTGTCGTCGTCCCCAGCCACCTCGGTTTTAATTATGAAAAAGGTGTACATGCATAAGGATTGGTTTTAGGCTTTACAAATCTATTTATCCGAAGTGGGTGTGTAACACCCTAATATTCGACCCAATACTACTAGTACGTACTTAGGCCAAATATTAGTCGTTACTTGCTGGCATGGTTCATCTTCTTGAGAAAATAGACTTAACGAAAATACGAGCCAACTTTTTTTTTGAAATCGTTACTTAAAATAGAAGCCGCGCGTAACTTTACGAGTCGGTATCATAGTATACGGAATGATAACATAGGAATGGCTCCAAACCATAACATCAATCATAACTGAAATACCTCATAGATAAAATATGCCTACCCTACAGGGCAGGACTCTTCAAGTACATAGTAACATGAATACGGTAGAAAAACAGAATACATGGAAAAGAACTGGAAAGAAGCATCCCTACCCATGTGCAACCTAAGATGGATAACCTCAACACAAAAGAGGTATCATCCATACTATGTGACGTGCGTGCACTAAGGACTACCCTCCAACTCCATAGCAGACTCACGGGTACGGAGGAACGTAGCCAATCCACGGGCGGAGCTCGGCAGGTGCAGGCATGCCCTGTGACTGAACGTGTCGTCCACGTCGGGGTCGTGGTCCGGGCACCGAAGCCCTCCGACGCTGAGTGACTGTCTCCTCGCTGCCTATCTGTCGCAGAGGCGGAGTGGGGGCAGAGCCCTCATGGTCCATGGGGGAATCCTTTGAAGGGTCTTCCTCTGAGTGCTGCGATGATGGCATGTACTGCGGCGCGTCCGCTGAACCGGCAGAGTGGGTCCGCAGGTTCCTCTCATGTCGTGGCCGTGCATGCTCAAAGATCGCGGGGTCACCATAGGGGATCTTTGGGAGAAGCGATAACTGTACAAGGGCTGTGCGAATGGCCGTCCTAAAAACATGAAGATGCGCATGCATAACAGGCCCTCAAAATGAAATGACCCATGCTCAGGGTCATGGTGGATCTCCCACCGTGGCGTGTCAATGAATAGGACGAAGGTCGCCATCTCGCTCTGAAGACGTAATGGAAAGGAAAAGATAGAGGGAGTGAGATTCTTACTAAAGAAACTCAGTAGGGTTTTCCTTCTATCCTAGGTGTCATCATATACGTCTCCAGGAATCTCGGGTTATTTATAAAATAATGGACATACATAGGTTCAATTATGAGTTTTCCAAAATCTCATTTTCCGAGAATCCGTTCTTTTTAACATGGCACTTGTGTTACATAGGCTATATACTAAAATCATAGACATAAATCATGTAGCTTGGTACGTAGAACATGCATCATATAACTGGTACATGGTACATAAATCATATAACTGGTACATGAAACATAAATCATATAACTGGTACATGAAACATAAATCATATAATCGTACATGAAACATAAATCATATAATCGGTTTACTTAGGTGACATAAGAACCTTTACTTAATCGGGCCGCCTAATATTTCTCCTTTTGAGAAAACTCTAGGTTATGAGCTCATACCACGCTAGTCGTCACTAGCATCTAGACTTTATCCATTTGGATAAGTCAACTTCCCGACTTTAAGTACGGGTTTAGGGGGCTAGAATCACATTGTCCCCACCCTTAATTCGGTGGTTTCAAAGGATTGCATTCTGATGTTCTAAGTCATCCTAAGTTTAACATGTTTCTTTAAGATGCCACATAATTAATGCATAACACATAATTACTACCTCGGCATCTTTAAGTCCTTTTTAAAGAATAATAATAACATGTTAATACACGCTATCACATAGGGATAATAGTTAACATGGCACCATACACGTCATGAGCTAACACATCAATTCATCATCAAACTTAGAGGCGCATAATCATCCTTTAAGGTAAAAATCCCTAAATCGGGTAACCTCAAACTTTCCCATTACTTTCTAGTATATTTATGGGATTGATTAACCTCATTACCATAATCCATTAGGTTCTGAATCCTAATTAATTATGATTGGACAGCCTTATGTAGTTGTTCATATTTGATGAATTACGTGTTCTAGAAAATGCGTTTTAAGCCCTTTCTCGCATCCGACTTCTTCTATGGTGCAATAATTAATACCTAAGCCAATTATGAGTCACTCCCACACATCTAGACATAATCTAATGTGATTCTAAATATTTTATCAAGGCTGGGCAGTAAACTCATTTTGCCATTCTTTATAGTTCTAGAATTCACACATTAAGCAAACAAAGTCACTAACAATGCTTTAACGAGTCTAGAACAATTATCACATACTTGGCAAGGTATTACAACATATTTAGACCACCCAAAACAGAATTTAAGGTGCTGGAATTTACTAAGGCAGAACCGAAAACCTTTAAGGCATAAAATCATGAGAAAAACCTTTCTTTCAACCATATAACTTGCTAGTTTCTCTTGGAACCTTTTTGGGACTTCAAGACTATGTAAGATCAAAGTTTATTTTGCCAAAACTCATCATGGAACACCAAGGGCAGCAGCCATTTCGGCTTGCTCTTGGCAAGGATTTAAAACTTAAAAACATGTTTAAAACCTTGGTTAAATGCATCAAAGCTTAGAAAAATTCTAAGACATGCATTATAGGCCCTTGTAGTAAAATGAAACTCATCCTAGAGCCATTTACACCACATGGCCGAATGATGTTCAAGGAGGTACCTCCTTGATTTAATTCTTTTCTTAAGATGAAATGGGCAAGTCTTTGAGCTCTAAAGTTTCAAGTGATGACATAGAATAAACGTGCTATGCATTTCATTTTATAGTCCTTTAGAAAATAAAGTGATAGCACAAAGTAAAGATGAAATGCATCTTCATTCTTATTCTTGGAGTTTAGTGATGACTTGAAATATAAAATGAGATGCAAAGCTTGAAACATAAACGTGCATTGTGCAAGTTCATTCATTATCTTGGGTCTTAGTGATGGCATAAGAAATAAACGTGCTAATGCAAAGCATAAACGTAAACGTGGATGCAACTTCTTTTATATCTTGTTTAGAGCTCTTGCAAGACTTTAAAGGAAACAAGGTTTCAACCCATAACTCATCCTCACAAGAAGAGAAAACACTAGTGTTGCTAAGTTGTATAAAAGAAGATCATATCCTCAAAGTCCATGAGGTGGCCGAATCCTCATCATGAGGAAACAACCTTATTTTTGAACTCTAGGGACCAAGATCTTGGTGGTTCAAACACCAACATCTCAAGTCCTCATCATTGAGTATTTTTACAATGCTCTACATTTATTAACAACACAAAACTCATGATCAACATAAAGGAAAGAAACCGAAACATACTTGGCCTAGAAACCAAATTTATGCTCTAGAGTTTTGTTCATGTGACATACATCAACATGAAGCCCTCGTCATCAAGCTACTATTTTTCTAAGTCCCAAAGGCCTTCAAGGCCGAAACCTCAAGGGAAAAGAAATGAGGTTTTCAAGGATCCAAGAGGAACATAACTATGTCTTGAGCAAAACTTGAAAATAATAAACTTATTTTTAGAAAACTCAAGCTTTAGAGGTTGTTCATGTGACAAACATCATCACACAACTCTCATCATCAAGCTCCTCATATTTCAAGTCCAAGAGGCCTTCATGGCCGAAAACTAACAAAAGAAAAGGAAAGTTTCAAGGCATCAAAGAAACATAACTCATTCTTTGACCAAGACTTGAAAAGAGAAACCTTTCTTGGAAAAACTCAAACTTTAGAGTTTGATCATGTGACAAAGGCCAACATGAAGTGCTCATTACAAAGCTACCATTTTTCCAAGCTCTTTAAGCCTTCATGGCCGAAAACATCAAGGAACAAAAGCTCAAAAAGAGTTTTCATGAAAAACATAGCCTTGTCTTAACCAAGACATGAAAAGATGAAACTTTTCTCAAACAAAACTCAAGCTTTAGAGGTCTCATGTTAGGATGAACACATGGTCATCCCAAAAGAACACTCATCATCAAGCTTTCCTCATTTTGGTCTTGAGGCCGAAAATGAAGAGGAAGAGAAAAGAAGAAACCGAAAATGTTTGAGAGAAAAACTTGCTAACAACACAACTTTCAAACAAGATAAACATTGATCATGAAAGTAAAAGAAAGCATTCTTGAAGAGCTCCCTACCTAGAGTTTGGGATTTGAGAGGAAGTGAAGAAGATGAAGAGGTTGGAGAGGATGAGCTCTTGAACTTGAGAGAAAGAAACTCAAAGTGCTCTAACTCAAAGCTTTAGTGAAATGAACAAAGGTGCTTCAAGTTCCCTAAGCTACCTATTTATAGAGAAGTGAAATGAATTGAATATTGGAGGCCTTTTGGGGGGAAGGATTTCGGCCACTTTTCAGCCACAAGAAGGAAGAAATATCTTTGTTCAAAGCATGGTGTTGGTCATTCAAAGTATAGTGAAAAGTCTAGCTATGCATGTCCTAAAGCATGGCTAGAATGTACCTTATTTTCCAACCTTTAAAAATGCATGAAAACACAAAATTTTGGGCTGCACAAGGGTGAAGAAAACCGTGCTCCTCATGCCCAAAAGAAGAGAAAATTTTCTAGACTTAAATTCCCAAAGCATAGGTAATGTGTTGTAAGACATGTTGTCTTGAAAAAGTTTGATAGAAAGCTTGAATGACCACAAAACAAATCATTCTTTTTGAATTTGAAAGACATAATTTAATTCATTTTAGAAATGAATTGAAAACCTTGATTGACCATATAAAATATTCTTTGAGTCTTGAGTGACAATTTTTCTTGAAAGTTGATCATTGATTGAAAGTGTTCAAGACACATGTCACAAGATAGCTTGAACACATAGACTAATTTTTTTGATGATTTCTAGAGAAAATGGCGCCATTCTTGGTAGCCTTGGGGAGGAGAAATATCTCCTTAAACCATGTTCTAGAAGTGTGTTTTGGTGTGACATAGATTAGGCTTAGGATTAAAAATTGCTAAGTAGGTACTTAGGTGCACTAATAGGTTAATTAAAACCATAAATCCCTAGGTTTAGAGGTGGTCTAGAAGGATTAGGAGTCAACACCTCTAGGACTAGTGATGTGAGTGTGACAACTTGTCTCAAAAAGAAAGTTGATGTGAATAGTGGAAACACTATTCGACACTATTCACATATTCTTTTTCCTTTTTAAAGAATAAGACTATGATGAGGTTTGAATTTTTCCTAAGCAATTTTAGGTTCCAATTAATTCTAAATGATGGTTTTGGCTCTAGATTAATTATGGAAATTAATTAACCTTTAATTAGAGCCTAATATTGCTTAGGTTTGGAGTTAAACGGCTCATTAAGCGAAAATGCAATATGCAGGGGCAAAACCGTAATTTTTACTAAAAGTTGCCCGGGATCTCCGGGACTTAAACCAACATAGTTTATGCCTTAAAATCATTGTTTTGAACCTCAGAACAAAGTCCGGGTCAAAACGGAACTTAATACTGCCTTAATTCTCTTACTGGGGTATTTTGGTCATTTACGCAGAAATCTCAGAAATGAGGTTTTCCCGCTTTGTTAGGCACTCATGCTCATACAATCCCCTTCATATAACATATGAACCCTATGAGGATGGCCAAAGTCGGCCGCCCTCGTGTTTCGGGTAAAAATGACCTCAGGGGCAATTTGGTCATTATGAAAGTTTAGCGAAAATCGGGGCGTTACAGGGTGTCTTTTAGTATGTGTCTTAATGACATGAATGCAACAAATATTTGATGAATGCATGACAATACCATATGCACATTAACACGAAAGTCATAATACTTGGGCACATCATAAGGAAACATAAATCATATACGTGGCATAAAAAGGCATAGTACTTTTCATGTGACATCTCTCTCGTAAGTAAAACTCTTAAGTTCTTTTTCTTAAAGACCACCCTCTTAACATATCCACCAAAAGTCCAACCGATTCACCGGCCCGACGATAATCTGGTCACCAAACTACATCTCACCTATCGCCTAGGAGTGAGCTCAATCCTAACTAGTCGTCACTAGATTTAATATGGGCTAATAGAGGGGGTATACATAACTTTCTTGGATCACCTATCTTAGGATCATTTCCTTCTTTGAAACGCTCTACTGGTATCTAGTACACAGCGAATTGTCCGCTTTGGCAAGCTTAATGTCAATACCCTCACGGATTTGTTTCCTCCCCACCATAGCGGGAGATATGCGTCTCAGTGTTATGTCACATCTGTTCTGGGGGTGCTCGGCCAAACCGGTGTCACCTATAACCTTTCCTGGGGGTGCTCGGCCGAACCAGTGTCACCCAGGAGTTTTCACAAACTTTTCTTAAATTCTCAAGTTTGATGGGAAATTTGGCAGCATAACGGTGTTCACCGAATTTCCTTTAAACTTGCTTTATGCCACGGAACTTGTAGGACATGCACAACCATTCATCATCATCATAAGACATCAAATCATTCTCGT
This sequence comes from Dalbergia cochinchinensis, assembly GCA_031216125.1. Lineage (NCBI taxonomy): Eukaryota > Viridiplantae > Streptophyta > Magnoliopsida > Fabales > Fabaceae > Dalbergia > Dalbergia cochinchinensis. The sequence goes on from CM062377.1 coordinate 33,612,053, forward strand.
AATCAATCATACGTCTACTGGAAGTCATAAGGTTCGTTATGTCTTGGGACCTATGGTGTCTTATGCTTTGGCCCTTACGGGTCTTTAACTTGTGGTATAAATTATTCTAACATTAACTATCCACCTTTGATGCACCTTAGGATTCTCTTCTAACAAATATTACTATTATTTATGCTCTTTAATAAATCTAGGCAACTCCATTCCTTCATGGGCAGCGTTATAAACTTATGATTACGAGGTTCTAGAACTTGCGTTTTAGATCCTTTCTTGGTTCTGTCTTCGCCTAAGGCGCTATAAGTTAAACCTAAACCAATTATGAGTCATTCCTATGTCAAAGAACTAATTATAAACCATGTTATCTACATTATAAGGTTGCTGGACAGATTCTAAGAATTAAATGTTCTAAGAGTTCTAGAATTGCGGTTTTACGGTTTTCTAGTTACTAGTTTCTCTATAGGTGCTAAAATTCAATTCTAATCCAAATGTTACCAAGTTTTTCATGTCTAAACAATCCTAATCTGATTATGTTCCCATTAAAACAGTTTGGATAAGTTCCAAAAATAAATGGGTCTAAACTATGTTAAATTCTAGCTTTACGGTATTTCTAGTTAGCTAGTGTCTTACCTATCATGCATAGAATCGTTTCTACATCATCACGTGATATTTTCACACATTCTAACACATCAAAACATCATCATACAGCCACAAGCTCATCATAACAGTACCGAAAACATCTAACTTCAATAAGAGAACTAAATTGACATCTCTAGGTACATAAGTTAACTAGTTTCTCTTGGAATCAATTTAGAATCTCTAAAACTCTTTGCAAATCATTTTAATTCATTAGGAGGCTAAGAGAAGCCTTAGGTCAGTGACCAAAATATACTTCATCTTCAAAAAGGGAATAAAATTATAACTCATGATAATATAACCTTATAAAGATTTGTAAAGCTTCAGGAAAAACTTAGAACATAGATTATCGGCCCTTGTAGCTAGATGAAAACTCATTGCAAGTCCATCATCACTACTTGGCCGAAACATGCATTCAAGAAATGCATTCACATTAAACTTTAACTTGAAATGAAATGGGCAAGTCTTTGAGCTCTAGGTTCTTAAGTTATGACATAAAATAAACGTGCTCATGCTTTTCATTTTTAATCTTGCTTACAAAATAAAGTGATGGCTTAAATTAAATATGCAAGGCATAAACTTAAACGTGCAAGCTTGAAAGTAAATATGCAAGGTCCAATTCTTTATTTTAGTGCTCTTGGCCCAACAACAATCGACTTTAAGGCCGAAATAGAAAGGCATTCGAGAAATTAATTAGGTGATAATGCAAGTTCAATTCTTTATTTTAGTGCTCTTGGCCCAACAACAATCGACTTTAAGGCCGAAATAGAAAGGCCTTGAGAATTAAATTAAGTGATGATGCAAGTTCCATTTTAATCTTTATGTTCTTAGGTGATAGCTTGAAAGTAAAGGTGCATAGCAAGAATGTAAATATAAATGCAAGCATAAAATAAATTACGCAAGTTCATTTTATCTTTCTAGAGCTCTTAACAAGACTTTAAGGAACTTAAACCTCAACCCAAACTCATCAAACCAAGATCAAGTAAAGTCTAGAGTCCTTAAAATTCAACATAACATTTTTAGAAAATCAAAACATTTAGCATGTAAAAGAAAAGGAAGTGGCCGAAACTTCAAGAAGGAAAAGGAACATTTTAAAACTCTAGGGTCCATGATCTTGATGATATATTAACGCCAACATCATGAGACCTCATCATTGAGTCCTTAGAAACATTTTGAAACATCACCAAAGATAGAGTTCTCAAGAGTTCAAGAAAGGAAGAACTAGAAACATTTTTGCTCAAGAACAAAGATCAAGCTCTAGAGTTTGTTTCAAGTGATGAACATCATCATGAAACTGTCATCATCAAGCTCTCATTTCTCTATTCTCAAGGGCTCATGGCCAAAACAAGAAAGAAAAAAGGAATAGAGAAGAAGTTCTAAAAAGAAACAAGAGAAACCATAAACATCAAGCTTTAAAGAAGAACATTCATGAAAAGAAATCCCTACTTGGTGTGATGATCTTGAAGATGGAAGAAGAAGATGAAGAAGATGAAGAAGATGAAGAACTTGAAGACTTGAACTTGAGAGAAAAAGGAAGCTTTGAAGTGTTTCTTTGAAAACTTACTCTTTGCAAATGAACCCAAAATGATACAAGTTCACCCAAGCAAGCTATTTATAGAGAAATGAAGTAATGAAGGGTGCAAATGGAGGGGGAGGCTTCGGCCATGCAGAATGGAGGGAACCCATGAGTTCCATGAGGTGAGATAATGTGGTCTTAAGGCATGGTGAGGTATGGTTCAAAGTATGGTGAGGTATGGTTTAAGGTATGGCCTCAAGCATGGTTCTTTGAGTGAGAAACAATTCAACATGTGAGATAAAAGGAGAGAGATGGCCGAATGTGCATCAGCCATGGGGGGAGGGTTTCTTGCATTTTAATTGTGGTTTAGAGTTGTGTTTAGGTGTATCTTTGATTAGGATTAAGATTAGGAATTTGTAAGAAAGTGTTTAGGTGAGAAAATGGGTAATTAAGGTTGTCAAGACATAATTAAAGAGTTTTCTTGCATCATTAGTGAGTTATAAATTCATTTTAGTGCATAAACAATTCTAGACACAGTTCCTTGATTTAAGGAATTGGAGAGAGAAAACATTATTCAAGATTCCAAGAGTGAAATCTTGAGTTTTAGAAAAGAGATTTAAATCTAATCTAAGCAATCTTAGGTTCTAATTAATTTTAATAATTTATTTTGACTCTAGATTAATTATGGAAATTAATTAATCTTCATTTAGAGCCTAATATTGCTTAGGTTTGCTTAATCACATCCTTAAGCTCAAAAATACTATTCTAAGGGCAAAATTGTAATTTTGCACTAAAACTGCCCGAGACTGCTGGGACTCAAACAGATGTTTTGAAATATGTAATAACATGGTTTTAAACCTCTGGGGAAAGTTTCGGGCTCAAACGACACCTTTACCCGCGTAAAACGCTATAGGGGTATTTTGGTCATTTTGACCCAAAACTGTAGAAAATAAGACTTTCGCCTCTGGAACCACTCAAGGGTCATTCAATCCCCTTCAAACATTGAGTTGGCCCTTCGAGGACTGCCGAGTCAGCCATCCTTGAATTCCGGGCCGAAAATGACCTCAGGGGCATTTCGGTCATTTTCCACTCAGATAGAAAATCGGGGCGTTACAAGGATCTTATCTATCTTTATTTTCCCTCGATAAGTCGAAATGATCTCATTTTTTTCTCTATTTGCCCTCGACAAGTCAAAAGGATTTCATCTCTCTCTATTTGCCCTGGACAAGTCAAAAGGATCTCATCTCTCTCTAATTACCCTCGACAAGTTGAAAGGATCTTATGTTTCTCTATTTGCCCTTGACAAGTCATAGAGGATCTCATGTTTCTTATTTGCCCTTGACAAGTCAAAGAGGATCTTATATTTATTTATTTGCCTTTGACAAGTCAAAAAGGATCTCATGTTTCTTATTTGCCGTTGACAAGTCAAAGAGGATCTCATTTTTACTTATGGTTACAGAACTTAATTCAATATATCATTCACTTTCTTTCCAATGCATGTATAAAACACATATAGGCATTCATTCACATTGTGATTTCAATCATGCCTCATAAACCAATCTTTACTTCCTCTAGTATGCATTTATACATCACAAGTCACATGGAAAAATATTTAACATCAAATATTCATGTCATACTAGAACCAAAATACCATTACATTATCAATTCAATTCTTTGGTTCATTTCCAGCAAGTGGGCAGATTTCACACCATTGTAGCACAAATTTATTTACACATCAAACAATCGATTTAGAGGCTATAAAAATTATTCAAGACACTTCAATGTATCCCCAAGGTGCTTTGAAAATTGCAGAGTAAAAAGAGTTCTCTAACTATGTTAACAAAATTAGACAAATTTGGTGCTCAGAAACCACTCAACCTCAACCCAAGAACAAAAATTCATAATTTTTAACCCTAGCAATTGAACCCAGAAAATTCTAAATAAAAATCCTAGTAAAACCTCAACATATTTATAATATCCTGTAAAAATTTCAAGTGATAATTCTATCATTTGATATGGTAACAAATTTAGCAAAATTACAGCTTTTGTTTTAACACTTCAGGCAGCATATGCTTAATTTCGGTTCTTGATTTTTCTAAGGTAGTTTGACTCAAAATCAAAACCCAAGAAAATTCATGGACTAGCCTAAGATGTTAGCTCCAACACGTATTTTTTCCAGATCACAAAAATTCCCATAACAAGCCCAAAAAATTCGTGATTACACACTGCTTGTAAGAAAACCGAAAATCCAGTAGCATGGTTCAAAATCTGCTTCCACAAAAATGGTTTTTCACAACATTAAACCACTCCACCAAAATTAATACATCACTATCAATATATTATCAACCAATTCAGCTCAAAAATGTTCAGTTAAATCAGTAAAAGATATCACAAAACAGAGTTGACTTAAAAGGGATTTAGAATGCCCTACTTTGAAAGCTTTAAAGCTTTATAACTTCAAAGGTTGTTCCAATTGATTTCCCTTCACTTCAAGGCCACCAATTCAACATCAAATCCTTCCTTAGGCAGTGAAGAATGATTTCTCAAGGTGGAAAAATGTGATAGATTCAAATTCTAATCGGTTAGTTTGGTAGATATTGAGGAGTGGAACAAGTTTAGTGAAGGGAGATTGAGCTTTTGGTGACTTTGGGCTAGTCCTTTGGAGGTTGAACCCTTGTTCATGGCTGTTTTAGAGGAAAAAGAATGGAGTTTGTGTGTACTGCATATATGGCCGAGAATTAAAGCTTCAATGACAAACTTGGTTAAGTTTATCATGTAATAAATGCATGACTATCATATATTATAATTAGACAATATCAAATCTAATAAAGTAAAATAGATGGTTATGATTCAATCTTGTAATTCAAGGTTCAATCTTAGCCATTCATTTGATTTAAAGAGATAATCTCATTCATATTGTAAAGATCAAATTAGTTTTCGGTGTTAGAATTCGCACATCGAAATTTCGCCGAACGGGTCAAACAGTGTACCTGGGTAATCAAATATTGTCCGAAAAATAATTTCGGGTACAAATCTTTATTTCTACCTATCTCTAACCTTATTTCCATGTTTTCCTAATTTCGAGCACCTTCGGGTCCTGAATCAAGGGTTTCGGCTGTCCCGGCGGGCTTGTGGGGCATGCAAGTTACTATTCATATATATATATATATATATATATATATTTTACAAATCCATTGGATCGTCCTCATCATTGTTCAAACTATCAAATTTTTGAAATTATGATTAGTAAAGCCTAAATTAATTTTTAAATAATTTTTAGGATGTTACACAATGGACATGTTAAAAAAAAAATCGAGCTGAGGTGAATAGTGAGGGCTGAGGTTAGAAATAGTTAGAAATGAAGATTTTATACTTGGAATTAATTTTCTGGCAATGTTTGATTACCCGGATACAGTGTTTTACCTGTTTAGTAGAGTTTTGATGTGCGATTTTTAATACCATACAAGTTATTTACGGCTAAGTAACCTTTACCAACCACTTTATGTCAAGTGGATGGCAAGGATTGAAACTTGAAAATCAAATTTTAATTATGTCTTTCATTTATTATTATTTTACCTGGGTGCCAATATTTCATCCGTTTGGTAAAATTTCAGTGTGCGATTTCTAACACTGAAATATAGTTTAATCTTCATAAAAGGATAATATCTATCCATTTAAACCAAGTGGATGGTTAAGATTCAATCTTAAATGACAAGATCAAATCCTAGCCATCCATTTTATTTTTTCCTTTGGAAAGAATTAGATTTCATATTAGATAATTCTTACTACCTAATATAATATCATTAAAAGTTACAAGACCCTATCTTTTGGAAGCATTATTCTTGGCCAGCCACATGAACCATTAGCCTCCATTCTTGCTTCACAAAGAACATCATCTAACTTGATTCAAACTTCTAAATCCTTACCTAGACTTGCAAAAATCCATAAACTTCCTTCACAAAACTTGTTCGATTCATCACCACCTACATAACTAATTGATTGAAATTCTAATTTTTCACCATTTCTCACTTGGAGATATCATCCTTTATTGCCTAGAAGGGTTTGGTGTTGGTTTAAAGGCTTTGAAGTGAAGAAATTATCCTTGAATCACCTTTGGAGCCAAGATCCCTAGTGCCACCAAAGTAGGACTTTATTTGTTCTCTTTTCTTTCCAATTTCACTCTGGATTTTTCTGATTGATTTGGCTAGAATTTTCTAGATATATTGGTTGATGATAGATAAGTATTGATATGTTTAATTTGGTGGAGTGATTAGATGATGTTCAAAATCCTTTTTCTCAAAATATATATTGAACCTTGTTGCCGGAAAATCTTGGTTTTGAGTAAAAAGGGAATTTGTTTGAATTTTCTGACCTATTTAGAGATCTTGGACTGAGATGAAAATTTTATAGGATATAGCTAACATGTTAAGGTGTCTTCAGTAAAAATTTGGGACCATTCTAGGGCACTTTTACTATATTTAAAAAATTCAAAACTGAGACTGATGTAGTTGAGGTCTAGATAGCCAATTTTGGAGCTCTAAGTTTGTTTAATTTTATTACCATAGCAAATTATTGAATTTTGCTTTGAACTTTTTATAGGGTATTGAGAACATATTGAAGTCTAACCTTGAATTTTTTCATGATTTGATATATTCATATGATAAGGTAATAAAATTAGGAACTATGGCTATTGGCTGTAATTAGGGGGTTCTAACCTCCGAATTTATTTAATTTTGTTAAATAGTTAGAGAATGATTCTTGCTTTGAAATTTTTACAAAACCTAACACATTGAAGTGTCTTAGAGAATTTTTATGGCCTTTAAATTAGTTGTCTGTTGTACAATTAAATTGTGCTACAAAAGTGTGAAATCAGACCATATGTTGTATTTGTGTTGAAATGAACTCAAGTATTGATTTGGTGATATAATGACTCTTAATTCAAGTATGATGAGTATAAATGCATGCCATATAGTTTAAATATTGGTTTATGAGAGATGAATGAGAATTTGATTGTAAATAAATGCTTACATGTGGCTTATGCATACACTTGAGAAAAGAAAATTACATGATGCAGTTATATGAGAAAAGAGAATGTATAAATCCCAATCATGTATGTTCTGACATATGGACAAAATAGAAATAAAGCTTATGTTGAATGAGGGGAAGGCAAAAAAAGGAACTTCCTTAGAGATATTATATGAGGGAAAGGCAAAAAGAAGAACTTCCCTAGAGATATTATGAGTCAATAGACGTATTGGCTAGGAATAGATCTGTGTTTGATTTAGAAGAGGAAAAAAATAAAGTTCGATGATCACATATAAGAATAAGCTTAGTCCAGATAAGCAGTCTATTCCGTTATTGCCACGCTAGGGACTATGATACATAACACCCAGACATGACGAGATAAGTAATACCGTGTGGTACAAAATAAGTCTTTCCTATGTCGATGAAAAGAGAAAAATGCACTGAATTGAGTTCTATAGCCATAAGCGGAACCAGGTCACTTTGAGATAATTTCTCGGCATTTAACGTATGCATAATCATATTATATTTAATTTCTTGATTACAATTGCTTACTATGTGTTTGAGCTTTATGATATATGTGTACTAAGTGGTTGATTACTAAAGGCAATCCACTTCGGAAGTATGGTTTGTGAACTTTAAAATGAACCTTTCATATATATTACATGCTCACATTTTTCTTAATAAATAGAAGCAGTTGGGATGATGATGATGACATTATCGTTCTATTTTTAGGGGAAATGCCTTACTGAGAATTTTAAAATTCTCACTCTTATGTATTTGTGTTTCTGTATCGTCTTCTGGTTGATTCAGAGAACCATGAGGCTACTATATGAAAGAACTTGGACTTTTAGTAGTTTAGTAGTTGATGTGTTTATTTTACTGTACTTAGTTGTAATTAAATGTATGTAGATGTAATAAAGAATAGACATGTATTAAAGCTCAAAGAAGAGCTTCTTTTTGCACTCGACTTCGTATTAAATGAATGTTTTATTTCTTTGTTATATATGTTAATAGAACTACGACATAGTTACTTCATGATTTGATCAATCTTGCTATAGATAATTAAGAAAGGTCTATTAATTTATAAGTAACAACTCCTAAGTATAATGTCATGACTTAAGAATGATGTTATACTTGGGAGGATGTTACACTGACCAAACTTTCTGAAAAGTCCATGTTCTTGAGCTTACTTTCTAAAGGTTGAGTTTTCAGCTTGCTTTCTGATGAGTCCTTGAGGTTTAGTTTCTCAAGATTCTCTTCCAACTCTTCAAGATCATCAGCAAAGTCCTCTTTAAGGTCTGTGAACTTGATGTGGATAGTCTCTTCAATGCATAGCATTCTTTTGTTATATACCCTGTAAGCTTTAGAGATTGAAGAATAACCTAAGAAAATACCATCATTAGATTTAGGATCAAGCGTTACGAGTTTATCCTTGGTGTTAAGAATAAAACACGATGAGCCAAAAATATGAAAATAAGATATGTTGGGTTTTCTACTCTTCCATAGCTCACAAGGTGTTTTCTTGAGACTTGACCTTAGAAAGATTCTATTTTGAATGTAGCATGAGGTGTTTATTGCCTTTGCCCAAAATCCTTTTGATAAATCATTTTCTAAAAGATGGTTCTGGCTATCTCTTGTAAGCTTCTATTCTTCCTTTCAGCAATGTCATTTTGTTGTAGAGTTCTAGGTGTAGAAAACTCATGAGAGATGCCATGTTTTTCACAAAACTCTTAGAAAATATGATTTTCAAATTCTCCTCCATGATCTAATCTTATGAGGTGATTTGAGAATCTTTTTCAATACAAACTCATTTTGTGAAAATCTTGAATCATTCAACAACCTCATCTTTTGAAGCTAGAAAGATAACCCATGTAAACCTTGAGTAATCATACACTTAGCTCCAAAACCTTTTCAAAAAGTGTTAACGAGTTTTGAATGACAACAAAGCCAATTTAAAGAAAATGCTTTGAAGAATGACCAATGGTTGTCTTGAGTTTCTTGTAAGATTAAACAGGTTCTATGGTTTAGAAAATGCAAAGCTTACTCAAATAAGGATAGATTTTACTTTGCATGTACAAACATGTTTTATCTCATGATAAGAGCTATGAACTGAAAAGAAAGTAAAATTATTCTTTTGCTCAAGATTAAAATAGCTAATGATTGGAAGAAGAAATCAACATAGCAAGAACCAAGATTTGAGACTTCAGAAAGTAGCACTGGACATTAGAAAGTACGCTTACAATGAAGATATCCAGGAAACTTTGAGAACCCAGTGTTACACTATCTTCAATCAGCCTAATCACAATCCTTTCATCATCATAAAGCTCAGAGCGAAGCCCTAAGGATCAAAGAATCATTAAGGATCTGTTACCGCATATCAGAAAGCTCACTTCACTGTGGAGTGCTGAATGTTACTTGAAAAGGAGGGAAATTTGAATTTTGAAATTCAAATTTAGAGTCAAAACTGTAACACCCCGATTTTCTGCCTGAGTGGAAAATGACCGAAATGCCCCTGAGGTTATTTTTGGCCCGGAATTCGAGGATGGCCGAACCGGCAGTTCTCGAAGGGCCAACTCAATGCTTGAAGGGGATTGAATGACCCTTGAGTGGTTCCGGAGATGGAAGTCTCATTTTCCATGATTCGGATCAAAATGACCAAAATACCCCTATAGCGTTTTACGCGGGTAAAGGTGCCGTTTGAGCCCGAAACTTTCCCCAGAGGTTTAAAACCATGTTATTACATATTTCAAAACATCTGTTTGAGTTCTGGCAGTCCCGGGCAGTTTTAGTGCAAAATTACGATTTTGCCCCTAGAATAGTGTTTTTGAGCTTAATGATGTAATTAAGCAAACCTAAGCAATATTAGGCTCTAAACGAAGATTAATTAATTTTCATAATTAATCTAGAGTCAAAATAAATTATTAAAATTAATTAGAACCTAAGATTGCTTAGATTAGATTTAAATCTCTTTTCTAAAACTCAAGATTTCATTCTTGGAATCTTGAATAGTGTTTTCTCTCTCCAATTCCTTAAATCAAGGAATTGTGTCTAGAATTGTTTATACACTAAAATGAATTTATAACTCACTAATGATGCAAGAACACTCTTTAATTATGTCTTGGCAATCTTAATTACCCATTTTCTCACCTAAACACTTTCTTACAAATTCCTAATCTTAATCCTAATCAAAGATACACCTAAACACACCTCTAAACCACAATTAAAATGCAAGAAATCCTTCCCCAATGGCTGATGGAGTTTTGGCCACCTCCTCCCCTATTTGACCACATGTTGATTTGTTTCTTACTCAAAGAACCATGCTTGAGGCCATACCTTGAACTATACCTCACCATACTTGAACCCATACCTCACCATGCCTCAAGACCACATTATCTCACCTCATGGAACTCATGGGTTCCCTCCAATCTGATGGCCGAACACCCTCCCCCTCCATGCACCTTTCATTTGCTTCATTTCTTTATAAATAGCTTGCTTGGGTGAACTTGTATCATTTTGGGTTCATTTGCAAACAGTAAGTTTTCAAAGAAACACTTCAAAGCTTCCTTTTCCTCTCAAGTTCAAGTCTTCAAAGTTCTTCAAGTTCTTCATCTTCTTCTTCCATCTTCAAGTTCATCACACCAAGTAAGGATTTCTTTTCATGAATGTTCTTCTTTTAAGCTTAATGTTTATGGTTTCTCTTGTTTTCTTTTTAGAACTTCTTCTCTACTCCTTTTTCTTTCTTGTTTCGGCCATGAGCCCTTGAGAATAGAGAAATGAGAGCTTGATGATGAGAGTTTCATGATGATGTTCATCACTTGAAACAAACTCTAGAGCTTGATCTTTGTTCTTGAGCAAAAATGTTTCTAATTCTTCCTTTCTTGAACTCTTGAGAACTCTATCTTTGGTGATATTTCAAAATGGTTTTAAGGACTCAATGATGAGGTCTCATGATGTTGGTGTTAATATATCATCAAGATCATGGACCCTAGAGTTTTAAAATGTTCCTTTTTCCTTCTTGAGGTTTCGGCCCTTTTTCCTTTCTTTTTCTAAGTGTCATGGTTTGATTCTTAAAAATATTATGTTGAGTTCTAAGAACTTTAGACTATACCATATCTTGGTTTAATGAGTTTGGGTTAAGGTTTAAGTTCCTTTAAAGTCTTGTTAAGAGCTCTAGAAAGATAAAATGAACTTGCATAATTTATTTTATGCTTGCATTTATATTTACATTCTTGCTATGCACCTTTACTTTCAAGCTATCACCTAAGAACATAAAGATTAAAATTGAACTTGCATTATCACTTAATTAATTTCTTGAATGCCTTTCTATTTCGGCCTTAAAGTCGATTGTTGTTAGGCCAAGAGCACTAAAATAAAGAATTGAACTTGCATTATCACTTAATTAATTTCTCGAATGCCTTTCTATTTCGGCCTTAAAGTCGATTGTTGTTGGGCCAAGAGCACTAAAATAAAGAATTGAACCTTGCATATTTACTTTCAAGCTTGCACGTTTAAGTTTATGCCTTGCATATTTATTTTAAGTCATCACTTTATTTTGTAAGCAAGATTAAAAATGAAAAGCATGAGCACGTTTATTTTATATCATAACTTAAGAACCTAGAGCTCAAAGACTTGCCCATTTCATTTCAAGTTAAAGTTTAATATGAATGCATTCTTTGAATGCATGTTTTCGGCCAAGTAGTGATGATGGACTTGCAATAAGTTTTCATCTAGCTACAAGGACTAATAGTCTATGTTCTAAGTTTTTCTTAAAGCTTTACAAATCTTTACAAGGTTATGTTATCATGAGATATAATTTTATTCCCTTTTTGAAGATGAAATATATTTTGGTCACTGACCTAAGGCTTCTCTTAGCCTCCTAATGAATTAAAATGATTTGCGAAGAGTTTTAGAGATTCTAAATTGATTCCAAGAGAAACTAGTTAACTTATGTACCTAGAGATGTCAATTTAGTTCTCTTATTGAAGTTAGATGTTTTCGGTACTATCAAGATGAGCTTGTGGCTGTATGGTGATGTTTTGATGAGTTAAAATGTGTGGAAATATCACATGATGATGTAAAAACGATTCTATGCATGATAGGCAAGAAACTAGCTAACTAGAAATACCGTAAAGCTAGAATTTAACATAGTTTAGACTCATTTGTTTTTGGAACTTATCCAAACTATTTTAATGGGAACATAATCAGATTAGGATTGTTTAGACATGAAAAACTTGGTAACATTTGGATTAGAATTGAATTTTAGCACCTATAGGGAAACTAGTAACTAGAAAACCGTAAAAATGCAAATGTAGAACTCTTAGAACATTTAGTTTTCTGGATTCTGTCCAGCAACGTTACAACATGATAAATGTGATTTATAATTAGTTCTTAAGCATAGGAATGTCTCATAATTGATTTAGATTTAATTTATAGCGCCTTAGGCGAAGATGGAACCGAGAAAGGGTTTAAAACGCAAGTTCTAGAACCCCGTAACCACAAGTTAGAAATTCTGCCCTATGCTTTTCAGATTTGAGTATGAACATGAGGATTAGGAATGATGATTAATTATGAGCCCTTAGGTGCATAACAAATGACAAACGGATGTTAGAGAACTATATCTCAAGATTAAGACCCGTAAGGGTCAAAGCATAAGCTACCGTAAGGGTAAGCGTTTGGATGTTCTATGATGATGCATGTGTTATGTGAAGGATGATAATGTTATTTATATGAGGAATTCATGAGGATATATGTTTATGTGGCATAAAGCAAATTTGGAAGAAATTCGGCGTAATGCCATTGTGCCGCCGAATTTCCGACAAATTTGGGGACTTAAAGAGATTTTGAAAATTAAGGTACTAAGATGGGTTCTAGGATGACACCGGTTCGGCCGAGCACCTCCATAGAACTCATGTGACATCGGTACCAATTTATACTCTTAGGTGACACCGGTTTGGCCGAGCACCCCTAAGAGAATTGCCTCCTAACCCGTACTCAGATAATCGGGATTTATGATTTATGATACGCTTATCGTTAAGTGGTAAGTAAGAACTAGTGACGACTAGTTAAGGTATGAGCTCATAACCTAGAGATGTGACACGTTCTGGGTGACACCGGTTCGGCCGAGCACCCCCAGAGCGCTTGTCTTTTAGGGCGGCCCATGAGGAAGAGAAGGTTCATGATTATGATTATGTCACTAAGTTTGTCCCATATGAATGTTTCTATTGCCACTTTATGCCACTAAGTATGATGATGCTTAATGATATGATTTATGTATGTGCATTAGGTAGCCCCATGTATACATTCTCTATTGTGTTGCATTCATGACATTAAGATCATCCTAAAATGAATGGACCTTGGCTAAAGTATATTTTAAAGTTTAAAATGAACTCGATGCATGCTCACTTGCTTCTACGAAAATAAACCCAAGGTTCCTGAGGACGTAGATGATGACACCTAGGTAGTAGGAGGCCCTACTGAGATTCTTTAGTAAGATTCTCACTCCCTCTATCTCTTCTTTCCGTCACGTCTTCAGATGGCGACGTTCGTGGTGTTCGTGGACACGCCTACATGGGAGGTGCACCATGACCCGGACCACGGGTCATTCCATTTTGTGGGTCGATGCACGGTTAGAGTATTCATGTTCATGGGTCGACCCTTCACTCTTCCTGTACATTCCCATCGTTTCTCCCCCGTCTCACCTTTTGGCGAAGACCTGGTGTTCGAGCCAAGACGTCCCTCGAGAGGAGAGGCTTCGCCAGTACTCCACCGGCCCACGTCCGCCGCTCGAGACTACCCCAGTATGTGCCCCGTTGCCCGTCGTCTTTTTCAGAGATGGATCCTTCCGAGGATTCGGCAACCCAGGTACCCTCCGAGGGATCTTCCCCCACTATACCCATGGACCTTGGGGAGGGTAGCGAGCCCACCATGACTCAGCCGAGGCTTGCACGACGACCGGAGATGAGGCCATGCCATGGAGGTCACTCCCGAGCCCCGTTCCGCCTATTCTCGCCGAAGGAGCTTGCTCAGTTTCCTGGTTACGTGCCACGCTCGAGGGATAGTCGCCAGTAGGAGGCTGTGGATGGCCCGGGTTAGTGCACACACCGCATAGACGAGGATAAACCTTCTTTTGTTTAGAGGTTACCCCATTAGATGCACTCGGGTAGGGGAGTAGTTTATGTTTATGTTTATGTTGTATTTTCTTTCATGTATTCCTTTGTACTAAACTAAGTCCCACACTTATAAGTGGGTAGGTTATATATATATATGAGATGATATTTAGTGTTTCTCATGATGTGCCTTTATGTTCCTTATACTATGACGTTATGAGATGTATGTTTTATCCTTTACGTGTTATATCGCATCACGCGGCTCTCACTTTGTATTTCAAAAAAATTTACCCGTATTTTTCGCTAAGTATTTCAAAGTGAAAATGAGAACTATGAACTAACAGACTAATGATTAACCTAAGTATGTTCTAGAGTATTGGGTTAAAAATTAGGATGTTACAAAAACCAGTGTCAGAACTGCCGTGTCACATCATTTGCCATCTGGATCAACTTACCCTAGCTTCTAGAAGAAAAAGTTCACAAACCACATTTAGAAAGCGTAGTTTCTGAAGGGACATTAGAAACCTCAACGCCACAATGGTTTCTGAAATAGATCTGACAAATTGTCAACCTACACTTCTAGACTGCTTTTCTAAGACACAAATGAATGATCAACACGTGTCACTTGGAGATCTGATAAAGGGCAATAGTCATAAGGAAGAGTTTCTATAAATAAGAGATGTTGTGCTCAAACATAGAGAGAGAGAGACTTTGCACAAGAAGAGCAAACTCTGTAAAAATCTCTCCTCACATCTATAACATCCTAATTTTTAACCCAATACTATAGAACATAATTAGGTTAATCATTAGTCTGTTACGTCATAGCTTCCTTATTACTTTAAAAATACTTAGCGGAAATACTGGTAAATTTTTTTTTTGAAATATAAAAGCAAAGTGAGAGCCGCGCGACACAATAAATAATAAAGCACGAACGGAATTAAGCAAACATCGCATAGCAGCATAACATAAGCAAGTAAAGGCACATCAATAGAACTGAACTGCATATTTATATAATATCATATGATATGCCCACTTATGGAGAGTGGGGCTTAGTTTAGTACATCATGAACAGATACAACTAAAAAGCAAATACAAAGGAAAGTACGACAGAAAATGTAAAAGTAACTCCCCTACCCAAGTACAACTAAAGGGATAACCTCTAAACAAAAGGAGGTTCATCCGCATCTAATTGGTGTGTGCTCTATCCGGGTACTCCATCGGTCGTACGTCACCTCCTACTGACGTCCATCTCGCAAGCGAGGCATATATCCGGGAAGCTGGGCGAGCTCCTCTGGCATATAGAGGCGGAACGGGGATCGGGAGTGACCCCCGTGATGTGGCCGCATCTCCGGTCGTCGTGCGAGCCGTGGCTGAGTCACGGTATCCTCACTGCCCTCCCTCATCAGTGGTGGAGTGGGGGCGGAGCTCTCGCTGTACGGATGGGTAGGCGAGTCCTCCGACGGATCGGTCTCCGAGAAGTAAGTCCGGGGCACGTAGTCGGGATAGTCACGCATGGCTGAGGCAGCGGTGTGCATGCGGAGCACTCTCTCGTTATGTGTACGTGCGCGCTCAAAAACCCGCTCGTCGTCGCCGTAGGGTGCTGTCGAGGAGAAGCGATGGGTGTGTACAGGGTGAGCGAAGGGACGTCCTACGAACATGAAGACTCGCACCGTGCACTGTCCCTCAAAATGGTATGACCCGTGATCCAGATCATAGTGCACCTCCCACGTCGGGGTGTCCACAAAAACCACGAATGTCGCCATCTGAAGACGTGACGGGAAGAAAGAGATAGAAGGAGTGAGAATCTTGCTAAAGAATCTCAGTAGGGCCTCCTACTACCTAGGTGTCATCATCTACATCCTCAGGAACCTTGGGTTTAGTATACAAAATAAGCGTGCATCCATAAATGTCTATTTTTAGGTTTTAAATCATAATTAGCCAAGGTCCGTTCGTTTTAGCATGATTCTTAATGACATGGATGCAATCATATTAAAGAATGTATGCATGGCTCTACTTAATGCAAGAATAATACTCATAACATTAAGAACATCATAATAGTGGCATAAAGTGGCAATTAAATTCTCATATGGGAAACTTTGTGATATAAACATTATACTTTACTTCCTCGTAGGCCACCCTAAAAGATAATCGCTCTGGGGGTGCTCGGCCGAATCGGTGTCACCCAGAACGTGTCACATCTCTAGGTTATGAGCTCATACCTTAACTAGTCGTCACTAGTTCTTACTTATCAATCCTGATAAGCGTAACATAATCATAAACATAATCCCGACTTATCCAGTACAGGCTAGGGGGCATTTCTTAGGGGTGCTTGGCCGACCAGTGTCACCCAAGAATTCATCTTGGTACCGATGTCACATGAGTTCTCTGGAGGTGCTCGGTCGAACCGGTGTCATCCGAGAACTCATCTTAGTACCTCATAATTAAAATCTCATAGTTTTCTCAAAACTTTCTAAGTCCCTGAATTTGGCAGAAATTCAGCAGCGTAACTGTAGCATGCTGAATTTCTTCCAAATTCTGCTTTATGCCACATAATTCATTCAAACATGCATCTCTATCATAGTTTGATGCATTCGCATAATCATTCTCATACGTTCACAAGCAACATTAAAAATTCATTATGCTCTTGGTCCTACAGTATCTTATGCTTTGACCCTTATGGGCCTTAAACTTGTGATGTAATTAACCTATCATCTTCTATCAACCTTTTATGCACCTAAGGGTTCTTTTCTAACAAATCTTATTATTATTTATGCTCTCTATTAAATCTAAACAACATCATTCCTTAGGGGCAGCATTATAAACTTATAATTGCAGGGTTCTAGAACTTACGTTTTAGACCCTTTCTTGGTTCTGTCTTTGCCTAAGGCACTATAAGTTCGTCCTAAACCAATTATGAGGCATTTCTATGCCTAAGAACTAATTATAAGCCATGTTCTCTACATTATAAGGTTGCTGGACAGATTCTAAAAACTAAATGTTCTAGGAGTTCTAGAATTGCGGTTTTACGGTTTTCTAGTTACTAGTTTCTCTATAGGTGCTAAAATTCAATCCTACTTCAATTGTAACCAAATTTTTCATGATTAAACAATCCTAATCTAATTATATCCCCATAGAAACAGTTTGGGCAGTGTCCAAAGGTAAATGGGTTATAACTATGCTAAATCTTGATTTTACAGTTTTTCTAGAAAGCTAGTTTCTCTCCTATCATGCATAGAAATGTTCCTACCTCATCGTACATAATTTTTACTCATTCAAACACATCAAAACATCATCACACAACAGCAAACTCATCATGGAAGAATCGAAACATTAAGTTTCCAAAAAGATGCATAACTTGATATTTCTAAAATGTATAAGTTGCTAATTTCTCTTGGAACCATTTTTAGGACTTCTAAAACTCTTTTGCAAACCATTTTATTTTGTAAAAGAGGCTAAAAACATCCTTAGGTCAGTGACCACTTGATCCCTCCTTAAGAGACAATTCAATTCATAAATCTTGTTGGTCTTAATCTCATAGAATTCATGAGGCTTAGAGAGAATTCTTAAAACTTAGATTGTTAGCCCTTGTAGCTAGATGAAACTCATTCCAAGTTCATCATCACTACTTGACCGAGATTATGCATACAAAGAATGCTCCCACATTAAACTTTAACTTGAGATAAAATGGGCAAGTCTTTGAGCTCTAAGGTCTTTAGGTGACAACATAATTTAAACATGCTATGCACTTCATTTTTATTCTTCATTACAAAGTAAAGTGAGAGCTTAAAGTAAATATGCAAGACTTGAATATAAATATGCAAGGCTTGAAATAAATGTGCAAGACTTGAAATATAAATATGCAAGTTCATTTCTTTATTTTAGTGCTCTAGGCCCAGTAACAATCGACTTTAAGGCCGAAATAGAAAGGCTTTGAGATTTAGTTAGGTGATAGTGCAAGCTCTCATTTTAAATCTTTATGTTCTTTAGTGATGAAAAGTAAATATGCTAGACAAGAATGTAAATATGAGATGCATTTCATTCCTTATCCTTTAACTTTAAGTGATGGCTTGGAAAATAAATATGAATGCAAAACTCAAAGTAAATATGTAATGCATAAGCTTGAATTTAAATATGAATGCTAGACCATTTTATTTCTTATTAGAGCTCATACAAGACTTTAGAGGAACTTAAACCTCAACCCAAACTTATCATGACAAGATAAAGTAAAGACAAGAGTGAACCTCAAGGGTTCTTTAGAACACACAAAGTCTCTTTTCTTGAAATGTAGACATAAATAAAATTTTTATTAAAACTCAAGCTCTAGAGACCTCATTGTGATGAACACATAGTCATCATCTAGAAGCTCTCATCATCAAGCCATTGAGAACCTCATTGGCCAACATGGCGAAAATGTGAAGAAAGAAAAGGAAAAGGAACCGCAACTTTTAAGAAGAAAAGGGAACATTTGAAACTCTAGAGACCATGATCTTGATGATGCATTAACACCAACCTCATGAGTCCTCATCATTGAGTTCATGTAACCATTTAAAATATCATCAAGGTGAAAGGTTTCAAGGTTCAAGAAGAAAGAACAAAAGAAAACATCTTTAACTTAAGAACAAAGATCAAGCTTTAGAGATTATTCAAGTGATGGACATCACCACCACGAAACCTCATCATCAAGCTCTCATTCCCTTGTCCTCAAGGCCTATGGCCATAAATGATGAAGAAAAAGGAGGGGGAAAGAAGTTCTAAAAAGACTTCAAGAGAAACCATAAACACATAACTAGAGATGGAACTTAAATAAAGAAAATATTTGAAAGAAAATCCCTACCAAGTGATTGAAGGTTGGGATGAGAGAAGAGGATGAAGAACTTGAAGAACTTGAACACTTGAACTTGAGAGAAAAAGGAAACTTTGAAGTGCTCTTTGAAAACTTACACTTAGCAAATGAACCCAAAATGATGCAAGTTCACCCAAGCATGCTATTTATAGAGAAATGAAACAAATGCAAGGTGCAAATGGGGGGAGAGGCTTCGACCATTACAGTTCATGGGCAGCCCCATGAGTTCCATGAGGTGAGATGTTGTGATCTTGAGGCATGGTGAGGTATGGTTCAAAGTATGGTAAGGTATGGTTCAAGGTATGGCTCAAGCATGGTCCTTTGAGTGAGAAACAAATCAATATGTGATGCAAATGGGAGAGAGATGGCCGAAGGTGCATCAGCCATGGGGGGAGGATTTCTTGCATTTTAATTGTGGTTTAGAGTTGTGTTTAGGTGTATCTTTGATTAGGATTAAGATTAGAAATTTGTAAGAAAGTGTTTAGGTGAGAAAATGGATAATCAAGGTTGTCAAGACATAATTAAGGAGTGGTCTTGCATCATTAGTGAGTCATAAACTCATTTTAGTGTATAAACAATTCTAGACACAATTCCTTGATTTAAGGAATTGGAGAGAGAAAACACTATTCAAGATTCCAAGAGTGAAATCTTGAGTTTTAGAAAAGAGATTTAAATCTAATCTAAGCAATCTTAGGTTCTAATTAATTTTAATAATTTATTTTGACTCTATATTAATTATGGAAATGAATTAATCTTCGATTAGAGCCTAATATTCTTAGGTTTGCTTAATTACATCATTAAGCTCAAAAACACTATTCTAGGGGCAAAATCATAATTTTACACTAAAACTGCCCTGGACCACCGGGACTCAAACAGATGCTTTGAAACATGTAAAAACATTGTTTTAAACCTCTGGGGAAAGTTTCGGGCTCAAACGGCACCTTTACTCGCGTAAAAACGCTATAGGGGTATTTTGGTCATTTTGACCCGAAACTGCAGAAAATGAAACTTTTGCCTCTAGAACCACTCAAGGGTCATTCAATCCCCTTCAAACATTGAGCTGGCCCTTCGAGGACTACCGGGTCGGCCATCCTCGAATTCCGGGCCGAAAATGACCTCAGGGGCATTTTGGTCATTTTCCACTCAGACAGAAAATCGGGGCGTTACAATATCTAGTACGGTTCATATGATTATGTCATTAGATTTTGTACTTGTAAAAATCTTCTTTCTATGTTCTTGAATAGATTTATGTTCTTCTTAGGAAGAAATGATAGAAAGAAGTCATTCAAGCTTTCCCAGGTTTTTCATGTATATGTTAAGGAAACTTGAGTGTAGGATAGTTTGAGTGACAATCCAAATACAAAACCTTTATATCCTCAATCTAGTAGTGATCGGTGTGAGATAGCTTGGAGAGGTAATGTAAAACTACTTGCAATGCAATAGTGAGGTGTTCTTACTGATATGGTTTTGCTTGGAGAGACTGGTTAAAGACTATTACGTTTAGCTTGGAGAGGCTGGTGAATAACTACTTGGTTCAGCTTGGAGAGGCTGGTGAATAACTACTCAGGTTTGTGATAATAGGGGTTGTCTACTAGTCACAGGTGTTAGCTTGGACAGGCCAGTACAAGACTACTCGGTTTAGCTTAGGAAGGTTGGAGAATAACTACTTGGCTCAGCTTTGAGAGGCTGTTGAATAACTACTCAGTTCAGCTTGGAGAGGGTGGTGAATCACTACTCAATTTGTGACAGTAGGAGTTGTCTGTTGGTCATAAATGAGAGCTTGGGAAGGCTAATATAAAGACTATCTAGTTGTTCTTTCTTAGGTTGAGAAAGCTATTTTAATGGAACCTCAATATTTGTTGAGTACTAGATGTAGGCAGTTTTGCCGAACCAGTATAAAATCCTTAATATCTCATTTTTTTCTCCCTAATCTCTTTTATCTTTTTCTCTATTGCACTTTACAGTTCAATATCTACTATTTCAAATCTATAATGATTTCGTTATGTTTTTCATATGAATTTATGCAAATCTAACATTTTAAGTCTTAACTTTATTTATCTTTTACTTGTAAATCTAGTTTATGAAATTACTAATTGTGTTTCCATTGCACTACAAGTTTCATACTTGATAATATCTTTGTTAAAAGTTTTAGATATAAAAAAGAAGTAAAGCACGATTTAACCCCCTTCTCATCCACATCATACCTACAAGTGGTATCAGAGCAAGGCCTCTGAGAGGTTGAGCAATCCAACGATTGCAGAGTACAAAGATCCAAGGGATAGAATGGCCTGAATCCATATAGTAGAAAAGCTTTTCATCAACTGACCATCTTGTCTGATCACTCTCTAGAACCTGAAAAAGGATTCTCAACATCAAAAAGGAGTCCCAAGATGTAGGAAGGCTAGAACATCAAAGCCAGAGTTCAGTTGAACTCATAAGCCAAGCTCCTACTCATTTGTGCACTAAGCAATATGACATATTTGTTGCTTGTGATGTAACACCAAGATTTTTCTATCTGAGAGAAAATGACCAAAATGCCTCTGAGGTCATTTTTCACCCGGAATTCGAGGATAGCCGACCCGGCGGTCCTTGAAGGGTCAAATCAATGTTTGAAGGGGATTAGATGGTTTTTGAATGGTTTTGGAAATGAAAATCTCATTTTCTGAGGTTTGGGGTCAAAATGATCAAAATACCCCTATAACGTTTTTACACAGGTATAAGTACTGTTTGAGCCCGGAACTTTCCTAGAAGGTTTAAAATGATGTTTTTATGCGCTTAGTGACCTCTGTTTGAGTTCCAGTGGTCCCGGGCAGTTTTTGTGCAAAATTACGATTTTGTCTCTAGAATAGTGTTTTTAAGCTTAATGATGTGATTGAGCTAACCTAAGCAATATTAGGCTCTAATCGAAGATTAATTAATTTTGATAATTAATCTAGAGTCAAAATAATTTATTAAGGTTAATTAGAATCTAAGATTGCTTGGATTAAACTTAAATCTCTTTTTAAAACTCAAGATTCCAAGTCATGGAATCTTAAATAGTGTTTGAATAGTATTTACTCACTCCAATTTCCCTAAATCAAGGAATTGTATTGGCATTGGATTCCAAGTTAATGAGGTTTGACTTCATTAATTTAGAAAGATCACCTCCTAATCTAGTCTTACAAGCCCTTAATTACCTACTTACTTACCTAAACACAGTTACAAACCCTTAATCTTTGATCTACTCAAACCCACACTTAATCACACCTCTAATCCACATTAAAAGAGATGATTTTTCCCTCCCCTTGGCTGTAAAATTCAACGCCACCTCATCCCCCACAATTCATCATATGTTGCTTTATTCTCACTAAAAGAACCATGCCTACACCACACCTTAAACTATACCCACCCATACCTCAAGCCATACCTTGGAATGACACTTTGTAAGAGATATTTTCTCTCCTCTATGGCCATGAATTTCGTGGTTCTTCCTCCTTATTCACTCCTTCACATTTTGTTCTTCTATAAATACTTGTCTTGAGAGCACTTGGTCCATTTTTGCTTATTTTGTGCATCAAAGTTTCAAAGAGAATTGTCCTAAGTTTCTTTTCTTCTCCAAGAGCTCAAAAGTTCTTTCTCATTCTCTTCTTCTTCATCTTCCTCCTCTACCACAAAGAACCACCACTTCTCAACCATACACAACCTTCTAAACACTTTGCCTTGCCTTTCCAAGGATCAAGTTCAAGAAACACAACTTTCTTCCTTTCTTTTTCCTCCTTGGCCGAATATACCATCAAGCTCCAAGGAAGATTTTCTTTTCATCCTCTTCTCAAGATCTAGTCCTTTTTATCTCCAAGAAAACATACCTTGGTAGGGAGTTGTTTTGATAATTATTTCTTTGCTTTGTTAAGCTTTATTCTTGGTGCTTTAATGCTTTACAAAATCGGTTTCTTCCATTCCTTTTCTTTTAACATTTTGGCCTTCATGGGCTTGTCGGTTTCTCATGATAGCTTAATGATGAGTGTCTTTAGATGATGACTTGAGTTCATCACAATGAGATCTCTAAAGCTTGAAACTTAGTTTTGATCTTAACACATTTTGGTTTTTCCTTTCCTTTTCTTTAACATTGGTTTCGGTTTCCTTTTGGTTTCGACCCTTTTTCCTTTTGTTTGGAATCCATTTCCTTGAGCTTGATGATGATGTTTACACCATAAGTTTTCCTTGAAATCTTAGTACTTAGAACTCTAGAGCTTACTTTATCTTGATGAGCTTACTCTAGAGCTTACTTTATCTTGAACTCTAAATCTTAGTCTATTACGTCATGGTTTCGTTTTTACTTTAAAATACTTAGCGAAAAATACTGGTAATTTTTTTTTTAATTATAAAAGCAAAGTGAGAGTCGCGCTACTTGACGAACAATGAAGCATGAAAGGAATGAAACACAATCCAAATAAACACATCATAAACACCTGATCATAAAACATGTAAATGCACAAAATAATTTAGCAAACTACATAAGTAGATATATATATATATATATCATGCCCACCCAAGAAAGGCGGGACTTAGTTTGGTACAATAGAAATACATGGAAAATGAAAGTACAACAGAGGGCATAAAAAGAAACTCTCCTAATTCTAGTGCGCCTACAAATAGATAGCCTTAAGACAAAAGAAGGCTATCCTGGTCTAGTCAAAGCTTGGGCACCAGAACGCGATAGTCGTCTCCTTCTGTGGGCCTCTTTGGAAAGGAGGGACGTATCTGATCCATTAGGCTATCTCTGTCGGGGTGGCTATATGTTGCATCGGTCGAGCATGAGCTCCACGTGGGGAATCATCTTCACCTGTCCTCTATGTACCGGCTGAGTGATAGAAGCCTCGCTACCCTCCCCAAAGTCCATCGGTACGGTGGGGGAGGATCCCTCGGAAGGTACCTAAGTGGTAGAGTCCTCTGAAGGGTCCGTCTCGGAGAATGATGAAGGCGAGCAGGGCACATACTGTGGGTAGTCCCGGATGGCAGAAGCTGTCGGTGGGGTGCGGCGAATCCACCCCTCTCAAGGGGGTGCGTGCTCGAACACGAAGTCGTCGCCAAAAGGTGAGGCAGGAGAGAATTGATGAGTATGTATAGAGTGACTGAAGGGCCATCCAACAAACATGAATACACGAATGACACAGCGACCCACAAAATGGTATGACCCGTGGTCCGGATCATGATGCACCTCCCATATCGGGTGTCTATAAAAATCACGAACGTCACCATCTGAAGACGTGACGGAAAGAAGAGATAGAGGGAGTGAGAATCTTGCTAAAGAATCTCAGTAGGGCCTCCTACTACCTAAGTGTCATCATCTACGTCCTCAGGAACTTTGGGTTTAGTGTATAAAATAAGTGAGCATGCATGAAGTTCATTTTTAAGCTTTTGAAACATAGTTAGCCAAGGTCCGTTCATTTTAGTATGATTTTTAATGTCATGGATGCAACATAGTAAAGAATGTATGCATGGCTCTACTTAATGCAAGAATAGTAATCATAACATTAAGAACATTATAATAGTAGCATAAAGTGGCAATTGAAATCTCATATGGGAAAACTTTGTGACATAATCATCATACTTTACTTCCTCATGGGGCCACCCTAAAAGACATTTGTTCTGGAGGTGCTTGGCCGAACCGATGTCACCCAAAGCGTGTCACATCTCTAGGTTATGAGCTCATACCTAACTAGTCGTCACTAGTTCTTACTTAACAATCCCGATGAGCGTATCATAATCATAATACCAACTATCTAGTACGGGCTAAGGGGCATTTCTTGGGGGTTCTCGGCTAAACTAGTGTCACCCAAGAATACATCTTGGTACCGATGTCACATGAGTTCTCTGGAGGTGCTCGGCTGAACCGGTG
The DNA here is from genome assembly GCA_031216125.1 of Dalbergia cochinchinensis. NCBI lineage: Eukaryota > Viridiplantae > Streptophyta > Magnoliopsida > Fabales > Fabaceae > Dalbergia > Dalbergia cochinchinensis. The sequence goes on from CM062377.1 coordinate 33,637,051, forward strand.
TCATCCAAGAACTCATCTTAGTACCTCATATCTCATAAAGAAAATCTCATGGGTTTTTCAAAAACTTTAAGTCCTCAAATTTGTGTAAATTCTAAGAATGCAATAACAGCACGCCGAATTTCTTCCAAATTTACTTTATGCCACATGAACAAATAAAATATGTATCCTCAATCATGTGTTTACATAATCATTCTGAAATAAAACATACGTTCACATGTAATATTGATACTCATTATGCTCTTGATCCTACGGTATCTTATGCTTTGACCTTTACGGGCCTTATACTTGAGATATAATTATTCTATCATTCTCTATCAACCTCTTATGCACCTAAGGATTCTCTTCTAACAAATCTTACTATCATTTATGTTCTTTAATAAATCTAGGCAGCACCATACTCCAAGGGTAGAGTTATATATCTATGATTACGGGGTTCTAGAATTTACGTTTTAGACCCTTTCTTGGTTCTGTCTTCGCCTAAGGCGCTATAAATTAAATCTAAACCAATTATGAGGCATTCTTATACCTAAGAACTAGTTATAAACCATGTTTTCTATATTATGAGGTCGCTGGACAGAATCCAGAAATTAAATGTTCTAAGAGTTCTAGGATTGCACTTTTACGGTTTTCTAGTTACTAGTTTTCTCTATAGGTGCTAAAATTCAATCCTACTTCAAATGTAATCAAATTTTTCATGATTAATCAATCCTAAACTGATTGTTATCATACTAAAACAGTTTTGGCATTGATTAAGATTGAAGGGGTTAAACACACGTTAAATTTCAACTTTACAGTTTTTCTATGAAGCTAGTTTCTCCCCTAACATGCATAGAAGTATTCCTACCTCATCATATATCATTTTCACACATTCTAACACATCAAAACATCATCATAAGCATAAAAATGGATTCTAGAACATGGATTCTAGACCCCGTAATCACATTAACTTAAAACGGTCCAAATCTACATAGTGCTATTTGGATTAGTTCTTAAGAATAAAAATTATTGAGAATAATTAGTTGTGAACCTATAGGTGCATAAAAGGATAAAGATGGATGTTAGCATAATTAGTTTTCAAGATTAAGACCTGTAAGGGTCAAAGCATAAGACGCCATAGGTCCCAAGACATAATGAGCTTTATGACTTCAAGTAGATGTATATTTAACCATGAGAATGACTTGAGCATAGCATATGCATTAGCTGAGCTCGGTTCTTGATTCCAACAAACTGGTTAGGAGCATGCTATCTTTCAAGAATGTTGAAGTAATGATGTGATGATGTATATGCTATGATGAGCTTGACTATATGACTTGATGTCTTATGTGATGTTGAATGGCTATGCATACTCTATATGTTTCGTGACATAAAGCAAATTTGAGGAAATTCGGTTTACAGCCTTTATGCTACCGAATTTTCATCAAATTTGAGAACTTAGAAAAGTTTTTGAAAATCATGAGAACTTAAATGTGATATATTACCGAGACGCGTCTTGGGTGACACTGGTTCGGCCGAGCACCCCCAGGAACAAAACCATGAGGTATTGACATTGAGCTTGCCAAAGTGGACAATATTACTGTGCACTAGATGCCAGTAGATGTGTTTTGAAGAAGAAATGATGTGTTACCCCCTCTATTACCCCATATGAAATGTAGCGATGGCTAGTTAGGTTGAGCTCATTCCTAGGCGATAGGTGAGATGTAGTTTAGTGATCAGATTATCGCCAAGGCCAATGAGTCGGTTGGATTTTTGGTGAATATGCTAAGAAGGTGGTCTTTAAGAAAAAAAAACTTAAGAGTTTGACTTATGAGAAAGATGTCACATGAAAAGCACTGTGCCTTTTTATTCCACGTATATGATTTATGTTTCTTTATGTTGTGCCCAAGTACTATTTTCATGTTAATGTGCATATGGTATTATCATGCATTCATCCAATATCTGTTGCATTCATGTCATTAAGACTCATACCAAAAAACACCCACTTCGAATAAATGGATTTGAAAAGTTTAAAACCAAACCTTATGCATGTACACCTTTTTCATAATTAAAACCGAAGTGGTTGGGGATGATGACGATGACACTTGTGTTTGAGTCGAAAATCCCTACTAAAAATCTTGAATGAGTTTCCCATCCCTTTCTTTTCTTTCGTGTTGTCTCCAGACAAGGATAACAACGAGGTTTGTGACTTCTTCTAAGGCTAGTGTTTAAGTCAATATCAACATATTATCAACCAAAAAAATGAAAAATTTCGAGCAGAACTAGCAAGAACTTCTTAGAATAAATTTTGAAATAAAAGAGAGCAATTAAACCCTACTTTGAGAGCTTTTGAGTTCTTTGCTTCAAAAGTGTTCTACTTGACCTCCCTTCACCTTGAGAGCTCCCAATCACACACCAAACCTCCCCTAGACAGTGAGGGAGTGAGGGACCAAGGTGAAAAATTGATGGAGAATTAGAATTCTGATCGGTTAGAATTGTAGAGTTTGAGGTGTAGAACAACTTTGATGAAGGAAAGTTTTGATTTTAAGGACTCTAGGCTAGTATATATGGAAATCAAAACCAAGATGAAGCTCTTGGCTATGGAGGAAGGCAGCTGAGTTCTCTCCCCTTGGGCTGGCCGAAAATGAGCTTTTTAAAGAAGCTAATCAAGTCATGTTTATCTTATAGTAAAAGTTATGAATATTATATATATATATATATATATATATATAAATCGTTATCATCCAATAAAGTAAAATGAATGGTTGTGATTCAATCTTGTAATTCAAGATTGAATCTTGGCCATTTATTTGATTTTAAAAGATAGGTTCATTTGTTTTGTAGAGATGTAATTAGTTTTCGGGGTTAGAAATCACACCCGAAATTTCACCGAATGGGTGAAACAGTGTACCTGGGCAATCAAACATTGCCCGAAAAATATTTTCGGGTATAAAATCTTTAATTCTACCTATTTCTAACCATAATCATATAATATCTCAATTTTGGGCATCTCCGGGGTCTAATTCTAGGATTTCGGCTGTCCAGACAAGCTTGCGGGACCCTCAAAACACTATTCACATTTTTTTTTCTTCCGTGAATCCTTCTCATCATTTCTACACCTATCAAAATCTTAAAATTCTCATTAATAAACCTCATTTAATTTCTAAAGAGAATTAGGGTGTTATAACAGATGCAGGGATTTCCTACTCAGGGCGTCAGCTACTACATTAGCTTTTCCTGGATGGTAATTCAACCCAAAATCATAGTCCTTCAAGAACTCCATCCATCTCCTTTGCCTCATGTTTAGCTCTTTTTGGTCAAAGAGATACTTCAAACTCTTATGATCGAAGAACACCTCAAACCTCACTCCATACAAATGGTGTCTCCAGATCTTTAAAGCAAACACAACGGCGGCTAGCTCAAGGTCATGGGTGGGGTAGTTTGCTTTATGCGGCTTGAGTTGCCTTGATGCGTAGGCCACCACTTGCCTATTTTGCATCAAAATGCAGCCCAAACCCTTACCAGAAGCATCACAAAACACCTCAAAAGGCTTTTTGGGGTAAAAAAAAACTAGGATAGGGGTCGAGGTCAACTTATGCTTCAGCTCTTGAAAACTTTTCTCACAGTCCGGGGTCCATACAAAAGGGGTGTTTTTCCTAGTAAGCTTGGTTAAAGGTAACGAGATCTGAGAAAATCCTTTGATAAACCTACGATAATAGCCAGCTAAGCCCAAAAAGCTCCTTATCTCGGTTACTGTCTTCGGTTGTTCCCAATTCATCACAGCCTCCACCTTACTAGGATCTACTACAATACCACCTTTTGACATTACATGCCCTAGAAATTTCACTTCTTCCAACCAGAACTCACACTTAGACAGCTTGACATATAGTTTCTTTTCCTTCAAAATCTCTAATACCGTGACCAAATGTTGCTCATGCTCCTCATGGGTCCTTGAATAAATGAGTATATCATCTATAAAGACAACCACAAACTTATCCAGATACAGTCTAAAGATCCTATTCGTATAATCCATGAAAACAGCTGGAGCATTGGTCAATCCAAAGGACATAACTGCGAACTCGAAGTGACAATATCGAGTGTGAAAAGCCGTCTTGGGTATATCCTCGTCCTTAACTCTGATATGATGATAGCCAGACCTCAAGTTGATCTTAGAAAATACTATTGCACCTTTCAATTGGTCCATCAGATCATCGATTCTAGGCAAAGGGTACTTATTCCCGTAACTTTGTTTAACTGCCTATAATCAACACACATCCTCATACTTCCGTCATTCTTTTTCACAAACAACACCGAGGCTCCCCACGGTAATGCACTAGGCCTAATGAACTTCTTTTCCAAAAGGTCCTCTAATTGGGTTTTCAACTCGGCCAATTCTAAAGGAGGCATTCTATATGGGGCTATGGATATGGGTCCGGTACCTTGGAGTAACTCTATTGAGAATTCAATCTCTCTCTTGCGGGGAAACTCAGGGATTTCATCTGGAAATACTTCGGAATAATCTCTCACTATGGGTATCTCTTTGATACTTTGCTCAAAGTCAACATTACAAGATTAAATCCTAGCTATTTATCTTATTTTTCTTTTTAGAAAGAATTAAGCATTTACATTAAATAATACCTAAAGTCTAACTTAAGATAAATATAAGGCCAACAACCTTATCCTTCCACTCATTATTCTCGGCCATAAAGAGAACCAAACAGCCAACATTGTTCTCTTCAAAAACATCAAAAAAACAATATTCGAACCTCAAAATCCTAGACTAGACTTGGTAAATCCTCAAACTTCCTTTACTAAACTTCTTCCTCTCATCAAGATCTACCAAACTAACCGATTGAAATTTCAATTCCTCACTCTGATATCTCATACTCCTTTGCCTAAGGAAGGGTTTGGTGTGGGTTTGAGAGCTTTGAAATGGAAGGAATTACTCTTGGAGCACCATGAAGCCAAGGATCTATTAAGTTACCAAAATTAGGGGTTTATTTGTTCTCTTGTTTTCCAATTTTTCTCTGAATGTTTTGAATTGAATTGGCTGGAATTTTCTAGATATATTGATTGATTTCACATAGATATTGATGTATTAACTTTGGTAAAGAGTTTTGATGAAGTTAGGAAACCTTTTTTGCTAAAGCACGTTATCAATGATACTACTGGAAATCCCAAATTTAGCAAGCAGGTGAAATGTTTTGATTTTTCTCAATAATTTTGAAACATCATCATGAGCTAAAATTTTTATATAATAAAGCTAATATATGGAAGAGTTTCTAATAATTTTCTTGGTTCTCTTTATCACTTTTACTATTTTTTAAAAATGGAAAATCGAACCGGTCAGGGGTGCTGCCCAGCTAGTCCAGTTTGTAGTACTGAATTTGTCTAATTTTGTTACCCCAGTAAATGATCGAATTATTAGCTGAAAATTTTACAGGATATTAAGGACATATTGAGGTCCAAATATAAATTTTGGTACAAAGTTCTGGGTTCATTTGATAGGGTAAAAAAATTAAGACTTCTAGCTATTGGCTGAGAGTGTGTAGTTTCTGACCACCAAATTTGTAGAATTTTGATAACATAGTTAGAGAATGATTCTTGCCCTGATATTTTTATAGGACCTTGGGGACATATTGAAATGTCTCAAATAATTTTTATAGCCTCCCAATTGATTGTTTGATGTGCAAATAGATTTGTGCTCCAATGGTGTGAAATCTACCCAATTGCTAGAAATGAATCCAAGACTTGATTTGATAATATAATAGCATTTTGGTTCTAGTATGACATGAATACTTGATGTTAAATATTTGTCCATGTGACTTGTGATGTATAAATGCATGCTAGAGGAAGTAAAGATTGGTTTATGAGGCATGATTAAAATCATAATATGAGTGAGTGCCTATATGTGTTTTATGCATGCATTGGAAAAAGAAAAGTGAATGATATATTTAATTAAGTTCTATAGCCCTAAGTAAAAATGAGATCCTTTTTGACTTGTCAAGGGCAAATAAGAAACATGAGATCCTCTTTGACTCGTTAAGGGCAAACAAAGAAACATAAGATCCTTTCAACTTGTCGAGGGCAAATAGAGAAAAATGGGATTCTTTCGACTTGTTGAGGGCAAATAGAGAAGGATGAGATCCTTTTTAACTTGTCAAGGAAAAATAAAGATAGATGAGATCCTCTTTGATTTATCAAAGGCAATTAAAGATAAATTCCTTACATTTGGTATATACATATTTGTATCATTAAGAATCATTTTTTATTGACATTATTTACTATGATTATGAGCTTATGATTAATGTGTACAAAGTGATTGATTTTTAAAAAAACAACCCACTTCGGAAATATGATTTGCAGCTTTAAAAATGAACTGTTATTATGTAATACTTGATCACTGTTTTCTTAATAAACCGAAGTGACTGTGACGATGACAATGAAATTAAATTGTGTTTTTGGGGGAAATGCCCTACTGGAAATTTTAGAATTCTCACCCCTATGTGTTTGTATTCCGTGTCGTCTCTAGGTTAAGCTAGAGGACTATGATGCTGCTACGCAAAAGAATTCGAAAGTGTAATAGTGTAGTAGTTTATGCTTTTATTATGTTGTACTTAGCAGAATGGATATGTATGTTAATATGTTAGAGAACAAAGGTGTGTTAAAGCTTATAGAAGAGCTTCCCTTATGTACTTAACTTGGTATTAAACAAATGTTTTGGTTTCCTTGCTATATATTTTAATAGAATTATAACATAACTATCTCGTGAATCAACCAAGCTTGTTATAGATATTTAAGAAAGGTCCGCTAATCTATAAGTGACAACTCTTGAGTCCAATGTCATGACTTAAGACTGATGTTGTACATTGTAGGATGTTACACTTTCCTATGTCAATGAAGAGAGAAAGTTGCACTGAATTGAGTTTTACAACATGATATGAGCTAAATCTTTTCTATGTCAATGAAAAGAGAAAAATACACTAGATTAAGTTCCTCGGCCATGAAAAGGAACACATGATTTATTATTATTTCTGCATATAAGTTTACTCGACAATGCTTGTAAGAATGAAATTTCTACTTATGTTTTGGTTGTTATTTTTGAATTGTCTACTTAGGATGATTTACTAGATGTTTGAACATTACAATATATATGCATTAAGTGATTGATCATTAAAAACTATGCACTTCCGAAGTAGGATTTGGAACTCTAAAAATGAACCATTATTATAAAGTGCTTGATCACTCTTTTCTAATAAACTGAAGTGGCTGGGACGATGATGATGACATTATGATTATATGTTTAGGGAATTACCCTACTGAGAATTGTATAGTTCTCACCCCTATATGTTTTGTACTCCTATGTCGCCTCCAGGTTGATCCAGTGGACTATGGGGCTATTACCTGAAAGAACTCGGAATAATAGTAGTTTAGTAGTTGATATTGTTATTATGTTGTATATAGTTGAAGGCATATGTGTATGTAAATGTAATAGGGATTGTATATGTATTAAAGCTCATACAAGAGCTTCCTTATATAATTGACTTTATAGTAAGTTTTGTATCTTTGTTATATATTTTAATCGAATTACGTTAAATATTACACGAATCCACCAAATTTGCTATAGTTATTTAAGAAATGTCCGCTAATTTATAAGTACCAACTCTCGAGTCTGATGTCATGACTTAAGGATGACGTTGTACTTGGGAGGATGTTCCAAATAGAGGGGGAAACACATCACTTTCAAGAGGGTCAGGATCATCTTATTAGATCACCTCTCATAGCCTTTAAGTCAGGGAATCTAGAGGGTCAGTATTGACTCGCCTCTCATAACCTTTAATCAGAAGAGTCCAAAGGGCCATTGTTGGCTCACTTCTCATAACCTTTAATTAGAGGAGTCCAGAAGGTCAGTATTGGCCCACCTCTCATTAACCCACCTCACATAAACCCCACTAGAGGATTACTTCTATATGTTTTATGTCATCTTAATCTTGGCATGTTCTTTTAGGGATGCAATGCAATCATAACTCATCATTCAACATATCGTGCTTATATCTTTATAAATCATGTATCTCACTTATTCAACCATAACTATAACATGTCATAACTCATTCGTATAATTGATCACATAAGTATGCATCATATCCTTTGCATATATCTATAAACATATCATAATCCAATATAACAATTAACATGCTCCTATCCAGTGTGTCGAAAATCAAGGGTTGGACTTAGCTAATGCACATGCTATGCTTAATAGGATATATGTATATAGTTATACCAAAGATCATCATTCATATAGCTCAAGATCAAGCATGCAAGTCATCAATCCACGTTATTTCAAGTAGAAACACACTTATTTACACTTTTCAGGTTCTGGTAATCGATTACATGATCTGGTAATCGATTACACAGTTCAATTCTTCGAAACAGGTAAACTTGAGTTCCTGGTAATCGATTACATAGGCTCTGTAATCGATTACCAGTGTTGGAAATGCATTCTGGGCCTTCAAGAACATGTTGGTAATTGATTACATAAGAGAGTAATCGATTACCAAGGCCAAAAACTCATATTTCGGATATTCAAGACACTCTGGTAATCGATTACATCCTGCTAGTAATCAATTACCATAAACCCTAAAAGTTGAAAAACTCAAGATGTGACATCCCTCAGGTTATCCATTCATTCTAAAACCATTTGAACATCATTCCAACATTTTCTTTAAAACTAAACTCACATTTTACTCCTTTTGAGTTCTTTAATCTTTCAAAGCTCTTTTGTACATCATAAAATCTAAGATTCATCGTCAACAAGGTCCATTTCAAGATCTCCAATTTCTTGAGGTGTTTAAGATCAAAACATCCATTTTAGATGAAAGAGCCAAGTCTTGAGCTTTATCATTTTGGTAATAACTTGAAATATAAACATGATATGCAAGACTTGGAATTTAAACATGAAATGCAAGAGATTGAAATATAAACATGATTATGCAAGCCCATTTTAAGTCTTTGAGTCTTAGGTGATAGCTTGAAATATTAAGATGCTAGACTTGAAATTTAAACATAAAATGCAAGCTCATTTTCTTATCTTCAAGATTTAAGGTGATAGCATGAAAAATAAACATGATATACAAGACTTGAAATTAAAACATGAGATGCAAGAACATGAAATATAAACATGAATGCATCTCATTTTATCTCTTTTAGCTTCAAAATCAAGACTTTTAGAGAATAACTTTTAACCTCAATCAACCCCACAAAATGGAAATGAGCTTTAGAGTCCCTCAACTCCATGTGTAACACCCCAATTTTTTCCCGCTGTGCAAAATGACCAAAATGCCTCTGAAGTCATTTTCACTAGGAATCAAGAACAGCCAGTCCAGGCTATCCTCTAGGGTTTTGTTTGATAATTGAAGGGGAATGGATGTATTGTTAATTCTCTTAGATGTGAAAACCTCGATTTCCTGGTTTTTCCCGAACGTGAAATTACCAAAGTATCCCTGTGGTAACTTAACACGGGATTAACTGCCGATTGGATCTGGACATTACTCGGGAGTTTGAAATGTTGATTTTAAGGGATGCATGATATCTACATGAGCCCGGGTGGTCCCGAGGAGTTTTTGTGCAAAATTACCATTTTGCCCCTAACTAAGTGCATAATGAGCTTAATTGTGTGATTAAGGAAACCTAGGCAATATTAGACTCTAATTAAAGATAAATTAATTTTAATTATTTATCTTGAGTCAAAATAATTATTTGAGGTTAATTAAGTCCTAAGATTGTTTAAGGGAGTTCAAATCCTTTTCGTAATCAAAGAGATTTTAAGACTTTGAGAAAGTCAAAAATTGAATAGTGTTTTCTCTCTCTTGTTCCCTAAAATGAGGAACCTTGTTGGATTTTGAATTTCAAATCAAATCAACTTTGACTCAACTAATTATGCAAGGCCACTCTTTAATCATGTCTTGAAGCCCCTAAACACATGATTACCAACCTATACACTTCATTATCAATCCCTAACCCTTTGCCTAATCAAAATTATCACTAACCCAAGTCTTAACCCACATGAAAAATTAGAATTTTTCCCCTAGGTGCCAAGGAAAGGCATCAGCCTTCCCTCCTATTCCACCCTCATATTTTAGTTTTTTTAACACCAAAAACTCTCATTTTTACCATCCATTTTTTTTTGTGGAGTCTTGCTCCCAAAGTTGGCCAAAAATCCTTTCAACTCAAGCTCTCATTTTCTTTTCCTCTACCATCAAGAACCACCACTCTCCACCTCCTCTCAAGTTCAAACCACTACACCGCCACCATAGATCTTCCCTAAAACACAAAACCTTTCCATCCCCAAGTTCAAAACCTCAAGAAAAATCATTCTCCCCCTTGTTCCTCACTTGGGCCGAAATCATAAAGATGCTCCAAGAGAAGATATATTCTTCTCATTTCTTTGCAAAGATCAAGCCCTTTTCTTGCCAACAAGAAAACAATCTTTGGTAGGGATTTTGTTTTGAGTTCTTTTTCTTTTCTTGGTTCATTTTTGGTTTTATATGTTGGAGCAAACTGGAAACGTTTTCTTCTTTTATATTTCCTTCTCATTTTCATTTTTTAGATGATGAAAGAATGATTGAGTTTTTGCTCTTTTTCTTCCTCTCTATTTCGGTTTGAGCTTGCCTTTTCCTTCATTATTCTTTTTCATTTTGTTGTTGTTGGATGGTTGAAAACCATGGCTTGATGATGAGGGTTTTGATATTAGCTATGTTACCATTATTTGTTTGACCTCTGGAGCTCAAGGTTTGATTTTTGGTTTCAAGAGAAAAATGAGAAAAGCTTGTTTTGTTGGTTTTTCTTTGAGCTTGATGGTGAGTCTAAAAAAATGAGGTTCTTGGAACCATAATGATGAGAGACTCTAAAGCTCACTTCCATGTGTTAAGATTGAATGGGGTTGAAAGTATCATTCTTTAAAATCTTGAAATGAGCTCTAGTAAAATATAAAAAAGGACTTGCATCATGTTTATATTTCAAGCTCTTGCATCTTATGTTTATGTTTCAATGCCTTGCATATCATGTTTATCTTCAAGTCATCACCTTAAATCTTGAAGACTAAAGAAATGGTCTTGCATTCCCATGTTTAAATTTTGAGTCTTGCATTTCATGTTTCTACTTCAAGTTATCACCTAAACTCTAAAGAGTTAAAAATAAACTTGCATTTCAATATTTATATGTCAAGTCTTGCACATTATATTTACATTTTCAAGCCATCACCTTATAATAATGAAGACTAAAATGAGGTTGCATATTGTAACGCCCTGATTTTTCCTGTGTGCATGTAACGCCTCGATTTTTCTGTCTGAGAAAAATGACCAAAATGCTCCTGAGGTCATTTCTTGACCGGGATTCGAGGATAGCCGGCAAGGCAGTTCTCAAAGGGTCAGCTCAATATTCGAAGGGGATCAGATGATCCTTGAGTGTTTTCGGAAACGAAAAACTTGTTTTCTACAGTTTCGGGTCAAAATGACCAAAATACCCCTGCAGCGTTTTTACACGAATAAAAGTGTCATTTGTAACGCCCCGATTTTCTGTCTAAGAAAAAAATAACCAAAATGTCCCTGAGGTCATTTTCTGCCCAGAATTCGAGGATAGCCAGTCCGGTAGTCCTCGAAGGGTCAACTCAATATTTGAAAGGGATTAGAAGGTCCTTGAGTGATTTCGAAAATGAAAATCTTATTTTCTGCAGTTTCAGGTCAAAATGACCAAAATACCCCTATAGCGTTTTTACGTGGGTAAAGATATCGTTCGAGCCCGAAACTTTCTCCAAAGGTTTAAAACAATGTTTTCATGTGTTTAAAAGTATCTGTTTGAGTCCCAGTGGTCCCGGACAGTTTCTGTGCAAAATTACAATTTTGCCCCTAGCATAGTGCCATTTAAGCTTAATGATGTAATGAAGCAAACCTAAGCAATATTAGGCTCTAATCGAAGATTAATTAATTTTCATAATTAATCTAGAGTCAAAATAAGTTATTAAAATTAAGTAGAATCTAAAATTGCTTAGATTAAATCTAAATCCTTTTTTAAAACTCATGATTCCTAGTCTTGGAATCTTGAATAGTGTTTTCTCTCTCCAAACTCCCCAAATCAAGGAATTGTGTTGGCATTGGATTCCTAGTTAATGGAGTTTGACTCCATTAATTTAGTAAGGCCACCTCCTATATCTAGTCTTACAGGTCCCTAATTAACCATTACCTCACCTAAACACTTACTTTGCAATTCCTAATCCTAAGTCTAATCAAAGCTACACCTAAACACACATCCTAACCCATAATTAAGGAACAACTTGTTCCCCAAGTTCTTCTAGAAAGGCATGGCCACCCATACCTCCCTCATGGCTACCCATACCACACCATGCCTTGCACCATGCCTAGAACCATACCTTAGGCCTTACCTAGCCATTCTTCACCATGCTTTAGACCATATCTTACTATACCTTGAACCATGCCTTTGAATGACCATTTGAAGAAGATATTTTCCTTCTTTTCCTTCCTCAAAATTCGGCCACCACTCCCTCTTTGCACCCTTGGTTTTGTTCTTCTATAAATACACATGCAAATGAACTTGTGAGAACCTTTAGTTCATTTGCTAGCTTTGAGTTTTCAAGAGTGTCTTGGTTTCTTTCTTTTCTTTCAAAGAACTCAAGAGTTCTTTCTTCCTCTCATCTTCTCCATCCTTTCCACCACCAGACTACCACCATTAAATCTTCCTTAAAACACTTAGCCGTATCATTCTCAAGATTAAGCTCAAGAAACACAACTTCCTTTCCTTTTCGTTTCTTCTTGGCCAAAGCTCCATCAAGCTTTAGGAAGGATTTTTCTTTCATTCTCCTCTCGAGACCAAGCCTTGTTCATCCTCCAAGAGACATACCTTTGATAAGGATTTTATTTTAAATGTTTCTTTCATTAAAAGTTCTTATTTAGTCATTGACTTGATGGTTTCTCTTGAATCTTTTAGAACTTCTTCTCCTCCTCCTATTTCATTTTCAACCAAGGGCCTTTGGTGAGCTTGGAAATGGGAGCTTGCTGATAGGAATGGCATGATGATGTTCATCACTTAAGCAACCCCTAAAGCTTGATCTTAGTTCTTGAGGAAAAGGTGTTTTTAGTTTTTTTCCTTTTTATCTTGAAAAATGTAACATCCTAATTTTTAACCCAATACTCTAGAACATACTTAGGTTAATCATTAGTCTGTTACTTCATAGTTTCTCATTTTTACTTAGAAATACTTAGCGAAAAATACGGGTAAATTTGTTTTCTTGAAATGCAAGGTGAGAGCCGCGTGATGCGATATATCATGTAACGAACAAAACATACATCTAATAACATCATAGCATAAGGCACTCCATGAATAACACTGAATATCATCTCATATATATATAACTTGCCCATTTATAAGTGTGGGACTTAATTTAGTACAAGGGAAATACATGAAAGGAAATATAACATAAACATAAACATGTTCTACTCCCCTATCCGAGTGCATCTAATGGGATAACCTCTAAATAAAAGAAGGTTTATCCCCATCTAAGTGGTGTGTGCTCTAACCCGGGCCATCCACAGCCTCCTACTGGCGACTATCCCTCGAGCATGGTACGTAACCAGGAAACTGAGCAAGCTCCTCCGGCGTGAATAGACGGGACGGGGCTCGGAAGTGACCTCCACGGTGTGGCCTCATCTCCGGTCGTCGTGCGAGTCTCGGCTGAGTCACGGAAGGCTCGCTACCCTCCCCAAGGTCCATGGGTATGGTGGGGGAAGATCCCTCGGAGGGTACCTGGGTTGCCGAATCCTCGGAAGGATCCGTCTCCGAAAAAGACGACGGGCAACGGAGCACATACTGGGGGTAGTCTCGAGCGGCGGACATGGACGGTGGTGTACGGCGAAGCCTCTCCTCTAGGGGACGTGCGCGCTCGAACACCGGGTCATCGCCAAAAGGTGAAACGGGGGAGAAACAATGGGAATGTACAGGGGGAATGAAGGGTCGATCCATGAACATGAATACTTTAACCATGCATCGACCTACAAAATGGAATGACCCGTGGTCCGGGTCATGGTGCACCTCCCATGTCGGCGTGTCCACGAACACTACGAACGTCGCCATCTGAAGACGTGACGGAAGAAAGAGATAGAGGGAGTGAGAATCTTGCTAAAGAATCTCAGTAGGGCCTCCTACTACCTAGGTGTCATCATCTACGTCCTCAGGAACCTTGGGTTCAATTATACAAAATGACTGAACATGCATTAAGTTCATTTTAAACTTTAAAATATACTTTAGCCAAGGTCCATTCATTTTAGGATGATCTTAATGTCATGGATGCAACATAATAGAAGATGTATGCATGGCACTACCTAATGCACATACATAAAACATAACATCAAGCATCATCATACTTAGTGGCATAAAGTGGCAATAGTAATGTCCATATGGGACAAACTTAGTGACATAATCATAATCATGAAACATCTCTTCCTCATGGACCACCCTAAAAGACAATCGAACTGGGGGTGCTCGGCCGAACCGGTGTCACCCAAATCGTGTCACATATCTAGGTTATGAGCTCATACCTTAACTAGTCGTCACTAGTTCTTACTTACCACTTAACGATAAGCGTATCATAAATCATAAATCCCGACTATCTGAGTACGGGTTAGGGGGCAATTCTCTTAGGGGTGCTCGGCCGAACCGGTGTCACCTAAGAGTATAAAATGGTATCGATGTCACATGGGTTCTATGGAGGTGCTCGGCCGAACCGGTGTCATCCTAGAACTCATCTTAGTACCTTAATTTTCAAAAATCTCTTTAAGTCCCCAAATTAAATGAATTAAGCGGCACGATGGCATTACACCGAATTCCTTCCAAATTTGCTTTATTCCACATAAACATATATCCTCATGAATTCCTCATATGAATAACATCATCATCATTTACATAACACATGCATCATCATAGAACATTCAAACGCTTACCCTTACGGTAGTTTATGCTTTGACCCTTACGGGTTTTAATCTTGAGATATAGTTCTCTAACATCCGTCGTTCATATGTTATGCACCTAAGGGCTCATAATAAATCATCATTCCTAATCCTCATGTTCATATTCAAATCTGAAAAGCATAGGGCAGAATTTCTAACTTGTGGTTACGGGGTCCTAGAACTTACGTTCTAGACCCTTTCTTGGTTCCGTCTTCGCCTAAGGCGCTATGAATTAAACCTAAATCAATTATGAGGCATTCCTATGCTTAAGGACTAATTATTAATCATGTTTATCATGTTGTAAGGGTGCTGGACAGAATCCAGAAAAATAAATGTTCTAGGAGTTCTAAACTTGCACTTTTACGGTTTTCTAGTTACTAGTTTCCCTATAGGTGCTAGAATTCGATTCTAATCCAAATGTTACCAAGTTTTTCATGTCTAAACAATCCTAATCTGATTATGCTCCCATTAAAACAGCTTGGATAAGTTCCATAAACAAATGGGTCAAAACTATGTTAAATTCTAGCTTTACGGTATTTCTAGTTAGCTAGTTTCTTACCTATTATGCATAGAATCATTTCTACATCATCATATGATATTTTCACAGATTCTAACACATCAAAACATCATCATACAGCATCACACTCATCATATCAGAACCGAAAACATTTAGCTTTAGTAAAGGATTTAAATTGACATTTCTAGGTACATAAGTTAACTAGTTTCTCTTGGAATCAATTTAGAATTTCTAAAACTCTTTGCAAATCATTTTAATTCATCAAGAGGCTAAGAGAAGCCTTAGGTCAATGACCAAAATATATTTCATCTTCTAAAAGGGAATAAAGTCATATCTCATGATAACATAACCTTGTAAAAATTTGTAAAGCTTTAATAAAAACTTAGAACATTGACTATTAGACCTTGTAGCTAGATGAAAACTCATTGCAAGTCCATCATCACTACTTGGCCGAAAACATGCATTCACATTAAACTTTAACTTGAAATGAAATGGGCAAGTCTTTGAGCTCTAGGTTCTTAAGTTATGACATAAAATAAACGTGCTCATGCTTTTCATTTTTAATCTTGCTTACAAAATAAAGTGATGACTTAAATTAAATATGCAAGGCATAAACTTAAATGTGCAAGCTTGAAAGTAAATATGTGAGGCATAAACTTAAACGTGCAAGCTTGAAAGTAAATATGTGAGGCATAAACTTAAACGTGCAAGCTTGAAAGTAAATATGCAAGGTTCAATTCTTTATTTTAGTGCTCTTGGCCTAACAACAATCGACTTTAAGGCTGAAATAGATAGGCATTCGAGAGATTAATTAGGTGATAATGCAAGTTCAATTCTTTATTTTAGTGCTCTAGGCCCAACAACAATCGACTTTAAGGCCGAAATAGAAAGGCTTTGAGAAATTAAATTAAGTGATGATACAAGGTCCATTTTAATCTTTATGTTCTTAGGTGATAGCTTGAAAGTAAAGGTGCATAGCAAGAATGTAAATATAAATGCAAGCATAAGATAAATTATGCAAGTTCATTTTATCTTTCTAGAGCTCTTAACAAGACTTTAGAGGAACATAAACCTCAGCCCAAACTCATCAAACCAAGATAAAGTAAAGCCTAGAGTTCTTAGAACTCAACATAACAGTTTTAGAAATCAAAACATTTTGCATGTAAAAGAAAAGGAAATGGCCGAAATTTCAAGGAACAAAAAGAACATTTTGAAACTCTAGAGTCCATGATCTTGATGATATATTAACACCAATATCATGAGACCTCATCATTGAGTCCTAAGAACCATTTTAAATCACCATCAAAACTAAGGTTCTCAAGAGTTCAAGAAAGGAAAAGCTAGAAACATTTTTGCTCGAGAATAAAGATCAAGCTCTAGAGTTTGTTTCAAGTGATGAACATCATCATGAAACTCTCATCATCAAGCTCTCATTTCTTTGAACTTCAAGGCCCATGGCCGAAAATGAGAAAGAAAAAGGAGAAGAAAAGAAGTTCTAAAAAGAATCAAAAGAAACTATGAATATAAAGCTAGAACAAGAACTTTAAAGAAAGGAATACATGAAAGGAAATCCCTACTTGATGTGATGAACTTGAAGATGGAAGAAGAAGATGAAGAACTTTGAAGAACTTGAAGAACTTGAAGAACACTAGAACTTTGAGAGAAAAAGAAAAGCTTTGAGTGTTCCTAAACTTAGCAAATGATCTAAAAGTGGTGCAAGCTCCTCAAGGCATTCTATTTATAGAGAAATGAAACAAATGAAGTGTGTGTGTGGCTGAAGGGGTTTTCGGCCATGAGGGTGCAGAAATTGAAGGCATCCATGAGTTCCATGAGGTGAGATAATGTGGTCTTGAGGCATGGTGAGGTATGGCTCAAAGTATGGTGAGATATGGTTCAAGGTATGGCCTCAAGCATGGTTCTTTGAGTGAGAAAATAATTAAACATGTGGCCAAGGAGAGCATGGCTGTTCGGCCATGTTGCAGCCAAGGGGAGGTTTGTTTTGCAATTTAATTATGATTTAGAGTTGTGTTTAGGTGTATCCTTGATTATGCTTAAGGTTAGGAATTTGTAAGAAAGTGTTTAGGTAAGGAAAATGGATAATTAGGGTGGTCTAGACATATTTAAGGAGTGGTCTTGCACCATTAGTGAGTTAGATCCTCAATTTAGAGTCTAAACAACTCTAGACACACTTCCTTGATTTAAGGAAATTAGAGAGAAAACACTATTCAAGATTCCAAGACTAGGAATCTTGAGTTCTAAAAAGGGATTTAAGTTTAATCTAAGCAATTTTAGGTTCTAATTAACTTTAATAAATTATTTTGACTCTAGATTAATTAGGGAAATTAATTAATCTTCGTTTAGAGCCTAATATTGCTTAGGTTTGCTTAATTACGTCATTAAGCTCAAAAACACTATTCTAGGGGCAAAATCGTAATTTTACACTAAAACTACCCGGAACCACCGGGACTTGAACAGAGACCTCTAGACACATGAAAACGTGTTTTTAAACCTCTGGGAAAAGTTTCGGGCGCAAACGGCACTTCTACCCGCGTAAAAACGCTATAGGGGTATTTTGGTCATTTTGACCTGAAACTGCGGAAACGAGATTTTCGCTTCCGGAAGCATTCAAAGGCTATTCAATCCCCTTCAAACATTGAGTTGACCCTTCGAGGACGACCGAGTCGATTACCCTCGAATTCGGATCAGGAAATGACCTCAGGGGCATTTTGGTCATTTCCTTCGGACAGAAAAATCGGGGTGTTACAAAAAACTTAACTTTGATGTTGTTCAAAATGATTCTTTTTCTTGCTTATAGTTTCGGCCCCTTTTCTTTTCTTTTCTTCAAATTTCGGCCATAATTGTTGTTAATGTACATGATAGCTTGATGATGAGAGTTTCTAGATGATGACTATGTGTTCATCATAATGAGACCTCTAGAGCTTGAGTTTTAATAAAAATGTTATTTATAACTTTGCTTCAAGAAAAGATACTTTGTGTTCTAAGAACTTTGAGGTTCACTTTAGCTTGTTGTGATAAGTTTGGGTTGAGGTTTAAGTTCCTCTAAAGTCTTGGATGAGCTCTATTAAAAAATAAAATGAACTTGCACTCATGTTTATATTCAAGCTTTTGTATTTGCATATTTACTTTTGAGCTTTGCATTCATGTTTATCTTCCAAGCTATCACTTAAAGCTAAAGATAAGGAACGAAGAGCATCTCATATTTATATTCTTGTCTAGCACGTTTACTTTTCAAGTCATCATTTAAGAACTGAAAGATTTAAAATGAGAGCTTGCATATCACCTAATTAATCTCAAAGCCTTTCTACTTCGGCCTTAAAGTCGATCGTTGCTGGGCCTAGAGTACTAAAATAAAGAATTGAACTTGCATATTTATTTTCAAATCTTGCATATTTACTTTCAAGTCTTGCATGTTTACTTTCAAGTATTGCATATTTATTTTCAAGTCTTGCATATTTACTTTCAAGTCTTGCATATTTACTTTGAAGCTCTCACTTTACTTTACAATAAAGAGTAAAATGGAATACATAGCACGTTTACTTCTTGTCATCACTTAAAAAACTCTAAGAGCTCAAAGACTTGCCCTTATTATCTCAAGTTAAAGTTTGGTGATGGAGACATCCCCATGGATGCATATTTCGGCCATGTAATGATGATGAACTTAATATGAATCTCATCTAGTTGTAAGGGCCAACAATCTATGTTCAAAAGTTTTCCTATGTTTTAAGAATTCTATAAGGTCTTTACCAACAAGATTTGTAAATTAAACCTCTTCCAATAGTGTTTCAAATTAGTCACTGCCCTATGATTGTTCTTAGTCCCTTTTACAAGATAAATGTTTTGCAAAAAAGTTTTAGAAGTCCTAGAACGATTCAAAGAGAAACTAGTAACTTATGCTTGTTGAAAATGAAATTTTATGCATGATATATGTATGTATATGAGTTCGGTTCTGCCATGGTGTGTTTGACGCTGTATGATGTTATTTTGATGTACAAAGAATGTGTAAAAATTATATATGTTGAGGTAGGAACCTTTCTATGCTTGTAAGGAAAGAAACTAGTCTTATAGAAAAACAGTAAAGTCAAGTTTTAGCGTGGTTTTGACCCATTTATTTTTATACACTGACCAAACTATTTTAGTGGGATGATAATCAGATTAGGATTGTTTAAATATGAAAAACTTGGTAACATTTGATGTAGGGTTGAATTTTAGCACCCGTAGAGAAACTAGTAACTAGAAAACCGTAAAAATGCAATTCTAGAACTCTTAGAACATTTAATTTTCTGTTTTGTCCAGCAACCCTGTAATGTAGTAAACATGGTTTATAATCAGTTCATAAGGGTAGGAATGCCTCATAATTGGTTTAGATTTAATTTATAGTGCCTTAGGCGAAGACAGAACTTAGAAAGGGTCTAAGATGTAGATTCTAGAACCCCGTAACTATAAAATGTAATTCTACCCTTAGAGTTTGATGCTGCCCAGATTTACTAATGAACATAAATGCTAGTAAAAATTATTAGTTGTGGATCCTTAGGTGCATAAGAGGTTGATAGAGAATGATAGGATAATTATATCTCAAGTTTAAAGCCTGTAAGGGTCAAAGCATAAGACACCATAGGTTCAAGAGCACAGTGAGCTTTGATGTTGCATGAGAATGTATGTTTAATTATGAGAATGAATTGAGCATGGCATAAGCATTAACTGAGCCCGGTCCTTGATTCCGACAAACTGATTAGGAGCATTCCATCTTTTAAGAATGTTAAAGCAATGATGTGAAGACGTATATACTATGATGAGTTTGACTATATGACTTGATGTCTTATGGTGATGATTGAATGGCTATGCATGCTCTATATGTTTCGTGGCATAAAGCAAGTTTGAAGGAAATCCGGTGTACGCTGTTACACTACCGAATTTCCTATCAAACTTGAGGATTTGAGAAAAGTTTGTGAAAACTTCTGGGTGACACCGGTTCGGCCAAGCACCCCCAAAATAGATGTGACATAACATTGAGATGCATTCCTCCCGCTATGGTGGGGAGGAAATAAATCCGTGAGGGTATTGACATTGAGCTTGCCAAAGCAGACAATTCGCTGTGTACTAGATACCAATAGAGCGTTTCAAAGAAGGAAATGATCCTAAGATAGGTGATCCAAGAAAGTTATGTATACCCCCTCTATTACCCCATATTAAATCTAGTGACGACTAGTTAGGATTGAGCTCATTCCTAGGCGATACGTGAGATGTAGTTTGGTGACCAGATTATCGCCAGGGCTGGTGAGTCGGTTGGACTTTTGGTGGATATGTTAAGAGGGTGGTCTTTAAGGAAAAGAACTTAAGAGTTTGACTTATGAGAAAGATGTCACATGAAAAGTACTATGTCTTTTATGCCATGTATATGATTTATGTTTCTTTATGTTAGGCCCAAGAGCTATGATTTTCATGTTAATGTGCATATGGTATTGTCATGCATTCATCAAATATCTGTTGCATTCATATCATTAAGACACATACTAAAAGACACCCAATTCGGATAAATAGATTTGAAAAGTCTAAAATTAATCCTTATGCATGTACACCTTTTTCATAATTAAAACCAAGGTGGCTGGGGACGATGACGATGACACTTGTGTTAGAATCGGAAATCCCTACTGAGAATCTTGAATGAGTTTCTCATCCCTCTCTTTTCTTCCGTGTCATCTCTAGACGAGGATTACAATGAGGTTCTTGACTTCTTCTAAGGTTCGTGCTTAAGGGTCACACTAGTAAACGGAGCAGAGGGTCGCTGCGGAAGCATAGATAATTTAGCTTTTGGGATTGATACTTATCCATCCTCGTAGGCGGATAAGTAACACTCCATATATATGTGCATGTTTTGATGTAAATGAAGTTACAATGATGTTAGTAAACTATGCATCTATGAAGATGTAATGATATTATGATTGTTAAGTATAATACTAGGTTTCATGATTATGAATGGTGTGATTACTTTTCTTGCACGTTATGGTTATGATAAACGTTAGATTAGCACGTGGCTCACGTTTTGCTTTCAAGTTTCAAAAAAGAAGAATCAAAAAGAAAAATTTATTCGTATTTTGTGCTAAGTATTTTAATGAAAGGATTTAAAGAATGGGACTAAAAGGGTAATAGACTAATGTTTAACCTAAATACGTTCTAGGAGTATTGGGTTAAAAATTAGAATGTTACACTATTCGAGCCCGAAACTTTTCCTGTAGGTTTAAAATGATGTTTCAAGTATTTAAAAGTGTTTGTTTAAATCCCGGTGGTCTCGGGGAGTTTTTGTGCAAAATTACGATTTTGCCCCCGAGATAGTGCCGTTTGAGCTTAATGACGTAATTAAGCAAACCTAACCAATATTAGGCTCTAATCAAAGATTAATTAATTTTCATAATTAATCTAGAGTCAAAATAAGTTATTAAAATTAATTAGAACCTAAGATTGCTTAGATTAAATCTAAATCCCTTTTTAAAACTCAAGATTCCTAGTTTTGGAATCTTGAATAGTGTTTTCTCTCTCCAATTCCTTAAATTAAGGAATTGTGTCTAGAATTGTTTATACCCTAAGATGAATTTCTATCTCCCTAATGAAGCAAGACCACTCTTTAATTATGTTTAGACAACCTTAATTACCCATTTCCTTACCTAAACACCTTCCTACAAATTCCTAATCTTAAGCATAATCTAAGACACACCTAAACATATCACTAAACCACAATTAATGAGACATTTTCCTCCCCCTTGGATGCTCCAAATGGCGCCACCTCACCCTCCAATTCTATCACATATTGGTTTATTTCTCACTCAAGGAGCCATGCTTGAAGCCATACCCACCCATACCTAAGACCATACCTCACCATGCTTTAGGCCATACCTCACCATACCTTGAACCATGCCTTTGAATGACCATTTGAAGAAAGATATTTTCCTTCCTTTCTTTCCTCAAAATTCGGCCACCCCTCCATTCTTCGACCCTTGGTTTTGTTTTTCTATAAATACATATGCAAATGAGCTTGTGAGAACCTTTGGATCATTTGCTAGCTTTAAGTTTTCAAGAGTTGTCTCAAGTTCTCTCATTTCTTCAAGAGTTCTCTTTTTTTTCATCTTCTTCATCTCCACCCAAGAACCACCCTTCACAACTTCAAGCCACCATACTCCAACCTTATCTCAGCACCTCTCAACCATACACCACCCTTTAACCACAAAGCTCAAAGAAAACACCATTCCTTCCTTTTTCTTCCTCTTTGGCCGAATCTCAAGTACACCTTGTGTAACGCCCCGATTTTCTGTCTGAGTGGAAAATGACCGAAATGCCCCTGAGGTCATTTTTGGCCTGGAATTCGAGGATGGCCGACTCGGCAGTCCTCGAAGAGCCAACTCAATGTTTGAAGGGGATTGAATGACCCTTGAGTGGTTCCGGAGACAGAAGTCTCATTTTCCGCAGTTTCGGGTCAAAATGACTAAAATACCCCCATAGCGTTTTACGTGGGTAAAGGTGCCGTTTGAGCCCAAAACTTTCCCCAGAGGTTTAAAACCATGTTATTACATATTTCAAAACATCTGTTTGAGTCCCGGCAGTCCCGGGCAGTTTTAGTGCAAAATTACAATTTTGCCCCTAGAATAGTGTTTTTGAGCTTAATGATATAATTAAGCAAACCTAAGCAATATTAGGCTAGTCAAAATAAATTATTAAAATTAATTAGAACCTACGATTGCTTAGATTAGATTTAAATCTCTTTTCTAAAACTCAAGATTTTACTCTTGGAATCTTGAATAGTGTTTTCTCTCTCCAATTCCTTAAATCAAGGAATTGTGTCTAGAATTGTTTATACACTAAAATGAATTTATAACTCACTAATGATGCAAGAACACATTTTAATTATGTCTTGGCAACCTTAATTACCCATTTTCTCACCTAAACACTTTCTTACAAACTCCTAATCTTAATCCTAATCAAAGATACACCTAAACACAACTCTAAACCACAATTAAAATGCAAGAAATCCTTCCCCCATGGCTGATGAAGTTTCGGCCACCTCCTCCCCCATTTGACCACATGTTGATTTGTTTTCTCACTCAATGAACCATGCTTGAGCCATGCCTTGAACCATACTTCACCATACTTGAACCCATAACTCACCATGCCTTCAACCATGCCTTGTAAGAGATATTTTTCTCCCCAATTCTGCACACAATGGCCGAAGCCTTCATCACCACACACACCCCTCCATTTGCTTCATTTCTCTATAAATAGAATGCCTTGAGGAGCTTGCACCACTTTTAGATCATTTGCAAAGTTTAGTTCTCTCCAAAGCTTTTCTTTTTCTCTCAAAGTTCTAGTGTTCTTCAAGCTCTTCAAAGTTCTTCAAGTTCTTCATCTTCTTCATCTTCTTCTTCCATCTTCAAGATCATCATACCAAGTAGGGATTTCTTTTCATGAATGCTTTTCTTTAAAGCTTGATGTTTATGGTTTCTCTTGTTTTCTTTTTAGAACTTCTTCTCTATTCCTTTTTCTTTCTTGTTTCGGCCATGAGTCCTTGAGAATAGAGAAATGAGAGCTTGATGATGAGAGTTTCATGATGATGTTCATCACTTGAAACAAACTCTAGAGCTTGATCTTTGTTCTTGAGCAAAAATGTTCCTAGTTCTTCCTTTTCCTTCTTGAAGTTTCGGCCACTTCCTTTTCTTTTACATGCTAAATGTTTTGATTTTCTAAAAATGTTATGTTGAGTTCTAAGGACTCTAGACTTTACTTGATCTTGGTTTGATGAGTTTGGGTTAAGGTTTAAGTTCCTTTAAAGTCTTGTTAAGAGCTCTAGAAAGATAAAATGAACTTGCATAATTTATTTTATGCTTGCATTTATATTTACATTCTTGCTATGCACCTTTACTTTCAAGCTACCACCTAAGAACATAAAGATTAAAATGGAACTTGCATCATCACTTAATTTAATTCTCAAAGCCTTTCTATTTCGGCCTTAAAGTCGATTGTTGTTGGGCCAAGAGCACTAAAATAAAGAATTGCACTTGCATTATCACCTAATTAATTTCTCGAATGTCTTTCTATTTCGCCTTAAAGTCAATTGTTGTTGGGCCAAGAGCACTAAAATAAAGAATTGAACCTTGCATATTTACTTTCAAGCTTGCACGTTTAAGTTTATGCCTTGCATATTTAATTTAAGTCATCACTTTATTTTGTAAGCAAGATTAAAAATGAAAAGCATGAGCACGTTTATTTTATGTCATAACTTAAGAACCTAGAGCTCAAAGACTTGCCCATTTCATTTCAAGTTAAAGTTTAATATGAATGCATTCTTTGAATGCATGTTTCGGCCAAGTAGTGATAATGGACTTGCAATGAGTTTTCATCTAGCTACAAGGGCCGATAATCTATGTTCTAAGTTTTTCCTGAAGCTTTACAAATCTTTATAAGGTTATGTTGTCATGAGTTATAATTTTATTCCCTTTTTGAAGATGAAGTATATTTTGGTCACTGACCTAAGGCTTCTCTTAGCTTCCTAATGAATTAAAATGATTTGCAAAGAGTTTTGGAGATTCTAAATTGATTCCAAGAGAAACTAGTTAACTTATGTACCTAGAGATGTCAATTTAGTTGTCTTATTGAAGTTAGATGTTTTCGGTACTGTCATGATGAGCTTGTGGCTGTATGATGATTTTTTGATGTGTTAGAATGTGTGAAAATATCACATGATGATGTAGAAACGATTCTATGCATGATAGGTAAGAAACTAGCTAACTAGAAATACCGTGAAGCTAGAATTTAACATAATTTAGACCCATTTATTTTTGGAACTTATCCAAACTGTTTTAATGGGAACATAATCAGATTAGGATTGTTTAGACATGAAAAACTTGGTAACATTTGGATTAGAATTGAATTTTAGCACCTATAGGGAAACTAGCAATTAGAAAATCGTAAAAATACAAATGTAGAACTCTTAGAACATTTAGTTTTCTGGATTCTGTCCAGCAACGTTACAACATGATAAATGTGATTTATAATTAGTTCTTAAGCATAGGAATGTCTCATAATTGATTTAGATTTAATTTATAGCGCCTTAGGCGAAGACGAAACCAAGAAAGGGTCTAAAACGTAAGTTCTAGAACCCCGTAACCACAAGTTAGAAATTCTGCCCTATGCTTTTCAGATTTGAGTATGAACATGAGGATTAGGAATGATGATTAATTATGAGCCCTTAGGTGCATAACATATGAACAACGGATGTTAGAGAACTATATCTCAAGATTAAGACCCGTAAGGGTCAAAGCATAAGCTACCGTAAGGGTAAGCGTTTGAATGTTCTATGATGATGCATGTGTTATGTGAAGGATGATAATGTTATTCATATGAGAAATTCATGAGGATATATGTTTATGTGGCATAAAGCAAATTTGGAAGGAATTCAGCGTAATGCCTTTGTGCCGCCGAATTTCCGACAAATTTGGGGACTTAAAGAGATTTTGAAAATTAAGGTACTAAGATGGGTTCTAGGATGACACCGGTTCGGTCGAGTACCTCCATAGAACTCATGTGACATCGGTACCAATTTATACTCTTAGGTGACACCGGTTCGGCCGAGCACCCCTAAGAGGATTGCCCTCTAACCCGTACTCAGATAGTCGGGATTTATGATTTATGATACGCTTATCGTTAAGTGGTAAGTAAGAACTAGCGACGACTAGTTAAGGTATGAGCTCATAACGTAGAGATGTGACACGTTCTGGGTGACACCGGTTCGGCCGAGCAGCCCCAGAGCGCTTGTCTTTTAGGGTGGCCTATGAGGAAGTTATGATGATTATGTCACAAAGAGAATTTATTTGCCACTTTATGCCACTACTATTATGATGTTCTTAAGTATATGATGACTATTCTTGCATTAAGTAGAGCCATGCACACATTCTTTAATATATGCTTGCATCCATGACATTAAGAATCATGCTAAAATGAACGGACCTTGGCTAAACTATGTTTTAGAACCTAAAAATGGACTTAATGCATGCTCACTTATTTTGCATAACTAAACCCAAGGTTTCTGAGGACGTAGACGATGACACCTAGGTAGTAGGAAGCCCTACTGAGATTCTTTAGCAAGATTCTCACTCCCTCTATCTCTTTCTTTCCGTCACGTCTTCAGATGGCGACGTTCGTGGTTTTTGTGGACACCCCAACTTGGGAGGTACATCATGATCCGGACCACGGGTTATATCATTTTGTGGGCCACTGCGTCGTTCGAGTGTTCATGTTCGTTGGACGGCCCTTCAGTCACCCCGTACATAGCCACTGATTCTCTCCTGTCTCACCCTACGGCGACGACTTCGTGTTCGAGCGCGCACGTCCTCGAGAGGAGCGGATCCATCGTACCCCACCGACGGCCTCTACCATCCGGGACTACCCACAGCATGTACCCCGCTCGCCCTCATCATTCTCCGAGATGGACCCTTCGGAGGATTCTGCCACTCAGGTACCCTCCGAGGGATCCTCCCCCACCGTGCCGATGGACGTTGGGGAGGGTAGCTAGGCTTCCGTCGCTCAGCCGGTATGTGGAGGACGGGTGAGGATGACTCCCCACCGTGGAGCTCACGTCCGACCGATGCAGCGTATTGCCACCCCGGCCGAGATCGCCTAGTGGATCGGGTACATCCCTCCTTTCCAGAGAGTTCTGCAGTAGGAGACGACCATCGTGGTTCTGGCACTTGGGCTCGACTAGGCTAGGATAGCCTTCTCTTGTCCTTGGGGCTATCCATTTGTAGGCGCACTAGAGTTAGGAGAGTTTCTTTTATCACATTTGTTGTACTTTTGTTTCCATGTATTTTCATTCCAGTTGTACTAAACTAAGTCTCGCTCTTTATGAGTGAGCATATCATATATTATAGAAATATGCAGTTCGATGTTATGATGTTCCTTTACTTTGCTTATGTGATGTTGCTATGCGATGTTTGCTTTAATACCTTTTGTGCATTACTAGTTAACGTGTCGCGCGGCTCTCACTTTACTTTTATAATTCAAAAAAAAAATTTACCAGTATTTCCAGTAAGTATTTTAAAGTAATGAGAAAGCTATGACGTAACAGACTAATGATTAACCTAATTATGTTCTAGAGTATTGGGTTCAAAATTAGGATGTTACATTATGGTATCAGAGCAGTTCGATTCTCATGGAGCCTGAGGATTGGACTGACTATGCTTTTAGAGCATAATGCGGTAGACATGTCATGTGTAGAGCTTGCTAGAGACAAGCTATAGGTTAGAGATGCATGACCCCTGTTTGTTTTCAAGTGCCATGGTAACTAGCTCATTTCACATGAAACGTTGAGCCTGATCAACTCAATGGTTATTGTCTTATGTGTTTAGGAACCAATGGCACCTGCATCGACGTAATAGGACCACGACCGAGGGTAACCAAGAGGATGCAATCAAGCATCGCTGTCCGTGACATGGCAAGAGCCATGGAGCGGATGTTTGAAAGAATGAATCAACAAGGGGACACCGGACGTGCTCCCCCAACTACTGAAATGGTCGAGCAAGCAAGGTTTGGTGAGTTTCGCAAGGCAAACCCACCGGTCTTTAGAGGAGCCATGGATCCCGACAAAGCTGATGAGTGGATCAAGAATCTGGAGAAGGTATACTCCGTGGTCACTTGCTCGGAGGAGCAAAAGGTCACCTTTGCGGCCTATATAATGGAATCGAACACCGAGTTCTGGTGGACTAGCACCTGAAGGTCGCTAGAAGCTTCGCATCGTCAACTGGGAGCTATTCAAGACTTACTTCTATGAGAAGTACTTCCCGGAGTTAGTGAGGAATGCGAAGGACATTGAATTCATGCAGCTAACCCAAGGAGGAAGGTCTGTTGCTCAGTACACGGCGAGATTTGAAGAGCTGATCAAGTTCTCGAGGGTGTTCCAAAGGAACCCCGACGAGATATGGAAATGCGTGAAGTACGAAGCCGGATTGAAGCCGGAGCTGAACTACGTCGTAGCACATATGGAGATCAGGGACTTCCCCACCCTAGTCAACAAGTGCCGCATTCTGGAGGAAGGACAAGGCAAGCTTCAGGCTGCAAGGGCGAAACGAGCTAAGGGGCTAGGACCTCAAGCCCCGACTTTATGGCAGTGGAGGTAGAGCGCAGAAAAGAGGTTGTTTGTGTGTGGAGGCATGGCGGTAAATGGAGAAGTGGTGGCGATGGTGGTTTGTGGTATGGAAGATGGTTTAGCCGTGTGTGATTGTGGTGTTGAGGAAAGGATAATGGTGGTGGGTGGTGATAATGATGGTGTTTCATAGAGATTGAGGGACCAAAAGTGATGAGTCATGGTGGAGGGGCTGGCTGTGGTTGGAGTTGAGTGGAGGACGAGGGAGAAAATGCTGAAAGGGAGCTATGAGAAGGCCGCAGCGGTGATGGGATGGCCGCGGCCTCTCTCTCCTATTTTTCTTTTGATTTTTTTTTTTGTTATTACCTTCTTTTCTTCTTGTTGCTGGAATTTTTCTGTGTGTTTGTGTTGGCTCTTGTAACGCCCCAATTTTTACTGTAATTTTTACTGTCATTGGAAATTACTGAATTACCATAGGTAATTATTACATAAGATTTGAGGCCGAACAATCCTTAATAAAGGAATATAACATTAGAAGATAGGTTAGGAGCGATTCATGCGAGAGTCGCAAATCCCGATTTCAGACGTATAAAATGACGAAAATGTCCCTGAAGTTATTTTACTCAGAAAATGAGGATTGTGGGCCCCACATATTCTCAAGGGGATGTTTTGAGAATAATAAGGGATTGTTTGTGTTATGTGTGTTAATAGAGCAGAAGAATCTCAATTTTGAGTTCCGACGACGAAAGACCAAAACGCCTCTGGGTCGCTTTAACTCCGATGTCGTGCCGACTGAGCCCGAACCTCACTAAAATGTTTTAAAATGTGTTTTTAAGCCATGATTAACCATTGGTTAAGCTCGGGTGGCCTTGGGCGCTTTTAAGTGAAAGTACGATTTTGCCCTGCTTTGGGCGCTTTGCAATTTCGGGATTTTCGATTCATATACGAAACCTAAGCAATATTAGGCTCAAATTAAAGCTTATTAAATTCTAAATATTAATCTAGATTCAAAATTATGTATTTAGATTGATTAGAACCCAAAATTGCTCAAAAACACCCAAATTGCTTACTAATTCACTTAAGCCCTTAACCGTAAATTCTCTAAATTACATGAATACCTTGCCTACACCTAAATAATGCATGGAACACACAAATTTCACTTCTTTGGGCTGTAATGCACGAAATTGTTGATGCCATTATGCAGCTGAATTATTTCCAAAAGTTGCACTAAAACAAAATGCCAAAATGTCACCATAAGAGACATAATTCCTTAATTTCATACAACTTTGTCTAAAATGATTTTTCCTCCATTATTACTCCTGAAAAATTCTGACAACTACCTCCTCATTTTGGCCAATTAGAAGCCTCAAAATCTTCTATAAATAGGCTTGCTTGAGTGGTCTTGGAATGCTTGGTTCATAACTAGTTTTTAGGAGCACCAAAAACTTTCTTTCTTCCTCCTCTTTGGTTGAATTCTTTCTTCAATTTTTCAAAGAGATTTTGTGTCATTTCACTTCAAGAAATCAAGTTCTCTTCCTCTTCTTCAACTCAGATTAGGTAGGGAGTAGTTTCTAAATTTATTTCTATGCTTTGAGGAGTTGTGTTTTTAGCTCAAAATGATGAAATTATGAATTTACCTTAGCTTTTCATTTTGGTTTTCCTCTTCTTTTTTTCTTTAACCAATTCAGGCCATATGGCCTAGGTGGAACTAAGATGATGGCTTGATGATGAGGACCTTGAGGGTGGGTTGTAAATCCATCACAAGTTAGGCCTCTAAAGCTTGAAAATTCCACTTGATGCAAAACTTTAAAGAATAATGCTTTATGATGCTAAAACAATGATTTTTAGTTTAGAACTTGAAAGATGTATTTCCTTTTATGTTTTATTTCTTGTTAAGATATGTATTGGGTTGAATTTATAATTCTTTTAAAGTCTTGAAGGAGCTCTAGTAAAGAAACAAAATGAATTTGCATCCATGATTAAGTTTATGCTTTGCATAACCATGTTTACCTTCTATGTCATCACTAAATTTTCAAGAATGAATAAATGAACTTGCATTTCTCATGTTTAAATTCCAAGCTTGTATTTCATATTTATGTTTCAAGTTATCACTTAATCTTTCAAGATAATAAAGAGGTTGCATCTCGTATTTAATTTATGATCTCACTTTATTTTATAATGGCTAAAAGAATCAACGCATGACATATTTATTCTATGCCATCACCTAAAGATCCTAGAGCACAAAGACTTGCCCATGTATCACAAGCAAAGAAATATGATTATTGGAGTTAAAGAATTTATTCTTTAAAAAATCTTGAGATTGGAGCTTAAAAAGATGTAATAATAATTCTCTTCTCCCATTATCGACTCATGCGGACTACCGCCGCTCCAGTTTCTTAATATTCTCTTCTCCCTCTACTGGTCCTGTGCGGACTACCACCGCTCCGGTTTCTTAATATTCTCTTTTCCCTCTACTGGTCCTGTGCGGACTACCGCCGCTCCGGTTTCTTAATATTCTCTTCTCCCTCTACTGGTCCTGTGCGGATTACCGCCGCTCCAGTTTCTTGTATCATGTTTATATTTCAAGTTCTTGCATCATGTTTAATTTTCAAGTCATCACCTTAAATCTTAAAGATAAAGAAATGGAATTGCATATCATGTGTATAATTCCAAGCTATCACCTTATAAAGATAAGATTAAAATAAGGTTGCATAGCATGTTTATAACTCTAAGATGTCACCTAAATCTCTAAAGCTCAAGACTTACTCCTTTTATCTTAAGTGAGAATTTTAATTGTGAAGATCCTCCCAAATTTGACAAAAGAACTAGTTTCTAAATGAGTTTTAAGGCTTTGCAAGGATTTTACGGGGAACTAGTATTTTATATGCACTTAAAATATGATTCTATGTAATTGCATGAGGTTCATGATTCGGCCACTGATATGAGTTTAGTATCAATGTGTGATAATTATGGTTTATTGTTAAGAGAATGATTCATAATTGGTTTAGTAACTAATTAGTTCCATAATTGATAATTCTATGTAAGGATTGGATGCTTATTAAGTACTTGATATCATTGAATGATTTCCTGGCTTGCATGTTATAGTTGCTGTTGCAAATAATGAGAATGCTTATACATGAAATATTCTTTATTATGTAAAATTTACCTTTGTTGCTAGAAGAAAGTGTATCATTGTAAAAGTGTAATTTGGAAAGGTTGTGGCTAAGGAAAGACTTGGTATTTAAGCGTGTCCATTATGACCCACCTCTCTTTCCTGGGAATCTCCCATATGCATGATTACAGTTGATATATATTATTCTAGTTTAAGACTATAAATAAGAAAATGTTATGATGTTTATGAATTGTATTGTGATATAACATGCAAAGATTTAATGGTGACTTAAACTTATAAGAAAATGATCCTTTGGAACCAACAGACTATAGGTGGTGAAAAGGTGATTTTAGCCCCGTAACCCGTTCTCTCAAAAGGGTAGAGTCGGGACTTTAGCTTATCAAAAGGGATAAGTATATGCTAGTGACGACTAGTAAAGTATGAGCTCATAACCTAAATTACTCCCAAAGGGTGGAGTATAGGGTGGCCTAAGGAAAATAATGATGATGATAAGATTTTAAGTCACCTAAGGCACTAAAGAAATGAAATATGTGCATTATGTCCACGTGTAGCTAATATTATATGACGTTCTTTTATGCATGTTATTTGATAATGATGATGAGGAATATGATGTAATGATAAAGGAAAAGTTCATTGTAAATATGACATGTTAAGATTATGATGCATTATAAGACGCATGATTAAAAATTGACGAACCTCGGTTAAGTATTTGTCCGAACCTAAAATGAATCTTTGCATGCTCACTATTTTAGAATAATCCCGAGGTTCCCGGGACTTTGATGATGACATCAGAAGGAGGTACCCTACTGAGAATTCTTTAAGCAAGATTCTCACTCCTTTTCTTTATTTCCGTCATTGTCTCCAGATTCGGATGGCGACATTCGCCCTGCTCGTTGATACCCCTACTTGGGAATTTCATTATGATCCGATTGCATCGCTCGTATCATTTTGAGGAGGTCTTGTGATTCGTGTTTTTGTTTACATAGGCCGTCCCTTTGCACATCCTGTCCCTAGTTATCGATTTTCTCCTACTTCTCCCTATGGCGATGAAATGGTTTTCGAACATGCACGTCCACCTGATGAAAGGATGTTACGTTCTTATCCCGCTTCATCTGCTGTCTACGGATTTCCAGTATGTTCCCGAGACGAGATATTCAAACTGATCCTTCAGAGGACACTCCTACTCATGTATATTCTGAGAGCTCTGCTCCTACTCCCACACGTGTAAGAGAGGGTAGTGAGGAAACAGTTGTTCAGCCGAGGTTAGCAAGAAGGCCGTCCATGCGACCCCAACATGGTGCATCTCGTGTGTCCCTCCCGAGGAGCTCATCGATGGATCGGATTTATTCCCCATTTCTAGGACAAGTGGCCATAGAGGGTTCTTAGTAGACTTATGTGTGATCATGCACCCTAGTTTTAGGATAACCTTCCCGGCTTATAGAGTTATCTAGTTTAGGGCTATGTATTTCCTTATGTATATTTTCTTTTATGGGTTTGCATAAGACAATGATGTATGAACATAACCCACCCTTTGAGTGAGGTTATTGTATGTAAATATATGCTATAATGTGTTTATGGATGTTATATGATGGAGCCAAAGTGATATGATGTGATATATTCTTAAACGTCTTATTATACTCCACTTACTCGTTCACGTTGTACTCGGCTCACGTTTTCAATTATGTTTTTTTTTAAAAAAAAAAATGGCTCGTAATTTCACTAAGTATTTTCAAATTATGAAGAAGGAACCAAAGTAAGGAGTAAAGTCTAGTCATTAATCAGATTCAACCTAGGTGTATTTGGTTAATAACTAGGGTGTTACAGCTCTGCTCGAATTTTCAGTTGATATGCTGCTCGATTTTTGTTTGAAATTCTTGGGTTGTCTTGCTCTCTGATTGAGAAAGAATTTGACCTTTGGTACTGCTTTCTCTGTTTGGAATTTTTCTGATCAGTGATGTTGATGAATGTGTGTGTGTTTGGATTCTTTGAAGATCTTATGATCTATGATGACCTCTCAATGTATATTCTCTCAGTGTTTTCGATTGCTCTCCTTTTCGTCCGATGCTGGTGGCTATATGTACACATGATTGTTCTTATCATCAAATCATTATTGAGCACAAGTTGGCAATATGGATCCGTGAACCATCCCTTACCTGTAAAGAATAAAAACATCATCATTTGGCCAGGAGTGGAGAGTAGCTGGTGTCCGCCACTCCTGGCTCCCTTTTTCTCTTTTTTTTAGTTATTTATTATTTTCTTAAAACAAAAAAGGAAATGGGTTGAATTGATTGGGCTTTTCTCTTCTTTTTTTTTAAAAAAAAAAACTGATTCATTCAAAAAAAAACATGGGCTGGTATTTTTATTTTTTCATTTTGATTTTTTATTTTTCACAAGAGATGTAAAAACAAAAGAATGTGGCAACCAAGGGTGAAAAGTGATGATGATCTTTATTTACAAGCTACTAAAAAAATTGCCAATTTTTGGGATTTTCAGTTTAAGGGCCGGACTAAATCGGGTGTTCACAGTTGCCCCTCTTTATTCATTTCTTATGAAAGAATGTGAAAAACCTAAGTTTATATATTTTCTTCATAAGGAATGAATAAAGATATGAACATTGATTTTGTTCGGCAAATGCGTGAAATTGAAAATGCAGGAAAAATCAAATTCTAACAACAAAAGAAACGAAACATTCGAGAAAACCACATTCAATGATGCAATTCAGAAACCAATAGTGTATGAGTCATGCAAAGAAAGGTGGAAAGAAAAAGAAAGTAAGTAAATTGAAATGAGTTCGTGAGTGATAAGCAGTGTAAAGATGTGACTAAAGGGTTACAGATTCACAAATGACAAGCAATGCAACACAAGTTGACAAGAATCTAAAGGCAAACGGTGCTGACAGGAATTTAAAAGCTTTGCAACCAACTGGATATGGGTAAACAAATGACAGGAAATCAAAAATCTTGTGA
This sequence comes from Dalbergia cochinchinensis, assembly GCA_031216125.1. Taxonomy (NCBI): domain Eukaryota; kingdom Viridiplantae; phylum Streptophyta; class Magnoliopsida; order Fabales; family Fabaceae; genus Dalbergia; species Dalbergia cochinchinensis. Next base: position 33,671,795 of record CM062377.1, read on the forward strand.
CCAACTGGATACGAGTCAATAAATGATAGGAAATCAAAAGCTGACGAGGGTTGACAGGAAATTTACAAGCTGACGAGACTGACAAGAATTTACAAGCCGACGGGGGTTGGCAGGAATTTACAAACCTTGCGACCAACTGGATAGGCCAATAAGTGACAGGAAAATAAATGGTGGCAATCTGAGGCCGATTAGAAATTAAATTGGTAATTTGAGGCTGACTAGAAATTACATTGGCAATCTGAGACTAACTGGAAATGTAAATTGGCAAGGAGGCCGATTGAAAATCAAACCGGCAAGGATACCGACTGACTAAAAATTAAACCGGCAAGGATACTAACTGGAAATTTACAAGCCAATGAGACTAACAGGAAATTAAAAGTCAATGGGGTTGACTGAAATTAAAAGCTAAAATTGAAATTTAAAAGCCGATAGGGGCTGACTGAACATTAAAAGCCATTCGGGGCTAACAAGAAATTGAAAAGCCATCCGGGGCTGACAAGAAATTGAAAAGCCATCAAGGGCTGACATGAAATTAAAAAGCCATGGGGGCTGACATGAATTTAAAAGCCATTGGGGGCTGACATGAATTTAAAAGCCATCGGGGGCTGACAGGAAATTAAAAGCCATCGGGGGCTGACTGGAAACTTAAAAGCCATCAAGGGCTTATAGGAATTTAAAAGCCATCGGGGGCTGACAGGAATTTAAAAGCCATCGGGGGCTGACAGGAATTTAAAAGCCACCAGGGGCTGATTGGAAATTTAAAAGCCATCAGGGGCTGACTGGAAATTTAAAAGCCATCGGGGGCTGACTGAAAAGGTAAAATAACAATCAAGGCAGAACGAACACGAAAACCAATGATTTGCTTACCCCTTTTTTTTCTCAAAAACATTTTTGTGAAACAACTTTACCATATTGAAGCAATCCTTGAGGAAGACTTTAACCGATCAAAACTCGTAGCTCATGAGTTGGACCTTCTGGCGCAAACGAGATTTTATCTTTTCCATTGTAATTTCACTCACTTCCCTCCATTCTTTGCTCACTTCTTTCCATTCTTCTTTGTTCTCTTTTTTTTTTTCTTTGGGACGATGATTGCTTTTTGATTAAAGCTTTGCATTCTCCTGATGTGACACTAATCATTGATGTATTGCTATAAACATTATTAGATTGTATAATTTAAACCTAAATTTATCCTACTTGAGACATCATAAATAAACATGCATTCAAAGAGAAGGTGGAAGGATTAACTGAATGAACATCTTTATTGGTTGCTGTATTGGACAACAAAATGCTTGGAAAAGGCAACAACATAAAAACGAAATATAAAATTGTGAAAGACACAAAATTTTGCCCCAGTTTAGGTTCTTTGTGGCTCCATCAAATGACTTCTTGCAGCAAATTGAACACCATAGCCATGATCTCCGATGATATGCCTTCAAATTCCCTTTTTCAAAATTTGCCCCAATTTCAGACTTTGATTTGCAGGATAAATTCAAAAATTGCCCCAGCTTTGATCTTTGGTTTGCTTGATTTACTGGACAAATTCAAAAATTGCCCCAGTGCAGGCTGCTGAAGATGATTTTTATTTTTTTTAATGCTCTAATTTTTGCCTAGGTTGCTCTTTCGAGTTTTCAACCTAGCGAGCCCTTTTTCTTTTTCTATTTCTCTCTTTTTTGTTTTGCCCTAACTTTTGCTTAGGCTGCTCTTTCAAGTTTTCAACCAAACGGGCCCTTTTTGACCATCTTTTCAGGCATAAAATCTTTTGACTGTATCACTGTCGATCAATTTAGGCAATTCTTGTCCATCCATGTTTTGCAAAATCAATGCTCCACCTGAGAATGTTTGCTTGACAATGTAAGGACCATCATATCTTGAAGCCCATTTTCCCTGTGCGTCCTCTTGATTAGGGAGAATTGTCTTCAAAACCAAATCCCTTGGATGAAGATCTCTAGGATGGACTTTCTTGTTAAAGCCTTAGCAATTCTGCTTTAGTACGACTGGCCATGGCAAATAGCTACAAGCCTCTTTCCTTGGATTATGTTTAATTGCTCATATCAAACCCTCATCCATTCAGATTATTCTAACTCAGCCTTTACTAAAACTCTGAGCGATGGGATTTTAACTTCTATAGGAGATACAGCTTCCATTCCATATACCAATAAGAAGGTAGTTATTCTTGTGCTTGACCGTGTATTGGTACAGTATGCATGCAAAGCGTATGGCAGCATTTCATGCCAGTCTTTGTAATTTGCTACCATTTTGATGATGATTTTCTTGATGTTGCTATTGGTAGCTTCAACTACATCAGTATACACACATCCAGATCTTCCCATCTCTTTCAGGCACATGCACAATGTTGGCTACTCAATTAGTGTGTTTTGGTACCTCCAAAATCCCAACCTTTAGCTGTTCAGTCACTTCCTCTTTTATCTTTAGTGACATGTCAGGCCATATTATTCTCAATTTTTGCTTTTTTAGCTCAGCTTTTAGACACAAAGGGATCTTGTGTGAAGCGATCCCTGGGTCTAATCTTGGCATATCATGGTAGGTCCATGCAAAGACATTCAGGCATTCTTTCAACAACAAAATTATTTCTGTTCATTCCAAGTTTTCATTATTTTCAGCTCCTTCTCTTTTCAGTGCCCCTGTTGATCACTTCAATTATCTCGTTGTCTAGGCTAAACTCTTTTTCTGAGCATTCCAACAGATTTGAAAATTTCTCAATAATTCTTTCATCATCATCTGATTCATGGTTATCACAATCAAATGCAGCAAGATAATCAATTGATAAGCCTTCAAAGTTCCTTTCATATGGCAACACTTCGATCTTGAGGTTTTTTATTATTTTTTTATTATTTTTTTTGAAGCAATTGAGGTGGGTTAGCAAACTAAAACAAAGAGTGAATACAAATGGCTTGGAAGAAATATGAATTAACAAGCTGAAATGGTAAAGGAAAGAAAAGAAAGAAGCAAAAGAAAGGAAACAGAAACAAGGCAAAAGGAAAACACAAAGAAAGATTATTAACAACTCATGCAAATTCATTTAGATGATGTCTCAGAGTAGCATAAACAAAAGCATAAATAATCCTGAACAATACAACCTAACAATTATTTAAAAGCAACAACATCAGTTACTGGTTCAACTGCCTAGTTTATCATTGGCAACAGGAGTAACATTGCATTCTCCAAACTTTTTGGCATCCATCGGTTCATAATAGGAAAATAGTGAAGGGATCAAGCTTCTCCTATCTTCATATCATTCACTTGATTTCATCCTTCATGATTTGGCATTGGATTGTGAACAATATCCGGTTTTGACTCTTCTTGAAGGTCCAATCTTCCACAAGCAATTAGTTTTCTTACCGTAGTCTTGAAACTGTCACAATCCTCAATTGAATGCCCCGGCATCTCCATATGGTATTTGCAAGTTAAGTTTGGGTCGCACCAGGTTGGGAACGACGGTTCTGGTGGACGCATAGGATATGGTGAGATCAAATGAGTATCAAACAATTTCTGAAAAAGGTCAGCATTTGAGATGGATAGCTTTGGAAAAGGTGGAAGGTTTGGGAATCGATTGCGATTCTGGTTTTGGAAATTCGGCCGTGGTGGTATAGTGTTTGGGTAGTTTTGGTGGGGTACAATTGGATAGGTTGGGCGAGTTGGTGGATATGGCCGTACGTGGACATTACTGACCTGTGGTTGGGGATATGGTGTAGTATTTGTGGCTTGGCAAAATGAGTAACGAGGGATAGGAGTTTGGTATGATAACATTTCGGGTCATGGACGTGTTGATGTATACCTTGGGACGAAGGATTGCTGACCATGCACATAATTCACATCTGTCTCCTTCTTTTTGGGTAGGAAGCCTTTTCTTGTGTCTCCACTGCTCATGGGAAGCTTGTCGGCCTTTGCTAAGCTCTCAATTCTTTCTCTAGCAGTTATCAGCTCGGAGAAGTCTTTGTATGCTACCCCTGCCATTATCCCGATGTAAGGGGATCCCAAGGTTCCCAAGAAGTAGGAACACATTTCAGTTAGGATAAGTGGTGGTTGAACTTGGGTAGCTAAGGCTTTCCACCTTTGAGCATATTATTTGAACGATTCATCATTCTTCTTTTGCATGGAGCTTAATTGCTCTCGGGTAGGTGTCACATCAAGATTGAACTTGTATTGGCTCATGAACAGATCCGCCAATTCTCTCCAGCTAGAAATCTTTGAATGGTCTAATTGAATGTACCATTCAAGAGCAGGTCCAGTCAAGCTTTCATGGAAGAAGCTGATGAGAATTTTTTCATCCTTTGACCATATCACCATCTTAGTGCAATAACTTTTCAAGTGAAAAAGAGGATTACCTGTCCCATTGTATTTTGAGAAATCAGGGACTTTGACGTCTTTGGGGACTATCAAGTCCATAGGCGGGCATAGTTGCACAATCTCTACACCGCCATAGGAGCTAAGACCTTGGATGGCTTTAATTTGTTCTTGTATTTTCTTCATCCATTCTTCCTTGAGTTTCCCTTTTTCTACCTCTGCACGATTATTCTCTGAGGAAAATGATTGTTTCTGGATGATAACACCAGGCTATTCCCAAACAGGGGTAGCATGCCCATGCCCATCAATATGCACATTTTCTAAGGAACAATAGCCCTCTCCAACCGGTAGCATCAATGGTATCGTAGGTAGTGGTTTATTTAGGATTTCTCCTGTGTCATTCATCCCTAAGGTGACATTTAGAGCTGCACTTGATACTACAGGCATACCTAATGTCGTGGTATTTGGTTGCACACTTGCTGGATGAGCTCCCAATAGGTTAAGTGACTCTTGTATGGCCCGTATCATATCCTCCAGTCTTCCTTGGTTGTTTGACAGTTCATTCACTTTTTCTCTTACCGCATCAACCTCATTGGTCAAATCTCTTCCAGGTTCAGAAGTAGTTACGGTTGGAATAGTACTTCCCGTGTTACCATTTCCTCTAGCCATTTTAGTCCGAGCTCTGGTATTGTGAATACGAGTTTGATCGGTATCCGTCTTCCTTGGGCGCCCAATGGTTGGAAATTTTACCTGTTACCCAAAGCAAAACCAAAAGATTAATGTTTTTTTTTTTGTATATGGAAAACTAATAGATAAGAGAACAATAGTTATCAAGAGTTCTTTGTGCAAATAAGGATGCCCTGTATCTATTCTTATGGATATATCACCCTATAAGTCAAGGTACGGTTAATAGCAAATCTCTAGCGAGAATACACTCCTCTATAGATGCTATATAATGAGCACTAGCAATGCAGTTCTTCGTGACTGAGCTTATCATTTTCTTGCACAAGGATGAACAATCTCAAGGCAAGCAAAGTGATTGATTACTTTCTAAGGGAACATTTGATCCTTTATAGAAAGTATCGAGCATACCAGGAATGTCTTGATTGGTAATTTGCAATTGACACACAAACATTGAAATTTCATTCATTTCTAGGCAAAGTTCTAAGTACAAATCATTTCAGAATACATCACACATGTGCTGACAAAGAAATAATTACATCAAGAGGATCTTTGGTAACTGCATCAACAGCTTCATCTTTTTCTTCTTAAGATTTTTAGTAATACTCTCACATGTATCTATGAACTCCACCACTTCTTGAGGTAATTTGAATGGGGGCATCTTATTGATTTGCTTGCTCGCCTTCTCAAATCGATAAACAAAATTTGGAATGTAATAACTCAGCTCGTCAGTTAGCTTTCCATGTTCTTCTTTCCACTCGAGGGCCTTTTCTCTCCATGATTTCCCAAATTCAGTCGCATCAACAAACAAGTCATGATACTGGTTTGCCGATGTCCATCCACGAATGGCATCATGTTTTGTCTGTGCTAACATTGTCAACAAGTTTTCTACCTCCCCTTCCAGTTCTTTTCTCTTGTCCTTTTCTTTGTTGACCTCCATTTTCAGGCTCAAAATATTTTTGTCCCTTTTGCTGACCTCTTGTTCTACCCTTTTCACCATACGACTCCTTTTATTGATCTCTTCTTTTAACTTGTTCCTTTCTTTCTCAAACACATGGAGTCTTCCTTTTAGCTCTTGGATTTCAACGAAATGAGTAGTTGGGATCTTTTCTTTGCCTTTCTTGGACTTTATAATTTCTGTCGTAACAGTACATTCTTCTTTTAAGACTTCAATTTTCTTAGTCATTTTCTCGCATCGGCTTTGAAGGGTGACATTTTTCAGATCAGCTGCCTCTTTTTTCTCTTCCAAGAATCGCATTTGTGCCTTCATTATCTCTACTTGGGATGTTGAAGGAGGTGTTTCTGTGGTTTTTATGGGAGCCAAGTTTCTTGGAATATCTTTTGAGATATTATTTTTCCTTGTTTTCCTCTACTCTCTGTATTCTTGAGAAGAGGTCAGTCGTTGTTGCCCGAGTTCTTTTCTTCCTAGGATTTTAACATCATTCCATGCCATCTTGATCCTCTTTTCTTGCTCCATGGTGCTTTTATCCTTCTGATACAAGAAGCTAAACCCCTCAAGTTGCTTTTCTTGTGGTTTTGTTTGAGTCCAATGAAGTTGTCTGAGCACCAATGTAGGTGTGTAGGAGATACATCCCCTTGGACCCATCAAAGGAACGTTGTAAAAGTCACCACAACTATATATAACATTTTCTCCATGGTACCAAGGACAAACCCACTTGAAGGAATTTGACTGGATCTCTGAGAACTCCTTTTTCCATGCTGGTGCTTCTTGATGGCTTATTTGCATATGGTGGAAGCTTCCAAATGGATCAGGAAAGAGGCCCATGTGATTATTGGCATATGCATGAGTCATAAACCAAACATATAACATTGGCAAACAACACCATAATCTGCCACCATTTTTCTTGAGACAAACCCCCAATTAAAGAAAAGTATCTGCCAATATTGCCGGAATAGGATTCATGCCTTGTGTCTCGAATTTGACAAACACATCCATGGCGGCCTGGTCAACAACATCTGGTGTGAATGGGAATAGGACCAGTCCATAAATACTCAATGCTAATGTTTGGTTGAAGAAGTTCCAATTTCCTTGTCGGGCCAACATTTGCAAATGGGCTTTAAGAAAACTCCTCTTGATTCCTTGAGTGGATCCCCCTACTTCAATTTCCATCCAATTTGCTTCAACTCCAATTATTTTGGCAATCTTTTCTTTACTGATATAATGTCCCTGATAGAGATACACACCAAATCTTTCTCGAATTGGTAGCCTTATCATAACCATGTACTCTTCTATAGTTGGTGTCGTATCAAAATCAGGTAATTCAAAACAGCAAAGAGAAGGATTCCAAAACTGTGATAAAGCACTCAATGCTGGTGCTTCTATTGGGATAAGTAACAGGTCCAATATATGCCCATATGTATCCTTGAAAGATGACCAGACTTCACAAGGCATCAACTGAACTATTTTCTTTACTTGCTCTAGCTCATTATTAGTCACTATAACTCTGATATTTCTTTTGCAATCATGTGCATTGCTAGTGTTCATTTGTAATGCTTCCATTTGCTTAGATCTGATGATGACTTTTGCCTTATTGATAATCAAAAGACCACTGTGGGAAAGAAAAAGATAAATGAGTAAAATTAAAAAGATGGAAAGAAGATACAAGAAAGAAAAGGAACATGCTCCTATTGAGAATATGAGATGCTTTCCTAAGAAAATGATAATGCACAAGCCTACCAATTTTCATGAAAGAGTAAATTATGAAAAGAGCAAGATATGATAAAATGAATGCATGTGGTAATTAATGGAATACGTATCTACATCACGTATGGCTAAACACCTAAAAAATACAAAGCATGACCAAGTTGGAGAGGAAGTAATGGCTAATCCTAAATGCAATGTGACAATGTTTTGATGCAAGATTAACTAGTTTAAAGCAAAGCATAAGGAAGTATAAAGTGAAAGGATGAAAGAAGCATACTCCCATTGTCCTAACAGGGTTGAACTTAATAAATGGGGAGTTCTAAGGCCAAAACCCTATTTAGGTGTTTGCTAAGTTCAACTATGCGTGCACATATTCATGGTGGATCTAGACTTCTACTAGTCATGGTCCCTAGATTGCCCCTATCCATAGACAAGGATCCGACTTTCGAATCAACCACAAGTAGGGATAAACTTTCTCAATATGATTGACCTATAAAGCTAGTAACAATCTAAGTGGTGTCCTAACAACTATCAAGTGAGCATGAAGCCCCTCATGACAATGTCAAGAAACCCCTTATCCTTGGTTCGCACAGGCTCGGGTATAGAGCCTAAAAAAGTGTGTGAAATAAGTGATTGTGAAGTGTGTGCAGGGAGCATACAAACCTTTCAATCCTAACACTACATACACTCCCGCAAAACAAAAATACAAATAACAAATATATACAGAACAATAATGGTAATCTATCCTAAGGTTTTAACAAATAATGCCATCACTATAAATAAACACATGAAATACTACACTTTGTACAGCAATAAATCGAAAAGAAAAACAAAAAGAAATAAGCAAAGGAAAAACGAAAATCAAAAGGTTATATTCAATTTGCACAACTAACTAAAACAGGCTTAACTCTCTTGGAAAGTCCCCAGTGGAGTTGCCATTTGTCGCAACCGGGATCGCGACGGGGACGGCGAAAAAAGACTTTTTTTTTTATCTTTGAAAATTAATGGAGTTGCCACCAAGTTTATTTACATTTGGGAAAATGTGGAAAAACCCATTTATTTTGGAAAATGATTTTTGAAACCAGGTTTGAGTTTGGGAGTCGGTTATGTATAGGGAAGGGTAGGAGTTTAACCCTACGCACCCCTAATACACCCGTCCTTAGACGGTACCATAGCAAGTTGTGCAAATTAATTAATAACGATTAAAAAATATCAAATAAAATTTAAAAAACAACATATTTACAATTTAAACAAACAATTTAAGGAAAATTAATTTTGGCTTGACAGAGGTTGCCTGCTCCTACGTATCCTCTGGTGCAATGAGGAACTCAAAGCCACGTAGTTCTATAAAAAAAGATTCTGAGTTGATAGATTTTAATTAAAAGCGAAGAAAATAAAAAAAAAGATTGGTTGATTGATTTTAATTTAAAAAAAAAAAAGAAATTTTGATTGTCAAATTATGGAAATTCATTTGTGCCCAGAATTCAAGTTAGCACTAGGCTACTCAATGAACCCTTATGATTTGAATAACAATAAGGTAGCATTTGCTACTCAATTATCGATATTGATCATTGCACAAAAAAAAAATCTTTGTAAAGATTTTTTTATTTGCTTATTTGAAAGGAAAAAACAATAAAAAGGCTAATTTTAATTATGAGTTGACAACATTAATTTAGAGACAAAATTATTTATTTTAGTAACAAAAATATGAACAAATATAACAATTAAAGATTAAAAGTAAATCAAGGATTCTAACTACCATTTTTTTTATTTTTTATTTTCAGGTTTTACACATAAAATTTACCAAAACATTAAACAAATGATCATATCAATCCCTAAACCAATTTACTTAATTCTACTCAAAAGAAAACAAATCTTTGTTTAAAAAAAAAAACTTAAACTAAACTAATTCTAAAACAAGCAAAATTAAAGATTGAACAAACAGTTAAGAATGCAAAACTTATTCTAACACTAACTCAACTGAAAAATAAATCTAGAACTCTTTCTTTATATTTTATTAATTTAAATTTTATTTAACCTAATCCTATTTTAATTTTATCCCTAAAATTATTCTACCCATTCCCAAACACACTCACACGCTCACACACTCGCATACACACACCCACTCAAAACACACACATACACGCTCACACACTCCACCATTGACAACTTTACTCACTCATACTAAAAAAAGAAAAAAAGAGGGAAAGAAGGGTCTGGGAGTGAACCAGAAAGGGAAATGAGAAACTAATAAGAGGGAGAGAAAAGATCAAAGAAGAAGAAGAGGAAGAGAAATCATGGCAGCACCACCGCGTGGGAAGAGGCTGAGTGTGCGAGGAGGAGTTCACCACTGCACGAAGGAGAGGGTACGCCGGTCCAAAGCGGGGGAGGGACGCACGGCTGGACGGGAAAGGACCGGCGATCCAAGGATGCACCGCGAGGCGGACCGATGATCGAAAAAAGGAATAACAGGCCACGAGGGGGAGCGGGGACCGCGAGTCCCTCGAAACAAGGAAGAAGAAGCCGCGATTTTCGCGGCGGTGGTGGCCAGTCCAGTGGTGATGCGATCCGGAGATCGCGATGAAGATGATGCTGGAAGGATGAGCGCCGGCGATGGAGGAGGCCGTGGCTGGAGGCCGTGCTAGAGGAAGAAGAAACTGGCCACAATTAGAGTACGCGGCGGTGGCCGCGGTTGAGAGGTGCGATTGAGGAAGGTGGCTCCGGCGATGCGCATGTGACGGTAGCACAGTGAGGGATGGCTCACGTACGGTGGTCGCTACTTGACAGAGGAAGATGGTGGCGTGGTGGTTTGCTCTTCTTCAGGTTTTGTTCTCCTTTTTCAGTTTTTATTTTTGTTTAAAAAAAATTTTCTCCTTGAAACTTGGTTTGTTTATGATCTGAAATTTGGATTTTCAGGTGGGTTGAAAAGAAAGGGTGGTGGTGCTGCTGGCTTATGGCAATGGGGGTAGAGCGCAGAGAAGCAGTTGTTTGTGTGTGGAGGCACGGCGGTGAATGGAGAAGTGGTGGTGATGGTGGGTTGTGGTGTGGAAGATGGTTTGGCCATGTGTGATTGTGGTGTTGAGGAAAGGATGATGGTGGTGGGTGGTGATGATGATGGTGTTTCATAGAGACTGAGGGACCAAAAGTGATGAGTCACGGTGGAGGGGCTGGCTATGGTTGGAGTTGAGTAGAGGATGTAACATCCTAATTTTTAACCCAATACTCTAGAACATACTTAGGTTAATCATTAGTCTGTTACTTCATAGTTCTCATTTTTACTTTGAAATACTAAGCGGAAAATACGGGTAATTTTTTTTTGAAATACAAAGTGAGAGCCGCATGATGCGATATAACATGTAAAGGACAAAACATGCATCTCATATCGTCATAGCATAAGGCACATAAAGGCACATCATGGGAAACACTGAATATCATCTCATATATATATATAACTTGCCCACTTATAAGTGTGGGACTTAATTTGGTACAAGGGAATACATGAAAGAAAATACAACATAAATATAAACATAAACTACTCCCCTACCCGAGTGCATCAAATGGGGTAACCTCTAAACAAAAGAAGGTTTATCTCCATCTAAGTGGTGTGTGCTCTACCCGGGTACTCCATCGGTCGATCGTCACCTCCTACTGACGTCCATCTTGCAAACGAGGCAAATATCTGGGAAACTGGGCGAGCTCCTCGGGCGTAAAAAGGCGGAACGGGGATCGAGAGTGACTCTTGCGGTGTGGCCGCATCTCCGATCGTCGTGCAAGACGTGGCTGAGTCACGGTATCCTCACTGCCCTCCCTCATCAATGGTGGAGATGGGGTGGAGCTCTCGCTATACGGATGGGTAGGCGGGTCCTCGGATGGGTCGGTCTCGGAGAAGTAGGTCCGGGGCACATAATCGAGATAGTCTCGCATGGCTGAGGCGGCGGTGTGCATGCGGAGCACTCTCTCGTTATGTGTACGCGCACGCTCAAAAACCCGCTCGTCGTCGCCATAGGGTGCAGTCAGGGAGAAGCAGTGGGTGTGCACGGGATGAGCGAAGGGGAGTCCTACGAACATGAAAACCCGCACCGTGCACTGTCCCTCAAAATGATATGACCCGTGAGCCGGGTCATAGTGCACCTCCCATGTCGGGGTGTCCACGAATACCACGAATGTTGCCATTTGAAGACGTGACGGAAAGAAGAGATAGAGGGAGTGAGAATCTTGCTAAAGAATCTCAGTAGGGCCTCCTACTACCTAGGTGTCATCATCTACGTCCTCAGGAACCTTGGGTTTATTTTCGTAGAAGCAAGTAAGCATGCATCGAGTTTATTTTAAGCTTAAAATATACTTTAGCCAAGGTCCATTCATTTTAGGATGGTCTTAATGTCATGAATGCAACATAATAGAGAATGTATGCATGGTGCTACGTAATGCATATACATAAATCATATCGTCAAGCATCATCATACTTAGTGGCATAAAGTGGCAATAGAAACATTCATATGGGACAAACTTAGTGACATAATCATAATCATGAAACTTCTCTTCCTCATGGGCCGCCCTAAAAGACAAGCACTCTGGGGGTGCTCGGCCGAACCGGTGTCACCCAGAACGTGTCACATCTTTAGGTTATGAGCTCATACCTTAACTAGTCGTCACTAGTTCTTACTTACCACTTAACGATAAGCGTATCATAAATCATAAATCCCGACTATCTGAGTACGGGTTAGAGGGCAATCCTCTTAGGGGTGCTCGGCCGAACCGGTGTCATCCTAGAACCCATCTTAGTACCTTAATTTTCAAAATCTCTTTAAGTCCCCAAATTTGTCGGAAATTCGGCGGCACGATGGCATCACGCCGAATTCCTTCCAAATTTGCTTTATGCCACATAAACATATATCCTCATGAATTCCTCATATGAATAACATCATCATCATTTACATACCACATGCATCATCATAGAACATTCAAACGCTTACCCTTACGGTAGCTTATGCTTTGACCCTTACGGGTCTTAATCTTGAGATATAGTTTTCTAACATCTATCGTTCATATTTTATGCACCTAAGGGCTCATATTTAATCATCATTCCTTATTCTCATATTCATACTCAAATCTGAAATGCATAGAGCAGAATTTCTAACTTGTGGTTACGGGGTTCTAGAACTTACGTTTTAGACCCTTTCTCGGTTCCGTCTTCGCCTAAGGCGCTATAAATTAAATCTAAATCAATTATGAGACATTCTTATGCTTAAGGACTAATTATTAATCATGCTTATCATGTTGTAAGGGTGCTGGACTGAATCCAGAAAATTAAATGTTCTAAACTTGCACTTTTACGGTTTTCTAGTGACTAGTTTCCCTCTAGGTGCTAGAATTCAGTTCTAATCCAAATGTTACCAAGCTTTTCATGTCTAAACAATTCTAATCTGATTGTGCTCCCATTAAAACAGTTTGGATAAGTTCCAAAAACAAATTGGTCAAAACTATGTTAAATTCTAGCTTTGCGGTATTTCTAGTTAGCTAGTTTCTTACCTATTATGCATAGAATCATTTCTACATCACCATATGATATTTTCACACATCAAAACATCACCATACAGCATCACACTCATCATGACAGAACCAAAATCATGGAGCTTCAGTGAGAGAATTAAATTGATATTTCGAGGTACATAAGTTAACTAGTTTCTCTTGGAATCAAATTAGAATTTCTAAAACTCTTTGCAAATCATTTTACTTCATCAAGAGGCTAAGAGAAGCCTTAGGTCAGTGACCAAAATATATTTCATCTTCTAAAAGGGAATAAAGTCATATCTCATGATAACATAACCTTGTAAAGATTTGTAAAGTTTTAAGAAAAACTTAGAACATAGACTATTGGTCCTTGTAGCTAGATGAAAACTCATTGCAAGTCCATCATCACTACTTGGCCGAAAACATGCATTCCTTGAATGCATTCACATTAAACTTTAACTTGGAATGAAATGGGCAAGTCTTTGAGCTCTAGGTTCTTAAGTTATGACATAAAATAAACGTGCTCATGCTTTTTTATTTTTAATCTTGCTTACAAAATAGAGTGATGACGTAAAACAAATATGCAAGGGATAAACTTAAACATGCAAGCTTGAAAGTAAATATGCGAGGCATAAACTTAAACGTGCAAGCTTGAAAGTAAATATGCAAGGTTCAATTCTTTATTTTAGTGCTCTTGGCCCAACAACAATCGACTTTAAGGCCAAAATAGAAAGGCATTCGAGAAATTAATTAGGTGATAATGCAAGTTCAATTCTTTATTTTAGAGCTCTAGGCCCAGCAACAATCGACTTTAAGGCCGAAATAGAAAGGCTTTGAGAATTAAATTAAGTGATGATGCAAGTTCCATTTTAATCTTTGTGTTCTTAGGTGATAGCTTGAAAGTAAAGGTGCATAACAAGAATATAAATGCAAATGCAAGCATAAAATAAATTATGCAAGTTCATTTTATTTTTCTAGAGCTCTTAACAAGACTTTAAACGAACTTAAACCTCAACCCAAACTTATCAAACCAAGATAAAGTAAAGTCTAGAGTTCTTAGAACTCAACATAACATTTTTAGAAAATCAAAACATTTTGCATGTAAAAGAAAAGGAAATGGCCGAAACTTCAAGAAAAAAAAAGGAACATTTTGAAACTCTAGAGTCCATGATCTTGATGATATATTAACACCAACATCATGAGACCTCATCATTGAGTCCTTAGAACCATTTTAAAACATCATCAAAGTTAAAGATTCCAAAAGTTAAAGAAAGGAAGAACTAGAAGTATTTTACTCAAGAACAAAGATCAAGCTCTAGAGTTTGTTTCAAGTGATGACATCATCATGAAACTCTCATTATCAAGCTCTCATTCCTTTGTTCTCCAAGGTCTATGGCCGAAAATGAAAAGGAAAAACGAGTAGAAGAGAAGTTCTAAAAAGAAACAAGAGAAACTATGAACATCAAACTTGAAACAAGAACTTTAAAGAAAAGAATACATGAAAGGAAATCCCTACTTGGTGTGGTGATCTTGAAGATGGAAGAAGAAGATGAAGAAGGTGAAGAACTTGAAGAACACTAGAACTTTGAGAGAAAAAGAAAAGCTTGAGTGCTCCTAAACTTAGCAAATGATCTAAAAGTAGTGCAAGCTTCCCTAGGCCATCTATTTATAGAGAAATGAAGCAAATGGAGGGTGTGAATGGGGGAGGGATTTTCGGCCACATGCATCAGAATTTGGGAGAAAAATATCTCTTACAAAGGCATGGTTGAAGGCATGGTGAGTTATGGGTTCAAGCATGGTGAGGTATGGTTAATTCGGGACTTGTAAGACTAGATTTAGGGGGGTGGTCTTGCTAGATTAATGGAGTCAAACTCCATTAACAAAGAATCCAATGCCAATAACATTCCTTGATTTAGGGAATTAGTGAGAGAAAACACTATTCAAGATTCCAAGACTAGGAATCTTGAATTCTAAAAAGAGATTTATGTTTAATCTAAGCAATTTTAGGTTCTAATTAACTTTAATAAATTATTTTGACTCTAGATTAATTAGGGAAAGTAATTAACCTTCGATTAGAGCCTAATATTGCTTAGGTTAGCTTAATTACGTCATTAGGCGTAAAAACACTATTCTAGAGGCAAAATCGTAATTTTGCAAAAACTGTCCGGGACCACCGGGACTTGAACAGAGACCTCTAGACACATGAAAACATGTTTTTAAACCTCTGGGGAAAGTTTCGGACTCAAACAACACTTCTACCTGCGTAAAAACGCTATAGGGGTATTTTGGTCATTTTGACCCGAAACTGCGGAAAATGAGATTTTCGCTTCCGGAAGCATTCAAAGGCCATTCAATCCCCTTCAAACATTGAGTTGACCCTTCGAGGATGACCGAGTTGGTTACCCTCGAATTCGGGTCAGGAAATGACCTCAGGGGCATTTTGGTCATTTCTCTCAGACAGAAAAATCGGGGTGTTACAGAGGATAAGGGAGAAAATGCTGAAGGGGAGACTATGAGAAGGCCGCAGCGGTGATGGGGTGGCCGCGGCCTCTCTCCCCCTTTTTTTTTATTTTTTTTTTGTTATTACCTTCTTTTCATCTTGTTGCTAGAATTTTTTTCTGTGTTTGTGTTGGCTATGCTCGAATTTTCAGTTGATATGCTGCTCGATTTTTGTTTGAAATTCTTGGGTTGTCTTGCTCTCTGATTGAGAAAGAATTTGACCTCTGGTACTGCTCTCCTTGTTTGGAATTTTTCTGATCAGTGATGTTGATGAATGTGTGTGTTTGGATTCCTTGAAGATCTTATGATCTCTGATGACCTCTCAATGTATATTCTCTCAGTGTTTTCGATTGCTCTCCTCTTCGTCCGATGCTGGTGGCTATATGTACATATGATTGTTCTTATCATCAAATCATTATTGAGCACAAGTTGGCAATATGGATCCTTGAACCATCCCATACCTGTAAAGAGTAAAAACATCATCATTTGGCCAGGAGTGGAGAGTAGCTGCTGTCCACCACTCCTGGCTCCCTTTTCTCTTTTTTTTAGTTATTTATTATTTTCTTAAAACAAAAAAGGAAATGGGTTGAACTGATTGGGCCTTTCTCTTCTTTTTTTTTTTTAAAAAAAAGTGATTCATTCAAAAAAAAACATGGGCTGGTATTTTTATTTTTTCATTTTGATTTTTTATTTTTTGATTTTTATTTTTCACAAGAGATGTAAAAACAAAAGAATGTGACAATCCATGGGTAAAAAGTGATGATGATCTTTATTTACAAGCTACTAAAAAAATTGCCAATTTTTGGGATTTTCAGTTTAAGGGCCGGACAAAATCGGGTGTTCACACAAACCCATACCCGGTCATTCCTACACCATTCCATGTAATGATACACTTAGATGAGATATTTTCTCTCCTATTTCCCTTGATAAGTGCCACGGCCTTCTCCCTCCTCTTATCCTCTTATATTGCAATTTCTCTATAAATACACACTCATGGAAACTTGCAAGAACATTTACTCATTCTTGCAATTCTAGATCATTCAAGTTTTCTCTTTTTTCTCTTATCCTAAGAGTTCTTCTTTTTTTCCTCCTTCTTCAAAGAAAACACCATCAACCACCATATCTCAACCTCAAACCATCAAACAACCACCATATTTTCTCTAAAACACATAACCTTTCCACTTCCAAGATCAAAAACTCAAGACAAACCTTTCTTCCTTTTCTTTTCTCTTTGGCTAAAACCTTGGAGCCCTACAAGGAAGATTGTTCTTCTTATTTCCTTTCAAGATCAAGCTCTTTTCTTTCAACAAGGAAAATATACTTTAGTAGGGATGTTGTTTCAAAGTTCTTTTTCTTTGAATCATTTTTGGTTGGAATGTTGGATTGGTTGGAAACATTTTCTTCTTCTATGTTCTCTTTATTTTTTTAGTTTGATGATGATATAATGAATGAGTTTTACTCTTGACACTTTTGGTCTTTGGATTTCCTTTTCTTTCCTTTTTCATTTCGGCCTTAAAGGCCTTTTGGGTTTCAAAAATATTGGCTTGATGATGAGGGTTCCTAGATGATGATAATGAGATCATCACATTTGTGATCTCTAGAGCTTGAACTTTCCTTTTTTCTCTTTCTTTTAAAGAACCATAATGAATAAGGTATTAGTTTCTATATATTTCATTCCCTTAAGCTTGATGGTGAGTCCAAACAAAATAAAGGTTCTTGGAACCATGATGTTAATGGACTCTAATGCTCATGTCCATCTTGTAAGAATCGATCGGTGTTTTAGAGTTGCTACTCTAAATAGGAGTCTTGAGCTTAAGATTTAAAGAAATAACAAATGGAAATGCATTCATACTTACTTTCCAAGTCTTTACATTTCATATTTATATTTGAGCCTTGCATATCATGTTTATTTCCAAGTTATCACCTAAATCTTGAAGATAAGAAAATGAACTTGTATTTCATGTTTATATTTCTTGTCCAGCATATTTATGTTTCAAGCCATCACCTACACCTTAAAGATTAAAAATGAGCTTGTATTCTCATGTTTATATTCAAGCTTTGCATATTATATGTATATTTCCATTGTCCTCACCTTATAATATCAAGACTAAAATAAGGCTTGCATTAGCATGTTTAAGTTTATGTCATCACCTAAATATCTAAAGCTCAAGACTTACCTCTTTCAATTTACATAGGGATTTCGGTTCCATAGGCATTTGTCTTTACAAATATGTTTTGTTTTCAAAGGAATAAAGTTTTAAGGTTTGGTGTATTATTACCTTGAGGTTTCAAAGCTTGTGTCTTGGAATTTTCCCTTGAGAAAAATGTTAACTCCTAAAGTGTTAAAACATGATTTACATAACCAAATCTTAATATTAAGCCCTCTGATTTTACTACTGACCTAAGGACATTTACTTGTGTACCTAAAAGGATAAATTAATTATAAGAGTGTTCCTTGACCTAGAATTAATGCTAAGAAGGACTAGTTGCTAGAAATGCTTATTATTGTAATTTTGCATGCTCTTGGAAAATTAGAGGCTGTTTGGAAGTGTTTTTTTGTTTTTTGTTTTTAAAAACTATTTTAGAAAATAGTTTTAAATTCAATTTTTAAAAACCAAAAATAAAAAAACTTATTTGGCAATTTATTTTCAAAAATAGTTTTATAATGGTGAAAAACAAAAACCTGTTTGGATAATTTTTTAAAAAAATAACTTTTAAAATTACATTAAAACAAAGACCACAACAACAATTCATCATCATCATCATCAATAATCCAATATCAGAAACACAAACCCAACCCCAACCCCAAACCCTTCATCATCATCAATAACATTCCAAAAAAATAAAAAAAGATGAGAAGTGAATGGAACACCACGGATCTGGGACGTGGGGATGCTGAGCATAGCGAAGCACGGTGAATCAGGGGTTCTTGGTCGTGGCGACGCAGAGGAGCTTCATGGAAAAGCTTGGTTACTGGATTGTGGGGTTGTTGTGGCTGGCTTTGGGCATGGGCCTTGGTTCGCCGACGAGTGGAGGAGCGGTGGACTTTCTGCTACTTGGTCGCTGGCTCTGCTGCTGTGTTGCCAAGGGTTCGCGTCGCCTGTGCGCCTGGTCATGTATGCTACTGTGGGGTCGCATTACTTGGTCGTGTTCAGAGGCGGCAGTCATGTGGAGTTGGTCACCTCTTGCCGACACCTGGGGACCTTGAAAAAAGGAGGGAGGAGTTGGGAGGAGGTGGGATGGTTGGGTGAAGAACAAAACAAGAAAATTGTTTCTGAAAACATCTAAAAGTTGTTTTGTGTTTTAGTTTTTAAAATGAAATTTTTTTTTAGTTTTTAAAACCAATCTTTACAAAACAATCAACCAATCAGTTTCTTTTGTTTTTTTGTTTTTAAAACTCAAAAACTGTTTTTAAAATCACCAACCAAACAGCCCCTTAAATTCTTATTTCTGTTCTAACTTTTCCAGATCTCATGTATGTTGTTTGGGGTTGTTTAAGTGTGTAAAGTTTGTTAATAATTAGTGTTATAATTATTTTTAGCATCTAAGGAAAGACTAGTAACTAGAAAGGATCAAATATCTGATTTCTAGAACCTTTAAGGATGAAAGTTATGGATTCTATCCAGCAAGTTATAATTTGGTAACAAGATGTTTTAACACTTAGTAAATGTGTAGGAATTACTCATAATTGGTATAGAAATTAATTTTATCATCTTAGGAAAAGCAGATAACATGAAAGGGTTAAAAATGTAACTTCTGGAACACCAAAATTGCTCAATTTTCATTTCTGTTCAAACCTATCCAGCATTGTTTAAGGATGTTCTTGGGGTTGATAATTAATGGAAATCATTGTAATTGATCCCTTAGATGTAAAAAAGAATAAATACAAAAGTTAGGTTTCTCCGACTTAGAGGTTTAACCATTTAAGAGATAATGAAATTACTTATTTTATGAGATGATGGGTTAAGATATACTTGAGAATTTATATGATGATTATGTATTTATACTTGGCTACTGATTACAAGATTTATTGTGGCATGTTATGACTACACTTGGAATGTTTAAGATACATATGTTGAAGTTATATGAAAGCATGTGACATTATATGATATGTTTGTATTCTTGCATCTCAATATAACATGCTAAGGTTAAGAGGATATAAAATATATGGAAATGATCCTCTAGACTCACCGAATTAAAGGTAATGAAAGGTGATCTAATAAAGAAAGTGATCTTTTAGACTCCCTGAATTAAAGGTTATGAAAGATGATTCTTGCCCCCTATTGTAACATTCCCTGCTGCTTTATGGATTGACGATTGTCCCCCAAACCAACATCGGTCTTTTTAGCATGCTTTGTCCTCACTCACACGCTTCCTGGGAAAACTTCGCAGGAGGTCACCCATCCCAAAATTGCTCCAAGTCAAGCACGCTTAACTGTGGAGTTCTTTAGTGATGAGCTACCGAAAAGAAGATGAATCTTGCTGATATAGATAGTACAAATCAATTCATATAAGCCCTCCTTAATTATATAGTCTCATACCTATACAGTCTTAGGATTTCTCTCATTCGGGTGTGTAATTGGTTCATTCATGTACCCCTCTGCTTTCGAAGTCTGTAACGCCCTAATTTTTTTGTCTGAGAGGAAAATGACCAAAATGCCCCTGAGGTCATTTTCTGTCTGGAATTCGAGGAAGGCCGGCCCGGCAGTCTTCGAAGGGCCAACTCAATATTTGAAGGGGATTGGATGGCCCTTGAACTGTTTCGGAGGTGAAAACCTCATTTTTTGCAGTTTCAGGTCAAAAACAATGTTTTTACATGTTTAAAAGCGTCTGTTTAAGTCCTAGCGGTCCCGGGCAGTTTTAGTGCAAAATTACGATTTTACCCTTAGAATAGTATTTTTGAGCTTAATGACGTAATTAAGCAAACCTAAGCAATATTAGGCTTTAATCAAAGATTAATTAATTTCCATAATTAATCTAGAGTCAAAACAAGCTATTAAAATTAATTAGAACCTAAAATTGCTTAGATTAGATTCAAATCTCCTTTTAAAACTCAAGATTTCAATCTTGGAATCTTGAATAGTATTTTCTCCCTCCAATTCCTTAAATCATGGAATTGTGTCTAGAATTGTTTATGCACTAAAATGAGTTTATAACTCACTAATGATGCAAGACCACTCCTTAAACATGTCTTGACAACTTTGATTACCCATTTTCTCACCTAAACACTTTCTTACAAATTCCTAATCTTAATCCTAATCAAAGATACACCTAAACACAACTCTAAACCACAATTAAAATGTAAGAAATCCTCCCCATGGCTGATGCAAGTTTCGGCCACTCCTCCCCCCATTTGCATCACATGTTGATTTGTTTCTCACTCAAAGAACCATGCTTGACCCATACTTGCACCCATACTTGAAGCTAAACCTAGCCATGCTTTCCACCATGCCTTGAACCATACCTTAGAGAAGATATTTTCTCTCCTCCTTGTGCTGTAAATGGCCGAAGCTCTCTCTCCCATTTACACCTCTCATTTTGTTTCATTTCTCTATAAATAGCATGCTTGGATGAACTTGCATCATTTTGGGTTCATTTGCTAAGTGTAAGTTTTCAAAGAGCACTTCAAAGTTTTCTTTTCTCTCAAAGTTCAAGTGTCCAAGTTCTTCAAGTTCTTCATCCTCTTCTCCCATCTCAACCTCCAATCACTTGGTAAGGATTTTCTTTCAAGAGTTTCTTTCATTTAAGTTCTTAAACTAGTTATGTGTTCATAGTTTCTCTTGAATCTTTTTGGAACTTCTTTTCTTCTTCTCCTCCTTCTTCATTTTCGGCCATGAGCCTTTGAAAACAAAGGAATGAGAGCTTGATGATGAGGGTTTCATGATAATGTTCATTACTTGAACAACCTCTAAAGCTTGATCTTTGTTCTTGAGATAATAATGTTTATAGTTCTTTCTTTCTTGAACCTTGAAATCTTTAACTTTGATGATGTTTTAAATTGGTTACATGAACTCAATGATGAGGACTCATGATGTTGGTGTTAATACATCATCAAGATCATGGTCTCTAGAGTTTCAAAATGGTTCTTTCTTGCTCTTAAGTTTCAATTTCTTTCCTTTCCTTTTCTCTAAAATTTTGGCCAACCAACATTGGGTGGTCCAACATGATAGCTTGATGATGAGAGTTCTGGTTGGTGACTTTGTGTTCACCACAAAGAAATCTCTAAAGCTTGAGTTTTCATAAAGGTGTTATAAAGCTCATTTATGGTTATATTTTCAAGGAATGTTATCTTGAGTTCTAAGAACTCTAGACCTCACTTTACCTTGTCATGATGAGTTTGGGTTAAGGTTAAAGTTCCTCTAAAAGTCTTGTAGGAGCTCTAATAAGAAATAAAATAAATGCGCATTCATATTTATATTCAAGCTTATGCATTGCATATTTACTTTGAGTTTTGCATTCATATTTATTTTCCAAGCCATCACTTAAAGTTAAAGGATAAGGAATGGAGTGCATCTTATATTTACATTCTTGTCTAGCATATTTACTTTTCATCACTAAAGAACATAAAGATTTAAAATGAGAGCTCGCATTATCACCTAATTAATTCTCAAAGCCTTTCTATTTTGGCCTTAAAGTCGATTGTTGCTGGGTCTAGAGTACTAAAATAAAGAAATGAACTTGCATGGCATATTTATTTCAAGTCTTGCATATTTAAATTCCAAGCCTTGCATATTTACTTCAAGTCTTGCATATTTACTTTAAAATTCTCACTTTACTTTGTAATGAAGAGTAAAAATAAAGTGTATAGCATGTTTATATTATGTCATCACTTAAAGACCTTAGAGCTCAAAGACTTGCCCATTTAATCTCAAGTTAAAATTTAATATGGAAGCATTCCTTGAATGTATAATATCGGCCAAGTAATGATGATGAGCTTGGAATGAGTTCCATCTAGTTACAAGGGCCAACAACCTATGTTCTAGTATTTTCTTTAAGCTTGATAAGTTTTATAAAGTTATGACCAACAAGAATTATGATTTTATTCCTTTTCCAAAGAAGAATTAAATTGGTTACTGACCTAAGGTTATTTTTAGCCTCTTGATAAAATAAAATGGTTTGTAAAGAGTTTTAGAAGTTCTAAAATGATTCTAAAGGAAACTAGTAGCTTATATGTTTTAGAAATGTCAAATTATGTGTCTTTTTTGACTTGAACAATTCAGTTCTGACTTGATATGTTTGTTGCTATATGATGATGTTTTGATGTGTGAAAATGATATATAATGAGGTAGGAATACTTCTATGCATGTTAGGGGAGAAACTAGCTTCATAGGAAAACCGTAAAGTTGAAATTTAACGTGTGTTTAACCCCTTTAATCATAATCAATGCCAAAATTGTTTTAGTATGATAACAATCAGTTTAGGATTAATCAAGCATGAAAAATTTGGTTACATTTGAAGTAGGATTGAATTTTAGCACCTATAGAGAAACTAGTAACTAGAAAACTGTAAAAGTGCAATCCTAGAACTCCTAGAACATTTAAGTTCTGGATTCTGTCCAGCAACCTCATAATATGGCAAATAGGGTTTAGAATTAGTCCTTAGGCATGGGAATGCCTCATAATTGGTTTAGATTTAATCTATAGCGCCTTAGGCGAAGACGGAACTGAGAAAGGATCTTAAACGTAAGTTCTAGAACCCTGTAATCATAGAGGTATAACTCTACCCAGATTTATTAAAGAGCATAAATGATAGTAAGATTTGTTAGAAGAGAGTCCTTAGGTGCATAAGAGGTTGATAAAGAATGATAGAATGATTACATCCCAAGTTTAAGGTCCGTAAGGGTCAAAGCATAAGATACCATAAGATCAAGAGTATAATGAGTTTCAATGTTATATGTGAATGTATGTTTTATGTGAGAATGATTATGTAAACGTATGGAATTATGATTGAGGATGCATGTTTTATTTGGAAGAAATCTGGCATGCTACTATTGTGCTGTCGAATTTCTGACAAATTTGGGGACTTAGAAAGTTTTTGAAAAACCTATGAGGTTCTTTTTATGAGATATGAGGTACTAAGATGGGTTCTTGGATGACACCGGTTCGGCCGAGCACCTCCAAAGAACTCATGTGACATCGGTACCAAGATGTATTCTTGGGTGACACCGGTTCGGCTGAGCACCCCTAAGAAATGCCCCCTAGCCCGTACTAGATAGTCGGGATTATGATTATGATTATGATACGCTTATCGGGATTGATATGTAAGAACTAGTGACGACTAGTTAAGGTATGAGCTCATAACCTAGAGATATGACACGTTCTGGGTGACACCGGTTCGACCGAGCATCCCCAGAATGAATGTCTTTTAGGGTGGCCCCATGAGGAAGAAAAGTATGATGATTATGTCACAAAGTTTTCCCATATGAGATTTCAATGGCCACTTTATGCCACTATTATGATGTTCTTAATGTTATGATTACTATTCCTGCATTAAGTAGAGTCATGCATACATACTTTAATATGTTACATCCATGACATTAAGAATCATACTAAAATGAATGGACTTTGGCTAACTATGTTTCCAAAAGCTTAAAAATGAACTTAATGCATGCTCACTTATTTTGCATACTAAACCCAAGGTTCCTGAGGACGTAGATGATGACACCTAGGTAGTAGAAGGCCCTACTAAGATTCTTTAGCAAGATTCTCACTCCCTCTATCTTTTCTCCCGTCACGTTTTCAAATGGCGACGTTCGTAGTTTTTGTGGACACCCCGATGTGGGAGGTGCACTATGATTCGGAGCACAAATCATACCATTTTGAGGGATAGTGCACAGTGCGAGTCTTCATGTTCATTTGACGTCCCTTCGCTCACCTCGTACATACCCGTCACTTCTCCCCGACAGCACCCTACGGTGACGATGAGCGGGTTTTTGAGCACGCGCATACGCACAACGAGAGAATGCTCCGCATGCACACTGCCACCTCAGCCATGCGTGAATATCCCGACTACGTGCCCCGAACATACTTCTCGGAGACCGACCCGTCGGAGGACCTGCCTACCCATCTGTACAGCGAGAGCTCTACCCCCACTCCACTATTGATGAGGGAGGGTAGTGAAGACACCATGACTCAGCCTCGGCTAGCACGACGACCGGAGATGCGACCACATCGTGGGGGTCATTCCTGATCCCCGCTTCGCCTTTACACGCCAGAGGAGCTCACCCAGTTTGCCGGGTATATACCTCCCTCGAGGGATGGACGTCAGTAGGAGGTAGCGGACAATCGAGGGAGTACCCGGGGTAGTGCACACACTACTTAGATGAGGATAAACCTTCTTTTGTGTAGAGGTTATCCCATTAGTTGCACTTGGGTAGGGGAGTTTGCTTTTATGCTTTCCGTCGCACTTTCCTTTGTATTTTTCTTTTCAGATGTATTTGCTCATGTTGTACTAAACTAAGTCCCATTCTCCATGAGTGGGCATATCATATTATATAAATATACAGTTCAGATTTATCATGATATGCCTTTGCTTGCTTTATGTTATGATGATTATGAGATGCTTGCTTTATTTCCTTGCGTGCTTCATAGCTTATCGTGTCGCACGGCTCTCACTTTGCTTTTATAATTAAAAAAAAAAATTACCAGTATTTTCCGCTAAGCATTTTAAAGTAAGAAAGAAACGATGACGTAATAGACTAATGATTAATCTAAATATGTTCTAGAGTATTAGGTTAAAAATTAGGATGTTACAAAGTCTGCCAGGGGCCGCTCCTTGTTCGTGCCTCCTTACACCGGTGATCACTCCCCGACTTTGCAATCCCCGGGCATTACATGCCTACCAGCTTCCGCTTGGTTCATCCCTGAACCACACCGCACTGGGAGAGGTGCAAGCTCTGATACCATTTGTAACATCCCCTACTGCTTTATGGATTGACGACTATCCCCATAAACCAACACGGGTCTTTTCAGCGTGTTTTGTCCTCACTCACATGCTTTTTGGGAAAACTTCCCAGGAGATCACCCATCCCAAAATTGCTCCAAGTCAAGCACGCTTAACTATGGAGTTCTTTAGTGATGTGCTACCGAAAAGAAAATGCATCTTGTTGAGATAGGTAGTACAAATCAATTCATATAAGCCCTCCTTAACTGTATAGTCTCATACCTATAGTCTTAAGATCCCTCTCATTCGGGTGTGTAATTGGTTCATTCATGTACCCCTCCACTTTCAAAGTCTGCCAGGAACTACTCTTTGTTCGTGCCTCCTTGCACCGGCGATCACTCCCCGACTTCACAATCCTCGAGCATTACATACCTTATCATGAAATGCATGTCAATACAAGGTGCAACATACTATATAAAGACATAAGTGATATACAAAGAATACAGTAAACATAGCATGAATTACTTCCATTTATACTTTAGGTGACTTAATTTATTCTTTTTCTCTCATTAGGGCCACCCTATTACTCTCTCCTTTTGAGAGTTCTAAGTTATGAGCTAATACCTCACTAGTCATCACTAGCGTAATCTTATCCCTTTTGATAAGTTAAGTTCTTGACTCTTAAGGTATGGGATAGGGGGCAAGGATCACCTTTCATAACCTTTAATTCAGGGAGTCCAAAGGATCACCTTATGGGATCACCTCTCATAACCTTTAATTCAGGGAGTCTAGAGGATCATTTCCACGTGTTTTATGTCACCTTAAGCTTAACGTGTTACTTAGAGATGCAATCATGAAACCTATCACTTTGATGACTAACCTCTCATAACCTTTAATTCGGGGAGTCTAAAGGATCATTTCCTAGGTTTCATGTTGCTTAGTCTTAGCATGTTCTTCTAGAGATGCAATGTAAATCATAACTTATTTTTCAATATGTCATGCTCATAATCATGCATCTCAATCAATCATATAAGCATGTTCAACATTTATTGCATATATCATTGAATTAATTATAATTCAAATAAACATGATCCTATCCAGTATGCCGGAATTCAAGGACCGGACTCAACTAATGCACATGCCATGCTTACAGGATATTGTTGACTAAGGTAGGAAAATCCCTAATCTCCAAGTGAGAAACAGCGACATTTATCTCTACCTTTAGTCCGGATTCATACTTCATGCACTTCCAATATTCATCCGGGTTGCCTTGGAAAATCCTCGAGAACTTGATTAGCTCCTCAAATTTTGCAGTGTTCTGAGCAATGTTCATACCCCCTTGAGTTAGCTGTATAAACTCTATGTCCTTAGCATTCCTCACAGACTCAGGGAAGTACTTCTCATAGAAGTGAGCTTTGAACAATTCCCAATTAATACGGGTGCTAGAAGCCTCTAATAGCCTTCGGGTGCCAGTCCACCAGAACTCGGCATCTACTTTCAGCATGTATGTAGCAAAGGTCACCTTTTGTTCCTCAGGGCATATGACTACTGTGAAGATCTTTTCTATATTCTTTATCCATTCATCAGTATGATTTGGGTTTAGAGCTGCTCTAAATGATGGTGGATTCGCTCTACGAAATTCTCCAAATCGGGCATGCTCGAGACCTTTAGTAGTAATAGAACAGCATCCATTTTCACCTTGGCAATCCATTCTTTCGAACATCATTTGCATGGCTCTCGCCATGTCCCTCAGAGCTTCAGCAGTTGCATTATTTTGCTCATCACTGTTTGAAGTCCTATTCTGTCTTGGGGGTGCCATTGGTTCCTGAGCAGACAAAATAGCAAACACTGAGGTGATCAGGCTCAATACTTAATGCTAAGTGAACTAGTTACCATGGCACCTCCAATTACAGCAGTCATGCCTCTCTATTCTATAGCTTATTCTAACAACAAGACAACTACACATGACATAACTATCGCATTATGCTTGAGAAGTATAACACCCTAAAAATTAGTTTGAGCTTTATTAGTCGTAATTTCAAAAATCTAACAGTTTTAACAATGGTGAAGATGGTCCAACGGTTTTGTAAAAAAAAAAAAAGTGAATAGTGTTTTGCAGCCCAGGCCCCAGATGTACCTAAACCCCTGATTCGGGACCCGAAGGTGCTCGAAATTGGGAAAACATGGGAATGAGATTAGAAATAGATAGAAATAAAGATTTCATACTTGGAATTAATTTTCGGGCAATATCTGATTACCCGGGTATGATGTTTTACCTGTTCGGTAAAATTTCGGTGTACAATTTCTAACACCGAAAGTTAGTTTAATCTTTACAAAAAATAGATGCATATCCATTTAAATCAAATGAATGGCTAAGATTAAATTTTTAATAACAAGATCAAATCCTAGCCATTCATATTAGTTTCTTTTCATAAAGAAATTAAACTTTATATTAAAGAAATAATTTATGCTTGTTATAAGATAAACTCGAGCCACCAAACTTTGACATTTCTTCTTGTCATTCTCGGCTATGAACCAACTGAATACAGCCTCCATTTCTTTCCTTCCAAACCTCCATTGATATGTTTCAAGCTTCAAAAATCATAGCCTAAAGTTGCTAAACACTCAAACTTCCTTCACAAAACTTGTTCTACACCTCAATACCTACAAAACTAACCGATTAGAATTTGAATCCATCATAGTTTTCCACCTTGAGAGATCATTCTTCACTGCCTAAGGGAGTCTTTGGGCTTGAATTGGTGGCCTTGAAGTGAAGGGAAATCAATTGGAATAACCTTTGAAGTTATAAAGCTTTGAAGCTTTCAAAGTAGGGTTTTTAAATCTCTTTTTCTTCTAATCTGTTTTTCTATTTCAGTCACTGATTTAAATTGTCATCTCTGGTTTTATTGGTTGATGATATATGGATGTTGATGTATTAATTTTGGTGGATAGTTTGGATGATGTTAAAAATCATTTTTGCTAAAGAGAAGTTGAAATATGCATGCTAGATTTTCGGTTCTATTCTAGGCAGCAGATAATCACGAATTTTCTGGGTGAATTGTGGGTATTTTTATGAGCTATAAAAATTATATGTTGAAGCTAACATCTTAGGCTAGTTCCATGAATTTTCTTGAGCTCTGATTTCAATTTATACTATCTTAGAAAAATCAAGAAGAAATTAAGCATATACTGTCTGGATTGTCGGAACTGAAACTGTAATTTTGTACAATTTTTTTGCCATAGGAAATGATTGAATTATCCTTTGAAATTTTTACAGGATACTTATAACATCTTGAAATATAACTATGATTTTTATTCTGAATTGATTCAATCACTTGCTAGGTTTAAAAATTATGAATTACGGTTGTTGAACTGAGCTGGAGGGGTTTCTGACCACTAAATTTGTAGAATTTTGTTAATATAGTTAGAGAACTCTACCCTGAAATTTTTACAGGACCTTGATGACACATTGAGGTGTCCTTGATAATTTTGATAGCCTCTAAAATGATTGTTTTATGTGCAAATAAATTCATGCCACAATAGTGTGAAATATGCCATTGTGCTAAAAATAAATTGATGCTTTGAATTGATGAAATAATGACATCTTGTACTAGTTTAACATGAGTACCTGAATATGAGTACGAATAACTGAGCATGTGAGCTTATTGATGAGGTTAGGTACACATAGATATGAATGCTTATTACAATTGCTCATATGCAAAAGAAAAGCATAATATTATGTTTCTTGGACTGGAGAAAGTAAATCTAGTTTGTTAGGGAAAGTAAACCTAACTACCAAGAAGAGCATAAGATTTATAATCCTTGGGCTGGAGAAAGTAAATTCGGTCTGTCAGGGAAAGTAAACCTAACTACCTTTGAATTGAGTTGGGGAAAGTAAACCTAGCTAAGAATAGGTCTGTGTGAGAATTGGAGAAAGTAAATCCAATGATCATGTATAGGAATGAGCTCAGTCCTTAAAAGCAGTCTATTACCCATTATTACCACACTGGGGATAGCGGTACATAACGCCCAGATGTGACAAGATTAGTCAAGGGCCAAGGCAAGTTTAAGAAGTAAATTTTCTAAGAAATCCTTTGTCTTATATGTTGAGTGAAGAAGTTTAGTATTGATATTGAGACCAATATATTTAAGTGGAAAGTTAGTAGTATATGATGTTGAGTAGTAGGGTATATGTACATTAAGTGATTGAATGTTAAAAGTAACCCACTTCGGAAGTATGATTTGGAACTTTAAAAATAAACCATTATCATATAATGCATGACCACTTTTTCTTAATAAACCGAAGTGGCTGGGGCGATGACGATGACATTATAATTGTGTATTTGGGGGAGTTACCCTACTGAGAATTGTATAATTCTCACCCCTATATTTTTGTGTTCCTGTGTCATCTCCAGGTTGACGCAGAAAATCGAGAGACTGCTATGCCAAAGAACTCAGAAGTGCAATAGTGTAGTAGTTAATGCTTTTATTATGTTGTATTTAGTGGAATGGATATATATATATATATATATATATATATATATATATGTAAAAATGTTAGAGGACAAAGGTGTGTTAAAGCTCATGAAAGAACTTCCTTTATGTACTGAACTTTGTATTAAATAAATATTTTGGTTTCATTGCTATATATTTTAGTAGAATTATGACCTAGTTATAGATATGTCATGACTTAAGGATGATGTTTTACTTGGGACGATGTTACAAGAAGCATAGTCAGTCCAATCCTCAGGCTCCATGAGAATCGAACTGCTCTGATACCAAAATGTAACACCCTAATATTTAACTCAACACGCCTATGACGCATTTGAGTTAATTATTAGTTATTACTCTTTTGTTCTAGTTTTTAACTCAAAACTTCTTGAAAATACTTTAGTAAAAATATGGGTAAATATTTTTTTTGAACTTAAATACCAAAACATGAGCCATGCATACTAAATATCTAACGTCATTTATCTTGCCTGCATAAAAGAGATGTTAGAAACAAATAACAAATAAATACATAATACAACCATGGCATAACATAACTCAAATAATAATAACATGTCAATAACTGTATCATAATAGTAATGTCTTGTAAACTTAAGGACATTAATATATATCTATCAATAGAATACAAACTGATACATAAGATACGATTACTCTAAAGGAAAATATCCAAAGGGAAGTTATCTCCGTAGCTCCCCGTCCAGTCTTAAGGTAAATCACGAACTACCCTATCATTCATGTCTGGAGACGACACGAAAAAGAAAAGGGATAAGAAACTTATACAAGAATCTCAGTAGGGCTTCCCGACTCTAACACAAGTGTCATCATCATCATCCCTAAGAACCTCGGGTTTAATTATGAAAATGGTGAACATATATATAAGGTTCATTTATTAAGTTTTAAATACCATTAGCCGAGGCCTGTATCTTTTAGCATGAATCTTAATGTCATGAATGCAACATATTAGTCATGGATGCATGTTAATATCATATACATAATATCATAAAATTCATAAAATAATGCATATGATATAAAGAACATCATGATCATCATTCTTATAGGTGACTTAAACTTCTTTATTCTCTTTTCCTTAGGGGCCGCCCTATATTCTCTCTTTTCTCGAGAATTTTAGGTTATGAGCTCATGCCTCACTAGTTGTCACTAGCGTAATCTTATCCATTTTGATAAGTTAAATTCCCAACTCTTAAGGTACGGGATAGGGGGCATTAGGATTACCTTTCATAACCTTTAATTCGGGGAGTCTAAAGGATCATTTCCTATTTGGATCACCTCTCATAACCTTTAATTCGGGGAGTCTAGAGAATCATTTCCATGTGTTTTTTGTCACCTTTAATCTTGACATGATATATGAGATGCAAACATGAATAACTCATCATTTCAATATTTCATGCTCATAAACTTCATGAACTTATGTATCTCAATGAATCAAACATAACCATAACATATCATAATTTAAATCATATAAACATGCATCATATTTTATTGCATATATCCATAAGCCATATAAATTTCATCATATGAACATAGCCTTCATGAGATATCAATCACATTCATCTCATCAAATTTATCAATATTAATGCTTAAGCCCCAAAAAGGGTCAAATCACAATTTCTCAAAGATTACGGGTCAAAACGTAAATACCCCTTTTTAACACATTCTCACAAACTAAAGATATTTAATATTAACCAATACTTTCAAGAGACATGTAACTACTAGATCCATTTAAAACTCATCATAAAAACCTTTTAGGGCCATAGACTAAATTATAACATACTTTAAAGGTCAAAGTGCAGAATCGCTTGTTTTTAATACTTAACAACAACCGACATTTCTAAAACATTATCAAAACTTCATAAATAGTATTTTGAACTCATGGACATATTCAACATCATTAGTAGCTCTAAATAAAATCATTTGGCTGAAATAACATAGTTGATAATTCAAAACACAACTTTTTGCATTTTGCAAAACAGCCCAAACTAACACTTGTAATTACCCTTTTATGCATCTATGATACCAAAATAATTTTTACAACAAATATTAGTAGTTTTTAAGTATGTGAACAACATGAACAGCCTTGAACAACTCTTGAACAGAATTAGAAAATTAATCTCCTTAAAGCTTCACAAAAACACAATTTTAATCCTTTCTAGTTACTAGACTTTCCTAAAATGCTAAGAACAATTTTTATGACAATTATTAGTGATCCTCAAGTGTGTGAACAGCTATAAATAGTAGTGAATAGTGGTGATCAGTGATGAACAGGGCTGAATAGAAATCACAAAAATTAGCATTCTAAAAGCTTCATAAAAATACAATTTTGATCCTTTTTAGTTACTAGTTTTTCCTAAAACACTAAAAATAAATTTTACAATAACTATTAGTGATTTAAACTCATCTAAACATCCTAAATCAGTAACCATTCTAGTTCTAAAATATTAGATCAGAATACTAAAACTTTAGCATTTAGAATAATGAGAAAAACCTTATTCTTAATCTTTTGCAATTTCTAAGTCTTTCAAAATTTCTTTGTACAACTTTAAAGACAAGATCATACCTAAAAATAAAATATATCAAGCTTTAAATCAGAATTATATAACGGCCAAAATAAATAGATGAGAAGTGTCTATGATCAAAATTGCCATTGAAGATAAAAGAAGCAAGTCTTGAACTTTAGGATTTAAGTGATGACTAGAATGATAAACTTGTCTTGTAACCTTATTATTATCATTATAAGGTGATAACTTGGAAATATAAATATGAAATACAAGGCTTGAAATATAAATATAAAGATGCAAATTCATTCTTAGATCTTTATGAATTAGGTGATAACTTGAAATGTAAATATGAATATACAAGTTCATATTATTATCTTTAAGAATTAAATTGATAACTTGAAATATAAATATGATTATGCAAAGCATAAAATATAAATAAGATGTGCAAGAACTTGAAACATAAATATGGATGCTAGTTCATTTTTATATCTTGTTAAGCTCAAAACTCAAAACTTAGTAATTCCTTTATTAATCTTTTAACCTCAAGAATTAAACCTTAGGCTTCAAAGGTCATTTAAATGATGGATTCACAACCACCACCATGATTCCTCATGATCAAGCCATGGTCATTATCAAATCATAAAAATCGAAAATATAAAGGAAGAACAAAAGAAAGAATATGAAATAAAATCCCTGCCAAATTGTTTCTTGTTATCAAAAGATAATGCTTGATCTTTAGAGAAGTTAGAAGAAGAAAATATGTCCTTGATATGTCCTTGAATTTCGGCCAAGATTAGAGCAAATGGAGGGAGGATTTTTCTTGTGTTTTTGTGTTTGATAATGGAAAGGTTATGTATTTAAGAGTTGATTTATGGTTGGAATGTGTATGCTTGAGGTTTAGAACTTGATTAGAGGTTGGGAATGGAGTCTCTTGAGTATGAATGAGGAAGAAAAAGAAAGCTTGAAGTATTGAGAGAATTAGAGAACTTTGAGCAAACTTTGAGTAAGAAAAATATCAAGTAAGAAAATGCTAAGGCTAGGAATGTTAGTGTGTGCATTTAGGCAATGGAAGAGCTCATATTTATAGGCCAAAGAGGGCTGTATCGCTGCTGCCTTGTGGCTGGAAAAATGGAGTTTTTAGTTCATTTTTCAATTAAAAAAAACATGGAAAAAGAATGATTTTATTCTTGTAATAATTTGGTTCATGCATAATGGATGAAAACACTAAAATATGATGCTAATGGGAGACATTGTTGCTGATCACATCATGGCTGAAATGGGTGGATTTTCTTTTGATTAAACATAGCCAAAAATAATGCAAAAGAAAGCTAAAAGTATAGTGTTATGGTTGGATATGTTTCTTGGTTGGAAAAATAATTAAAATATGGTGAAAAGGAGGCAAGTTGGCCGCTGGTTTCTGATTCCTTTAGCATCAGATTGGTGATGTTTTGCAAGTGGTAAATCATGTATTAGATGTGTATTTACTTAGGTAAAAGATTAGGAATTGATAGGTTAGTGAAAATGGTAAAAGGTTAAGTGTTTAGGACAAATCAAGATAAGGTAAAAAGAGAAATCATACACTAGTAAATGAAGTTAATTTCAAATGAGTTAAAATCAATTTGTAACATAGGTACTAAACTTAGGATGAGAAAATGTAAATGTACAAAATTTTACCTAAACCGAAATCTTAACTTTGATCTCAATTATCACTAATTTTATGAGCTTTCATAATTAAGGAAAGGTAATTTAATTTTACCTTAGGTAATTTTAAACTCTAATTACCTCAGTAATTAATTTTTAACCTTAGGTAATTAATTTAAACTCAAGGTTAACAAGTGAAATCATTTTGAGTTCAAATAGAGCTTTAATACTACCTTGATTACACAAGTAAATCTATTTAGTACAACTAGGGGTAAAAAGATAATTTCACATAAAAACTCTCTGTAAATATTGGACAATCTCAAATCACACTTGAAATAGTCATTTTGAACCTTTAGGTGAAAATCAAATTTAAAGATTATATAATTTCATGAAAAATTACTACAGGGGTAAAAAGGTAATTTTACTTACAGTAAAAATTGAGAATTGAGATTTTTATCCCTAAGGCATATATAATCCCCATCAGGCATAGAATTAAACCCTCAAAGATAATTTAGATTGGTTATCCTTGATTTTTAGGTAAAAATGACCTCAAGGACATTTTGGTCATTTTACACGTACAAAAAAATCGTGGTTTGCGACTTTCACACGAATCGTTAATCAAGTCTCCTATGATGTTTCTCTAATGTTATATTCCTTTATTGAGGATTATTTGACCTCGAATTTCGTGTAAAAATTACCTAGGGGCATTTTGGTAATTTTCACTTAGTAGTAAAAATTGGGGCGTTACAATGTACAAGCCTCAAATTTAAATAGGAAATGCAAAGACTTGAAATATAAATATGAATGCATTTCCATTTGTTATTTCTTTAGATCCTAAGCTCTAGACTCCTATTTAGAGTGACAACTCTAAAACACTGATCAATCTTACAAAATGGACATGAGTTTTAGAGTTCCTCAACACCATGGTTCCAAGAACCTCATTTCCTTAGACTCATCATTAGGCTCAAAATAAACATTTCAAAACAACAATCTTTTGGAACCACAAATCAAACCTTGAGCTCTAGAGGTCAAACAAATGATTGTTTCACAACCAATATCCAAGATCCTCATCATCAAGCCATGGTTTTCAACCATTTAACAACAACAAAACAAGAACAAATAGAGAAGAAGAAGAAGCTGAAAACCAAATAAAAAAAAGAAAGAAAGAACAAAGAAAAGAAAAAGAACTCAACATAAAATCCCTACCAAAGATACTTTCTTGTTTGAGCAAGATAAAGCCTTGATCTTTGAGAAGAAATGGGAAGAACAAATCTTCCCTAGAGGTAAGAACAAATTCGGCCAAAGAGAAAGAAAAGAGAAGAAGGATTTTTCTTGAGCTTTGATGCTTAGGGATGGAAAGGTTGTGTTTCTTGAGGGTGGTTCTTATAGTGGTGGAGGAAGTAAAAGAGTTTTTTGAGAGGTGGGAGAAGAGAGAATTTGAGACAAGTTTTTTGGACAAGTTTGTGATCCAAAAAAAAGTGAGTGGTAATGTGTGCGTTTCTTTGTGTGAGTATCTATATAAAAAAAAATTGAAATGAGAGGATGTGATGGAGGAGGAATGGGTGGCCATCATGGAGGCAAGTGAGAAAAGAGATATTTTCATTCCTTTTTTGCATTAGGAATTAAGTTTAGAGACAAACTTGATTTGGCACATGGATAGGAATTGTTAATGGAGTGTTTGGGCTAGCAACAAGCAATTAAGGCCATGCAAGACAAGATTAGGAAGTTGTCTTGCTCAATTATTGAAGTCAAACTTCATTAAGTAGGAATACAATGCCAACATGGTTTCCTTGATTTAGGAAATTGAATAGAGAAAATACTATTTAGCTTGACATGACACAAAGTCTTGAATTAAAGAAGAGATTTTGAGTTTTCCTACGAAATCTTAAGCTCTAATTAATCTCAATTAATTATTTTGACTCAAGATTAACAATTAGAATTTATTAATCTTTAATTAGAGCCTAATATTGCTTATGTTTTTTTAATCGCACGATTAAGCTCATTAAGCGCTTAATCAGGGGCAAAACAGTAATTTTACAAAAAACTCCTCGGGACTACCCTAGGTTTATGCAGACATCATACATTCCTTAAAAACAACATTCCAAACTTCCAAATGAAGTCTGGGTCCAACCGGCAATTAATTTTGTGTTAATTAGCCACATGGGTATTTTGGTAATTTTGCGCGGAAAACCAAAAATTGAGATTTTCATCTCTAACAATACACATAACACAATTAATCCCCTTCAAACCTTAAAATATCCATTTCAGGTTTGCCTGGATTTGCTTTCCTCAATTCCCAGGTAAAAATGACCTCAAGGGCATTTTAGTCATTTGTACATAGGAAAAAATCGAGGTGTTACATTAGCTCCCAGGTAAAATATAATAAATGAAAAGTTAAGATTAAAACTTGCTTTTCAAGTTATAATCCTTACCATCCACTTAGCATAAAGTAGTTAGTAAAGATTACTTGGCCACCAAGTAACTTTTACGGTGACAAAAACAGCACTTCAAAACTCTACCGAATAGGTACAACACCATACCCGAGTAATCAAACATTATCCAACATTATTTTCTAGGTATAAAATCCTTATTCCTTATCATTTCTAATCTCAATCCTATAATTTCTTAGTTTTGGGGGCATCTCTAGACCCCAATTTTAGGGTTTCAGCTATCCCAACGAGCTCACAGGGCCCGTAAGGTTACTATTCATACTTGGCCTGAAACTTTTTTTTAACATCTCCGTTGGGTCATCCTCATCGTTTCTAAAACCGTCAGATTTTTGAAATTATGACTAATAAAGCTCAAATTAATTTTGGGTGTTACGTCTCATCTAGAAATAACTTTATGACAACTTCCACAGTCCTTTTGAAGACTTCAGTTTTATTGAACATGAAGAAAGAAAACTCCCTATAACAAAAACTCACCTAAGCTTAGGCTTTTCAGCTTTAGGCTTGATCTTCTCAAGTTCCAAAGCAACCTTAAAAGTTCCTTGACTGGTTCAAGATATCTAGAGGAATACTCTTGGGGAACTTCTAGTAACTCATCATATGGTACAATAAATACATGATATGAAGGATTATATGCAGATACATTTACCTTGCATATCTCTGTTGAGGTGCACTTAGTCATGAAACACAGAATAGTAGCATCTTCTAACTTTTCTTTTTCTTTTTCCAGAGTAGCTCTTAGTAGCCAGCATGCCATGGATAGTAGGTTTCTCTTTCAAGATTATTCTTTGCCCTTTCAAACTTTCTTGGGATTGATGTCTCTTCTTTCCTTAGTTTCAACCTTCTTAAACTTTTGACATTTTTAACAGACATAAAGATTTCATCTTTAATTTCAATCTCAGATTCTACATCAGATCTTTCCTTTTCATATGAGGTTTTAGCAATTTTCATTGTTTTAGCTTTGCAAAGCTTCTAATATGATAACTTTAGGGCCAACAACTTTTGAGTTGATTGAGAGAAAGGATGGTGAGGAGCAGCATATAAGGAATTTGAGTTGATAGCTTCAAGGCAATGGTAGGAGCAGCATATAAGGATTTCTCTGAGTTGATAGCTGCTGGAGAAAGGATCGAGAACTTGGCTAAGGCTGGCAAACTTCCTATGAACAACGAAGACACAAGAAAAAGTTTCTCGCCTAGAAAAAAGGAGACAGAAGTAAATTATGTTCAAAGCTAGTAATCCTTCATCCCAAGGTATACACCAACACATCCATGACCCCAAATGCCATCATACCAAACCCCTATCCCTCCTTACCCATTATACCAAACCACACCTACCTCAAACACTATCCCATACTCCCAGCCTCAAATTAATAACATACATACACGACCATATCAACCAACTCGCCCAACATATACCCTAACACCCTAACCAAATTTCCAAAACCAGAACCGCAACTGATTCCCTAACCTTCCACCTTTCCTAAAGCTGTCCATTTCAAACACTGACATTTTCCAAAGATTAGTTGATGCCGATCTAATCGTAGCTTATCCTGTACGCCCATTAGAACCGCCATGCCCAGTTTGGTATAACCCAAACCTTACTTGTAAATACTACATGGACATAGCAGGGCATTCCATTAAGGATTGTAAAGGATTCAAGATTGCGGTAAGGAAACTAATTGCTTGTAGGAGATTAGACCTCTAAGAGGAATCAAAACCAGATATTATCCATAATCCGATTCCAAATCATGAAGGAGGAAGTCAGATAAATGCCTTGAAAGTGGAGGAACCCTTGATTAAGAAGGTATTGAGTCTTAGAACACCCATGGAGAAAATTTTCATTGGTTTAAAGAAGGCTGGCTACAGCACAACAATGTCTGCTCTCGTAATGAAGAAGAATGAGAAAGATGACATGAAGTTGAGCTGCAGATACCACTCCAGAGGTTTCAGTCATGATATAGAAAGTTGTTGGGATTTTAAAGCTCGAGTACAAGAATTACTCAATCTAGGTATGATTCAGGCAAAAAAGAGACCAATTTTTTCTGAGGAAATAAATGTGATCGAACGTTTTGTGCTTCGAGTACCGCCACTTGATCTAACTCCAAGACCGGAAATAGTAGTGGTCACTGTGAAAAAGCCGACATCCTTTGGCTATGAGAATACACATGCGGTGTCTTGGAACTACAAGACCAAAGTGGAAACAAATAAAGACATAAGGGAAACCTCAAAGGCCCAAACAAGTAAAGTGGTAGCCGAGGTAAAAGGAATTACAAGAAGTGGAAGAGTCTATGGGCCTAAAGAATTGGAAAAATGAAAGTTTGTGGATGAAGGAGATGTTGAAGAGAAGAAAAAAGAAAAGGAAGAGGAAAAAGAGTTCCTTAAAATCATGAAACAAAGCGAATATGATATTTTGGAACAATTGAAAAAGACTCCTGCCAAAATATCCCTTTTGTCATTAATCCTATCATCTGAACCCCACCAAAAGGCAATGTTAAAAGTCCTAAAGGAAGCCTTTGTCAAGCCTGACACTTCGTTAGAGAACATGGTGAATATAGTGGATCCAATGAAGCGTGTTAATATGATCACCTTTTCAGATGAAGAAATTGTGTCGCAGACTAACCCACAAGCGCTGCATATAACCCTTAGATGTAAGGGCAACATAGTGCCCAGAGTCCTTATTGATGGAGGATCAGGGTTAAATGTGTTGTCGGTAGCAACTTTGAGTCAACTATCAATGAGTTTAGATGATGTATCTTCTGATGGAGCTACAAAAAGTATTCTGGGGGAAGTGGTGTTGCCGCTAGAGACTGGCCCAAGCAGGTCGGAAGTGTTATTCCAGGTGATGGAAATAAGCTCAGATTATAACATGCTATTAGGAAAACCATGGATTAATGATGTTGGTGCTGTCCTCTCAACTTTGCATCAAAAGGTTAAGTATATCGAAAATAGATCGGTTATTACAATCCATGGTGAAAGGGACATCATTATATCCAAACCGGTCTCACTGCTATATATGGAGAATCTAGAGCCAATAAACAATAATTTGTGGCATAGCTTGGAGTTGGTAAAACCTAGACATGAAGGTAATAACTCCCTAATGCAAAATGCCAATCAAATAGTGGCTCAAATCATGGCTAAGAATGGATATCTGAAGGGTAAAGGATTGGGACCGCAGTTACAAGGTATCAGAATGCCCATACTAGTCTCCAAGAAGCCCAACAGATTCGGCTTGGGATATGAAGCATCATTAGAAAAAGAGATGAGGGCCATGGTTCTCCAACAGAAAAAATAAAAGGTGAAAATAAAAGAGATCCCACACTTGAAGGAGACTTTTCCTGGTCCAGCTGAAGTAATTACAGCTAGAGAAGTTCCCGCAACTTACTATCGCTTCACCATCAACACCTTGGATGCCGAAACAACTGAAAGAAGCAATGAGATTCATGCTGCCAGCAACAAGGAGATGCTAATGAATTGGACAACTAAACCATTGATTGTTGTTATTTCTTCAAAGTAATTATTTGGGATTGTATTAATTGTTTTTGCTTTCATGTATGCTACTTTGAGACATCATTTGAATGAATTTGCATGATTATTCAGTAATTTTTACATTTTCTTCGTGTCTCCCATTCTCTTTGTTTCAACCTCTATTCTTTTATTTCCTTTTTATCTTTATCACCGTTTTCTCAAACCATTAATTGGAATTTTCCTGTATTATTTGTGTTTTATCCACTTTCTATTTTGGCATTCCAACCCCCACAAATGCTTTCTAGGGACCTAAATACTACGAAAGGTTTGCCACATGAAAAGGACTTTGGATGTTTATCAATTGATTCTCTTGCTGTATTTGATTATGATAATCATGAATCCGAGGATGATAAAGAAGCTATTGGGCAATTTTCAAATCTGTTGGAACATACAGAAAAGGGGTTTGACTTAGACAATGAGGTGG
Source organism: Dalbergia cochinchinensis (assembly GCA_031216125.1). Lineage (NCBI taxonomy): Eukaryota > Viridiplantae > Streptophyta > Magnoliopsida > Fabales > Fabaceae > Dalbergia > Dalbergia cochinchinensis. Next base: position 33,712,399 of record CM062377.1, read on the forward strand.
TTGAGGTGATTAACATGGGCACTGAAGAAAAAAAGAATGAGCTGCAAATAGTGGAAAACCCTAAACGAACAGAAATGATTGCGTTGTTTGAAGAATACATGGATGTGTTTGCATGGTCCTACTGTGATATGCCAGGATTAGACCCAGAGATCACTTTACACAAGATCCTTTTGTATCCAAAAGCTGAGCCGAAAAAGCAGAAGTTGAGAAGAATGCGACCTGACATGTCTTTAAAAATAAAAGAGGAGGTGACTAAACAGCTAGAGACTGGATTTTTAGAGGTATCAAGACACACTGATTGGGTGGCTAACATTGTTCCGGTGCCTAAGAAGAATGGAAAGTTTGAATGTGTATTGATTATCGAGATCTAAACAAAGCTAACCCAAAAGATGATTTTTCACTCCCTCACATTGATGTTCTTGTTAATAATACAGCCAGAAATCACCGATTTTCATTTATGGATGGATATTTCGGGTATAATCAGATTCTCATGGATATTCGTGACAAGGAAAAAACTACATTCATAACTCCGTGGGGAACATTTTGCTACATAGTCATGCCATTCGGGTTAAAGAATGCCGGTGCCACCTACCAACGTGCTATGGTTGCACTGTTCCATGACATGATGCATAAGGAAATTGAAGTGTATGTAGATGACATGGTCGCTAAGTCTAAAGAGGGAGAAAGTCACATTGCAGTCCTATGAAAACTATTTGAAAGGCTCAGAAAATACAAGTTACGACTAAATCCAAATAAATGCATCTTCAGAGCTTCTACAGGGAAATTGCTCAGATTTATTGTTAGCAGAGAAGGGATAAAGGTGGATCCAAACAAAGTGAAGGTGATACAAGAGATTTTCTTGGAAGGCTCAACTACATTGCTAGATTCATTGCCAATTTGACTAGTACTTGTGAGCCTATATTCAAGTCACTGTGAAAACATCAACTTGGAGAATGGAATGAAGAATGCCAAGAAGCCTTTGACAAAATAAAGACTTATCTAATGAAACCTCAAGTTTTGATTCCTCCTATGCCAGGCTGTACTTTAATACTATATCTTACAGTGTTGCCCACTTCACTTGGGGCAATGTTGGGGCAATATGATGAATCCAGAAAGAAAGAATGGGCCATTTATTATTTGAGCAAAAAGTTTAATGAATGTGAATCCCGCTATCTGGTTAAAAGACCTGTTCCGCATTAGTATTATTTGAGCAAGAACTTTTACTTTAGAAGTTAGTTTCTTTAATAAAATTAATTCAACAGAAGCACTTTCTACAGAACTACATGACTTTGAGTTCCTCATTGTACCAGAGGATACGTAGGAGTAGGCGATTCCGATCCCTGTTAAACCAAAATTAAAATTTCATAATTTGCTTTACTTGTAAATATTTCTTTTAGTGCTTTTTTTACTTGTAAATAATTTTTACTAAGGTACCGTCTGAAGATGGGTGTATTAGGGGTGCGTGGGATTAAATACCTACCCTTCCCTATACATAACCGACTCCTGAACTCAAATCTGGTTTCAAAGACCATTTTTCAAAATAAATGGGTTTTTCCATCTTTTCCCAAATTTTAATAAACTTGGTGGCGACTCCATATTTTCAAATACCCAAATATTTCTTTTTTCGCTATCCCGTCGCAATCTCAGTTGCGACACACATCTTTTGGGATTAATCCCCAAAAGTCTACATTATTTTCATCTATAAATACCCATTCTTTAACACCTTTCAAGGTATAAAAAACATGTTGCAAAGATCATTTTTACAATCATTCTCATTCATCAATCATTTGTTCAATACTTAGCCAAATACACTTATTCTTGAGAAACCTTCTAGTGCTTCAATTTGTATTATTTCCTCTAGTCAGAGAGTGAATTTTTGTATTTTATTACTAAGTTTGCATAAAGGGTGAGGCATCCCTTGGAAGAACAAGATTGTGGAATCTCTTGGTTCTTAAGAGACTCAAGCACAAAGAGTGAGGGATTCCAAGGTATAAGAGTGCTCTTCGGTTGTAAAGAATTCAAAGTTAGCGAAACTCTTAATTTAGTTGCTTGGGGCACTAGATGTAGGCTACAAGAGGTGACTGAACTAGTATAAACTGAGTTTGCATTCTCTCTTCCTTTATCTCTTTATGTTTATTGCAAGTTTACTTTTCATTATCCTATTCATCTATATAATTAGATCTCTAAATTTATTGCATTCTCATCCTTTCAATTAAGTTTTCAATTCAACTTCTTATATTTAGAAAAGGAATTAGAGTGTGAAAATCAAGAAAAAGTTTGAGAACTCAATTTACCTCTTCGTTGACTTCATTGAGGCTACTAGAATAATAAGTGGTACTAGAGCTAAATTCTTGTATAAGGCTTAAATGCTTCAAGAATGGCAACGGCCTCATGAAACTCCTTCTTTCTTGAAGGAAATTCTATTAACAGGCCTCCTATACTTAATGGAAATGGTTATCATTATTGGAAAACTCACATACAAATCTTTATAGAAACCATAGATTTAGATATATGGGATGCAATAGAAAATGGTCTTTTTATTCCCATAAAAATATTAGAAGATAAGAAAATTGAAAAACTTAGAAATGAGTAGAGTGATGAAGATAAAAAAGAAAGTTCGATATAACTTAAAAGCCAAGAACATAATCACCTTTGCTTTAGGGATTGATAAGTACTTTAAAGTTTCAAATTGTAAAAGTGCAAAAGAAATCTGGGACACCTTAGAAGTTACTCATGAAGATACTAGTAAAGCCAAGAGGTCTAGAATAAACACTCTCACACACGAATATGAACTTTTTAGAATGAATCATAATGAAAGCATTCAAGACATGTAAAAGAGATTTATTCATATTGTTAACCATCTTGCCTCATTAGGAAGGACATTTCCAAATAAGGATCTTCTTAACAAAGTATTGAGATGTTTGAACATCTAATGGCAACCAAAAGTGATGGCTATTGCAGAATCAAAGGATTTGGCCACCATGTCTCTTGCCATTCTCTTTGGAAAACTTCAAGAACATGAGTTGGAACTTACAAGACTCAATCATCATGAAGAGAATGACAAAAAGAAGAAAAGAATTACACTTGAAGTCTCATCTTCCATACATGAAGAACGTGATAAGGAAGACAATGATGAATAAGAAGGTATGGATGAAAATGATAAAAGTTATAGTCTTTTTTGTAAAAAGATTTGGCAGGATTCTAAAGAAAATAAGGAATCAAAGAAAATCAAATTTCATCCCTAAGAAGAATTTCAAAAATTGTGAAGAATCCTCTCGAATCCCAACATGCTATGAATGTGATCAACCAGGACACGTGAAAATGGAAAATCTTAGGAAGAAATCTTTCAAAGATAAGAAAGGAAAGAAAGCATACATAACATGGGAAGAGAATGACGTGGACTCATCAAGTGACTTCGAAAATGAACTTGCAAATCTAAGTCTCATGGCTAAAGATTGTGAAAGTGATGAAGAGGTAACATCCTCTAACTTTGAATTATCTCCTTCATTTGATGAACTTTAAGATGCATTTAATGATTTGCACAAAGAATCTATTAATCTTGTAAAGTTGGTCTCAAACCATGGAAAAAGAAATTTCAAAATTGAACAAAGAATTAGAGGAACTCAAACTTGAAAAATGAAACTTTAGGATTAATTGATGCAAACTCATCATGTACAAAATGCTTAGTGTATGAGAGTGCTCTTAAATTGTAGTCATCCTCATCATGCAACAAGTTTGAGAAAGAAATAAATGATTTGAAAAACACTCTTGCATAGTTTACCTTTGGTAAAAATAACTTAGAAGTTTTTGATAAGCCAGATTAGGATAAAATCCAAAGGGCCAACAAAAGTTCTATAAAAACTTCTTTGCATCATCTAGAATGACTACCTCTCCATTCCTAACATGTTTCTACTATGGTAAGAAAAGTCATAGTACATTAACATGTTATATTAGAAAGAATGGACATATAATAAGAAAAATGATATGGGTTCCAAAGAGCACATTGCCCAAGTCTAACAATCAAGGACCCAAGAAAATTTGGGTACCTAAATCAAAACTGTGAAATTGTGATGTAGGAACATTTGAAGCAAAGTTGGTACATTGATAGTGGTTGTTCCAAGCACATGACGGGAGATGCATCAAAGTTTACACATGTTACATGACGGGACATGTAACATACGAAGATAATAACAAAGGAAAAATCCTTAGAGTTAGAAAGTTGATAAAGATCCCTCTACCTCTATAGAAAATATTTTACTAGTTGATGGTCTTAAACATAGCTTATTAAGTGTTAGTCAATTATATGATAAAGGATATTAGGTATTATCTGATTCACTTTATTGCTTTATTGAAAGTAAAAAGGATAGAAAAATAAAGTTTATAGGACATAGAATAAATAATATATGTGTGTATATAGATATATGATAAACCTAGAAGCTATTCCTTCAAATCAAGCACAATGTCTTATGAGTAGTGAAGATGATTCATGGTTATGGTATAGAAAAATTGCACATATTCACATGAATCATTTAAATAAGTTGGTTTTAAAAGATTTAGTAATTGGACTACCAAAACTCAAATTTGAAAAGGATAAAATTTATGATGTATGTCAAAAGGGAAAACAAGTAAGGTTTTCTTTTAAATCTAAAAATGTTATCTTAACAACTAGTCTTTGACAAATTTTGCACATGGATGATTTTGGTCCATCTAGAACTATAAGTTTTGGAGGAAATTACTATACTCTAATGATTGTGGATGATTAGTCTAGGTATACATGGACTTTATTTCTTGCTCATAAAAGTGATGCATTCCGTGCGTTTAGAAAACTTGCAAAAATTATTCAAAATGAGAAAAATCTTAACACTGCATATATAAGAAGTGATTATGATGGGGAATTTGAAAATGTATTTTTTGAAAATTTTTGTGATGAACATGGAAATGAGCATAACTTTTCTACCCCAAAAACTTGACAATAAAATGGATTTGTTGAAAAGAAAAATCAGTCTTTAGAAGAAATGGAAAGAACTATGCCTAATAACTCAAATCTCCCTAAATATTTCTGGGCGGATATAGTAAACATTGCTTGTTATGTTATGAATAGAGTCTTGATTAGGCCAATTTTAAAGAAAACCTGTAACATCCTTTGTTGATTTATAAATTGATGACTGTCCCCACAGACCAACATGGGTCTTTTTAGCCTGCTTTGTCCATACTCACACGCATCCTAGGAAAACTTCCCAGGACGATACCCATCCCAAAATTGTTCCAAGTCAAGCATGCTTAACTATGGAGTTCTTTAGTGATGGACTACCGAAAAGAAGATGCATCTTGTTGGTATAGATAATACAAATCAATTCATATAAGCCCTCCTTAACTGTATAGTCTCGTACCTACATAATTTCCAGATCTCTCTCATTCAGGTGTGTAATCAGTTCATTCATGTACCCCTCTGCTTAGAAGTCTGCTAGGAGCCACTCCTTGTTTATGTCTTCTTGCATCGGCGATCACTTCCTGCCTTCATCACTGGGCATTACCAAATCACTATGAAATATATAAAGGGTGAAACACCCTAAAAATTATTTAAAAATTAATTTGAGCTTTATTAGACATAATTTCAAAAATCTAATAGTTTCAATGATGATGAAGACAATCCAACAGATTTGTAAAACAAAAAAAAATAAATAGTAACTTACGAGCCCATGGGCTCGTCGGGACAGTCGAAACCCTAAAATTGGGAGCCAGAGATGCCCAAAATTGATAAATTATAAGATTAATGTTAGAAATAGGTAGGAATATAGATTTTATACCCAAAATTATTTTTTGGGCAATGTTTGATTACTCGGGTACACTGTTTTACTTGTTCGTTGTAATTTTGGTGTGTGATTTCTAACACCGAAAGCTAGTTAATATCTACAAATAATGAAGTATATCCACTTGAATACCAAATGAATGGCAAGGTTTCATCTTGGATGAAAGATCAAATCCTAGCCATTAATATTAAGTCCTTTTAATGAAAAGAATTCATGCTTTATTTCCAACCAATTAAAACACTGCTTAAGATATAATTTTAACTCACCTAATCTCATTACTTCACCTTCAAGCTTCGGCCAAGAGAGAAAGGCAGTAGAGACTTCATTTTTTTTCCATCAAAACCCTTGATAACTTTGAATTTCAACCTCCAAAATCCTAGACCAAATCTTGTTAGAATCAAAAACTTCCTTAAGTAAACTTGTTCCACACTTCAATCTCCACAAATATAACCGATTAGATTCTCCAAAACCTTACTTTAATACCTTACTCATCACTAATTAGAGGAGGGTTTGAGTGTGTTTCAAGAGCTTAGGGGTGGAGAACATCTATCTTGAAGTATACAAGAGACAAAGAGACATTGGCTTCCAAGAGTAGGGTTTATTTGTTCTCTTTTGTTTCAAAATCTATTCTGAAAATTCTTGTTGGTTTTGTCCAAAATTTTTGATTATATTGGTTGATAATATGTTGATATTGATGTATTAATTTTGGTGGAGTGTTTGGTGTTGTGGAAAAATCATTTTTTATCAAAAGAGATTTTGAATTGGTTTGCTGGATTTTCATATTTCAACAGGGTAAGATTTGTTCATGAATTTTCTGGTTCAATTATAGTCATTTTTATGAGCTATAAAAATTATATGTTGAAGTTAACATCCTAGGTAAATCTAAGAAATTTCGTGGTGCATGATAAAGACTTTTATTGCCTAAGAAAAATCAAGAACCGAAATTGTAACTATGCTACTTGAAATGTTGAAGCTGAAATAGTAAATTTGTATGATTTCATTATCATAGTAAATGATAAATTTATTCTTTGAAATTTTTATAGGAACTTTATAACACATTGAATTGCAACTGTGAATTTTATTTTGAGTTGATTCAATCAATTGATAGGGTTGAAAATTATGAGATTCTTGATCTGAGCTGTGAACAAATGGTCTCTGACCACCAAATTTGTACAATTTAGTTGATATGGTTAGAAAACTCCTTTTGTTGTGAAATTTTTTACATGGCCTTTTAGACACATTGAAGTGTTATAGATAATTTTTATAGCCTTGGATTTGATGGTTTGAAATGTAGAATAAATTGTGATACGAATACGTGGAATCTACTATTATGCTGAATTTGAATTGATGCTTTGAATTGATGAAATAATGGCATTTTGTACTAGTATGACATGAGCACAGAAATGTGAATATGAATAATTGAGCATGTGAACTTATTAATGAGGTTAGGCACACATAGATATGAATACTTCTTATAATTGTGTGCATGTAAGAGAAAAGCATAAGATTGCATTTCTTGGACTGGAGAAAGTAAATCCAGTTTGTTAGGGAAAGTAAACCTGACTACCCTTGAATTGAGTTGGGAAAGTAAACCTGACTAGGAATAGGCCTGTATGAGAATTAGAGAAAGCAAATCTACTGATCATGTATAGGAATGAGCTCAGTCCTGAAAAACAGTCTATTATCCATCATTGCCACGCTGGGGATGGCAGTACGTAACGCCCATATGTGACAAGATTAGGCGAGGCCCAAGGCAAGTTGAAGAAGTAAATTTTCTAAGTAATCCTTTGTCTTATATGCCAAGTAAAGAAGTTTAATATCGATATTGAGACCAATATGCTTAAGTGGAAAGTTAGCAGTATATTGAAACTTTAAAAATAAATCATTACTATGTAATGCATGATCACTTTTTCTTGATAAACGAAGTGGCTTGGGTGATGACGATGACATTGTGATTATGTATTTGGGGAGTTACCCTACTAAGAATTGTATAATTTTCACCCCCATGTTTTTGTGTTCTCATGTCGTCTCCAGGTTGATGCAGAGAATCGAGAGGCTGCTATACAAAAGAACTCGAAAATGCAATAGTGTAGTAGTTAATACTTTTATTATGTTGTATTTAGTGGAATGGATATGTATATAAATATGTTGGAGAATAAAGGTGCGTTAAAGCTCTTAGAAGAGCATCCTTTATGTACTTAACTTTGTATTAAACAAATTTTTGGTTTCCTTGCTATATATTTTAATAGAATTACAACATAGTTATCTCGTGAATCAATCAAGTTTGCTATAGATATTTAAGAAAGGTCCACTAATCTGTAAGTAACAACTCTTGAGTCTGATATCATGGCTTAAGACTGATATTGTACTTGAGAGGATGTTACAAAGGGAAAAAGCCTAATATTTCTCACTTTCACATTTTTTTTATGTAAATTCTTTGTTTTGAATAACGGTAAGGATAACTTGGGCAAATTTGATGCTAAATCCGATGAAGGAATATTTCTTGGTTACTCACTACATAGTAAAGCATCTAGAATATATAATAAAAGAACTATGACTATAGAAGAATCCATTCAGGTTGCTTTTGATGAGACTAACCTCCTTAGGTTGAGAAAAGAAATTATTAATGATCTTGTAGATGCTTTGGGAAACACTCATATTCAAGGAAAAGAGTTACAGCTCAAGGAAGAGGAAATCAAGAAGGAAACGCCACTTCAAGAGAAACCAAGTACAAGTGATCTTTCAAAGGAGTGGAAAGTTTCAAAGAATCATTTTATTGACAACATTATTGCTTATATATAAGGGATAACAACTTGAAACTCTCTTAAAGATGCATATAATCATATGACAATTGTTTCTCCAATTGAACCTAAGAACATTGATGAAGTTATCATTGATAACATTGGATTATTTCTATTCAAGATGAATTAAATCAATTTGAAAGAAATCGATTTTGGGAACTAGTTCCTAGACCCAATGATCATCAGATTATAGGCACTAAATGGGTTTTTAGGAACAAGTTAGATGAGAATGGTGTCAAAGTAAGAAACAAAGCAAGATTAGTAGCTAAATGATATAACCAAGAAGAAGGAATTGACTGTGAAGAAACATATGCTCCTATAGCTAGATTAGAAGCAATTAGAATGTTACTTGCTTTTGCATCTATTATGGATTTTAAACTTTACCAAATGAATGTTAAAAATGCATTCTAAATGGTCTTATTCAAGAAGAAGTGTATGTTGATCAACCTTTGGGTTTGGAAAATTTTGATTTACCCAACCATGTTTTCAAACTGGAAAAAACTTTATATAGTTTAAAGCAAGCCTTTAGGGCTTGGAATGAGAGGTTGAGTAAATTTCTTTTAGAAAAAGATTTTTCAAGAGGAAAAGTTTACACTACACTCTTCGTTAAAAGAAAGGAGCAAGATGTACTCTTGGTACAAATATATGTAGATGATATTATTTTAGGTGCCACTAATTAATCTTTGTGCAAGGAATTTTCTAAAATCATGCAAAGTGAGTTCGAGATGTCAATGATGGGTGAATTAAATTTCTTTCTTGGACTCCAAATCAAGCAAACCAAAGATGGCATATTTATCAATCAATCAAAATATTGCAAGGAGTTGCTCAACAGGTTTGGAATGGATAATGCAAAGGAAATTGCTAATCCTATTAACACTACTTTTCACTTGTATAAAGATAAAGGAGGCAAGTCAGTTGACATCAAAAAATACAAAGGTATGATCAAAACCCTTCTTTATTTATCTGCTAGTAGGCCTGATATAATGCTTAGTGTTTGTCTATGTGCTAGATATCAGGCTAATCCTAAAGAATCACATTTAAATGATGTCAAAAGAATAATGAGATATTTAATTGGTACTATAAATATAAGTTTATGGTATTTAAGGGCGCCTTATGTAGTTTAATTGGATATTCAAATTCTAACTTTGCTGGGTGCAAATCTGATAGCAAAAGTACTAGTGGAACATGTCACTTGATCGGATCTACTTTAGTTTCTTGGCATAGTAAGAAATAGATTAGTGTGGCATTACCCATTACTGAAGCAGAATATGTTGCAGCTGGAATTTGTTGTGCTCAAATTGTAACATCCTAAAAATTATTTAAAAATTAATTTGGACTTTACTAGTCGTAATTTCAAAAATCTGACAATTTTAGTAATGATGATGATGATCCAAGGGATTCGTAAAAAAAGAAATAAATAGTAACCTTGTAGGCCCCACGGGCCTGTCGGGAAAGCCGAAACTCTAGAATTGGGACACGGAGGTGCCCAAAATTGAGAAATTATAGGATTGAGATTAGAAATAGTTACAAATGAGGATTTTAGACCTAGAACTAATTTCCGGGCAATGTCTTATTACCCGGGTACAGTGTTTCGCCCGTTCGATGGAGTTTCGATGTGCAGTTTTTAACGCTGTACAAGTTATTTAGTGGCTAAGTAACCTTTACCAACCACTTTATGCCAAGTGGATGGCAAGGAGATTTTAATCATGACCTTTGATTTATTATATTTTACTCGGGAGCCAATACCTCATCCATTCAGTGGAATTTTGGTATGCGGTTTTAACACCGAAAAAGCTACTTGCTCACCAAGTTAATATGAGCCACTTATCTTGAGCCAAGTGGATGGCCAAGTTTCATTCTTTGACTAAGAAATCAAATCTTAGCCATCCATTTCATTATTTCATTTTGAAAAAGGAATAAATACCCATTTTGACTACTTTTACACCTAGATAATGATAAATCACCAAACCTTATCACTCCAACACCATCAATTTTGCCCAAGACTCCCAAATACCTCAGACTTCATCTTCTTTCTCTCACGCCACCATTAACAAACTTGAAGCTTCATAAACCCTAGCCTAAACTTAACAAAACCTCAAGATCTCTTCACAAAACTTGTTCTACTCTCCATAATCTACAAAACCAACCGATTATAATTTTAAATAATCTCCAAGCTGAACCCTGAGCTATCATTCTCTTCTATTTAAGGAAGGGTAAGGTGCTGTTTGGAAGGCTTGAAGTGAGGAAAAATCATTTTTGAAAGATCCTTTGGAGCCTAAATCCCTAAAGCCATCAAAGTAGGGTTTTTGAACCTCTTCTTCCTCAAATCCGTTTTTCTGTGTTACTCACTGATTTAAATTGATATTTTTACTTGTGTCGGTTGATGATATATGGATATTGGTATATTAATTTTGGTGGAGTGTTTAGATGATTCTAGAAATCATTTTTGTCAAAAGGAATATTAGACTATGCTGCTGGATTTTCTGATTTCTTCTGGACGGGTTAGGGTTCATGAATTTTATGATGTATTTGTAGTAATTTTTATGAGCTATTAAAATTATATATTGAAGCTAACATCCTAAGGCAACTCCATGATTTTTATTGGGTTCTAAAAATGAGTTTTACTATTTTATAAAAATAAAAAACCGAGACTATTCTTGAGTTGTCTGGACAGCCAATTCTAAAGCTCTGAGTTTGTCTAATTTTGTTACCATATCAAATGATTGATTTTTTCACTGAAATTTTGATAGGATATTGAGGACATGTTGAAGTCCAACCATGAATTTTTTTATGATTTGATATGATCATTTGATAGGGTAATAATATTGGAACTTGGGCTGTTGGCTGCAAATAGGGGGTTTTTGGTCTCCTAATTTGTTCAATTTTGTTATCATACTTAGAGAACCTTTTAACTCCGAAATTTTTAGAAGATCTTGAGGACACATTGAAGTGTCTTGGATAATTTTTATAGCCTAGGATTTCATGGTTTGAAATGCAAAATAATTTATGCTATAGATATGTGAAATCTACCATTGTGCTGAAAATGAATTGATGCTTTGAATTGATGAAATAATAACATTGGGTTCAAGTATGACATACATGAATGCATGCTAGTGACTTAAAGGAATGGTTTGAGGAATGCTTGAAATCATATTATGAATGAATGCATATATGTGCCTCATGCATGTATTTGGAATAGAACAGTGAATGATATGTAAATGTGGCAAAAGAGAATATATGAACTTTAATCGTGCATGTTCTGACATATGCAGAAAACAGAAATAAGACTTAAATTGAATTAGGGGAAGACAAAAGTAGGAACTTTCCCAAAATACTGAGTGTGCCTATTGTAACACCCCGATTTTTCTGTCCGAGGGAAATGACCAAAATGCCCCTGAGGTCATTTCTGATTCGAACTCGAGGTAACCAACTCGGTCATCCTCAAGGGTCAACTCAATGTTTGAAGGGGATTGAATGGCCTTTGAATGCTTTGAAGCGAAAATTTCATTTTCCTTGCTGGTCAAAATGACCAAATACCCTATAGCGTTTTACGCGGGTAAAGGTGCCGTTTGTGCCCGGAACTTTCCCCAGAGGTTTAAAAACATGATTTCATGTGTCTAGAAGTTTGTGTTCAAGTCCCGGTGGTCTCGGGCAGTTTTAGTGGAAAATTACGATTTTGCCGCTAGAATAGTATTTTTGAGCTTAATAGCGTAATTAAGCAAACCTAAGCAATATTAGGCTCTAAAGCAAGATTAATTTATTTCCCTAATTAATCTAGAGTCAAAATAATTTATTAAAGTTAATTAGAACCTAAAATTGCTTAGATTAAACTTAAATCCTTTTTTAGAACTCAAGACTCCTAGTCTTGGAATCTTGAATAGTGTTTTCTCTTTCCAATTCCTTAAATCAAGGAATTGTGTCTAGAGTTGTTTAAACTCTAAATTGAGGATTTAACTCACTAATGGTGCAAGACCACTCCTTAATTATGTCTAGGCCACCTTAATTACCCATTTACCTTACCTAAACACTTTCTTCCAAATTCCTAATCTTAAGCATAATCAAAGATACACCTAAACACAACTCTAAACCACAATTAAAATGCAAAGAAACCTCCCCCATGGGCTGATGCATATTCGGCCATCACTCTCTAATTACCACACATATTAAATTGTTTTCTCACTCAAGGAGTCATGCTTGAGCCATACCTTGAGCCATACCTCACCATGCTTTGAACCATACCTCACCATACCTCAAGAACACATTATCTCACCTCATGGAACTCATGGAAAGCCTCCAATCTTGCACCCTCATGGCCGAAACCTCTTCCTCCATGAGCTCCCTCCATTTTTTTCATTTCTCTATAAATAGAATGCCTTGAGGAGCTTGCACCACTTTTAGATCATTTGCCAAGTTTAGGAAACACTCAAAGCTTTTCTTTTCTCTCAAAAGTTCTTGTGTTCTTCAAGTTCTTCAAGCTCTTCAAAGTTCTTCATCACCTTCATCTTCTTCTTCCATCTTCAAGTTCATCACACCAAGTAGGGATTTTCTTTCATGTATTCTTTCTTTAGAGTTCTTGCTTCAAGCTTTATGTTCATAGTTTCTCTTGATTCTTTTTAGAACTTCTTTTCCTTTCCTTGTTCTTGCTCATTTTCGGCCATGGGCCTTGGAGTTCAAAGAAATGAGAGCTTGGTGATGAGAGTTTCATGATGATGTTCATCACTTGAAACAAACTCTAGAGCTTGATCTTTGTTCTTGAGCAAAAGTGTTTCTAGTTTTTCCTTTCTTGAACCTTTGAGAACTTTAACTTTGATGTTGTTTCAAAATGGTTCCTAATGACTCTAATGATGAGGTCTCATGATGTTGGTGTTAGTATATCACCAAGATCATGGATTCTAAGTTTCAAACATTTCTTTTCTTTCCTTGAAGTTTCTGGCCATTACCTTTCCTTTTCATGCTAAATGTTTTGATTTTCTAAATATGTTATGTTGAGTTCTAAGAACTCTAGACTTTTACTTTGTCTTGGTTTGATGAGTTTGGGTTGAGGTTTAAGTTCCTTTAAAGTCTTGTTAAGAGCTCTAGAAAGATAAAATGAACTTGCATAATTTATTTTATGCTTGCATTCATATTTACATTCTTGCTATGCATCTTTATTTTCAAGCTATCACCTAAGAACATAAAGATTAAAATGGAACTTGCATCTTCACTTAATTTAATTCTCGGCCTTTCTATTTCGGCCTTAAAGTCGATTGTTGTTGGGCCTAGAGCACTAAAATAAAGAATTGAACTTGCATTATCACCTAATTAATTTCTCGAATGCCTATCTATTTACGCCTAAAAGTCGATTGTTGTTGGGCCAAGAGCACTAAAATAAAGAATTGAATCTTGCATATTTACTTTCAAGCTTGCACGTTTAAATTATGCCTTGCATATTTAATTTCAAGTCATCACTTTACTTTGAAAGCAAGATTAAAAATGAAAAGCATGAGCACGTTTAGTTTATGTCGTAACTTAAGAACCTAGAGCTCAAAGACTTGCCCATTTCATTCCAAGTTAAAGTTTAATGTAAACCATACTTTGAAATGTATGTTTTTCAGCCAAGTAGTGAGGATGGACTTCCAATGAGTTTTCATCTAGCTACTAGGACCAATAGCCTATGTTTTAAGTGTTCCTTAAAGTTTTACAATTCTTTATAAGGTTATGTCATTATAAGTTGTGATTCCAATCTCTTTTAGGGGATGGAATATGTTTTGGTCACTGACCTAAGGTTTCACTTAGCCTCTTGATGATTTAAAATGTCTTGCAAAGAGTTTTAGAAGTTCTAGATTGATTCCAAGAGAAACTAGTTAACTTATGTACCTAGAAATGTCAATTTAACTTTCTTATTGAAGTTAAATATTCTGACATGATGAGTATGATGCTGTATGATGATGTTTTGATGTGTTGGAATGTGTGAAAATATCGTATGATGATGTAGAAGCGATCCTATGCGTGATAGGTGAGAAACTAGCTAACTAGAAATACCGTAAAGCTAGAATTTAACATAGTTTTGACCCATTTGTTTATGGAACTAATCCAAACTGTTTTAATGGGAACATAATCAGATTTAGATTGTTTAGACATGAAAAACATGGTATCATTTGAGTTAGAATTGAATTTTAGCACCTATAATGAAATTAGTAACTAGAAAACCGTAAAAGTGCAAGTTTAGAACTCTTAGAACATTTATTTTTATGGATTCTGTCCAGCACCCTTACAACATGATAAACATGATTAATAATTAGTCCGTAAGCATAGGAATGTCTCATACCATTTTGTGGGTCGATGCATAGTTAGAGTATTCATGTACATGGGTCGACCCTTCACTCCCCTTGTACATTCCCATCGTTTCTCCCCCGTCTCACCTTTTGGCGATGGCCTGGTGTTCGAGCGCGCACGTCCCCGAGTTAGAACACACACCACTTAGATGGGGATGAACCTTCTTTTGTTTAAAGGTTATCCTATTAGTTGCACTCGGGTAGGGGAGTAGATTATGTTTATGTTTATGTTGTATTTTCTTTCATGTATTTCCATGTACTAAATCAAGTCCCACGCTTATAAGTGGGCAAATTATAATTATATATGAGATGTTATTCAGTGTCTCTCATGATGTGCCCTTATATGCTTTATGCTATGACGTTATGAGATGTATGTTTTGTCCGTTGCAAGTTATACCGCATCACGCGGCTCTCACTTTCATTTCGAAAAAAATTACCCGTATTTTCCGCTAAGTAATTCAAAGTTAAATGAGAACTATGAAGTAACAGACTAATGATTAACCTAAATATGTTCTAGAGTATTGGGTTAAAAATTAGGATGTTACACCTATTTTGACATATGGAGAAAACAGAAACAAGACTTAGATTGAATTAAGGGGAAGGCAAAAAGAGGAACTTCTCCCGAGATATTATGACTCGGGAGACGTATCGGTTAGGAATAGAACTGTGTATGATTCAGAAATAGAAAAAAATGAAGTCCGATGATCATGTATAGGAATGAGCTCAGTCCTGACAAGCAGTCTATTTCCTTTGTGTGGTGTGATCCACTATAAATACCATTTGGTATAAACTATCTATTGTGGAGTTATCCACGGCAAATACCCATTAGGTATAAACTAAGTCTTTCCTATGTCAATAAAAAGAGAATAAAAGGCACTGAATTGAGTTTTATAGCATGATACAAGCTAAGTCTTTCCTATGTCGATGAAAAAAGAAAAATGCACCAGATTACGTTCCTTGGCCATGAAAAGAAATGCATAATTCATTGTTAATTCTAGTTATGTTTTAGTTGTTATTTTTGAATGTCTGCTTAGGATGATTTACTAGATGCTTGACATTATAATACATATGCATTCAGTGATTGATTATTAAAAGCTACCCACTTTGGAAGTACGATTTGGAACTTTAAAAATGAACCATTGTTATAAAAGGCATGATCACTCTTTTTCTAATAAATCGAAGTGGCTGGGGCAATGATGATGACAGTATGAGTGAGTTTTTGGGTAGTTGCCCTTCTGAGAATTGTTTAATTCTCACCCCGATGTGTTTTGTGTTCCCGTGTCGTCTCCAGGTTGATCCAGAGAACGATGTGGCTGCTACGTGAAAAAACTTGGGATTATAGTTATTTAGTAGTTAATATTGTTATTATGTTGTATAGAGTTGTAGGCATATGTGTATTAAATATAATAGAGAATATATATGTATTAAAGCTCTTAGAAGAGCTTCCTTTTGTACTTAGCTATGTATTCAATAAATGTTGTGTTTCTTTGTTATATATTTTAACCAAATTACGCTAGTTATTACGCGATCTTATCATATTTACTATTGTTATTTAAGAAAGGTCCGATAGTTTATAACTAACAACTCTCAAGTCTGATGTCATGACTTAAGGATGATGTTGTACTTGGGAGGATGTTACATTATGGTATCAGAGCAGTTCATCCTAGTAGGACCTTGGGGAATGGACTGGCTATGTTTCCAAAACTTAGATAA
Source organism: Dalbergia cochinchinensis (assembly GCA_031216125.1). NCBI lineage: Eukaryota > Viridiplantae > Streptophyta > Magnoliopsida > Fabales > Fabaceae > Dalbergia > Dalbergia cochinchinensis. The sequence goes on from CM062377.1 coordinate 33,729,037, forward strand.
GTCATGCCTTGAATCACATCTATATGATAGGATATAGGGTTTTGATATGCATGACAGTCTAGTGATGCTGTTGTTGGTTGCTATCACACTTAGCATAGTATTGAGCCTGATCAACTCAATATCTTTGTTTAGTGTGTTCAGGAACTAATGGCAAACCGTTGACGTACTAAGAGCGGGAATGCTGAACTGGATGACATGATAGATACTATCCGTGAGATGGCTGCAGATATAAGAGCACAAGCCGCAAGTACCAAATGGATAATGAAAAGCTTAAATCAGAATGCAGCAAAGCTGGAGTTCCTGATACTCAAGCAAGGATCCATGAGTGTAGCAGAGTACACGGCATAGTTTGTGAGCTATGTGAATTTTCTACTATCTATCAGCACAATCCTGATGAAACTTGGAAGTGCACGAAGTATGAAGGAGGGCTACGAGAGGACATTCAAGCAGTCGTGAGTCTCTTAGAGATCAAAGATTTGCTACCCTAGTGAACGAGTGTCGGCTTGCAGAAGAATCCAATGAGAAGCTAGCAATTGCCAAATCTACTAGGGACGATTCTAAGAAGAGACTGACACTTGAAGATCAATACTATGAGGATGACCCGCCCTTAAAGAAGCAATTTCAACTAAGTCTACGTAAGGATAAATGGCAACAACAATCGAGGCCACGCCTAAAATGTAGGAGAGATCACGGGGATAGACCTTGCTTGGCTAGACAAAATGTGTGCTATGGCTGTGAAAAACCAGGGCATAAGATTTAGGAGTGTCCAGAGAGGTATCCAACACTTGCTGAAAAGTCACCACGCAAGAGTACTAAGAACTAAGGGGACATCACCATTTGACAATCCGATCCTAGGTAGGAACGTTTTAGGATTTGATTGTTACCTTTTGACTGAATTGTTTGAGTTGCGTATGAATTCCTTGTTTGATTTACGAAATTTGTCTCTGAAATTGTTTTCAAATGAATTTTGAGGGCAAAATTCTTTTTAAGGTGGGTGGTAATGTAACACCCTAAAAATTATTTAAAAATTAATTTGGACTTTACTAGTCGTAATTTCAAAAATCTGACAGTTTTAGTAATGATGAGGACGGTCCAAGGGATTCGTAAAAAAAAAAAAAAAAAAGTGAATAGTAACCTTGTGGGTCCCACGGGCCCGTCGGGACAGCCAAAACTCTAGAATTAGGACCCGGAGGTGCCCAAAACTGAGAAATTATAGGATTGAAATTAGAAATAGTTAGAAATGAGGATTTTATACCTAGAATTAATTTTCGGACAATGTCTTATTACCCGGGTACAGTGTTTCGTCCGTTCAGCGGAGTTTCAATGTGCAGTTTTTAACACTGAAAAAGCTATTTGCTCACCAAGTTAATGTGAGCCACTTATCTTGAGCCAAGTGGATGCCAAGCTTCATTCTTTGACCAAGAAGCCAAATCTTAGCCATCTATTTCATTATTTCATTTTGAAAAAGGAATAAATACCCATTTTGACTACTTTTACACCTAGATAATGATAAATCACCAAACCTTATCACTCCAACACCATCAATTTCAGCCAAGACCCCCAAATACCTCAGACTTCATCTTCTTTCTCTCATGCCACCATTAACAAACTTGAAGCTTCATAAACCCAAGCCTAAACTTAACAAAACCTCAAGATCTCTTCACAAAACTTGTTCTACACTCTATAATCTACAAAACCAACTGATTATAATTTTAAATAATCTCTGAGCTGAACCCTGAGCTATCATTCTCTACTGTTTAAGGAAGGTAAGGTGCTGTTTGGAAGGCTTGAAGTGAGAAAAAATTATTTTTGAAAGATCCTTTGGAGCCAAGATCCCTAAAGCCATCAAAGTAGGGTTTTTGAACCTCTTCTTCCTCAAATCCGTTTTTCTGTGTTACTCACTGATTTAAATTGATATTTTTGCTTGTGTTGGTTGATGATATATGGATATTCATGTATTAATTTTGGTGGAGTGTTTGGATGATTCAAGAAATCATTTTTGTCAAAAGGAATATTAGACTATGCTGTTGGATTTTCGGATTTCTTCTGGACAGGTTATGGTTCATGAATTTTCTGATGTATTTGTAGTAATTTTTATGAGCTATTAAAATTATATATTGAAGCTAACATCCTAAGGCAACTCCATGATTTTTATTGGGTTCTAAAAATGAGTTTTACTATTTTATAAAAATAAAAAACTGAGACTGTTTTGGAGTTGTCTGGACAGCCAATTCTGAAGCTCTGAGTTTGTCTAATTTTGTTACCATATCAAATGATTGATTTTTTCACTGAAATTTTGATAGGATATTGAGGACATGTTGAAGTCCAACCATGAATTTTTTTATGATTTGATATGATCATTTGATAGGGTAATAAGATTGGAACTTGGGCTGTTGGCTGCAAATAGGGGGTTTCTGGTCTCCTAATTTGTTGAATTTTGTTATCATACTTAGAGAACCTTTTAACTCCGAAATTTTTAGAAGATCTTGAGGACACATTGAAGTGTCTTGGATAATTTTTATAGCCTAGGATTTCATGGTTTGAAATGCAAAATAATTTATGCTATAGATATGTGAAATCTGTCATTGTGCTGAAAATGAATTGATGCTTTGAATTGATGAAATAATAACATTGGGTTCAAGTATGACATACATAAATGCATGCTAGTGACTTAAAGGAATGGTTTGAGGCATGCTTGAAATCATATTATGAATGAATGCATATATGTGCCTCATGTATGCATTTGGAATAAAACAGTGAATGATATGTAAATGTGGCAAAAGAGAATATATGAACTTTAATCGTGCATGTTCTGACATAGTGGCCGGGCTTTCCACACTTGAAACAAATGTTCTGCCCAGCCAGGCAGGGACGGTTTCCATGGTCTTTCCTACACTGGGGACACACCATCGCTGGTGTGGGTCTGGTGTAACGCCCTGATTTTTTGTCTGAGTGGAAAATGACCAAAATGCCCCTGAGGTCATTTTCGGCCCGGAATTCGAGGATGGCCGACCTGGCAGTCCTCGAGGTCGGCAGTCCTCGAAGGGCCAACTCAATGTTTGAAGGGCATTGAATGACCCTTGAGTGGTTCCGGAGGCGAAAGTTTCATTTTCCGCAGTTTCGGGTCAAAATGACCAAAATACCCGTATAGCGTTTTATGCGGGTAAAGGTGCCGTTTGAGCCCGAAACTTTCCCCAGAGGTTTAAAACCATGTTTTTACATGTTTCAAAGCATCTGTTTGAGTCCCGGCAGTCCCGGGCAGTTTTAGTGCAAAATTATGATTTTGCCCCTGGAATAGTGTTTTTGAGCTTAATGATGCAATTAAGCAAACCTAAGCAATATTAGGCTCTAAATGAAAATTAATTAATTTCCATAATTAATCTAGAGTCAAAATAAATTATTAAAATTTATTAGAACCTAAGATTGCTTAGATTAGATTTAAATCTCTTTTCTAAAACTCAAGATTTCACTCTTGGAATCTTGAATAGTGTTTTCTCTCTCCAATTCCTTAAATCAAGGAATTGTGTCTAGAATTGTGTATACACTAAAATGAATTTATAACTCACTAATGATGCAAGAACACTCTTTAATTATGTCTTGACAACCTTAATTACCTATTTTCTCACCTAAACACTTTTTTACAAATTCCTAATCTTAATCCTAATCAAAGATACACCTAAACACAACTCTAAACCACAATTAAAATGCAAGAAACCCTCCCCCCATGGCTGATGCATTTCGTCCCTCTCTCTCTCAATTACCACACATGTTGAATTATTTCTCACTCAAAGAACCATGCTTAAGGCCATACCTTGAACCATACCTCACCATGCCTCAAGACCACATTATCTCACCTCATGGAACTCATAGGCTCCCTCCATTCTGCATGGTCGAAGCCTCCCCCCCCTCAAATGCACCTTTCATTTGCTTCATTTCTCTATAAATAGCTTGCTTGGGTGAACTTGTATCATTTTGGGTTCATTTGCAAAATGTAAGTTTTCAAAGAAACACTTCAAAGCTTCCTTTTCTCTCAAGTTCAAGTCTTCAAGTTCTTCATCCTCTTCTCTCATTCCAACCTCTTAATCACTAGGTAGGGATTTTCTTTCAAGAGTTCTTTCATTTAAAGTTCTTAATTTCTTTATGTGTTCTTAGTTTCTCTTGAATCCTTTCTAGAACTTCTTTTCTTTTTCTTCTCCTCCTTGTGTTTCGGCCATGAGCCCTTTGAGAGCAAAGGAATGAGAGCTTGATGATGAGGTTCCATGATGATAATGTTCATCACTTGGATAATCTCTAAAACTTGATCTTTGTTCTTAAGTTAAAGATGTTTTCTTTGTTCTTTCTTCTTGAACTTTGAAACCTCTCTCCTTGATGATATTTTGAAATGGTCACATGAACTCAATGATGAGAACTCATGATGTTGGTGTTAATGCATCATCAAGATCATGGTCTCTAGAGTTTCAAATGTTTCTTTTTCTCCTAAAAGGTTTTCGGTTCCTTTTCATTTTCTTCCTTCATATTTTCGGCCATATTGGCCATGGGAGTTCACAATGGCTTGATGATGAGAGCTTCTAGATGATGACTATGTGTTCATCACAATGAGGCCTCTAGAGCATGAGTTTTAATAAAAATGTTATTTAAGTTTACATTTCAAGGAAAGGAACTTTGTGTTTAAAGAACCCTTGAGGTTCACTCTTGTTTTACTTTATCTTGTCATGATGAGTTTGGGTTGAGGTTTAAGTTCCTTTAAAGTCTTGTATGAGCTCTAATAAGAAATAAAATGAACTAGCATTCATATTTAAATTTGAGTTTATGCATTACATATTAATTTTAAGCTTTGCATTCATATTTAATTTTCAAGTCATCACCTAAAGTTAAAGGCTAAAGAATGGAGTGCATCTCATATTTATATTCTTGTCTAGCATATTTACCTTTCATCACTAAAGAACGTAAAGATTTAAAATGAGGCTTGCACTATCACCTAACTAAATCTCAAAGCCTTTCTATTTTGGCCTTAAAGTTGATTGTTGATCGGCCTAGAGTACTAAAATAAAGAATTGAACTTGCATATTTATATTCCAAGTCTTGCATATTTATTTTAAGCCTTGCATTTTTATATTCAAGTCTAGCATGTTTACTTTAAGCTCTCACTTTAATTTGTAATGAAGAACAAAAATGAAGTGCATAGCATGTTTAAATTATGTCATCACTTAAAAGATCTTAGAGCTCAAAGACTTGCCCATTTTATCTCAAGTTAAAGTTTAATGAGGGAGCATTCTTTGAATGCATGATTTCGGCCATGAAGTGATGAGGAACTTGGAATGAGTTTCATCTAGCTTCAAGGACCAAGAAGTCAAGTTTTAAGAAATCCTTTTAAAGCTCATGAATTTGTTTAAGTTTAAGACCAACAAGGTTCTATGAATTTAACACTCTTTTAAGGAGGGATTGAGTGGTCACTAACCTAAGGATGTGTTTTGTCTCTTTGACATGATAAAATGGTTTGCAAAAGAGTTTTAGAAGTCTTGAAAATGATTCCAAGAGAAACTAGTAACTCATGTATTTTAAAAATATCAAGTTATGTATCTTTTTGGGATTTAATGTTTCGGTTCTTCCATGATGTGTTTGCTGCCATGTGATGATGTTTGATGTGTTTGAACGAGTAAAAATTATGTATGATGAGGTTGGGACATTTCTATGCAAGGTAGGGAAGAAACTAGCTTTCTAGGAAAAACCGTAAAGTCAAGATTTATCATAGTTTTATTCCATTTAATTATGGACACTGCCCAAACTGTTTTAATGGGGATATAATCAGATTAGGATTGATTAGTCATGAAAAATTTGGTTTCATTTGAAGTAGGAATGAATTTTAGCACCTATAGAGAAACTAGTAACTAGAAAACCGTAAAAACCGCAATTCTAGAACTCTTAGAACATTTAATTCTTAGAATCTGTCCAGCAACCTTAAAATGTAGAGAACATGGTTTATAAATAGTTCCTTGATATAGGAATGACTCATAATTGGTTTAGGATTAACTTATAGCGCCTTAGGCGAAGACAGAACTAAGAAAGGGTCTAAAATGCAAGTTCTAGAACCCCGTAAACATAAGTTTATAACGTTGCCCCTAAGGAATGATGATTTAATTGAGAGCAAAATTAAATGATAAGGTTTGATAAGACAGAACCCTTAGGTTCATAAGAGTTGATAGGAGATGATAGGTTAACTACATCACGAGTTTAAGGCCCGTAAGGGTCAGAGCATAAATCACCATAGGACCAAGTGCATAACAAACTTTTAATGTTGCTTGTGAAAGTATGAGGATGATTATGTGATTGCATGAAAGTATGATGAAGGATGCATGTTTGATTGACTTATGTGGCATAAAGAAGAATTTGGAAGAAATTCGGCATGCCACAGTTATGTTGCCAAATTTCTGACAAATTCAGGACTCAGAAAGTTTTTGAAAAACTATGAAATTTTATGAGGTACTAAGATGGGTTCTCGGATGACACCGGTTCGGCCGAGCACCCCCAAGAAATGCCCCCTAGCCCGTACTAGATAAGTCGGGATTATGTTTATGATTATGTTATGCTTATCGAGATTGATAAGTAAGAACTAGTGATGACTAGTTGAGGTATGAGCTCATAACCTAGAGATGTGACACGTTCTGGGTGACACCGGTTCGACCGAGCACCCCCAGAGCGCTTGTCTTTTAGGGTGGCCTATGAGGAAGTTATGATGATTATGTGACAAAGAGAATTTATTTGCCACTTTATGCCACTACTATTATGATGTTCTTAAGTATATGATGATTATTCTTGCATTAAGTAAAGCCATGCATACATTCTTAAATATGCTTGCATCCATGACATTAAGAATCATGCTAAAATGAACAGACCTTGGCTAAATTAGGTTTTAGAACCTAAAAATGGACTCAATGCATGTTCACTTATTTTGTATAACTAAACCCAAGGTTCCTGAGGACGTAGATGATGACTCCTAGGTAGTAGGAGGCCCTACTGAGATTCTTTAGCAAGATTCTCACTCCCTCTATCTCTTTCTTTCCGTCACGTCTTCAGATGGCGACATTTGTGGTTTTTATGGACACCCCAACTTGGGAGGTACATCATGATCCGGACCATGGGTCATACCATTGGACGGCCCTTCAGTCACCCCGTACATAGCCATCGATTCTCTCCCGTCTCACCCTATGGTGACGACTTCGTGTTCGAGCGCGCACGCCCTCAAGAGGAGCGGATCCGCCGCACCCCACCGACGGCCTCTGCCATCCGGGATTACCCACAGTATGTACCCCGCTCGCCCTCATCATTCTCCGAGACGGACCCTTCGGAGGATTCTGCCACTCAGGTACCCTCCGAGGGATCCTCCCCCACTGTGCCGATGGACGTTAGGGAGGGTAGCGAGGCTTCCGTCGCCCAGCCAGTACGTGGAGGACGGGCGAGGATGACTCCCCGCCGTGGAGCTCACGCCCGACCGATGTAGCGCATCACCACCCCGGCCGAGATTGCCCAGTAGATCGGGTACGTCCCTCCTTTCCAAAGAGGCCCGCAGTAGGAGACGACCATCGCGGTTCTAGTGCTCGAGCTTGACTAGACTAGGATAGCCTTCTTTTGTCTTTGGGGCTATCCATTTGTAAGCGCACTAGAGTTAGGAGAGTTTCTTTTATCACCTTTGTTGTACTTTCGTTTCCATGTATTTTCATTCTAGTTGTACTAAACTAAGTCTCACTCTTTATGAGTGAGCATATCACATATTATATAAATATGCAGTTCCATGTTATTATGATGTGCTTTTATGTGCTTATGTCATGTTGCTATGCGACACTTGCTTCATTACCTTTTGTGCATTACTAGTTAACGTGTCGCGCGGCTCTCACTTTGCTTTTATAATTTTCAAAAAGAAAATTACCAGTATTTCCGCTAAGTATTTTAAAGTAATGAGAAAGCTATGACGTAACAGACTAATGATTAACCTAATTATGTTCTAGAGTATTGGGTTAAAAATTAGGATATTACATCTAGCAAGGGTGGCAGGGGCTCCTTGGGGTGTCTTGTTCTTGGTTCCACTGGACCCTCCTTGTTGATTGTTGTTCCGGGGGCCGCTCGACCCTCCTTGTCGGTTATTGTTATTGTTGTTGTTGTTGTTGTTGTTTCGATGGTTGTTGTACTGGAATGGTGGTCTGTAGTGTTGCTTGGATTGTGGGTGGAAAGGGGTTCTTTGTTGTTGTTGATATGGCTTCAACTGGTTGGTGTAGTAGGGGTTGTAGTAAGTTCGTGACTGGTTCTGTTGTTGCGGCTTGAACCTCGGGGCTTGCGGTCCCAACCCCTTGGTTCGTTCTGCTCTTGCAGCGTTGATTTTCTTCTGTCCTTCCTCCATGGTTCGGCACTTGTTGATCAGGGTAGGGAAATCCTTGATCTCCATGTGTGCCACGGCATAGTTCAACTCTGCCGTCAGTCCGACTTCGTACTTGACACACTTCCACACCTCGTCGGGGTTCCCTTGAAACACCTGCGAGAACTTGATAAGTTCCTCAAACTTCGCCGTGTACTGGGCGACAGTAGACCCTCCTTGAGTCAATTGCATAAACTCAATGTCCTTCGCGTTCCTTACTGACTCCGGAAAGTACTTCTCGTAGAAGTAGGTCTTGAACAGCTCCCAGTTGATAGCAGTACTAGAAGCTTCCAGTAGTCTTCGGGTCCAGGTCCACCAGAACTCATCAGCTTAATCCACTCATCAGCTTTGTCGGGATCCATGGCTCCTCTAAAAGCCGGTGGGTTTGCCTTGCGAAATTCACCGAACCTTGCTTGCTTGATCATTTTAGCAGTAGGGGGAGCACGTCCGGTGTCCCCTTATTGGTTCATCATTTCGAACATCCGCTTCATGGCTCATACCATGTCACGGACAGCAGCAACAGTTGCATTCTCCTGGTTACCCTCGGTCAGGGTCCTATCCTGTCGTCTGGGTGCCATTGGTTCCTAAACACATAAGACAATAACCACTGAGTTGATCAGGCTCAATGTTTCATGTGAAATGATCTAGTTACCATGGCACTTACAAACAAACAGAGGTCATGCATCTCTAACTAATAGCTTGTCTCTATCAAGCTCTACACATGACATGACTATCGTTCTATGCTCAGAAAGCATAGTCAGTCCAATCCTCAAGCTCCATGAGAATCAAACTGCTCTGATAGCATAATATAACATCCTAATTTTTAACCCAATACTCTAGAACATATTTATGTTAATCATTAGTCTATTACATCATAGTTTCCTTTTTACTTTAAAATACTTAGCGGAAAATACTGGTAAATTTTTTTTTTATTATAAAAGCAAAGTGAGAGCCCCTCGACTTGACGAACAATGAAGCATAAAAGGAATGAAACGCAATCCAAATAAATACATCATAAACACCTGATCATAAAACATGTAAATGCACAAAACAATTTAGCAAACTGCATAAGTAGATATATATATATATATATCATGCCCACCTAAGAAAGAAGGGACTTAGTTTGGTACAATAGAAATACATGGAAAACGAAAGTACAACAGAAGGCATAAAAAGAAACTCTCCTAACTCTAGTGCACCTACAAATAGATAGCCTTAAGACAAAAGGAGGCTATCCTGGTCTAGTCAAAGCTTGGGCACCAGAACGCGACGGTCGTCTCCTACTGCGGGCTTCTCTGAAAAGGAGGGATGTATCTGATCCACTGGGCTATCTCTGCTAGGGTGGCTATACACTGCATCGATCGGGCATGAGCTCCACGGCGGAGAATCATCTTCACCCATCCTCCACATACCGGCTGAGTGACAGAAGCCTCGCTACCCTCCCCAAAGTCCATCGGTACAGTGGGGGAGGATCCCTCGGAAGATACCTGAGTGGCAGAGTCTTCTGAAGGGTCTGTCTCGAAGAATGATGAGGGCGAGTAGGGCACATACTGTGGGTAGTCCCGGATGGCAGAAACTGTCGGTGGGGTGCGGTAGATCCGCTCCTCTCGAGGGTGTGCACACTCGAACACGAAGTCATCGCCGAAATCAATGAGTATGTACAGGGTGACTGAAGGGCCATCTAACGAACATGAATACACGAACGACACAGCGACCCACAAAATGGTATGACCCGTGGTCCGAATCATGATGCACCTCCCATGTCGAGGTGTCCACAAAAATCACAAACGTCGCCATCTGAAGACGTGACGAAAAGAAGAGATAGAGGGAGTGAGAATCTTGCTAAAGAATCTTAGTAGTGCCTCCTACTACCTAGGTGTCATCATCTACGTCCTCAGGAACCTTGGGTTTAGTGTATAAAATAAGTGAGCATGCATTAAGTTCATTTTTAAGATTTTGAAACATAGTTAGCCAAGGTCCGTTCATTTTAGTATGATTCTTAATGTCATGGATGCAACATAGTAAAGAATGTATGCATGGCTCTACTTAATGCAAGAATAGTAATCATAACATTAAGAACATCATAATAGTGGCATAAAGTGGCAATTGAAATCTCATATCGGAAAACTTTGTGACATAATCATCATACTTTACTTCCTCATGGAGCCACCTTAAAAGACATTCGTTCTGGGGGTGCTCGGCCGAACCGGTGTCACCCAGAACGTGTTACATCTCTAGGTTATGAGCTCATACCTAACTAGTCGTTACTAGTTCTTACTTATCAATCCTGATAAGCATATCATAATCATAATCCCGACTATCTAGTATGGGCTAGGGGGCATTTCTTGGGGGTGCTCGGCCGAACCGGTGTCACCTAAGAATACATCTTGGTACCGATGTCACATGAGTTTTTGGAGGTGCTCGGCCGAACTGGTGTCATCCAAGAACTCATCTTAGTACCTCATATCTTATAAAGAAAATCTCATAGGTTTTTCAAAAACTTTCTAAGTCCCCAAATTTGTCAGAAATTCGGCAACATAACAGCAGCATGCCGGATTTCTTCCAAATTTACTTTATGCCACATAACAAATAGAACATATATCCTTAATCATAAATTCATACGTTGACATAATCATTCTCAAATAGAACATACATTCACATGTAACATTGAAACTCATTATGCTCTTGATCCTATGGTATCTTATGCTTTGACCCTTACGGGCCTTAAACTTGAGATGTAATTATTCTATCATTCTCTATCAACCTCTTATGCACCTAAGGATTCTCTTCTAACAAATCTTACTATCATTTATGTTCTTTAATAAATCTGGGCAGCACCATACTCCAAGGGTAGAGTTATATATCTATGATCATGGGGTTCTAGAACTTACGTTTTAGACCTTTTCTCAGTTCCGTCTTCGCCTAAGGCGCCCTAAATTAAATCTAAACCAATTATGAGGCATTCCTATGCCTAAGAACTAATTATAAACCATGTTTGCCATATCATGAGGTTGCTGGACAGGATCCAGAAATTAAATGTTCTAAGAGTTCTAGGATTGCACTTTTACGGTTTTCTAGTTACTAGTTTCTCTATATGTGCTAAAATTAAATCCTACTTCAAATGTAACCAAATTTTTCATGATTAATCAACCCTAAACTGATTGTTATCATACTAAAACTGTTTTGGCATTGGTTAGGATTGAAGGAGTTAAACTCACGCTAAATTCCAACTTTACAGTTTTTCTATGAAGCTAGTTTCTCTCCTAACATGCATAGAAGTGTTCCTACCTCGTCATATATTATTTCCATACATTATAACACATCCAAACATCCCATACAGTAGCAAACATATCAAGACAGAACCGAACCATTCAAGTCCAAAAAGACACATAATTTGACATTTCTAAAGCATATAAGTTGCTAGTTTCCCTTGGAATCATTTTAGAACTTCTAAAACTCTTTGCAAACTATTTTATTTTATCAAGAGGCTAAAAACAACCTTAGGTCAATAACCAATTTAGTTCTTCTTTGGAAGAGGATTAAAATCATAAATATTGTTGGTCATAACTTTATAAAACTCATCAAGCTTAAAGAATATCCTAGAACATAGGTTGTTGGCCCTTGTAACTAGATGGAACTCATTCCAAGCTCATCATTATTACTTGGCCAAAATTATACATTAAAAGAATGCTTCCATATTAAACTTTAACTTGAGATAAAATAGCAAGTCTTTGAGCTCTAAGGTCTTTAAGTGATGACAAAATATAAACATGCTATGCACTTCATTTTTATTCTTCATTACAAAGTAAAGTGAGAACTTTAAAGTAAATATGCAAGACTTGGAAATAAATATGCAAGACTTGAAAGTAAATATGCAAGACTTCAAAGTAAAAATGCAAGACTTGAAATAAATATGCAATGCAAGTTCATTTCTTTATTTTAGTGCTCTAGGCCCAGCAACAATCGACGTTAAGGCCAAAATAGAAAGGCTTTGAGAATTAATTAGGTGATAATGCAAGTCTTGTTTTAATCTTTGAGTCCTTAGGTGATGACTTGAAAATAAAGATGCAAAGCAAGGATATAAACATAAGTGCAACCTCAAAGTAAATATGCAAGTTCATTTATATCTTATTAGAGCTCATACAAGACTTTTAGAGGAACTTTAACCTTAACCCAAACTCATCATGACAAGATAAAGTGAGGTCTAGAGTTCTTAGAACTCAAGATAACATTCCTTGAAAATATAACCATAAATGAACTTTAATTCTCCTTTATGAAAGCTCAAGCTTTAGAGATTCATTTGTGGTGAATATAAAGTTACCAACTAGAACTCTCACCATCAAGCTATCATGTTGGACCACCCAAGTTGGTTAGCCGAAATTTTAGAGAAAAAGGAAAGGAAAGAAACCAAAACTTAAGAGCAAGAAAGAAGCATTTTGAAACTCTAGAGACCTTGATCTTGATGATGTATTAACATTGACACCATGGGTCCTCATCATTGAGTTCATGTAACCATTTTAAAACATCATCAAAGTTAAAGATTTCAAGGTTCAAGAAAGAAAGAACTATAAACATTTTTAACTCAAGAACAAAGATCAAGCTCTAGAGGTTGTTCAAGTGATGAACATGATCATGAAACCCTCATCATCAAGCTCTCATTCCTTTATTTTCAAAGGCTCATGGCCGAAAATGAAGAAGGAAGAGAAGAAGAAAAGAAGTTCCAAAAGATTCAAGAGAAACCATGAACACATAACTAGATTAAGAACTTAAATGAAAGAAACACTTGAAAGAAAATCCCTACCAAGTGATTGGAGGTTGAGATGAGTGAAAAAGATGAAGAACTTGGACACTTGAACTTTGAGAGAAAAAGAAAACTTTGAAGTGCTCTTTGAAAACTTACACTTAGCAAATGAACCCAAAATGATGCAAGTTCACCCAAGCATGCTATTTATAGAGAAATGAAACAAAATGAGACGTGTTTAGGGGAGGGAAAGCTTCGGCCATTACAGCCACAAGGAGGAGAAAATATCTTCTCCAAGGTATGGTTCAAGGCATGGTGGAAAACATGGCTAGGTATGGGTTCAAGTATGGGTGCAAGTATGGGTCAAGCATGGTTCTTTGAATGAGAAACAAATCAACATGTGATGCAAATGGGGCAGGAGGTGGCCGAAACATGCATCAGCCATGGGGAGGATTTCTTGTATTTTAATTGTGGTTTAGAGTTGTGTTTAAGTGTATCTATGATTAGGATTAAGATTAAGAATTTGTAAGAAAGTGTTTAGGTGAGAAAATGGGTAATCAAGGTTGTTAAGACATGTTTAAGGAGTGGTCTTGCATCATTAGTGAGTTATAAATTCATTTTAGTTCATAAACAACTCTAGACACAATTCCATGATTTAAGGAATTGGAAAGAGAAAATACTATTCAAGATTCTAAGATTGGAATCTTGAGTTTTAAAAAGAGATTTAAGTTTAATCTAAGAAATTTTAGGTTCTAATTAATTTTAATAGCTTATTTTGACTCTAGATTAATTATGGAAATTAATTAATCTTCGATTAGAGCCTAATATTGCTTAGGTTTGCTTAATTATGTCATTAAGCTCAAAAACACTATTCCAGGGGCAAAATCGTAATTTTACACTAAAACTGTCCGGGACCACCAGGGCTTAAACAGACGCTTTCAAACATGTAAAAATGTTGTTTTAAACCTTCGACGAAAGTTTCGGGCTCAAACAGCACCTTTACCCGCATAGAAATGCTATAGGGGTATTTTGGTCATTTTGACCTGAAACTGTAGAAAATGAGATTTTGTTTTTGAAGTCACTCAAGGATCATCCAATCCCCTTCAAACATTGAGTTGGCCCTTTGAGGACTGCCGGGCCGGCCATCCTCGAATGCCGGGCAGAAAATGACCTCAGGGTCATTTTGGTCATTTTCCTCTCAGACAGAAAAATCGGGGCGTTACAGATCATACAAGAAGAAGATTATGTTACAATGGAGGAAGTTCCTGGAACCAATGATGCACACTTAATATCAAGAAAAGTCCCCCGGAGTAAGTGGACAGAGCAATATAAGGCCAGAGTTCAACTAAACTCAAAAGTTGAATACCTACTCACGTGTGCACTAAGCAAAGCTAAATATGACAAATTATTGCTTATGACACGGCAAAAGAAATATAGGACAGGCTGCATATGCTGAATGAAGGCATTGATCAAGTTAAAGAAATAAAGATCATTATACTAGTTCATCAATACGAGATGTTTAAAATGACAGATCATGAAGGAATTGATGAAATGACCACAAGGTTTATGCATATGATAAACTTACTAAAGGGATTAGGAACAAGATATTCTAACTCTGAAATGGTTAGAAAAATCTTAAGAAGCCTCCCTACCAAATGGTTGTCTAAGGTCACAGCCATTTCGAAAGTTAAAGACCTTCAAACTCTTGGTCTGGATACACTCATTAGATCACTCAAAACCTATGAGGTAGTGCTCTCTAAAATGCATGGTAAATCCATTCAGAAAAGCAAGTCCATGGCCTTGAAATCCTTTCATTAGAAGCTGAATAAGGCCAAAGCAATGAAAGTTAGTGAAACCTCTGATGAAGAGGAAGAGTCAGATGCTGAGATAGAAGAAGAAAATGGAGATGAGTTCTCCATGCCAGTGAGGAAGATGTCCAAAACCTGGAGAGGCAACATAAAAAGAAAAAGAGACATCAACCTCAAGAAGGATAGAAAGAGCAAGGTAAAGTCAGAGGGTGTCACTTTCTACAAATGTGGAGAGAAGGGACACTTTAAACTAGAATGTCCCAAGCTCGAAGGTCCATAAAAGAAATTTACGTCCAACAAAAAGGGCATGCTGGCCACCTAAGGCAAATCAGAAGAAGAAAAGGAAGGATTGGAAGAGATATTGTCTTGTCATAGTAGATGACTACTCTAGATTTACATGGGTTATCTCCCTAACTTCTATGGATAAGGTAGTCAAATTATTCAAAGCTTTTGCAAAATATGTTTGTATTGAAAAGGATTCTCAAATTCTCTATCAGATCTAATCATGGAGGAGAATTTGAAAATCATATTTTCGAAAAGTTTTGTGAAAACCATGGCATTCTTCACAAATTTTCTGCACCTAGAACTTTCCAACAAAATAGGTTATTGAAAGGAAAAATAGAAGCTTGCAAGAGATGGCCAAAATAATGCTTTTAGAAAGTGCTTTATCAAAAGGTTTTTGGGTTGAGGCTGTAAACACCTCTTGTTAAATACAAAATAGAATTTTTCTAAGGCCAATCCTTAAGAAAACCCCCTATGAGCTTTGGAAGGGCAAAAAACCTAACATTTCATACTTTTATGTCTTTGGCTCATCATGTTTTATCCTTAACATTAGGGACAAACTTGCAAAGTTTGATCCTAAGTCTAGTGATGGTATTTTCCTAAGTTATTCTTCTATCTCTAAAGCTTACAGAGTATACAATAAGAGAATGCTATGCGTTGAGGAGACAATTCACATCAAGTTCAATGAGCTCAAGAAAGACTTTGCTGATGATCTTGAAGAACTAGAAGAAAACCATGAGAAAATGAGTCTCAAGGAAACTTCTGAAAGTAAGCAAATGAAAGAAAAACCTTCAACATGTTAGCTCCAGAACGAAGGCACTTCAAGAAGCGTGCTCTAAATTCCAAAGCAACTAGAAAGTAATATTTCTAAACATGAAGAAGAGAAATCTGAAAATGAAAGAAAAGCTGAAGAACCACAAAGCTACAAAAACTACAAGGGAGTTTCTAATTTAAAGGTTGTTTCTTATAACAAAGTTCTTGGAGACATTTCCAAGGGAGTGAGAACTAGATCATCCCTTATTCAAACTGTGCTTTAATCTCCATCATTAAAACAAAATGTATTGAGGAAGCTTTGAGTGATCAAAGTTAGGTGGATGCTATACAAGAAGAACTTGATCAATTCAAGAAAAGCAAAGTCTGGACACTTGTTCAAAAACTAAAAGGGAAGACCATAATCGAAACCAAATGGGTGCTCATAAATAAGCTCACTCAAGCTAGCAAGGTCATCAAGAACAAAGTAAGATTGGTTGCACAATGTTATAATCAACAAGAGGGAATTAATTATGATGAAACCTTTGCACCAGTGGCTAGAGTAGAAGCCATCAGAATATTACTTGCTTTTATGCCTTCAAGGGATTCACTCTTTACCAAATGGATGCTAAGTATGCATTTCTAAATGGATTATCTCTGAGGAAGTATATGTAAAGCAGCCTCTTAGTTTTGAGAGTGAAGACCTTCCCAACCATGTCTTCAAGCTGACAAAAGCTCTCTATGGTCTGAAACAATATTCTCAAGCTTGGCATGAAAGAGTAAGCAATTTCTTACTAAAGACTAGGTTCAAGAAAGGTAAAGTTGATACCATTCTTTTTACTCTTGAACAAAGTAATCACTTTCTGATACTTCAAATATATGTTGATGACACTATATTTGGTGCTTCTGATCATTCTTGTAACACCGTAAATATTAATTAGAAATTAATTTGAGCTTTATTAGTCATAATTTCAAAAATCTAATAGTTTTAGTAACAATGAGGATGGCCAAACGGACATGTTAAAAAAAAAATTCGGGTAGAGTGTGAATAGTAATCTTGCAAGCCTTATGAACCAGTCGGGACAGCTGAAACCCTAGATCCGAGACTAGGAGATACCTAAAACTAAGAAAAGATGGGGTTAAGGTTCAAAATAATTAGAAATTAGGATTTTATACCAAAAATTAATTTTCGGGCAATATTTGTTTATTCGAGTAAGATGTTTTACCTGTTCAGTAAAATTTCAGTGTGCGATTTCTAACACCAAAGGATAGTTTAATCATTATAAATGGATAATGTATATCCATTCAAACCTAGTGTAATGCCAAGATTTAATCTTGATTTACAAGATTAGATCTTAGCCATCTATCTTATTTTCTTTCTTTAAAGGATTATGCATTATAATACATAATATCTAAAGTTTAGTCTAGGATAAATACAAGCCAACAACCTTATCTCTCCATAAAATCACATTCTCAGCTAGCATTTCAAATCAGCCACCCTCCATTGTTGCTTCACCAAAACCATGGAAACTTGATTTCAAACCCTCAAAAGCCCAGCTAGCACTTGATAAAATCACAAGATCTCTTCACAAAACTTCTTTTACTCATCACCACCCACAAAACTAACCTATTAGAATTTTGATTCATCACAAATCTCTACCTTTAGATATCATATACCTCTGTTATAAAAGGATTAAGGTTGCTTGAGGAGGTCTTGAAGGAAGAAAAGCACTTAGAATAACCAAGAGAAGTGGAAAGATCTTCTAGTAACAAGTAGAGCTTTATTTGTTCTCTTTTCTTTCCAATTTTGTTCTGAATGTTTCTGATTGATTTGGCTGGAATTTCTAGATGTATTGATTTATGATAAATAGATATTGATATGTTTAATTTGGTGGAGTGTTTGAATGATGTTAGAAATCATTTTTGTCAAAAGAGATTCTGAACGATGCTACTAGAATTTTGAGTTTATTATGGGTAGGAATTGTTCACGAATTTTCTAGTGCAATTATAGGTATTTTTATTAGCTATAAAAATTATATGTGGAAGCTATCATCCTAAGGAAACTCTATAATTTTTCTTGGGTCATGTTAAAGAACTTTACTACTAGGAAAAAAAGGATTAACTGAAATGATACCTATGCTGCTTGAATTATTGGAATAGAAGCTATGAATTTTGGTAATTCTATTACCATATCAAATAATTGAATTATCATTTAAAATTTTTCTAGATATTGGAAACATCTTGAAGTTCAACAATGATTTTTATTCTGAATTGATTCAGCCATTTGCTTGGGTTAAAAATTATGAATTTCTGGTTTTAAGCTGAGACTAAGTATCCTTTGACCACCAAATTTGTCTAATTTCGTTAACATAATTAGAGAATGATTCTTAGCTAAAATTTTTACAAGGCCTTGTGGACATATTGAGGTGCCATGGAGAATTTCTATAGCCTTTGAATTGGTTATTTGATGTGCAAAATAAATCTTGTTACTTAAGCATAAATTCTGCCAACATGATGGAATTGAATCCAAGTATTGATTTGGTGATATAATGACTCTTAATTTAAGTATGATAAGTATAAATGCATGTTGTGGACTCCAAAGATTATTTTATGAAGAATGAATGAATGATATAAATAGGTTTGAAACATTATGAAATCAAAGATTTATGTTAAGGCATATAGAAATGTGATGAATGCATATGTGAGCTTGAGGATGATGTATGTGTTGACTAAAAAATAGTTCTCATGTATAAAGGGCACAGATAGTTCCCCTATATTAAAGGGATGGATAGTTCCCCTATATTAAGGGCACGGATAACTCCCCTATATTAAGGATACAGATAGTTCTCCTATGTTATGTCAAGGGCACAAAAGAGTAGGAATGATGTATATGAGATCCTTTTTGATGTACCGAGGGCACGTATAGTAGAGAATGGAGTACTATGATGTTGAGTAGTATCACACGTGTATATTAAGTGATTGAATAATAAAAGCAACCAACTTCGGAAGGGTGATTATAGAACTTTAAAATGAACCATTGATATGTAGTGTATGATCACATTTTTCTAAATAAACCGAAGTGGCAGGGACGATGACGATGACATGGATTGATTTTAATATACCTTTCGAGGATGCCCTACTGAGAATTTTAGAATTCTTACCCCTATTTGTTTGTTTCCTGTGTCATCTCCAGGTTGATCCAAAGGACAATGAGGCCATTGCAAGAAGGATTTAAGTAGAAATTGTTGTAGTTTAGTAGTTGGGACTTATATATGTTGTACTTAGTTATATGTATAGGTCTATAAATATAAAAGATAACAGATGTACTGTAAAGCTCTTAGAAGAGCTTTCTTTTGTATTTGACCTTGTATCAAATAGGTATTTTGTTTCTTTGATAAATAAATAAATATATATATATATATATATATATTGATAAAACCATGAATTAGTTACTACACAATTCAACCGATTCATGTTATAGATATTTAAGAAAGGTCCATAAATTTATATGTAGCAACTCCTAAGTATAATTTCATAACTTAAGGATGATATTGTACTTAGGAGGATGTCATGTAACGTCCCGATTCTTCTGTCTGAGAAGAAATGACCAAAATGCCTCTGAGGTCATTTTCCACCCAGAATTCGAGGATAGCCAACCCGGCAGTCCTCAAAGGGTCAACTCAATGATTGAAAGGGATTATATGGTTTTTGAATGGTTCCAGAAATGAAAATCTCATTTTCTGAGGTTTGGGGTCAAAATAACCAAAATACCCCTACAGCCTTTTTGCACGGGTATAAGTATCGTTTGAGCCTGGGAATTTCCTGAAAAGTTTAAAATGATGTTTTTATGAGTCTAGGCATGTTTGTTTAAGTTCTGGTGGTCCCGGGCAGTTTTTGTGAAAAATTATGATTTTGCCCCTGTGCATTTTGGGCCTAATGATATGATAAACAAAACCTAAGCAATATTAGGCTCTAATTAAAGATTAGTAAATCCTAATTACTAATTTAGAGTCAAAATAATTAGTTGAGGTTAATTAGAACCTAAGGTTTAATGTTTTCTCTCTCCAATTCCCTAAATCAAGAAAACATTTTGGCATTGGATTCCAAGTTAATGAAGTTTGACTTCATTAATTTAGAGAAACCCACCTTCTAATCTAGTCTTATATGGCCCTAATTACCTACTTACTTATCTAAACACTTAGTCACAAAACTCTAATCTTTAGCCTAATCAAATACTACCCCTAGGCTTACTCCTAATACACATTAAATTGTGATTTTCCTCCCCTAATTAAGAAGAAAAACTGCCACTCCTCCTCCTCCTCCATTTAAAAGAATTAATTTATTTTAATTCCAAATCAAAGGCCATACTTGGCCATACTTGAAGCCATGCTTTAGACCATACCTCACCATACCTTAAACCATACCTTTGAATGACCACATGTAAGAGATATTTTCCTTTCTCCCCCCATGGCCATGAGAATTTCGGCCACCACTTCCATTCATGCACCCTTGATGTTGTTTTTCTATAAATACATGCTTGGAAGAACTTGGGCATCTTTTGAGCCTTTGCTAAGTATAAGTTTTGAGGAGCATTCTTAAGCTTCTCTTGTTTTCTCCAAGAGTTCTTTTCTTCTTCATCTTCTTCATCTCCACCAAAGAGCCACCCCTCACAATCTCAAACCACCACACAACCACCCTAGATCACCATTCAAACACATAAGCTTTCATCCTCACACATCAAGGTCACAAAAACTTTTCCTTCCTTTTTCCTCCTCTTTGGCCGAAAATCCAAGGACCACTTGGAAGCAAGTTTTCTTCTCTTTTCACTTCAAGAAACAAGCTTTTCTCTTCACCACTTGGTAGGGATGTTGTTCTTTAAAGTTTCGTTATTTAAAACTTTGATGAAAATGAGTTTTTGTTAGTTTCTCTTGGCTTTTAGAATTTCTTTTCTTCTCTTTGATTTTTGGCCTTGAAGCCTTTCTTTTAAAAGAAAATGTTGGCTTGATGATGAGGTTTCAAGATAATGGTCCTATAGTTATCATTTGAGAAACCTCTAAAGGTTGAAACTTAGTTTTGATCTTAACACATTTTGGTGTTTCCTTTCCTTTTCTTCAACTTTGGTTTTAGTTTCCTTCTTCCTTTTCTTTCCTCTAGGCTTCGGCCTTATTTCCTTTTCTTTGATGATTCAAGGTTTTGACTAAAGAAAGTTATTAGATGATTTGAATACCTTAAGCCCATTTCCTTGAGCTTGATGATGATGTTCAAACCATAAGGTCTCTTTGAAAACCTTGGTACAAAGAACTCTAAATCTCACTTTGTCTTGTTAAGATATGTGTTGAATTGAGGTTTATATTCCTTTAAAGTCTTGTATGAGCTTTAGTAAAGAATATAAATTGAACTTGCATTCATATTTACATTTCTTGCTTAGCATCTTTACTTTTCATGCCATCACCTAAAGGTTAAAAATTAGAATAAGAGTTTGCATTTCCATATCACCTAATAATTAATCTCGAAGCTCGCCTACTTCAGCCTTAAAGTCGATTGTTGTGGAGCCTAGAGTACTAAAATAAAGAATTGGACTTGCATTCATGTTTACATTTCCTTGCCTAGCATATTTATTTTTCAAGTCACCACTTAAACGTAAAGATAAGAATGAAGTTGCATCTCATATTTATTTTGAGCCCTTACTTTACTTTTCTAATGAAGAATAAAATGAAGTGCATATCATGTTTATGCTTTTACTATCATTTAAAGATTCTAGAGCTCAAAGACTTGTCCATTTATCTCGAGCAAAGGTTGGACATGGGAGCATTCTCTTGAATGAAAAATTCGGTCGTGTGATGATGATGAGCTTGGTGTGAAGTTTCATCTAGCCACAAGTGCCCATAATCTATGTCTTAGGATTTTCTTAAGCATAAGTGAACTCAAAGAATATCTCAAGTATGATTTTACGTTTTAAATTCCAACCACGAACCATTTAAAATAGTTGCTGCCCTTATTTATTTTATGATGATTTTAATGAAATAAGTTGGTTTCCAAAGAGTTTTAGAAGTCCTAAATGATTCCATGAGAAACTAGTATCTTATGTGTATTGAAAATGAAACTCTATGCTTGATATGATATTATGTGTTTTCAGTTCTACCTTGGCATGATTGCTACTATTTGGTGATGTTTAGTATGTTAGAATGTGCATAAATTGATGAGCATTGGAGTGAAGACTATTCTATGCATGTTAGATAAAAAGCTAGTTTACTAAGAAACCATAAAGTTGTGATTTTAGAGGTCTTTGGCCTAATTAACCTTAGCCATTATCAAAACTATTTTAGTATGATAAAGTTTTGTTTGGGATGGTTTAACAATGAAAAACTTGGTAACAATTGGTGTAAAATTGATCCTTGGCACTAAAAGTGAAACTAGTAACTAGAAAACCGTAAAAGTGTGATTTCTAGAACTCCTAAGGAAAAGAATTATGCTTTCTGTTCCAGCACCTTTAAAGCTTGTAAAATCATGTTATACCATGTTAACTTGAGAGAGAATGACTCATAATTGGTTCAAGAATTAATTATAGCGCCTTAGGCCAAGACGAAACTTAGAAAAGGTCTAAGACGTAGTTTCTAGAACCCCATAATTTAATGACATCAATTCTGCCCACATTTTATGATGCTGTCCAGATTTGTTTAGGATCATAAAAAGAAGTGAGAATTATTAGTCGTGAACTTATAGGTGCATAAAAGGTTAAAAACGGATAATAGGTTGGCTAGATTGCAAGTTTAATACCCGTAAAAGTCAAAGGCATGAAGCTTTGTGAGTTATGTAACATAATGAAGTTCGTTAGTCTTGATGCATGTGTTATGAAGAATATATTTATGTGACTTTGATGGTTTAATTTTGAATATGGAATTATGATTGAATGTACATACTCTATATGTTTTGTGGCATGCTATGATGGTAGTGAATTGATAAGCATGAAGTATTAAGTGATATGTCATGATGATATTTAAGAACATGTGTTTATGTTGCATTCATAAATAGCATGCCAAAACGCATTTCTCCTGCTACGGTGAAGAGAAAGCAAAACCATGGGGGGTATGGACATTGAGCTTGCCGAAGCGGACAATATCATTGTGCACTGGATGCTAGTAGATACATTTCGAAGAAGAAATGATCCAGAGATGGAAATGATGTATTACCTCTCTATTACCCCATTTTAAATCTAGTGACGACTAGTTAGGATTGAGCTCATTCCTAGGCGAAAGGTGAGATGTAATTTGGTGACCAGATTATCGCCGGGGCCAGAAAGTCGGTTAGATTTTTGGTGAATATGCTAAGAGGGTGGCCTTTAGGAAAAAAAACTTAAGAGTTTGACTTATGAGAAAGATGTCACATGAAAAGTGTTGTGCTTTTTTATTCCACGTATGTGATTTATGTTTCTTTATGTTGTGCTCAAGTACTATGAATTTCATGTTAATGCGCATATGGTATTGTTATGCATTCATCCAATATTTGTTGCATTCATGCATTAAGATTCATGCTAAAAGATACGGGTTTCGGCTAATGGTATTTGAAAACTTAACAAATGAATATTGTTTATGCCCACTATTTCATAATTAAATCCAAGGTTTCTGAGGACGTTGATGATGACACGTGTGTAAAGAGGGAAGCCCTACTGAGATTCTTGTATAAGCTTCTCACTTCCCCAAGGTTGATGACAACGTCCGCAGATTGCCCTGAGTTGTAGACATGGAAGTAGCTTGATGGTCGAGAACAAAGTGGCGCAGCAGAAGCGGGGACATAGTCTTAGCTTAACCACATTATAGTTATGTGTAGTTTTTTGAATTGTTGTATGCTCAACCTTTACAAGTGAGCTCATGATGTGGTATTATTGTGGAATATTCCTATATCATTAATACTATTAATATTGTTTGACTTGATATTTGAAGTTAATATTATATGATGATGTGTTGATGGTTGTTCTTTCTATGAAACTTATCTGGTGTTTCTGTTTATGTTATTCATTTTATGTTTACGCTTCACGTTACGCGAGGCTCACATTTTGTCTATGTTTTCAAAAAAAAAAATTTTACCCATATTTTCCGCTAAGTATTTTAAAGAAAGGCCTTATAGAATGAGACTAAAAGAGTAATAGACTAATGGTTAACCTAAATACATTCTAGGAGTATTGAGTTAAAAGTTAGGATGTTACATGTTACAATTCTCTATGTGAAAAGTTTTCTAAATTAATGCATACTGAATTTGAGATGAGCATGATGGGTAAAATCAAGTGTTTCCTTGGTTTCCAAATAAAACAACAAAAGAAAGAACATTGATCCATCAAAAAAAGTATACAAAAGAATACTTAAAGAATTTTAATATGGATCAAGCCAAACCAATGAGTATCCTCATGCATCTATCTTAAATCATTGATGCTTATGAGAATGGTGAAAAGGTCTCAGAAAGTAATTATTATGGAATGATCAGTTCACTGCTATACCTTACAGCTAATAGACTAGACATTAATTAAGTGTGGGAATTTGTTCTAGATTTCAATCTAACCTGAAGCAATCACACTTAAATGTTATTACGGAAATTTTTAGATATTTATCAGGTACTACTACTCTCAGCTTATAGAATGAGAAAGGTACATCTTGTGAGATTGTAGGTTACTATGATGCTGATTTCACTGGAGATAGAGTATAAAGAAAAAGCACAAGTGGTTGTTGTTGTTTCTTTGGAAAAAGCTTGATCACTTGGTCGTGCAAGAAGCATAATATAATTGTACTCTCTACTGCTGAAGTTGAATATATAGCTATTGCAAATTGCTGCACCAAATTTGTTGTGGATAAGGAACCAGCTAGAAGATTATCACGAGGAATTCCAAAATCCCTATCATCTATGATAATACTAGTGCTATTAATCTTGCTAAGAATCCTATCCAGCACTCTAGATCCAAGCATATCGATGTTAAACATCATTTTATTCTGAATCATGTTTAGAAAGGAGATGTTGAGTTAATGTTTGTGAATACTGAAGACCAAGTGTCAGATATATTCATAAAACCATTAGCTGAAGATCGTTTTTGTGTTTCGAAAAAGCTTTTAAACTTAAAGATTTTTAAATCTGCATAAGCATTCATACACAAACATGTCTGGGTACTCTCTCTTTTCACTTCTCCAAACTGAAACCCAAAAGAAGACATTAGTGCACAAGACCACCGAGTCGGATGGAAGATTAGTTTTTCAATTTGGAAGATCAAAAAGAATGAAGGATGATGAGAAAATAAGGAATATATGGCCTCATGATATTCAGAATATGGAGATGAGTATATGATGAAAACATGGTGAAACCTGTAACACCTTAATATTTAACCCAATATGCCTAGGACACATTTAAGTTAATTATTAGTCATTACTCTTTTGTTCCAGGTTTTAATTTGAACTCTTGAAAAATACCTTAGTGAAAATATGGGCAAATTTTCTTTTTTTGTTTAAAATACAAAACTGAGTCACGCATGCTAAGTAACTAACGCCGTTCGTCTTACCTATACATAAGAAAGGATAAAAACAAGTCACAGATACATACAACATCACAACATATATATATATATATAAACCATAGAATATCATGACATAAACAATACTATCACATCAGAATTATAACATAATAGTGACGTCCTCTAAACATAGAGGGAATCAGTACACATCCATCAAGAGACTAAAGCACAAGTAGATAAAAAGGGTATGATCACCCTAAAGCTAATATCCAAGGGAAACTATCTCCATACTCCCATTGCGATCTTCTTGATCCTTTTTGTAGCGCAACTCCCCCGTCCACGTTTTAGAGAAATCCATGAGTACGCCATCATCCTTGTCTAGAGACAACACGGAAGAAAGAAAAGGAGATGAGAAAGTTATACAAGATTCTCAATAGGGCTTCCCTATTCTAATGCAAGTTTCATTGTAATCGTCTCCATGAACCTCGGGTTTCATTATGAAAAATGTGAGCGTATAAAAGGTTCACTTATTAAGTTTCAAATACTATTAACCAAGGCTCGTATCTTTTAGCATGAGTCTTAATGTTATGAATGCAATAGATATCTCATGTATGCATGGCAATGCCTCTAGTCCATAAGTAACATATGTAAATAACATAAGCATACTCACAATATGAATTTGTAACATTCAAAACCAAATCACAAGATAAGGCTAATTATATAAACATAAGTTAAACACAGGAGTTAAAGTCATATAGCCATATCACATGAGTAAGCACACTAATATACATCTTTACTTTACCTTCTTAGCTGACTTAGCATTCAACTTATGTAATTAAGTGACCAGTAAATAAATACATGATGTAACACCCCGATTTTTCTATCCGAGGGAAATGACCAAAATGCCCCTGAGGTCATTTCCTGACCTGAACTCGAGGGTAACCAACTCGGTCATCCTCGAAGGGTCAACTCAATGTTTGAAGGGGATTGAATGGCCTTTGAATGCTTTCGGCTTAAAATTTCGCTCCGGTAGCTTTCGGTCAAAATGACCAAAATACCCCTATAGCGCTTTTACACTAAAGGTGCTTGCTTGAGCCCGGAACTTTCCCTCAGAGGTTCAAAACATGTTTTCATGTGTCTAGAGGTATTCTGTTCAAGTCCCGTGGTCCTGGCAGTTTTAGTGCAAAATTACGATTTTGCCCTAGAATAGTGTTTTTAAGCTTAATGACGTAATTCACAAAAACCTAAGCAATATTAGGCTCTAAACGAAGATTAATTTATTTCCTAATTAATCTAGAGTCAAAATAATTTATTAAAGCATTAGAACCTAAAATTGCTTAGATTAAACTTAAATCCCTTTTTAGAACTCAAGACTCCTAGTCTTGGAATCTTGAATAGTGTTTTCTCTTTCCAATTCCTTAAATCAAGGAATTGTGTCTAGAGTTGTTTAAACTCTAAATTGAGGATTTAACTCACTAATGGTGCAAGACCACTCCTTAATTATGTCTAGGCCACCTTAATTACCCATTTACCTTACCTAAACACTTTCTTACAAATTCCTAATCTTAAGCATAATCAAAGATACACCTAAACACAACTCTAAACCACAATTAAAATGCAAACTAATCCTCCCATGGGCTGATGCATTTCGCCAGCACCTTTCCCTTTGACCACATATTAAATTGTTCTCACTCACTAAAGAACTATGCTTGAGCCCATACCTTGAGCCATACCTCACCATACCTTAAGCCATACCTCACCATACCTCAAGAACACATTATCTCACCTCATGGAACTCATGGAATGCCTCCAATCTGCACCTCATGGAAACCTCCTCCTCCATGAGCTCTCTCCATTTGTTTCAATTCTCTATAAATAGAATGCCTTGAGGAGCTTGCACCACTTTTAGATCATTTGCCAAGTTTAGGAAACACTCAAAGCTTTTCTTTTTCTCTCAAAGTCTTTGTGTTCTTCTGCTCTTGGAGTTCTTCAAGTTCTTCATCTTCTTCATCTTCTTCTTCCATCTTCAAGTTCATCACACCAAGTAGGGATTTTCTTTCATGTATTCTTTCTTTAAAGTTCTTGTTTCCAAGCCTTTATGTTCATAGTTTCTCTTGATTCCTTTTAGAACTTCTTTTCTTCTCCTATTCCTTTTATGTTTCGGCCATGGGCCTTTGGAGTTCAAAGAAATGAGAGCTTGATGATGAGAGTTTCATGATGATGTTCATCACTTGAAACAAACTCTAGAGCTTGATCTTTGTTCTTGAGCAAAAGTGTTTCTAGTTTTTCCTTTCTTGAACTCTTGAGAACTTTAACTTTGATAATGTTTTAAAATGACTCTATGAACTCAATGATGAGGTCTCATGATGTTGGTGTTAATATATCACCAAGATCATGGATTCTAGAGTTTCAAATATTTCTTTCTTTCCTTCAAATTTCGCGCATTACCTTTCTTCCTACATGCAAAATGTTTGATTTTTTTAAATATGTTATGTTGAGTTCTAAGAACTCTAGACTTTTACCTTGTCTTGGTTTGATGAGTTTGGGTTGAGGTTTAGATTCCTTTAAAGTCTTGTTAAGAGCTCTAGAAAGATAAAATGAACTTGCATAATTTAATTTATACTTGCATTCATATTTACATTCTTGCTATGCATTTTACTTTCAAGCTATCACCTAAGAACATAAAGATTAAAATGGAACTTGTACCATCACTTAATTTAATTCTCAAAGCCTTTCTATTTCGGCCTTAAAGTCGATTGTTGCTGCCTAGAGCACTAAAATAAAGAAATGAACTTGCATCATCACCTAATTAATTTCTAATGCCTATCTATTTTACTTTAAAGTCGATTGTTGTTGGGCCAAGAGCACTAAAATAAAGAATTGAATCTTGCACATTTACTTTTCAAGCTTGCACGCTTAAGATTATGCTTCGATATTTACTTTCAAGCTTGTACGATACGTTATGTCTTGTATATTTAATTTATGTCATCATTTTAATTTGTAAGCAAGATTAAAATGAAAAGCATGAGCATGTTTAGTTTATGTCGTGAACTTAAGAACTTAGAGCTCAAAGATTCTTGCCCATGTCATTCCAAGTTAAAGTTATATGTGAATGTATTCCTTGAATGAATAATTTCGGCCAAGTAGTGATGATGGACTTGCAATGAGTTTTCATCTAGCTACTAGGTCCAATAGTCTATGTTTTAAGTTTTCCTTAAAGACTTACAAATCTTTATAAGGTTATGTCATCACAAGATGGAATTTTAACCTCTTTAGGAGATGAAATATATTTTGGTCTTTAACCTAAGGCTTACTTAGCCTCTTGAGGAATTAAAATGTTTTGCAAAAGAGTTTTAGAAGTTCTAGAATGATTCCAAGAGAAACTAGTTAACTTATGTACCTAGAAATGTCAATTTAATTCTCTTATTGAGCAAGATGTTTTCGGTTCTGATGTGATGAATGTGATGCTGTATGATGATGTTTTAATGTGTTGGAATGTGTGAAAATATCATATGATGATGTAGAAGCGATCCTATGCATGATAGGTAAGGAACTAGCTAACTAAAAATACCGTAAAGCTAGAATTTAATATAGTTTTGACCCATTTGTTTATGGAACCTTTCCAAACTGTTTTAATGGGGACATAATCAGATTTAGATTGTTTAGACATGAAAAAACTTGGTATCATTTGAGTTAGAATCGAATTCTAGCACCTATGAGGAAACTAGTAACTAGAAAACCGTAAAAATGCAAATGTAGAACTCTTAGAACATTTAATTTTCTGATTCGGTCCAGCACCCTTACAACATGGTAAACATGATTAATAATTAGTCCTGCCATAGGAATGCCTCATAATTGATTTAGATTTAATATATACGCTCTTTCAGCTAAACGAACCAAGAAAGGGACTAAAACGTAAGTTCTAGAACCCCGTATTCACATGTTAGGATTTCCACCCTATGCTATTCAGATTTAAAAGTAAAATGAGAGGATTATGAATGATGTTTAATTATGAGCCTTAGGTGCTTAAAATATGGACGACGGATGTAGAGAGCTATATCTAAAGATTAAGACCCGCAGGGTCAAAGCATAAGCTACCGTAGGTAAGCTGATGATTTATGATGATGCATGAAGTATTCTAATGATGATGATGTTATTCACATGAGGATTTTATGAGATTATATGTTTATGTGGCATAAAGCAAATTTGGAAGGAAATTCGGTGTAATGACCGTTTAGGCCGAATTTCCACAAATTTGGGGACTTAAAGAGATTTTGAAAATTAAGGTACTAAGATGGGTTCTAGGATGACACCCGGTTCAATGAGCACCTCCATAGAACTCATGTGACATCGGGTACCATTTTACACTCTTAGGTGACACCGTCGCCGGAAGCACCCCAAGAGTTTTGCCCCTAACCCGCACTCGGATAGTCGGGATTTATGATTTATGATACGCTTTATCGTTATGGTAAGTAAGAACTAGTGACTACTAGTTAAGGTATGAGCTCATAACCTAGATGTATGACACGCTCTGGTGACACGGCTCGCCGAGCACCCCCAGCCTCGATTGTCTTTTAGGGTGGCCCATGAGGAAGAGAAGTTTCATGATTATGATTATGTCACTAAGTTTTGTCCTATATGAATGTTACTATTGCCACTTTATGCCACCAAGAATGATGATGCTTGATGTTATGTTTTATGTATGTGCATTAGGTAGTGCCATGCATACATTTTCTAATATGTTGCATCCATGACATTAAGATCATCCTAAAATGAATGGACCTTGGATAAAATATATTTTAAAGTTTAAAATGAACCGAATACATGCTCACTATTTTGTATAAATAAACCTAAGGTTCCGAGGACGATGATGACACCTAGGTAGTAGAGACCTCTACCGAGATTCTTTAGCAAGATTCTCACTCCCTTTATCTCTTTCTTTCCGCCACGCTGGGATGGCGACGTCGTAGTGTTCGTGGACACCTTGACATGGGAGGTGCACTATGACCCGCTCACGGGTCATACCATTTTGAGGGGCAAAGCACGCGCGGTTTTCGCGTACGGGACGCCTGCTCATCCCGCACACCCATCGCTTCTCCCGATCAAGCACCCTATGGCGACGACGAGCGGGTTTTTGAGCTGCGGCGCAGACGCATGATGAGAGCTCCGCATGCACACCGCCTTAGCCATGCGCGAGACTATCCCGATTACGTGTTCTGACCTACTTCTGAGACCGACTCCGGTCCGAGGACCCGCTTACTCATCCAGATAGCGAGAGCTCGCCTCTCTCCACCATTGATGAGGAGGGCAAGCGGTGATACCGTGACTCACCGACTTGCACGACGACCGAGATGCGCCACACCACGGGGGTCACTCCCGATCCCCTGCTCCGCTCTTTACGCCCGAGGAGCTCGCCGCATCTTCTGACATTTGCCTCGTCACGAGACTGACGCCGCAGGAGGTGACGATCGACCGACGGAGTACCCGGTTAGAGCACACACCACTTAGATGAGGATAAACCTTCTTTTGTTTAGAGGTTACCCCATTAGGTGCACTCGGGTATGGGAGTAGATCATGTTTATGTTTATGTTGTATTTTCTTTCTTGTATTTCCCTTGTACTAAATTAAGACCCACACTTATAAGTGGGCAAGTTATATATATATGAGATGATATTCAGTGATGTTCATGTTGTGCCTCATGTTATGATGTTGTGAGATAATTGTGTCACTTTACATGGTGTACCGCTTATCGCATCACGCGGCTCTCACTTTTATTTCAAAAAAAATTATTACCCGTATTTTCCGCTAAGTAATTCAAAGTTAAATGAGAACTATGAAGTAACAGACTAATGATTAACCTAAATATGTTCTAGAGTATTGGCTTAAAAATTAGGATGTTACACATGATATAACAAACCTGATGATTCGTACAACATTTAGCATGCATGGGAAAGGCAAGAGAACCCATGATAATTTACTTTCTTATAGTGGAACTCTCAAGTTCCTTTCTTAACAACCATCCTTTTACGTAACCGCCTCAAACCAACCATCTCACCTTCCCAGTGATTTTACATTCATCACCAAAACTCCACCTTATTGATCGCCTAGGATGAGCTCAACCTAACTAGTCGTCGCTAGATTTAATATGGGGTAATAGAGGAGGAAAATACATCACTTTCTTGCCTTTGTTCAACTTTCTCATCATAAGTATGCAACTTCCTTGAATCACCTTCCATAACCTTTAATTCGGGGAGTGTAGAGGATCACTTCCATATGTTTTATTTAATCTTAGCATGATATCAAGAGATGTATGAAATATATAACTATAAATTATCATCTAACATTTCATGTTTATAGCATAGGATCACCTTTCATAACCTTTTAAATCAGCATTCTAACCATTTTATTTAAATTAGGCTAATAACCTAAATCTTTTAATCAAAAGCCTGAGAAAAGCACAATCTTTGAATTTCTAATTCTAACAAAAGCTATTTGAGTAATTTAAAGACAATATCAAAGTCTTAAAAATAAAATAAACCACCTTTAATACCAAGAACATCAAGAGGATGAAAATAACATAAATTAAATATATCCATAATAAAATTTCTTATTTAAGATTAAAGAGGTAAGTTTTGAGCTTTAGAGATTTAGGTGATAGCAAGAATCATAAACATTCTATGCAATCCATTTTTAATCTTTATCATTATAAGGTGAAAACTTGGAATTATAAACATGATATGCAATACTTGAAATATAAATATGGAGATGCAAGTTCATTTTTAGATATTCAAAGTTTAGGTGATAACTTGAAATATAAACATGAAATGCATTACTTGGAATTTAAACATGAAGATGCAAATTCATATTATTATCTTTAAGAATTAAGGTGATGACTTGAATTTAAACCTGATTATGCAAGACTTGAAATTTAAACATGATATGCAAGAGCTTGAAACATAAACATGGATGCAAGTTCATTTATTATCTTGTTAAGCTCAAAACTTTTAGAGAATTAAACTCTTTAACCTCAATTAATCTTAACAAAGGAAGTGAGCATTAAAGTCCTTTATCATCATGGTTCCAAGAAACTTATTTCATGGTCTCATCATTAAGCTTATTAAAAATTGAATTATAAGCAAAGAACAAGGAAATAACATGAAATAAAATCCCTACCAAGTTGTTTCTTGTTCTCAAAAGTTAAAGCTTGATATCTTAAGAAGTAAAGAGAAGAAAAATCTCCTCTAGATGATGATGATGGTTTCGGCCAAGTGATGATGGAATGGTGGAAGGATTTTTGTTGTGTTCTTGTGTTTAAATATGGAAAGTTTAGGTGCTGAGGGGTTGGTGTATGGTATGTATGTGTTTGTTTGAGCTTGGGAACTTGGATGAATATCAAGAATGGTGTCTCTTGGAGGTGGAGAAGGAAGAAGAAGAAAACTTTGAGTTTAGAGAGAATATAGAGGATTTTTGGCCAAAATAGTGAACAAGACTACACCAAAAATTTAAGTAACAAGTATAGGTGTTTGTGTGTGCATTTGGCTTGAAAGAAACACATATTTATAGAGTGAATGAGGGTGCTGATCCGTGGCCTTCTAGGCTGTAATGCAATCAGAATTTTGCTCAAAAAAATTGCAAGACAACTCAAAAAACACATGGTATGGTCATGATGTTGTTTGAGTGCATAATTCTTTGAAATAAAATAAAATGGAGGCATTATGGAGACATGAAGTGCATGGC
The DNA here is from genome assembly GCA_031216125.1 of Dalbergia cochinchinensis. Classification (NCBI taxonomy): domain Eukaryota; kingdom Viridiplantae; phylum Streptophyta; class Magnoliopsida; order Fabales; family Fabaceae; genus Dalbergia; species Dalbergia cochinchinensis. The sequence goes on from CM062377.1 coordinate 33,762,252, forward strand.
TAATTCAAAGGAATAATGTGGGACAAGATTTCATTTATCATGTATGGTAGGACACAAGGGTAGCTTATTTTATTAGGTAGTAGATTTAGGAATTGGTAATTTTGTGAAAATGGTAAAACTAGGTGTGTAAGATAACTCAAGAGTAGGCAAAAGGATAATCTTATACTAGTAATGGAGTTAATCTCAATTGAGTTGAAAATCAATGAGTAACTTAAGTTTTAAACTCAAGGTAAAGAAAGTAAATGCATTAGAATTTCCTTAATCTTAGCATTATTGGTTTTATGAGCTCTTTGTGATTAAGAAAGGAAATAAAATTTTCCTAAACAATTCTTAGGCTCTAATTACGTCTAGTAATTATTTTTTAACCTTAGCCAATTACTTTTAACCTCAAGCAATTATTTTTAACCCAAGGTTAATGAATGAAAACAATTTGAATTGAAATAGAGCCTAATATTGTCTTAATTACTTAAGAGAACTCATAAGCATTAACTAGGGGTAACAAGATAATTTCACATAAAAACTCCTAATCACTGGGCATTCTCAAATTATACTTGAAATAGACATTTTGAACCTTTGGATCAAAACCAAATTCAAATATTATGTAATTTCATGTAAAATTATTGCAAGGGTAAAAAGGTAATTTTACATACGGTAAGAATTGAGAATTGAGATTTTTATCTCTAAGACACATGTAATCCCCTATCAAGTATTAACTAACCCCTCAAAGATAATCTAGATTGGTTATCTTTGATTTCTAGGTAAAAATGACCTTCGGGGCATTTTGGTCATTTTACACGTACAGAAAAATCGGGGTTTGCGACTTTCGCATGAATCGTTGTTCAAGTTTCTCATAATATTTCTCTAATGTTATATTCCTTTGTTGAGAATTATTCGGCCTCGAATTACGTGCAAAAATTATCTAGGGGTATTTTGATAATTTTTACACGGCAGTAAAAATTGGGGCATTACAAGATCCCAATGGGTCAGAAAGTGAAAAGTGAAGCTCAAAAAGTAATCTCTTCAGAAATTGATTTCAAGAATAAAAAATCACTCTTTCTGAAGAAGGATGGAAAAAGTGGGATAATTCCCACTCTTTCTGGTTTTTCTCTCCTACGTCGCTTCACCTTCAGTTAATCATATCATATCACTTAAATAACCCCCATTCCTTACACTCCACACATTACCTTCAACCTCTAAACACACAAACCTCAACCAATTCATATTATCTCCTCTTAAACCCTCATTCCTGTAACCACAACCTTATTCTCACAAACCCTCACCTTCAAACCTTTCTCAAGCTTCAACCTTCCTCTCATTCTCACAAACATATCCATCTATGGCTAAAGGAAAAAATCTTGACAACTCTACTATTGAGAGAGCTTTTTTTCACATGTATGATGATCCTAGCATATAGGATCACTATGAAAAACACTTCTCCTCAAGAAAGATGGCACCTGGAAAAAGGAAGTTAATCCTCCTAAAAAGTGAGACTAAGAACTCGGAGGAAGAAGAATCCAATCTGCTTCTTCGAACCAAAAAATAGGACAAAAAGAAAATAGGATTTTGCACCACAAGAAACTCAAATGGCGGCTGGACCAGTGAAATTCATCAAAAGATGAGATATTTGGCTCCAACTCAAAAATATGCCTATTGTAACATCCTAATTTTTAACCCAATACTCTAGAACATATTTAGGTTAATCATTAGTTTGTTACTTCATAGTTCTCATTTAACTTTGAATTACTTAGCGGAAAATACGGGTAATTTTTTTTTGAAATGAAAGTGAGAGCCGCGTGATGCGATATAACTTGCACCGGACAAAACATACATCTCATAACGTCATAGCATAAAGCATATAAGGGCACATCATGAGAGACACTGAATAATATCTCATATATAATTATAATTTGCCCACTTATAAGCGTGGGACTTGATTTAGTACACGAAAATACATGAAAGAAAATACAACATAAACATAAACATAATCTACTCCCCTACCCGAGTGCATCTAATAGGATAACCTCTAAACAAAAGAAGGTTTATCCCTATCTAAGTGGTGTGTGTGCTCTAACCGGGTACTCCATCGGACGATCGTCACCTCTCTCATTGGCGTCCATCTCGCGAATCCAGGCAGATATCCGGAAAGCGGCGAGCTCGGACGTGAAGAGGCGGAATGGGGATCGAGGGTGACCCCACGGTATGGTCGCATCTCCGGTCGTCGCGCAAGCCGTGGTGATCACGGTATCCTCAACGCCTCCCTTATCTGTGGAGAGAAGGGGCGAGTTCTCGCTATGCGGATGGGTAGGCGGGTCCTCGGATGGTCGGTCTGGGAAGTAGGTCCGGGGCACGCAAGTGGGATAATCTCGCATGGCTAAGGCGGCGGTGTGCCCTCACGAGTAATTCGTCATCGCGCGCCGCACTCAAAACCCGCCGCCGCCGCCATAGAAAGTGCAGTCGGGGAGAAGTGATACGGGATTTGGCTGGCGTCCTCGAACATGAAAATCCCGCCGGCACGCCTCAAAATGGGTATGACCGTGAGTCGGGTCATAGTGCACCTCCCATGTCGGGGTGTCCACGAACACTACGACGTCGCCATCTCAAGGACGTGACTAAAGAAAAGAGATAGAGGAGTGAGAATCTTGCAAAGAATCTCCGTAGGGCCTCCTACTACCTAGGTGTCATCATCTACGTCCTCAGAACCTTGGGTTTAATTATACGAAATGTCCTGAACATGCATTTAGTTCATTTTAAACTTCAAATATATCGTTAGCCAAGGTCCATTCATTTTAAGATGATCTTAATGTTATGAATGCAACATAATAGAAAAATGTATGCATGGCACTACCTAATGCACATACATAAAACATAACATCAAGCATCATCATCATTGGTGGCATAAAGTGGCAATAGTAACATTCATATGGGACAAAAGCTGAGTGACATAATCATAATCATGAACTTCTCTTCCTCATGGGCCACCCTAAAGACAATCGAACCTGGGTGCTCTACCAACCGATGTCACCCGTAAGCGTGTCATACATCTAGGTTATGAGCTCATACCTTAACTAGTCGTCACTAGTTCTTACTTACCACTTAACGATAAGCGTATCATAAATCCCGGACTATCCGAGTACGGGTTGGGGGCAAAACTCTTAGGGGTGCTCTCGGCCGAACCTGTCACCTAAGAGTATAAAATGGTACCGATGTCACATGAGTTCTATGGAGGTGCTCAGTGAACCGGTGTCATCCTAGAACCCATCTTAAGACTTAATTTTCAAAATCTCTTTAAGTCCCCAAATTTGTCGGAAATTCGGCACAAAGCAGTCATTACACCGAATTTCCTTCAAATTTGCTTTATGCACATTAACATATAATCTCATAAATTCTCTCATATGAATAACATCATCATCATTAGCATACTTCATGCATCATCATAAATCATCAAACGCGTTTACCCTTACGGTAGCTTATGCTTTGACCTCATTTACGAGTCTTAATCTTGAGATATAGTTCTCTGCACCCGCTGCTCATATTTTAAGCACCTAAGGCTCATAATTAAACATCATTCATAATCCTCTCATTTTACTTTTAAATCTGAAAAGCATAGGGTGGAAATCCTAACATGTGAATACGGGGTTCTAGAACTTACGTTTTAGACCCTTTCTTGGTTCCGTTTTAGCGAGCTATGGATTAAATCTAGATCAATTATGAGGCATTCCTATGCTTAAGGACTAATTATTAATCATGTTTATCATGTTGCAAGGGTGCTGGACAGAATTCCAGAAAATTAAATGTTCTAAGAGTTCTACATTTGCATTTTTACGGTTTTCTAGTTACTAGTTTCCCCGTAGGTGCTAGAATTCAATTCTAACTCAAATGATACCAAGTTTTTTATGTCTAAACAATCTAAATCCGATTATGTCCCCATTAAAACAGTTTGGATTAGTTCCATAAACAAATGGGTCAAAACTATGTTAAATTCTAGCTTTACGGTATTTCTAGTTAGCTAGTTTTTCACCTATCATGCATAGGATAAGCTTACATCATCATACGATATTTTCACACATTCCAACACATGAAAACATCATCATACAGCATCACATTCACCACATCAGAACCGAAAACATCTTGCCTCAATAAGAGAAGTAAATTGACATTTCTAGGTACATAAGTTAACTAGTTTCTCTCGGAATCAATCTAGAACTTCTAAAACTCTTTGCAAAACATTTTAATTCATCAAGAGGCTAAGTGAAGCCTTAGGTCACTGACCAAAACATATTCCATCCCCTAAAAGAGATTGGAATCACAACTTATAATGACATAACCTTATAAAGAATTGTAAAACTTTAAGGAAAACTTAAAACATAGGCTATTGGTCCTAGTAGCTAGATGAAAACTCATTGCACGTCCATCATCACTACTTGGCGAAAAACATACATTCAAAGTGTGGTTTGCATTAAACTTTAACTTGGAATGAAATGGGCAAAGTCTTTGAGCTCTAGGTTCTTAAGTTCACGACATAAACTAAAGCGTGCCACAATGCTTTTCATTTTTAATCTTGCTTTCAAAGTAAAGTGATGACTTGAAATTAAATATGCAAGGCATAATTTAAACGTGCAAGCTTGAAAGTAAATATCACGAAGCATAATCTTAAACGCAAGCTTGAAAGTAAATATGCAAGATTCAATTCTTTATTTTAGTGCTCTTGGCCCAACAACAATCGACTTTAAGGCCGAAATAGATAGGCATTCGAGAAATTAATTAGGTGATAATGCAAGTTCAATTCTTTATTTTAGTGCTCTAGGCCCAACAACAATCGACTTTAAGGCCGAAATAGAAAGGATTCGAGTATTAAATTAAGTGAAGATGCAAGTTCCATTTTAATCTTTATGTTCTTAGGTGATAGCTTGAAAATAAAGATGCATAGCAAGAATGTAAATATGAATGCAAGCATAAAATAAATTATGCAAGTTCATTTTATCTTTCTAGAGCTCTTAACAAGACTTTAAAGGAACTTAAACCTCAACCCAAACTCATCAAACCAAGACAAAGTAAAAGTCTAGAGTTCTTAGAACTCAACATAATATCTTTGGGAATCAAACTATGAAACTTAGAAAATCTCAAGGAAATGGCCGAAATCTCCAAGAAGAGAAAAGTGCATTTTAAAACTCTAGAGTTCATGATCTTGATGATATATTAACACCAACATCATGAGTCCTCATCATTGAGTTCATAGAGCCATTTTAAAACACCATCAAAGTTAAAGTTCTCAAAAGTTCAAGGAAGGAAAATCTAGAAACACTTTTGCTCAAGAACAAAAATCAAGCTCTAGAGTTTGTTTCAAGTGATGAACATCATCATGAAACTCTCATCATCAAGCTCTCATTCCTTTGCTCTCCAAGGCCCATGGCCGAAAATGAAAAGGTAAAGGAAAGAAAAAGAAGTTCTAAAAAGAATCAAGAGAAACTATGAGCATTAAGCTTAGAACAAGAACTTTAAAGAAAGAATTCATGAAAGAAAATCCCTACTTGGTGTGATGAACTTGAAGATGGAAGAAGAAGATGAAGAACTTGAAGAACTCCAAGAACTTGAAGAACACAAAGACTTTGAGAGAAAAAGAAAAGCTTTGAGTGTTTCCTAAACTTAGCAAATGATCTAAAAGTGGTGCAAGCTCCTCAAGGCCATCTATTTATAGAGAAATGAAGCAAATGGAGGGTGTGAAGGCTGAAGGTGTTTTCGGCCAAGAGGTGCAGAATTGGAGGGTTCCATGTGTTCCATGAGGTGAGATAATGTGTTTTTGAGGTATGGTGAGGTATGGCTTAAGGTATGGTGAGGTATGGTTCAAGGTATGGCCTCAAGCATGGTTCTTTGAGTGAGAAAATAATTAAACATGTGGTCAATGGGGAAGGATGTGGCCGAAATGCATCAGCCCATGGGGAGGATTAGTTTGCATTTTAATTGTGGTTTAGAGTTGTGTTTAGGTGTATCTTTGATTATGCTTAAGATTAGGAATTTGTAAGAAAGTGTTTAGGTAAGGGAAATGGGTAATTAAGGTGGTCTAGACATAATTAAGGAGTGGTCTTGCACCATTAGAGAGTTAAATCCTCAATTTAGAGTCTAAACAACTCTAGACACATTTCCTTGATTTAAGGAATTGGAGAGAGAAAACACTATTCAAGATTCCAAGACTAGGAATCTTGAGTTTTAAAAAAGGGATTTAAGTTTAATCTAAGCAATTTTAGGTTCTAATTAACTTTAATAAATTATTTTGACTCTAGATTAATCAGGGAAATAAATTAATCTTCGTTTAGAGCCTAATATTGCTTAGGTTTGCTTAATTACGTCATTAAGCTCAAAAACACTATTCTAGGGGCAAAATCGTAATTTTGCACTAAAACTGCCCGGGACCACCGGAACTTGAACAGAGACCTCTAGACACATGGAAACATGTTTTTAAACCTCTGGGAAAGTTTCTCAACGGCACTCTTCTTTACCCGTGAAAAACGCTATAAGGCATTTTTGGTCATTTTGACCAAATCATGAAACGAAATTTTCGCTTCAAAGCATTCAAAGGCCATCCAATCCCTTCAAACATTGAGTTGACGACCTTCGATACGAGTTGGATTACCCTCGAGTTAGTCGAGAAATAGCCTCAAAGAGCATTTTGGTCATTTCCCTCGAACAGAAAAATCGGGGTGTTACACCTATACATGAATCTAGGATCTCTATACTGATGAAGAAAGTCACAAAATATCAAGAGACTAGTTATCGAGTTATTGTTACTAACTTTGAAGAAGAAGAACAAGTAGAAGCATCCTCATCTGAAGAAGAGGAAAACTTGCTCAAAAGTGAGAAACCTAGGCTAAGTGCTAAAATTAGACCAAAACCCATTTGTAAAGAATCTTTAACGGAGCCCATCATCAAGGAGCCAGGTAAGGAAACATATGAACCAGAATCTACTCTCATCCTGATAGTGCCTCAACTTCCTCCTTCCATCCGTATTACTCTTATGGAAGAAAAAGAAGAGGATAAAAGCATCACTAGTGCTTCTCATGTTGAGGAAGCTACTACTTCTGCGTCAGCTCCAATGCTTGATATTGGTTCTGCTCCTTCTACTAAGCCTACTTCTGCTCCAACTGCTGATCATACTCCTCTCCACCTCTTGCTAGTACTCCTACTAATGCTCAAGCTGAATCGCCTAAGTCTAAGGAAACCATACCCCTAGATATACCCGAGCCTTCTTCAAAAACTGCTCCAACAACATCTACACCCATCCACTTGCCTTATCAGTCTTCAACCGAGTCTCAAGCAAGCTTTCAGTTTGATTAACTTATCTTGCGACATCTAAGAGAGAATGCCTTTAGGGTGGATCAGGTTGAAGCAATAAACATACAGCAAGGTGCCCAATTTCATCATCATGAAGAAATAATGTTTCAGATTCTTTAAACCTCTCAAGATATTCTTGAGGAGTTAAGGCATCGTGGCTGATGATGGTGTTCCTGACTTCTAGCTCACGTCTTTTTTGTTGATGTCAAAAAGGGGAGAAGAAAATAAAAGAAAATCTTATGCTGAGAAAGACATGAAAAGTACATTGAGGGGGAACCACTCAGAGATTTTAATTTTTTTTCTTTTCAGCATTAGCATTTTTTTTTTACTTTCATGCTCAGACAAAAATTTATTTTTTGGTTACTTAAGTATTATTTCAGTTATATTTCAACTATTCTGATATTTCTTCTATGCTCTTATACATCTTTTTTAGCTTTTGCTTGTCTCGTGATATATATATATATATATATATATATATATATATATATATATATATATATATATATATATTGCTTAGCTAATCAGGCATACTATGCTGATGAATGAGTGATCTTTTACTACCTCAGCTTCTAGAAAGAAGAATTCAAACACCATGTTCAGAAAGCAAAAAGTAGTTTCTAAAGGGATATCAAAAATCTTAACTTTACAATGGTTTCTGCAATAGATCTGATGAATAGACAGGCTACCCTTCTAAACTGCATTTCCAAGACACAAACAAATAATTAACACATGTCAGTTGGAGAACTAATCAAGGGCAATGGTCATAAGTGAAGACCATCTATAAATAAAAATGTTATGCTTTAAATATATAAGACAAAATGCCATACAAGTGCAAAAACTCTGTGAAAATTTCTTCTCATCTTCTTGTAAAGTTCATTAAATCTTGTAATCAATTTCCTTGTTTGTAAAATTCTTCTTTCTACGTTCCTAACTAGTTTATATGTTCTTCCAAGGAAGAATCGCTAGAAAGAAGTCATTCAAGTTATCTCAGGTCATTCATTGTATATCTTAAGGAAACTTGAGTATAGGTTAGTTTGAGTTGCAAACCCAAATACAAACCTCTTGGGACCTTGATCCACTAGTAATTGGTGTGAGATAGCTTGGAGAGGCTAGTCAAAGACTACTTGCAATGTGACAGTAAAGGTGTTTTGCTGGTCACGATTTAGCTTAGAGAGGCTGGTTAAAGACTACTCAGTTTATCTTGGAGAGGCTGGTTAATGACTACTTGGTTCAGCTTGAAGAGGCTGGTGAATAACTACTTGATTTGTAATAGTAGGGGTTGTCTACTAGTCATAGGTTAAAACTTGGAATGGCTATTGTAAAGACTATCCAATTTCTTTCTCAGGTTTATAAAGGTTTTAGTGAAACTCAGTGACGGTTAAAAACTGGATGTAAGCAGGTTGGCTGAACCAATATAAAAATATATGTGCAATATTTTCTTCTCTCTTATCTCATTTACATTCACAACACTATGATTATTAGTTTATATTTTCTTAAAGTCTAACTTTTTAGCTGTTCTATTACTGACATTGTTATTCAGAAAGTAACTTTTTGAAATATCTAATATTGTTTCCGCTACACTTCAAGCTTAAAGCTTGATAGTATTGTGTTAAAGTTTTCAAAAGCTAAAAAGAAAAAAAGAAGTGAAACACGATTCAACTCCATTCTTGAATGCTTTTCTACCTACAGGAACTTCCCTAGAGATATTGTAACTCGGTAGACGTATTGGCTAGAAATATATTTGTGTGCGATTCGGAAGTAGAAAAAATGAAGTATAATTATCACGTATAAGAATGAGCTCAGTCCTTATAACCAGTCTATTATCCATGTGTGATGTTATTCACTGATACCATTAGTATGAATTAAGTCTTCCCTATGTTGATGAAAAGAGAAAAATGCATGGAATTGAGTTCTATGGTGACAAGTAAAACTAGAGATCCCCTTTGATATGTCAAGGGCATGTGTTGTGGGGAAGATGTATATGAGATCCCCTTCAACATATCAAGGGCGCGTGAGGATAATATCACTATCAAAGTGAAGAAAATCATGCATTTATCAGATGCATAGCATATCATACTGAATTATTTGCACATGATTATTTACTACGTGCTTGAGCATTATGATATATGTAAATTAAGTGTTTAAACGCTAAAAGAAACTAGCTTCGAAAGGATGGTTTTGAACTTTAAAAATAAATCTTTGTTATGTAATGTATGATCACATTTTTTTATATAAACCCAAATGGCTGAGACAATGACAATAACATTAATTATAATATATTTTGAGATATCCTACTGAGAATTTCAAAATTCTCACCCCTATATTTGTGTGTTTTTGTGTCGTCTCCAGATTACTCAAGAGTACGATAAAGTTGCATTCATAGAAGTGCATGTTTTGTAATAGCTCGATGGCCAAAGATTACATTTTGATATAATTATGTTTGTAAATTTTTAAGAAGACAGATATAGAGGCTCTTATAAGAGCTTTTTCATGTATTTGAATATATATTCTCTTACTACTCAATTTTCTTTTTATATACGTAAGTAGATATATGACATAGTTACTACTTGACTTGCTCTAATACGCTATAGATAAATAAACAAGGTCCGCTAATTTATAAATAACAACTCTCTGAGTTCGATGTCATGACTTAAGAATGATATTGTATTTGGAAGGGTGTTACCCGCCACACAACATAGACCATTGTTCCTTAACCACCTTGGCTCACTCATCCATGCGAGACCATCATCACCGTTTGCTCTGCCATGATCCAAAATATACATTGGACCAAAAGGATAAAACCGTTTACAACATCACTAAATCACGAGGCTTTGATTTTGTTTTTATTCTTCTGGATTTTTTCACAATGGTGGCTGCAGCCCATGATGATTTAAGCACCCAAAAAACATTTACACAGAGATAAATCAAATAAAAAGCGATAAAAATGTTCACTTTCTTGTAGCGAAAAAATATTGGCTTTCTTGGAATGTTTCAATATTTTAGTTGTGGGATCAGAACTGGTCTTTGTTTTCAATTTTTTTTAAGTTCTGGGATGAGAACTGATCCTTACCATTTAGCAACAATGGGATGAGCAAGAAGAATCTTACTATTATTGCTGCTGTTGATGTTTTTGGGTGTCGCTGCTTCGTTGCTTATGACATTTGGGTTGCGGTGCTGGTACCATTTGAAGCTTGGGGTGAGGAAGAAGGGAGGGTTTGGTGGTGGTGGTGATTCAGTTGTGAGATTGAGACGGCGCAAGTTTGTTCAGGTCATACTTTTTTCATAAACTGATTGTGAAGGTGAAGTTAGAGGACTTCATTGCCTGCCAAAATAATTTGAGTGCTGACTGGTGGCGAGGGGTTTGGGTGAGAGGGAAGGAACGGTGAGTGGTTGACTAGTAAAATGAAAGTCAAGTAAGGGTTAATTTTAGAACTTCAAAATAATTATTTTATTTTATTATTTTTATATAATGATTATAATTTTTATATATTTATTGTATGTTTGAATCTGAATTGTTAAATCAAAATTTAACAACAATGAATGATGGATGACAAGTTCAAGAACTGCTGCCGGGCCAAATTGTCAGCCACTTGTTTTATGACGTAAAAGTTTCGGGTTTAAACTTTAGAAAGAGACTCTGTTTTAACGAGTAAAATTGCTTATATTTATTCTCTCTCTCCGGATCCTACCAGGAAGGAGTTTCATGTGGTGAGCTGCCATTGACTATTCTGACCCATAACTACGTACCAATTGCTAAGATTAAAATAAATAAATAAAGTAATTACAAAAGAGCTAACAGAATAATGTGGCACTATTTCGACATGATTGTGAAAAATGGCAGAGCGCGGAATCTACAAACGAAAAAAAGGGAAAGGATAGGGATAAAGCGGAACAAAAGAGAGCGGGTAAGCAAATATATGACCTTAATTGAATACTGGAATTGTTCACATTGCTAGATGATAAATTAAGCTAAAACTTAAGAACTGAAGATTATTTCGACCCAAAAAAAAAAAGGAGAAAGATTATTATTCGCTCAAACTTCAGGAGCACATATATCCCAGTGGCTAAATTAAACCAAATAGATACAAACTCTTGGCTCCTGCAGAATCTTCTCCCGCTTCTCCTTCACCTCAATATTGTCAATGTAACTGTATTCTCTTTGTTGTGCCCATCTTGCATGCAAACTTGAAGGATCTTCAGTGTTATCAAAAGAGGTAGTAGCAACAGCGGAAGCTTGGTTTTTAATTTTGGGACGCACAAGAAAAGACAGAAGAAGTACAAGAGAAGCCATGACAAGGAGAATGAAACCCAAACTTCTGATTGATCTAACTGATCACTGTGTAAGCTTTTGGTTTTATAGAGGTAGAGAGATTATTGCCAGCCACGAATTGATGAAAATAGACATCTTTGCATGTGATTGTTTCCCATTTTCATTATTACTCGAGAAATTTTAGACATGGTGCCACACAAAGTGGGTAGGGTTGTTAGGAACATCATCCTTCGACAATTAATGAGAAAAAAAGACAAGTTAATTTTTGCCTGAAGAGTGCTCTCAAATTTCAACTGTAACTATTTACTTGAACTATCTTGTTTGTAACATGACAACAATAACTTTCCATCGCCTTAATTAACAATATGATAGGGATAGCATCAAACGATTGTCGGATACCCTACATATTCCCAAGTGCCAGGGAAAATACAACCGTCTCATATAATAATAATAATAATAATCACAAGCGAATTTCTGTAATAAAAATTTTGTATATACAGATAATTGAAAAAAAAAACCGTATACGTAATCGACTGAAAGTTTCTCCAACTAGGGAAGTTTAGCAGCAAATTACCCTAAATTATTACTATTTCATTCTCAAATAACCGACCAATTTTAAATGTGTATATATATTTAGAAAATAGTTGAAAAAAGTTCTGGAGCTTAGAGAAATTGTGGTATATTTTACAAAATTATTTTCACTTACTTTGTCTCTACTCCTTTCTTTTCTTTTCTTTTTTTTCCTGGTATTCCTACTCCTCTTTCTTTACTTCTACTATTTACTCTTTCATTTATTTCATAAGGATATAACTGAAATAAAAATATTATTATCAAGAATTATGAAAAAGGGGATAATTATTTGGGAATGGAGGTAGTATTTCACAACAAAAGTTAAACAAAAACAATCATACAATCAGGGATGTTTGGTAGATGGAATATTTTTCATTCCCAGAAATGTGACTATGGAACTATAAAATTCTTATGTTTGGTACTCACTTTAAATAAATGTTTACCATGAAGTTGCATTTGCAAGAATAAAAATTGACTCATTTTATTCCCACTCCCCTTGTGAATTATAGTTTCCCATAGAAAGGGAATGTTTTTACAAAAATGAAAAGACCAAATTGCCTTAAATCATAAACCATCACCACCATCACCACTTTCATTGGACTACCGCCACCATCACCGGACCATTGCTATCGCCACCACATTCGGGCCACCACCTCTAACATCAATGCTGATCCACAGCCACTGAGGCTGAACCATCGCCAACAACACCAAGCAACCACTACAATCACCAAACCACCATCGTTGATTTAGACCACAGATGCCGGACAACTTTTGTAGCGACTAGACCACCGTCGTCTTTATTGGACCACCACTGTTATCGTTAGACCACCCATATCAACATTGGACCACCACCACCAGAACTCCAATGTCCAAACCACCACTATTGTTGTCATCGAACCATCGACAAACCACCCTCGCCAATGCCAGACAATCAATAGACCACCATCATTGTTGTCATCATCATTATCATTTCGTTAGGGGTACTTTAGGAAAAAACAACACAAAATTTCTAAAAATGCCAATATTAACCAAACACATTTATTCCATGGTATAATCAGCAAGAGTTCCAAGATTTCAGTCTATGTACCAAACGCAACTAAACTTCATGTGTGTGATTGCAATTCCCAAAAGTTACATTCCTAAGAATGAAAACTCAGTCCGCTTACCAAATGCTTCCATGACAGATTAGATAAATAATCCTAAGCAGTACCTTAATCCACGGTAAAAAAGAGAGCACAGATTTTTCGCATTAATATTTTTTGTTATACAGCAATTTTTTTGTTGTGATGATCTCATGTTGCTTGCATATATATTACATTATTACATTTCCTATCATATGTAGTTATATGAAACCTAAATTGTAAAGTCTTTCCCTCTTCCTCTTTTAACACCAAAAAACCTCCAAAGCAGAAAGAACAAAGAAGATACTTAAAGAACATTAAAAAAATAAAGAGTAGACCCCAATTTCAAGCTACATCAGATACCTACCACAAGCATTGATGTCACCACCAACAATCACAATCTAACTTTAGAATTTAGTTTTTGCTTAAATTACCAGAACAGACAAACTTATCCAATACCGGTTTTGTCAATCAAAGTCCTTCAAGTAACATGTAGCTTCTTGTAAGTTGTTTTAAACCATTATTGAAAGATAGCACAACCAGAGCATTACTGAAGGAGTAGTCTTGAGAAGTTCATAGCTCACTTGAGAATCCTTTCCCACGTTTCAGCCAGGAGGCCAATTCATCTGTCGTCCCCCAAGGAGGTGCACATGAATGTGGTAAATTGATTGGCCTGTCAAAAATAAATCACGTAGAACAATCACTCAAGAATCAATAACTCCAATAGAGATAGTTTTTTAAAGTTCAAGTGTAGGCATGGATGATGGATGGAGATGAAACACTTACATCCCTTTGGCCCATCATTAATTACAACCCTGAAGCCATCATCAAGACCTTCTTGCTTTGCAATCAGCTTTGCAGTGTAAAGAAGGCGGCCAAGAATTTCAAAGTGCCTCTCCTCAGCCTGCAAAAGACTGGTTTAATAAATAAGAATATAATTAAGAACAAAACCATTGAAACAAAACACAGAACAGATGTAGGTGGTGGTCCTAAGCATCCAAAGTTTGTGTCACTTGGTAGGTATGATTTGTGAATGAAAAGAAAAGAAGTTGTCATAAGTGTTGGTGTGAATAATATGTCATCACCCTAGATGTGCAAATATACAGTTCCACTTTGCTCTTAACTAGCAACTTGGGTCAGACATAGCGACATAGCAATAACATTGTGAATCATATACTAAATAGAAACAATATGATTTCAACTGTGTCTAAAACCCCATAAACATGAATGAACAAACAGTGTGTAATTACAAACTACTATTTCAAATAAGGTTGGAAATGAAAATTTTACAAAAATTAAAAAATGCTAAAATGGTTTAAAATACAAAGGAATAAATCGTAAATTTATTTTAGTATTACTAGTTCTGTTCATGTGATTAGTGATTAAATTAACTGAATCAGTATCACGACTTTCCATTTCTGCAGATATAATTTTTTTTTTAAAAGAAAAAACGGATTTTGCTAAGGAATGGTCAGGCATTCAGTTCATGAACAGTTTCTTTTCTTATTTATTTACTTTATCTATACCCGCATTGCTGAAACTTTTGACTATCTAAGAGTTGGATATGTTGAGCAAGCAAGGATTTGAGAGCTTGATGGCAGTAGGCTTAAGTAAATAAAATGGTATGCATCATATTTTTGTTTACCAAGCAAAGAAACTAGAAAATAAAATTGCAGTCCATTCTATTCTTTTCTTCCTGTTATCAATCATATTAATTAGATTCCTTTCAACCCAAAACTCAGCATGGAGTTGCATGCTCTACTCAAATTTTCCAATCAGGCTAAGAATAACTTTGTCCGACAACAGACAAAAGATCATAGTTAGTTAGATTAGACCATAACATTTTCTCGAAGTAATGGCAAATAAGACCAAAGCCTGATTAGATGGGGTCAGCGAAAGGCATTAATCGCCATCATTGAACTCTATCATAAAACAAACAACTATCTAGAGCAAGGTAAGTAGTTATTATATAAGGATTAGTAGTAGGCTGATTAGGCATTCAAACAGTCACTTAAGGAGAATCAGTAGGAGAGTTGGCGACCTTTTGAAGTGCTACCACCACTCATTGTTAGGAACCCTAATTCCAATTGGGGAGTTATTTCTTTATTATTCTTTTCCTATTCAACAACAAACACTTACTTCCCTCTTTCGCTCTTGATTACTACTAGTGCCATTACAGAAAATATTTAGTGTTTTATTAAATAATCAATATAGAAATATATTGGGCATATACTAAAGTTTGAGATAGCATGATGTGCATGGATATATTAAGAGCCATTATATACCTTGGATAGACCGGTTAACCCGTCTTTGACTTTAGGAATTATTAGAATGTGCATAGGTGCTTGGGGATTTATGTCCCTAAACGCAAAGACCTGTCAGAAGGGGAGAAGTAACAAGATGATTAATTGCTATGGGTTATTAAGCCAATAAGAAATCATGAATAGAATCAGGGACAGAGCAAAATCTGGTCATGCTTCCTTTACAATGAGTAAACAAAATGTTTTCATCACAAAGAAATCAAATAATGAAATGAACATCATTGATGTCAACAATCAGCAAGGACTGTCCAAAAACATTAAAGGCAAAAAAAGAAAAAAAAAATCACTTAATTTCATTTCTTTCAGGCAGAAGGAACTAGGAAGCAAAAAGAGAATAGAAAAACAAAATCTCAAAAAACAGAACCTACGACTAACAACAAAAAGGTTAGAAAATAAATTATTCTCCAGAAAAAAAAAATTGAAAATCATATTTAATTTCCCAACTTCTAGCAGAAATAAATTCAATGGCTAGATGCTACTTCTGTTAAACAATAGAGCCAAGGGGTAATCAACACAAAATAAAAGTGCAGTATATAACTCAGTCAGGTACAGATCATCATAAAGATTTTGGAATATCCACATAGAGATAGATCCATAAGAAGGAAGCAAGAACTTTTATAAATCTACCAGTAACCAACTTTTTCACGTTTGAGTTTGAGCCCAGTATTAGGATGTGCAATCTAGCAGGAATGCTAGTTTCTCATGGAAGCTGTCAGTTCAGTGTTTATCATAAGAACCGTGATAATATAAAGTCAAGTTGATGCATGTCCTTACACATAGCAACATGCTAATCATTGATTTTTTATAGTATCTATATTTTAATTTTAAATTATGTTTTTAGTGATTGATATATTGCTATATGTAGAGTTCACTATGAACCCAAATCTACATTAAGATAGCTTTTATTTTAATACCGAACACTAAAATTCATTGAACCATTTTACTGTTTACATGATCAAGTGCAGAGGCAATAATAAGACTTTAGAGAAATACGAGAAGCATGACTTCCACTGAAACAGAATAATAACTAATAAAAAAGTAACAATCGTACCCAACAATACAACAAGGGTGACTCTATATATATTTATCTAACTTGTAATGTTTTCAGTATGGACAGCAAACTTATCCCTGTCATAAATTCCCAAAGAAAACAGCAATATAGCACCCATTATATGTAATTGCAAGCATAAAACGCAGCAGACAGTACCTTATCATCTTCATAAACCACATTTGAAGGGATTTCCTTATTGATGATCTTGTCAAATCTGTGCATCAAAGAATACAACAGTAAGAACATGAAAAATAGGTACTCATAAAAATCTCACAAAATAGAGATATCTTCATATGTGCCACTCTCTCTATTCCAGCATGAAGGGGAAGAATTCAATTTTGGGAAGGAGGATGCGCAAAATCCACCATAGCCACATCCAAAAGCACTGATCAAATTCCATCAAATGCAAAAGCTAGAAAAAAAATAAGCAACCCCCAACTTGAAATAAAAAATAGGTCCCATCAAGCATATATCTTCATGGCATAAGCAGCAAAATAGCTCCAATAATGTCACATAAAATATTACAGGAGATAATGCCTCTACCAAGAGTCAAGAGTGCTTTTGAGGCTTTTAAAAAAGTGGCTTTTTTTTTTCACCCCTCCAAGCTATCTTTAGTGGAGTGTTTTTCAATTTTTTTTTTTGGGGGATTTTTGCAACCTAAAAGAGAGAATCAGAACATAAAAGCAGATGAATAACAAAGAACTTTGCCAGATAAAGAAATATCCATAAAGAAAATAGAACACAAAATGCAAACAGAAAAGGAGAGATGAAACAGTGCACAGGATTGAAAAGCAAGTGAAGAAACAAAAGAAGTAAGGCATAAGGTTTACATGGTGGGAGCATCAGCATCAGAGGTAGCTGCAGCAAGAGCAGCTTGTTTCTCTGAAGCCATGGAAATCGGATTTGAGGAAGAGAGGTGTGACCCCAACACAAGAATTCTTTCGGTTATATAGCTGCTGCTGATGCCGTGAATGCTGCCACTATCCAGGCCCTTCTTCATATTGTCATAACCCATATGGACCTCCTCCCTCCTTTGCTATGCTGCAATCTTAAACATTTTTTTTTTTTTCCGGTCTGACCAACACTGGAAAAATATAAAAAACTAAATATTTATTTTAGTATATTGAGAAATAATTTGTTGACCTTTATAAAAAATAAAAAATAATTTATTTAAACTTTTTAATAAATTGAGTATATAAATTTATTTAAAAATAAGTTAATAGTTTAATAATTAAATAAATAAAATATAAATTTATCATTCTGTTATATATCTGATTATCAATATAATATATAAAATATTGAAAAAATCTCAGTAGGTAACCTTTAATTAAAATAAAGAGCATATTTTATGAAAATTTTACACATTTTAAAAATTAAAATTATTAAATAATAAAATATAATAACTGAATGATTTTACTATATCATAAGTCATTTATAAGAATGATAATTGGTATCCATGAGAGAAGAAACATGTACCCCACCTCCTATTCTCATTTAAGAGTTTTGCCTCATAACTTTATCTCTATCACAGGCCCCCATTATCTATTCTCCGCGGGGATTTGAATTCCTACAAATATTCATGAGTTTATTGAAAAAATTTCAAAATGAGAAAAATTTTAAAACAACTTTGAAATTCAACACATAAATATTCATAATAACAAATACTATTAATGAAACATAATCCAAATTAAAAATGAAAATACGTACGTAATATTAAATCCAATCCAATATATATTATGCTTCCCTGATCCGGAAGCAGAATATATATATTCTACTTCTAAATCCTATACCCTATAAATAAGGTTTAGGATTTAGAATTTAGGATTCAAACAAAACATATGTGCAAATCTTCCTAATGTCTTTTGTAACATCTTTTCAAGTACAACATCATCTTTAAGTCTTGACATTATACTTAGGATTGTTACTTATAAATTAACAGACCTTTCTTAATTATCTATAGCAAGATCGATTGAATCGTGAAGTAACTAATTTGTGATTCTATTAAAATATATAACAAACATATGAAATATTTATTGATACAAAGTCAAGTACAGAAGGGAGCTCTTCCATGAGCTTTAATACATATCCTTCATCTCTTACATTTACAGACATACACATATAACTAAGAGCAAAATATGCTGTAACACCTTTCCAAGTATAATATTATTCTTAAGTCATAACATTATACCTAGGAGTTGTCACTTATAAAGTTGCGAACCTTTCTTAATTATCTATAGCACAATCGATTGAATCATGTAGTAACTAATTCATGGTTCTATCAAAATATATAGCAAAGAAACAAAGTTTTATTTAATGCAACATCAAGTATAAAAGGAAACTCTCCTACAAGCTTTAGTACATATTTGTTCTCTATTACGTTTACAGACATATATATACAACTAAGTACAACATAATAAAAGCATTAACTACTAAACTACTGATGTAACACCCCGATTTTTCTGTCTGAGGGAAATGACCAAAATGCCCCTAAGGTCATTCCCTGACCCGAATTCGAGGGTAACCAACTCGGTCGTCCTCGAAGGGTCAACTCAATGCTTGAAGGGGATTGAATGGCCTTTGAATGCTTCCGGAGGCGAAAGTCTCATTTTCCACAGTTTCAGGTCAAAATGACCAAAATACCCCTATAGCGTTTTACGCGGGTAAAGGTGCCGTTTGAGCCTGAAACTTTCCCCAGAGGTTTAAAAACACGTTTTCATGTGTCTAGAGGTCTCTGTTCAAGTCCCGGTGGTCCCGGGCAGTTTTAGTGCAAAATTACGATTTTGCCCCTAGAATAGTGTTTTTGAGCTTAGTGATGTGATTAAGCAAACCTAAGCAATATTAGGCTCTAAATGAAGATTAATTAATTTCCCTAATTAATCTAGAGTCAAAATAAATTATTAAAGTTAATTAGAACCTAAAATTGCTTAGATTAAACTTAAATCCCTTTTTAGAACTCAAGATTTCTAGTCTTGGAATCTTGAATAGTGTTTTTTCTCTCCAATTCCTTAAATCAAGGAAGTGTGTCTAGAGTTGTTTAGACTCTAAATTGAGGATCTAACTCACTAATGGTGCAAGACTACTCCTTAATTATGTCTAGACCACCCTAATTATCCATTTTCCTTACCTAAACACTTTCTTACAACTTCCTAATCTTAAGCATAATCAAAGATACACTTAAACACAACTCTAAACCACAATTAAAATGCAAGAAATCCTCCCCCCATGGCTGATGCATATTTGGTCATCTCTCTCCTTTTACCACATATGTTGAATTGTTTCTCACTCAAAGAACCATGCTTGAGGCCATACCTTGAACCATACCTCATCATACTTTGAACCATACCTCACCATGCCTCAAGACCACATTATCTCACCTCATGGAACTCATGGGATGCCCTCCAATTCTGCACACATGGCCGAAGCCTCCTCCTCCATGTGCACCCTTCATTTGTTTCATTTCTCTATAAATAGAATGCCTTGAGGAGCTTGCACCACTTTTAGATCATTTGCTAAGTTTAGGAACACTCAAAGCTTTTCTTTTTCTCTCAAAGCTCTTGTGTTCTTCAAGTTCTTGGTGCTCTTCATCTTCTTCATCTTCTTCTTCCATCTTCAAGTTCATCACACCAAGTAGGGATTTCCTTTCATGTATTCTCTTCTTTAAAGTTCTTGTTCTAGCTTTATGTTCATAGTTTCTCTTGATTCTTTTTAGAACTTCTTTTCTTTTCCTTGTTCTTTCTCATTTTCGGCCATGGGCCTTGAAGTTCAAAGAAATGAGAGCTTGATGATGAGAGTTTCATGATGATGTTCATCACTTGAAACAAACTCTAGAGCTTGATCTTTGTTCTTGAGCAAAAATGTTTCTAGTTCTTCCTTTCTTGAACTCTTGAGAACTTTAGTCTTGATGGTGTTTTAAAATGGTTCTAAGGACTCAATGATGAGGTCTCATGATGTTGGTGTTAATATATCATCAAGATCATGGACTCTAGAGTTTCAAAATGTTCTTTTTGTTCCTTGAAATTTCGGCCATTTCCTTTTCTTTTACATGCAAAATGTTTTGATTTTCTAAAAAATGTTATGTTGAGTTCTAAGAACTCTAGACTTTACTTTGTCTTGGTTTGATGAGTTTGGGTTGAGGTTTAAGTTCCTTTAAAGTCTTGTTAAGGGCTTTAGAAAGATAAAATGAACTTGCATAATTTAATTTATGCTTGCACTCATATTTACGTTCTTGCTATGCATCTTTACTTTCAAGCTATCACCTAAGAACATAAAGATTAAAATGGAACTTGCATCATCACTTAATTTGATTCTCAAAGCCTTTCTATTTCGGCCTTAAAGTCAATTGTTGTTGGGCCAAGAGCACTAAAATAAAGAATTGAACCTTGCATATTTACTTTCAAGCTTGCACGTTTAAGTTTATGCCTTGCATATTTATTTTAAGTCATCACTTTACTTTGTAACCAAGATTAAAAATGAAAAGCATGAGCACGTTTATTTTATGTCATAACTTAAGAACCTAGAGCTCAAAGACTTGCCCATTTCATTTCGAGTTAAAGTTTAATGTGAATGCATTCTTTGAATGCATGTTTTCGGCCAAGTAGTGATGATGGACTTGCAATGAGTTTTCATCTAGCTACAAGGACTAATAGTCTACGTTCTAAGTTTTTATTAAAGCTTTACAAATCTTTACAAGGTTATGTTATCATGAGTTACGACTTTATTCCCTTTTAGAAGATGAAATATATTTTGGTCACTGACCTAAGGCTTCTCTTAGCCTCTTGATGAATTAAAATGATTTGCAAAGAGTTTTGGAAATTCTAGATTGATTCTAAGAGAAACTAGTTAACTTATGTATCTCGAAATGTCAATTTAATTCTTTTACTGAAGCTCCATGATTTCGGTTCTGCCATGATGAGTGTGATTCTGTATGGTGATATTTTGATGTGTGAAAATGTCATATGATGATGTAGAAATAATTCTATGCATAATAGGTAAGAAACTAGCTAACTAGAAATACTATAAAGCTAGAATTTAACATAGTTTTGACCCATTTGTTTTTGGAACTTATCCAAACTGTTTTAATAGGAGCACAATCAGATTAGGATTGTTTAGACATGAAAAACTTGGTAACATTTGGATTAGAATTGAATTTTAGCACCTATAGGGAAACTAGTAACTAGAAAACTGTAAAAACGCAAATGTAGAACTCTTAGAATATTTAGCTTTCTGGATTCTGTCCAGCAACATTACAATATGATAAATGTGATTTATAATTAGTTCTTAAGCATAAGAATGTCTCATAATTGATTTAGATTTAATTTATAGCGCCTTAGGCGAAGACGGAACCGAGAAAGGGTCTAAAACGTAAGTTCTAGAACCCCGTAACCACAAGTTAGAAATTTTGTCCTATGCTTTTCAGATTTGAGAATGAATATGAGAATTAGGAATGATGAATAATTATGAGCCCTTAGGTGCATAAAATATAAACGACGGATGTTAGAGAACTATATCTCAAGATTAAGACCCGTAAGGGTCAAAGCATAAGCTACCGTAAGGGTAAGCGTTTGAATGTTCTATGATGATGCATGTAGTATGTAAATGATGATGATGTTATTCATATGAGGAATTCATGAGGATAAATGTTCATGTGGCATAAAGCAAATTTGGAAGAAATTCGGTGTAATGTCTTTGTGCCGCCGAATTTCCGACAAATTTGGGAACTTAAAGAGATTTTGAAAATTAAGGTACTAAGATGGGTTCTAGGATGACACCGGTTCGGCCGAGCACCTCCATAGAACTCATGTGACATCGGTACCAATTTATACTCTTAGGTGACACCGGTTCGACCGAGCACCCCTAAGAGAATTGCCCCTTAACCCGTACTCAGATAGTCGGGATTTATGATTTATGATACGCTTATCGTTAAGTGGTAAGTAAGAACTAGTGATGACTAGTTAAGGTATGAGCTCATAACCTAGAGATGTGACACGTTCTGGGTGACATCGGTTCGGCCGAGCACCCCTAGAGCGCTTGTCTTTTAGGGTGGCCCATGAGGAAGAGAAGTTTCATGATTACGATTATGTCACTAAGTTTGTCCCATATGAATGTTTCTATGGCCACTTTATGCCACTAAGTATGATGATGCTTGATGATATGACGTATGTACGTGCATTAGGTAGCGTCATGTATACATTCTCTATTATGTTGCATTCATGACATTAAGATCATTCTAAAATGAATGGACCTTGGCTAAACCATGTTTTAGAACTTATAATTGGACTTAATGCATGCTCACTCATTTTGTATAATTAAACCCAAGGTTCCTGAGGACGTAGATGATGACACCTAGGTAGTAGGAGGCCCTACTGAGATTCTTCAGCAAGATTCTCACTCCCTCTATCTCTTTCTTTCCGTCACGTCTTCAGATGGCGACGTTCGTGGTATTTGCGGACACCCCAACATGGGAGGTGCACTATGACCCGGCTCACGGGTCATACCATTTTGAGGGACAGTGCACGGTGTGGGTTTTCATGTTCGTAGGACGCCCCTTCACTCATCCCGTGCACACCCATCGCTTCTCCCCGACTGCACCCTATGGCGACGACAACCGGGCTTTTGAGCACGCGCGTACGCGTGATGAGAGAGTGCTCCGCATGCACACTGCCGCCCTAGCCATGCGAGACTATCCCGATTACGTGCCTCAAACCTACTTCTCGGAGACCGACTCGTCTGAAGACCCGCCTACCCATCCGTATAGCGAGAGCTCTGCCCCCTCTCCCCCACCGATGAGGGAGGGCAGTAAGGATACCGTGACCCAGCCACGGCTTGCACGACGACCGGAGATGCGGCCACACCGCGGGGGACATTCTCGATCCCCGTTCCGTCTCTTTACGCCCGAGGAGCTCGCCCAGTTTCCTGGATATGTGCCTCGCTCGCGAGATGGATATCAGTAGGAGGTGACAATCGACTGATGGAGTACCCGGGTAGAGCACACACCACTTAGATGGAGATGAACCTCCTTTTGTTTCAGAGGTCATCCTGTTAGTTGCACTTGGGTAGGGGAGTAGTTTATGTTTATGTTTATGTTTATGTTTATGTTGTGTTATCTTTCATGTATTCCCTTGTACCAAATTAAGTCCCACGCTTATAAGTGGGCAAGTTATATATATATATGAGATGATATTCAGTGTTTCTCATGATGTGCCTTTATGTGCCTTATGCTATGACGTTATGAGATGTATGTTTTATTCGTCACATGTTATATCGCATCACGCGGCTCTCACTTTGTATTTCAAAAAAAAAAAATTTCACCGTATTTTCCGCTAAGTATTTCAAGGTAAAAATGAGAACTATGAAGTAACAGACTAATGATTAACCTTATTATGTTCTAGAGTATTGGGTTAAAAATTAGGATGTTACAACTGAAATCTGATCCCTTCTATGTAAAAGCCCCATAGTTCTCTGGATCAACCTAGAGATGACACGGAAACACAAACACATAGAGGTGAGAATTATACAATTCTTAGTAGGGCATTTCCCCAAATACACAATCTTAATGTCATCATCATCGTCCTAGCCATTTCAGTTTATTAAGAAAAAGGTGATCATCTAGTTCATTGTAACAGTTCATTTTTAAAGTTCTAAATCATACTTCTAAAGTGGATTGCTTTTAAGAATCAATCACTTAATATAGATATGTTAAACAAAATGATTCGATGTGATAAAAATATGTACATACCAAATGTAGTGAAATTATCTTTAATTGCCCTTAATAAATCAAAGAGGATCTTATCTCTCTATATTTGCCCTTGACAATGTTAGCTGTAACGCCCCGATTTTCTGTTTAAGAGAAAATGACCAAAATGCCCCTGAGGTCATTTTCTGCCTGGAATTCGAGGATAGCCGACCCGGCAGTCCTCGAAGGGTCAACTCAATGTTTCAAGGGGATTGGATGGTCTTTGTGTGCTTTCGAAACAAAAATCGTGTTTTCTGCAGTTTCGGGTCAAAATGACCAAAATACCCCTATAGCATACTACGTGGGTAGAAATGCCATTCGAACCTAAACTTTCCTAAAGGTTTAAAATAACGTTTTCAACTATTTTAAAGTGTCTGCTTAAGTTCATGGTCTCGGCAGTTTTTGTACAAAATTACGATTTTGCCCCTGATAGTCTTTGTTTGAGTTTAATGATATAATTAAGCAAACCTAAGCAATATTAGGCTCTAATTAAAGGTTAATTAATTTCCATAATTAATCTAGAGCCAAAATCATTATTTAAAATTAATTGGAACCTAGGATTGTTTAAAGAAATTTAAAAAAACCCTTTTCTAAATTCTTTTCTTTCTTTAAAGAAAAAGTATCCATGAATAGTATTTTCACTATTCATGCCCCCATTTCCAAGAAAAGTTGTCACACTCACATCACTAGTCATAAAAGTTTTTGACTCCACTAAACCTACATGATCACTTCTAACCTATGGGATTATAGCATTAATTAGCTAACTAGTTTACTTAAAGTACCTACATAACAACCCTTAATCCTAAGTCTAATCCATAACACACCTAAACACACCTTTAAACCATGATTAGAGGAGATGATTTTGCCCCCATGGTTGCCCAAAAAATGGCTCCACTTTTCCCTCCACTTTGCATCACATGTTGTTTGAATGTGTGGCACACAATTGGCCATGTCTCCAAGACAACTTCTCATTCATTCTCCTCCACATACTTCCCTTATTCTAGAAGACAACTACATGGCCTCTTCCTCTCCACTCATTCATGACTCAAGGCTCTATATATAGCTTGCCTTGGTGAACATTTTACTACTTTAGTTCATTTGTAAAGTTTAGATCTCTCCAAAGCTTTTCTTTTTCTCTCAAAAACTCTTGTGTTCTTCAAGTTCTTGAAGCTCTTCATCTTCTTCCATCTTCAAGATCATCACACCAAGTAGGGATTTTCTTTCAAATATTTCTTTCTTTAAAGTTCTTGTTCTAGCTTTATGGTCATAGTTTCTCTTGATTCTTTTTAGAACTTCTTTTATTCTCCTTTTTCTTTCCCATTTTCGGCCATGGGCCTTGAGGCTCAAAGAAATGAGAGCTTGATGATGAGAGTTTCATGATGATGTTCATCACTTGAAACAAACTCTAAAGCTTGATCTTTGTTCTTGAGTAAAAATGTTTCTAGTTCTTCCTTTCTTGAACTTTTGAGAACTCTAACTTTGATGATGTTTCAAAAATGGTTCTAAGGACTCGGTGATGAGGACTCATGATGTTGGTGTTAATATATCATCAAGATCATGGACTCTAGAGTTATAAAATGTTCCTTTTTCCTTCTTGAAGTTTCGGCCTTTTTCCTTGTTTTTCCAAGTTTTATGTTTTGGTTTTCTAAAAATATTATGTTGAGTTCTAAGAACTCTTAGCTTTACTTTACCTTGGTTGGATGAGTTTGGGTTAAGCATTGAGTTCCTCTAAAGTCTTGTTAAGAGCTCTAGAAAGATAAAATGAACTTGCATAATTTATTTTATGCTTGCACTCATATTTACATTCTTGCTATGCATCTTTACTTTTCAAGCTATCACCTAAGAACATAAAGATTAAAATGGAACTTGCATCATCACTTAATTTAATTCTCAAAGCCTTTCTATTTCGGCCTTAAAGTCGATTGTTGCTGGGCCTAGAGCACTAAAATAAAGAATTGAACTTGCATTATCACTTAATTAATTTCTCGAATGCTTTTCTATTTCGGCCTTAAAGTCGATTGTTCTTTGGGCCAAGAGCACTAAAATAAAGAATTGAACCTTGCATGTTTACCTTCAAGCTTGCACGCTTAAGTTTATGTCTTGCATATTTATTTTCAAGCTTGCACGCTTAAGTTTATGCCTTGCATATTTACCTTTCAAGTCTTGCATATTTATGTTAAGTCATCACTTTATTTTGTAAGCAAGATTAAAAATGAAAAGCATAGCACGATTACTTTATGTCATAACTTAAGGACCTAGAGCTCAAAGATTTGCCCATTTTATCTCAAGTTAAAGTCTACTATGGAAGCATTCTTTGAATGCATAATCTCGGCCATGTAGTGATGATGAGATTGGAGTGAGTTTCATCTAGTTACAAGGGCCAACAACCTAGGTTCTAGGATTTTCTTTAAGCTTGATGAGTTTTATAAAGTCATGACCAACAAAATTTATGATGTTAATCCTCTTCTAAAGGATAATTTAATTGGTTGCTGACCTAAGGTTATTTTTAGCCTCTTGATGAAGTAAAATGGTTTGCAAAGAGTTTTAAAAGTCCTAAAATGATTCCAAGAGAAACTAGCAATTTAGATGCTTTAGAAATATCAATTTATACATCTTTTTGGGGCTTGATATTTCGGTTCTTTCATGATGAGTTTGCTACTGAATGATGATGTTTTGATGTGTTAGAATGTGTGAAAATTACTTATGATGAGGTAGGAACCTTTCTATGTATGTTAGGAAAGAAACTAGCTTTATAGAAAAACCGTAAAGTTGTGTTTCAACCTAGTTTTGACCCATTCATTCATACCTAATACCAAAACTGTTTTAGTATGATAACAATCAGTTTAGGATTGATTATTCATGAAAAATTTGGTTACATTTGGAATAGGATTGAATTTTTAGCACCCATAGAGAAACTAGTAACTAGAAATACCGTAAAGTTAGAATTTAACATAGTTTCAACCCATTTCTTTATGGATTCTGCCCAAACTGTTTTAATGGGAACATAATCAGATTAGGATTGTTTAGGCATGAAAAACTTGGTGACATTTGGATTAGAATTGAATTTTTAGCGCCTACAGAGAAACTAGTAACTAGAAAACCGTAAAAAACGTAATTCTAGAACTCTTAGAACATTGAATTTTCTGATTCTGTACAGCACCCTTATAATGGAGTAAATATGATTTATAATTAGTTCAATGGCTTAGGAATACCTCACAATTGGTTTAGATTTAATTTATAGCGCCTTAGGCGAAGACGGAACCAAAAAAGGGTCTAAGACGTAGCTTCTAGAACCCCGTAATCCCAAGATGTAATTTTGCCCTTAAGGAAGATGCTGTCCAGATTCATCATTGAACATAAACATTAGTAAAGATCATTAGTTGTGAACCTATAAGTGCATAAAAGGTTAATAGAGAATGTCAGAATAATTATACCTCAAGTTTAAGGCTCGTAAGGGTCAAAGTATAAGACACCATAGGCGTAAGGGCATAATAAACTTTAGTGTTTTACGTGATCGCATGTTTTATTATGAGAATATCTTGGGCATATGATTTCTTATGAGGATATGCAATGTTAATTTATTGATGCTCACGTTATGATGCGTGCGATGTTTTACAATGCCTATGATGCATATGATGATGATGCTTATGACACACATGATTATAAATGATTGTGTAAAGATATGAATGTGGCATAAAGAAAGTTTGGAAGAAGTTCGGTGTGCTGCTATTAGGCTGCCGAATTTCTGATAAACTTGAGGACCTTGAAAGTTTTGAAAGTACATGAGTTTTTAATGTGACATAGTACTGTGAAAACGCGTTCTGGGGGACGGCGATACGTAACGCCCCGAAGAGGACAATATTCACCGTGTACTTGATGCCGGTGGGACGCGTTTTGTAACGCCCCAATTTTTACTGTAATTTTTACTGTCATTGGAAATTACTGAATTACCATAGGTAATTATTACATAAGATTTGAGGCCGAACAATCCTTAATAAAGGAATATAACATTAGAAGATAGGTTAGGAGCGATTTATGCGAGAGTCGCAAATCCCGAATTTCTGTACGTGTAAAATGACCAAAATGTCCCTGAAGTTATTTTACTCAGAAAATGAGGATTGTGGGCCCCACATATTCTCAAGGGGATGTTTTGAGAATAATAAGGGATTGTTTGTGTTATATGTGTTAATAGAGCAGAAGAATCTCAATTTTGAGTTCCGACGCGCGAAATGACCAAAACGCCCTTGCGGCTGTTTTAACTCCGATGTGCGTGCCGACTGAGCCCGAACCTCACTAAAATGTTTTAAAATGTGTTTTTAAGCCATGATTAACCATTGGTTAAGCTCGGGTGGCCTCGAGCAGTTTTTAAGTGAAAGTACGATTTTGCCCCCGTTTTTGGGCGCTTTGAATTTCGGGATTTTCGATTCATATACCGAAACCTAAGCAATATTAGGCTCAAATTAAAGCTTATTAAATTCTAAATATTAATCTAGATTCAAAATTATGTATTTAGATTGATTAGAACCCAAAATTGCTCAAAAACACCCAAATTGCTTACTAATTCACTTAAGCCCTTAACCGTAAATTCTCTAAATTACATGAATATCTTGCCTACACCTAAATAATGCATGGAACACACAAATTTCACTTCTTTGGGCTATAATGCACGAAATTATTGATGCCTTTATGCAGCTGAATTATTTCCAAAAGTTGCACTAAAACAAAATGCCAAAATGTCACCATAAGAGACATAATTCCTTAATTTCATACAACTTTGTCTAAAATGATTTTTCCTCCATTATTTCTCCTGAAAAATTCTGACAACTACCTCCTCATTTTGGCCAATTAGAAGCCTCAAAATCTTCTATAAATAGGCTTGCTTGAGTGGTCTTGGAATGCTTGGTTCATAACTAGTTTTTAGGAGCACCAAAAACTTTCTTTCTTCCTCCTCTTTGGCTGAATTCTTTCTTCAATTTTTCAAAGAGATTTTGTGTCATTTCACTTCAAGAAATCAAGTTCTCTTCCTCTTCTTCAACTCAGATTAGGTAGGGAGTAGTTTCTAAATTTATTTCTATGCTTTGAGGAGTTGTGTTTTTAGCTCAAAATGATGAAATTATGAATTTACCTTAGCTTTTCATTTTGGTTTTCCTCTTCTTTTTTTTTCTTCAACCAATTCAGGCCATATGGCCTAGGTGGAAATAAGATGATGGCTTGATGATGAGGACCTTGAGGGTGGGTTGTAAATCCATCACAAGTTAGGCCTCTAAAGCTTGAAAATTCCACTTGATGCAAAACTTTAAAGAATAATGCTTTATGATGCTAAAACAATGATTTTTAGTTTAGAACTTGAAAGATGTATTTCCTTTTATGTTTTATTTCTTGTTAAGATATGTATTGGGTTGAATTTATAATTCTTTTAAAGTCTTGAAGGAGCTCTAGTAAAGAAACAAAATGAATTTGCATCCATGATTAAGTTTATGCTTTGCATAACCATGTTTACCTTCTATGTCATCACTAAATTTTCAAGAATGAATAAATGAACTTGCATTTCTCATGTTTAAATTCCAAGCTTGTATTTCATATTTATGTTTCAAGTTATCACTTAATCTTTCAAGATAATAAAGAGGTTGCATCTCATATTTAATTTATGCTCTCACTTTATTTTATAATGGCTAAAAGAATCAACGCATGACATATTTATTTTATGCCATCACCTAAAGACCCTAGAGCACAAAGACTTGCCCATGTATCACAAGCAAAGAAATATGATTATTGGAGTTAAAGAATTTATTCTTTAAAAAGTCTTGAGATTGGAGCTTAAAAGATGTAATAATAATTCTCTTCTCCCTTTATGGTCCTGTGCATGACTACCGCCTCCGGTTTCTTAATATTCTCTTCTCCTCTATCGTCCTGTGCGGACTACCGCTCCGGTTTCTTAATATTCTCTTCTCCCTCTACTGGTCCTGTGCGGATTACCGCCGCTCCAGTTTCTTGTATCATGTTTATATTTCAAGTTCTTGCATCATGTTTAATTTTCAAGTCATCACCTTAAATCTTAAAGATAAAGAAATGGAATTGCATATCATGTGTATAATTCCAAGCTATCACCTTATAAAGATAAGATTAAAATAAGGTTGCATAGCATGTTTATAACTCTAAGATGTCACCTAAATCTCTAAAGCTCAAGACTTACTCCTTTTATCTTAAGTGAGAATTTTAATTGTGAAGATCCTCCCAAATTTGACAAAAGAACTAGTTTCTAAATGAGTTTTAAGGCTTTGCAAGGATTTTACGGAGAACTAGTATTTTATATGCACTTAAAATATGATTCTATGTAATTGCATGAGGTTCATGATTCGGCCACTGATCTGAGTTTAGTATCAATGTGTGATAATTATGGTTTATTGTTAAGAGAATGATTCATAATTGGTTTAGTAACTAATTAGTTCTATAATTGATAATTCTATGTAAGGATTGGATGCTTATTAAGTACTTGATATCATTGAATGATTTCCTGGCTTGCATGTTATAGTTCTTTGTTGCAAATAATGAGAATGCTTATATATGAAATATTCTTTATTATGTAAAATTTACCTTTGTTGCTAGAAGAAAGTGTATCATTGTAAAAGTGTAATTTGGAAAGGTTCGGCTAAGGAAAGACTTGGTATTTAAGCGTGTCCATTATGACCCACCTCTCTTTCCGGGAATCTCCCATATGCATGATTACAGTTGATATATATTATTCTAGTTTAAGACTATAAATAAGAAAATGTTATGATGTTTATGAATTCTATTGTGATATAACATGCAAAGATTTAATGGTGACTTAAACTTATAAGAAAATGATCCTTTGGAACCATCGACTATAGGTGGTGAAAAGGTGATTTTAGCCCCTAATCCGTTCTCTCAAAAGGGTAGAGTCGGGACTTTAGCTTATCAAAAGGGATAAGTATATGCTAGTGACGACTAGTAAAGTATGAGCTCATAACCTAAATTACTCCCAAAAGGGTGGAGTATAGGGTGGCCTAAGGAAAATAATGATGATGATAAGATTTTAAGTCACCTAAGGCACTAAAGAAATGAAATATGTGCATTATGTCCACGTGTAGCTAATATTATATGACATTCTTTTATGCATGTTATTTGATAATGATGATGAGGAATATGATGTAATGATAAAGGAAAAGTTCATTGTAAATATGACATGTTAAGATTATAATGCATTATAAGTCGCAGGATTAAAAATTGACGAACCTAGGTTAAGTATTTGTCCTAATGTAAAATGAATGTTTGCATGCTCACTATTTTAGAATAATCCCGAGGTTCCCGGGACTTTGATGATGACACTGTAGAAGGAGGTACCTACGAGAATTCTTTAGCAAGATTCTCACTCCCTTTTCTTTATTTCCGCCATTGTCTCCAGATTCAGATGGCGACATTCGCCCTGCTCGTTGATACCCTACTTGGGAATTTCACTATGATCCTGCATCGCTCGTATCATTTTGAAGGGAGGTGCGCAGTTCGTGTTTTTATTTACATAGGTCGTCCCTTTGCACATCCTGTCCCTAGTTATCGATTTTCTCCTACTTCTCCCTATGGCGATGAAATGGTTTTCGAGCATGCACGTCCACTTGATGAAAGGATGTTACGTTCTTATCCCGCTTCATCTGCTGTCCACGGATTTCCAGAGTATGTTCCCGAGACGAGATATTCTGAAACTGATCCTTCAGAGGACACTCCTACTCATGTATATTTTGAGAGCTCTGCTCCTACTCCCACACGTGTAAGAGAGGGTAGTGAGGAAACAGTTGTTCAGCCGAGGTTAGCAAGAAGGCCGCCCATGCGACCCCAACATGGTGCATCTCGTGTGTCCCCTCCCGAGGGAGCTCATCAGTGGATCGGATTTATTCCCCCATTTCCAGACAAAGGCCATAGGGTTCTTAGTAGACTTATGTGTGATCATGCACCCTAGTTTTAGGATAACCTTCCCGGCTTATAGAGTTATCTAGTTTAGGGGCATGTATTTCCTTATGTATATTTTCTTTTATGGGTTTGCACAAGACAATGATGTATGAACATAACCCACCCTTTGAGTGAGGTTATTGTATGTAAATATATGCTATAATGTGTTTATGGATGTTATATGATGGAGCCAAAGTGATATGATGTGATATATTCTTAAACGTCTTATTATACTCCACTTACTCGTTCACGTTGTACTCGGCTCACGTTTTCAATTATATTTTTTTTTTTTAAAAAAAAAATGGCTCGTAATTTCACTAAGTATTTTCAAATTATGAAGAAGGAACCAAAGTAAGGAGTAAAGTCTAGTCATTAATCAGATTCAACCTAGGTGTATTTGGTTAATAACTAGGGTGTTACATTTTGGTATCAGAGCCGTTCGATTCTCATGGAGCCTGAGGATTGGACTAGCTATGCTTCTAAAGCATAATACGTTAGTGACGTCATGTGTAGATGTTTATCATTAGGATGAGCCTAAGGATTAGAAATACATGACTACTGTATGTTGAAAGCGCCATGGTAACTTGCTCACTTTGCATGGAATATTGGGCCTGATCACCTCAGTGTTGTTGTTTTGTGTGTATAGGGACCAATGGCACGTCGACAATGCACTAGGAGCGCAAAGACAAAATAATCAAGACAACGAGACACCAAGCACTCCGCGATGTAGCAAGGACCATGAGAATTATGATGGAACGAATGGATCAGGATCGTCAAGCCAATATGAATCAAGGACATGAAATTCCTGAACTTGCCCGCTTTGAGAGTTTCGTAAGGCGAACCCACCAGCTTTCAAGGGACCCTGAATCCAAATATTGCGGATGAATGGATTCGGAATATTGAGAAGGTCTTTGTTGTAGTCCCATGCTCGGAGGAGCAAAAGGTCACCTTCGCTACTCATATGCTTGAGGGTGATGCCGCTCGTGGAGAGGTGTTCAAGACTCCTGGAGACGCACCGACATGGACATTGATTGGGAACTATTCAAGGTCCATTTTTATGAAAAGTACTTTCCGAGTCGATTAGAAATGCCAAGGACATTGAATTCATGCAACTTGTCCAGGGAATATGAATATGGCCCAAGACATCGCCAGATTTGAAGAACTCATTAAGTTCTCAAGAATGTACCAAGGAAATCCTGATGAGTAATCGAAATGCATTAAATACGAGTCGTGGTTGAAGGCGGAACTTAATGTGGCAGCTTGCACATTTGGAGATTAGGATTTCTCTACCCTAGTTAACAAATGTCGGATTATTGAAGAAGGTCGAGAAAACTAAACACCCTAAAATCAGATAATATTACCAAAAGTTGACACCTCAAGGTCGTGCAGCTCAAAAGGCGAGAATCGACCTCCATTTCCCCTCAATCAAGACCACAAGGGCCACAAAGAAATTTTCAACAAGGAAGGCCAAACAACAACAACCGCTATAATAACAATCGCTACAACAATAACCCCAAGAATAATCGCAACAACAACAATAACAACAATAAAGGAAAGCACCACAAAGAGGTCCAACAAGACCTCCACAAATGTGCCATCCATGGAGTGTCCCAAGTGTGGTAAGAATCATGGGAGCATGCCATGTCGAGCCGAACAAACGTGTGCTATCGGTGTGGAAAACCAGGTCATTACTCCCGAGAATGCACGGAAAGGAACCCGCCAACCCCAATCCCAAGCCGCAATACCAGGGAAGGGTATTTATCGTTAATGTCAAGAAACAACGAAGTCACGAAATCTCGTGGAAGGTAAGGGCAATATGCATGGTAAAGACTTAATTGTACTATATGATTCTGGCGCTTCTCATTCTTTTATCTCCCATTCATGTGTTAAAAGCCTTAATTTACCTATGACTGAGCTTCCTTTTGACCTTATTGTTTCTACCCATTGGAAAACCCGTTACGACTTGTAAATGTTGTTTAGATTGTAGTTTTATTATAGATAATAGATCCTTTGTTTTAGATCTTATTTGCTTACCCATGCGAGGTTTAGATGTGATTCTTGGCATGGATTGGCTTGAGGCCAACCGTATCTTAAATCAAGTATGAGAAAACCATCACTTTTCTTCCTATTCCTATTGAACCTAAGAAACCCATAAGTCTTTACATAACTGCTGTGGGAAATGGACTGTGGTAAGGGTGAGAGTAAAGGTTACATTTTCTTAGCCGCTAGTGATGTAGACTTTGAGCAAAGTATCGATGAGATACCAATAGTAAGAAATTATCCCAAGTATTTCCAGATGAGATACTGCAGTTTCCTCAAGAGAGAGATAGAATTTTCCATAGAGTTGCTTCGGTGCGGGACCTATATCCATAGCCCCATACAGATGTCCCCATTAGAATTGACCGAGTTAAAAACTCAATTGGAAGATTTATTGGAGAAAAAGTTTGTTAGGCCTAGTGCATCACCTTGGGGAGCCCTGTGTTGTTTGTAAAGAAAAAGGATGGGAGTATGAGGATGTGTGTAGATTATAGGCGCTTGAATAAAGTAACGGTGAAAAACAAGTATCCTCTCGCCTAGGATCGATGATTTGATGGACCAACTGAAAGGTGCGGTAGTGTTTTCTAAGATAGATTTGAGGTCGCTACCATCAAATTAGAGTGAGAGATGAAGACATACCTAAAACGGCCTTCGCACTCGACACGGCCATTTTGAGTTTGCAGAATGTCCTTTGGGTTAACCAATGCTCCAAATATTTTTATGGATTACATGAATAGGATCTTTCGACCCTATTTAGATCAGTTTGTAGTTGTCTTTATAGATGACATTCTCATATATTCTAAGACCCATGAAGAGCATGAATGCCACCTAACCATAGTACTAGAGATCTTGAAGGAAAAGAAACTATATGCCAAGATTTCCAAGTGTGAGTTTTGGTTGGATAAGGTGCAATTTTAGGGCATGTAGTATCTAAGAAAGGAATTGTCAGTAGATCCTAGTAAGGTAGAAGCGGTAGTAAACTGGGAAAGACCAACCACGAATCAAGTAAGGAGCTTTTGGGTTTAGCCGGTTATTACCGTCGATTTATCAAGGGATTTTCCTGCATTTCCCTACCTTTGACCAAGCCGACTAGGAAGAACACCCTTTTTCATGGACCCCTGAGTGTGAAAAGAGCTTTCAAGAGTTAAAACACAAGCTAACCTCGACCCTGTTTTACTGTTACCCGTCCCCAATGTGCCTTTCTAGGTGTATTGTGATGCTTCAAAAAGCGGTTTAGGTTGTGTATTGATGCAAGATAGGCAAGTGGTGGCCTATGCATCAAGACAACTCAAGCCACATGAGGCAAACTATCCTACCCATGACCTTGAGTTAGTCGCCGTGTTTGCTCTAAAGATTTGGAGACACCATTTATATGGAGTTAAGTTTGAGGTGTTTTCCGATCACAAGAGTTTGAAATATCTCTTTGATCAAAAAGAGCTAAACATGAGGCAAAGGCGATGGATGGAGTTCTTGAAAGATTATGATTTTGGATTGAACTACCATCCTGGTAAAGCTAATGTAGTAGCTGATGCTTTGAGTAGGAAGTCCTTACAAGTGTCTCGTTTGATGGTGAAGGAGGTTGAATTGATTGAACAATTTAGGGACTTAAACCTAGGAATGACTTTGACCACTAAGGGCATCAAAGCTTGTCATCTTAGAGTGACAAGTGAGTTTAAAGAACGGATTGTTCAGGCTCAAGGGGACGATGCTGAGTTTCAAAAGACTTTAGGGTCAGTGAAGGCAGGAAAGTTGATAGGTTTTACCCAAGGAATGGATGATTTATGGAGGTTTAAAGGTCGAATATGTGTACCTGCTAGTGGTGACCTCCGAAAAGATATTTTGGAGGAAGCCCATAAGAGTCATTTTACCCTTCATCCTGGTGCCACCAAGATGTATCAAGATTTGAAGAAGATGTTCTGGTGGCCTGGAATGAAGGAAGATGTGTGCACATGGGTGAGTAAGTGCTTGGTGTGTCAAAAGGTGAAGATTGAACACCAAAAACCATCTGGAATGCTGCAACCTCTGTCAATCCCTGAGTGGAAGTGGGATAGTATCTCCATGGATTTTGTGACTGGATTACCAAGGACCCAAATGAATCATGATACCATATGGGTAATCGTGGATCGATTGACGAAGTCAGCCCACTTTTTACCTATTAAGGTGACTTATTCCTTGGATAGGTTAGCACAATTATATATTCAGGAGATAGTGAGGTTACATGGGGTGCCGTCGACGATAATCTCGGATCGAGATCCGCGATTTACGCCACGATTTTGGGAGCCTTTCAAAAGGCATTTGGTTCAAAGTCGTGTCTAAGCACGACCTATCACCCCCAAACAGACGGTCAATCTGGAAAGAACTATCCAAACCTTGGAGGATATGTTAAGGGCATGTGTTTTAGATCAAAGGAAGTTGGGATAAGTACCGCCACTTATTGAATTTGCATATAACAACAAGCTTATCATGCAAGTATCGGTATGGCACCGTATGAGGCCCCTCTATGGACGGAAATGTCAATCTCCCTTATGTTGGTATGAACCCGAGAGCAAAGTTTACTCGGACTGATATTGTGAGGAAACAACGGAACAAATCAAAAAGATTAGGGATAAGATTCTTATCGCTCAAAGTCGACGTAAAAACTATGCGGACAAGCGGCGAAAACCGCTAGATTTTCAAGAAGGGACCACGTGTTCCTAAGGATCACCCCCACCACAGGCATAGGCCGAGCAATAAAAGTAAAGAAATTGAGCCCTGCATTTCTTGGTCCGCTTGAAATCCTTACCAAAGTAGGACTCGTAGCCTCACCGTATAGCCCTACCCCGAGTCTATCCAACCTTCATGATGTTTTCCATGTCTCTCGCTTAAGAAAATATCAATCGACCCGAGTCATGTACTAGAGCCGAACATGTACAATTAAGAGATAACTCGACATTTAACTTACTACCCACGAGAATCGTCGACCGAGGAGTTAAGCGGCTAAGGAACAAGGCTGTACTCTGGTCAAAGTAGCATGGGACAGGTGAAACCAAGAACTTACATGGGAGCTGGAATCGAACATGAAAGCACAATACCCCGAAGTTGTTCTCAGTAACGAATTTCCGGCGAAATTCTTTGTAAGGAGGAGTAATGTAACGCCCCAATTTTTGTAATTTTTACCGTCATTGAAATTACTGAATTACCATAGGTAATTATTACATAAGATTTGAGGCCGAACAATCCTTAATAAAGGAATATAACATTAGAAGATAGGTTAGGAGCGATTCATGCGAGTCGCAAATCCGAATTTCAGACGTGTAAAATGACCAAAATGTCCTCAAGTTATTTTACTCGTAAAATGAGGATTGTGGGCCCCACATATTCTCAAGGGGATGTTTTGAGAATAATAAGGGATTGTTTGTGTTATATGTGTTAATAGAGCGTAAGAATCTCAATTTTGAGTTAACGCCTTGAAATGACCAAACGCCTAGCATGCTTTAACTCCGATGTAAGTGCCGAGTGAGCCCGAACCTCACTAAAATGTTTTAAAATGTGTTTTTAAGCCATGATTAACCATTGGTTAAGCTCGGGTGGCCTCGGCGCTTTTAAGTGAAAGTACGATTTTGCCCCTGCTTTTGGCGCTTTGCGAATTTCATTTTCGATTCATATACCAAACCTAAGCAATATTAGGCTCAAATTAAAGCTTATTAAATTCTAAATATTAATCTAGATTCAAAATTATGTATTTAGATTGATTAGAACCCAAAATTGCTCAAAAACACCCAAATTGCTTACTAATTCACTTAAGCCCTTAACCGTAAATTCTCTAAATTACATGAATACCTTGCCTACACCTAAATAATGCATGGAACACACAAATTTCACTTCTTTGGGCTATAATGCACGAAATTATTGATGCCTTTATGCAGCTGAATTATTTCCAAAAGTTGCACTAAAACAAAATGCCAAAATGTCACCATAAGAGACATAATTCCTTAATTTCATACAACTTTGTCTAAAATGATTTTTCCTCCATTATTTCTCCTGAAAAATTCTGACAACTACCTCCTCATTTTGGCCAATTAGAAGCCTCAAAATCTTCTATAAATAGGCTTGCTTGAGTGGTCTTGGAATGCTTGGTTCATAACTAGTTTTTAGGAGCACCAAAAACTTTCTTTCTTCCTCCTCTTTGGCTGAATTCTTTCTTCAATTTTTCAAAGAGATTTTGTGTCATTTCACTTCAAGAAATCAAGTTCTCTTCCTCTTCTTC
Organism: Dalbergia cochinchinensis; assembly: GCA_031216125.1. Classification (NCBI taxonomy): domain Eukaryota; kingdom Viridiplantae; phylum Streptophyta; class Magnoliopsida; order Fabales; family Fabaceae; genus Dalbergia; species Dalbergia cochinchinensis. The sequence goes on from CM062377.1 coordinate 33,800,888, forward strand.
AACTCAGATTAGGTAGGGAGTAGTTTCTAAATTTATTTCTATGCTTTGAGGAGTTGTGTTTTTAGCTCAAAATGATGAAATTATGAATTTACCTTAGCTTTTCATTTTGGTTTTCCTCTTCTTTTTTTTCTTCAACCAATTCAGGCCATATGGCCTAGGTGGAAATAAGATGATGGCTTGATGATGAGGACCTTGAGGGTGGGTTGTAAATCCATCACAAGTTAGGCCTCTAAAGCTTGAAAATTCCACTTGATGCAAAACTTTAAAGAATAATGCTTTATGATGCTAAAACAATGATTTTTAGTTTAGAACTTGAAAGATGTATTTCCTTTTATGTTTTATTTCTTGTTAAGATATGTATTGGGTTGAATTTATAATTCTTTTAAAGTCTTGAAGGAGCTCTAGTAAAGAAACAAAATGAATTTGCATCCATGATTAAGTTTATGCTTTGCATAACCATGTTTACCTTCTATGTCATCACTAAATTTTCAAGAATGAATAAATGAACTTGCATTTCTCATGTTTAAATTCCAAGCTTGTATTTCATATTTATGTTTCAAGTTATCACTTAATCTTTCAAGATAATAAAGAGGTTGCATCTCATATTTAATTTATGCTCTCACTTTATTTTATAATGGCTAAAAGAATCAACGCATGACATATTTATTTTATGCCATCACCTAAAGACCCTAGAGCACAAAGACTTGCCCATGTATCACAAGCAAAGAAATATGATTATTGGAGTTAAAGAATTTATTCTTTAAAAAGTCTTGAGATTGGAGCTAAAAGATGTAATAATAATTCTCTTCTCCCTTTATCGTCCTGTGCGGACTACCGCCGCGGTTTCTTAATATTCTCTTCTCCTCTCTCTTGGTCTGTCACGGACTACCGCCGCTCAGGTTTCTTAATATTCTCTTCTCCTCTCTGGTCCTGTGCGGATTACCGCCGCTCCAGCTTTCTTGTATCATGTTTATATTTCAAGTTCTTGCATCATGTTTAATTTTCAAGTCATCACCTTAAATCTTAAAGATAAAGAAATGGAATTGCATATCATGTGTATAATTCCAAGCTATCACCTTATAAAGATAAGATTAAAATAAGGTTGCATAGCATGTTTATAACTCTAAGATGTCACCTAAATCTCTAAAGCTCAAGACTTACTCCTTTTATCTTAAGTGAGAATTTTAATTGTGAAGATCCTCCCAAATTTGACAAAAGAACTAGTTTCTAAATGAGTTTTAAGGCTTTGCAAGCATTTTACTGGGAACTAGTATTTTATATGCACTTAAAATATGATTCTATGTAATTGCATGAGGTTCATGATTCGCCACTGATCCGAGTTTAGTATCAATGTGTGATAATTATGGTTTATTGTTAAGAGAATGATTCATAATTGGTTTAGTAACTAATTAGTTCTATAATTGATAATTCTATGTAAGGATTGGATGCTTATTAAGTACTTGATATCATTGAATGATTCCTGGCTTGCATGTTATTGTTGCTGTTGCAAATAATGAGAATGCTTATATATGAAATATTCTTTATTATGTAAAATTTACCTTTGTTGCTAGAAGAAAGTGTATCATTGTAAAAGTGTAATTTGGAAAGGTACTGGCTAAGGAAAGACTTGGTATTTAAGCGTGTCCATTATGACCCACCTCTCTTTCCTGGGAATCTCCCATATGCATGATTACAGTTGATATATATTATTCTAGTTTAAGACTATAAATAAGAAAATGTTATGATGTTTATGAATTCTATTGTGATATAACATGCAAAGATTTAATGGTGACTTAAACTTATAAGAAAATGATCCTTTGGAACCATCAGACTATAGGTGGTGAAAAGGTGATTTTAGCCCCCTAACCCGTTCTCTCAAAAGGGTAGAGTCGGGACTTTAGCTTATCAAAAGGGATAAGTATATGCTAGTGACGACTAGTAAAGTATGAGCTCATAACCTAAATTACTCCCAAAAGGGTGGAGTATAGGGTGGCCTAAGGAAAATAATGATGATGATAAGATTTTAAGTCACCTAAGGCACTAAAGAAATGAAATATGTGCATTATGTCCACGTGTAGCTAATATTATATGACATTCTTTTATGCATGTTATTTGATAATGATGATGAGGAATATGATGTAATGATAAAGGAAAAGTTCATTGTAAATATGACATGTTAAGATTATAATGCATTATAAGACGCATGATTAAAAATTGACGAACCTAGGTTAAGTATTTGTCCGAATTTAAAATGAATCTTTGCATGCTCACTATTTTAGAATAATCCCGAGGTTCCTGGGGACTTTGATGATGACACTGTAGAAGGAGGTACCCTACTGAGAATTCTTTAGCAAGATTCTCACTCCCTTTTCTTTATTTCCGTCATTGTCTCCAGATTCAGATGGCGACATTCGTCTGCTCGTTGATACCCCTACTTGGGAATTTCACTATGATCCTGCATCGCTCGTATCATTTTGAAGGGAGGTGCGATTCGTGTTTTTATTTACATAGGTCGTCCCTTTGCACATCCTGTCCCTAGTTATCGATTTTCTCCTACTTCTCCCTATGGCGATGAAATGGTTTTCGAGCATGCACGTCCACTTGATGAAAGGATGTTACGTTCTTATCCCGCTTCATCTGCTGTCCACGGATTTCCGTGAGTATGTTCCCGAGACAAGATATTCTGAAACTGATCCTTCAGAGGACACTCCTACTCATGTATATTCTGAGAGCTCTGCTCCTACTCCCACACGTGTAAGAGAGGGTAGTGAGGAAACAGTTGTTCAGCCGAGGTTAGCAAGAAGGCCGTCCATGCGACCCCAACATGGTGCATCTCGTGTGTCCCTTCCCGAGGGAGCTCATCGATGGATCGGATTTATTCCCCATTTCCAGGACAGTGGCCATAGAGGGTTCTTAGTAGACTTATGTGTGATCATGCACCCTAGTTTTAGGATAACCTTCCCGGCTTATAGAGTTATCTAGTTTAGGGGCATGTATTTCCTTATGTATATTTTCTTTTATGGGTTTGCACAAGACAATGATGTATGAACATAACCCACCCTTTGAGTGAGGTTATTGTATGTAAATATATGCTATAATGTGTTTATGGATGTTATATGATGGAGCCAAAGTGATATGATGTGATATATTCTTAAACGTCTTATTATACTCCACTTACTCGTTCACGTTGTACTCGGCTCACGTTTTCAATTATGTTTTTTTTTTTTAAAAAAAAAAATGGCTCGTAATTTCACTAAGTATTTTCAAATTATGAAGAAGGAACCAAAGTAAGGAGTAAAGTCTAGTCATTAATCAGATTCAACCTAGGTGTATTTGGTTAATAACTAGGGTGTTACACGTTTTGTTATGATTATGATTATTATTATGATTACGCTTATCGGGATTGATAAGTAAGAACTAGTGACGACTAGTTAGGTATGAGCTCATAACCTAGAGATGTGACACGCTAAGGTGACACCGGTTCCGCCGAGCACCCCCAGATCGGTTGTCTTTTAGGGTGATCCCTATGTTACAGTACAATGCTTGGAATGTCACACAAGTTATAGAAAGATGTTTTACATGAGAAGTATATGCCACTTTATGCCACTTACGTGATATTGATTCTTCTATGATGATTAAATGATTTATGCTTGATGCATCTTCATGCATTCATGCTTTATTATGCTGCATCCGTAACATCAAGACTCATTCTAAAATAGGCGGACCATGGCTAATTACGTTTAGTAACTTAAAAATGAATTTGATGCATGCTCACTCATTTTATACAATAAACCCAAGGTTCCTGAGGACGTAGATGATGACACCTAGATAGGAGGTTACCCTACTGAGATTCTTTAGCAAGATTCTCACTCCCTCTATCTCTTCTTTCCGTCACGTCTTCAGATGACGACGCTCGTGGATTTTGTGGATTCCCCGACGTGGGAAGTGCACCATGATTCGGAGCATGGGCTATACCTTTTTGAGGGCCGATGCACTGTTCGTGATTTCGCGTTTGATAAGCGACCCGACATCACCATATGCGACGAGGATCAAGTTTTGAGCGTGCCCAATTCCGGATGTGCCTCGTCCTTGGATTGGATACGCCTATCCTTTACTGATCCTAGCAGTTGAGGCTCACGGGTAGAAATAGTGCACACACCACGTAGGAGAGGATAAACCTTCTCTTGTATAGAGGTTATCCGTTTTAGATGCACTTGGGTAGGGGAGTTTTCCCTTCTCACTTTCTGTAGTAATTTCCTTTCTAATGTACCTTCTTTTCAGTTGTATTTGTTCTATGTTGTACCAAACTAAGTCCCGCTTCTTATAAGTGGGCATATCGTGTTATATATATATATATATGCAGTTCGGTTTTCTTGATGATATGCCATTATCTGCCTTATGTTGTGATGCTTATGAGATATTTGTTATATTTCTTTATGTGCTTCATCATTCACCGGGTTACGCGGCTCTCACTTTGCTTTTATTATTCAAAAAAAAAATTTACCCATATTTTCGCTAAGTAATTTTAAAGTAAAAAGGAGACTATGAAGTAATAGACTAATGATTAACCTAAATATGTTCTAGAGTATTGGGTTAAAAATTAGGATGTTACATTAGCTCCAGAACCCTATGCGCTCATGTGTTTTGAATGACAATAAAACCAATTTAAAGAAAATACTTTGAAGAACAACTGATGTTTCTCTTGAGTTTCTTGCAAGATTATAACTGGTATCTATCGTTTAGCAAGAACAAGGCTTACTCAAATAAGTATATATGTTTCACTATGCATGTGCAAACATGTTACAAGATTTGTTATAAAATAGAAATGAAATTATATCATCATCCAAGCTCTTGATAGCTAACGATTAGAGGTAGGCTGCAATGCTACAAGAAACCAAGGACAAAGACTTCAGAAAGTAGCATGGGACATCAGAAAGTACACTCAAGATGAAGATATCAGAATATATCTATATGCAACGTGTTACTTAACCTTTAATCATCATTATCGCAAAGATATAATCTGCAAAGACGATTTGATTGAAGGTCAGAAAGTGAAAAACTCTTCAAGGGACTGATTGCATATATAAAAAAACTCACCTATGAGTGGAGCAAAGAATGCTACAGGAAAGGGAGGGAAATTTGAAATTTGAATTTTAAATAATCAAGTTAAATCCAATTTCAAACTGGTACGTCATCTCTTCTGCTTTTTTGTTTAATCAACCAGCTTCATGAAAAAGGAGTTCAAAATGCAAGCTCAGAAAGTAGAAAAGTGGTTTCTAAAGGAAGATCAGAAAACTCATATTTACAATGGCTTCTGCAACCGATGTGACAATTTTATCAACCTCTCTTCTAGCTATTTCTTTCAAGACACAACTAATTATTAACACTTGTCACTTGAAGAACTGATCTATGGCAACAGTCACAAAGAAAGACCATTATTTAAGGAGATGCTAAGCTCAAAAAACATTGAGAGATTTGAAGATTCAAGAGAGAAAACTTTGCAAAAATCTCTTCCCATTTTCTGGAATATTCAATCTTTATCATGTAATCAGTTTTATCCTTAAAGTGTAAAGAAAATCTTTCTTCTACACTCTTTATTAGATTTATGCTCTTCTGAAGGAAGAAGTAATAGGAGGAAGTCGCTCTTGTTTCCTAGGTTTATTTTAAATGTTTCATCATTAAGGAAACTTGAGTGTAAGTGAGTTTGAGTGACAACCCAAACACAAACCTTTGTAACCTTGATCCATTAATGATCAGTGTGAGACATAACTTGGAGAGGCTAAGGTAAAACTACTTACAATGCAATAGTAAGATGTTTTTACTTCTCACGGTTTAGTTTTGAGAGGTTAGTCAAAGACTACTTACAGCTTTGAGAAGCTGGGGAAAGACTACTTGCAGCTTAGAGAGGCTGGAGCAAGACTACTTTCAACGTGTCAGTAGAGATTGTTACCGCTCATGGGTTAGCTTAGAGAGGAGTACAATACTACTTTCATTGTGACAGTATGGGTGGCTATTGATCATAGGTTAGCTTGGAAAGGCTAGTACAGAACTACTCAAGTCTATGACGACAAGTAATTTCTAAAGCCCACGGATGATAGCTTAGGAAGGCTAATATAAAGACTATCCATCTTTACTTTCTCAGGTTGAGAAAGTTGTTGTTATAGTGAAACCTCAATAGTTGTTGAGTATTGGATGTAGGCAGATTGGCCGAATTAGTATAAAATTCCTTGTGTCAAATCTTACTTTCTCTGATCTCATTTATTGATCTCTGTCGAATCTTTCTCTCTTTCTTTCCATTGTATATATATCTTTATTTCTCTCTGTTAATTCTTTTTATAATGAGCGTTTTACTTATTAGGGTTCAGAAAGTTACTTGATGAAGCTATTAACTTATTTCCACTGCACTTCAAGTTTTACACTTGATAGTAATTATTTTCAGAAGCTTTAGAAAACGCAAAAGAGGATCAATGCATGATTCAACCCCCTTCTCGTGCACATCTTCACCTACAGACAAGTGAAAGAGGATATCGTTTTTACTTATGGCTATAGAACTTAATTCATTATATCATTCACTTTTCTTTTTCAAAATACATGCATAAAACACATATAGGCATTCATTTACAATGTGATTTCAATCATGCCTCATAAATCAATCTTTTAAGTCACTAGCATGCATTCATATAAAATATACTTGAACCAAATGTCATTATGTCATTAATATAATGCATTAGCACAAATACAACACATGGGCAAATTTCACATCTCTATAGCACAATTTAGTTTGTGTATCAAACAATCAATTCAGAGGCTACAAAAATTTTCAATGACACTTCAATGTGTCCATAAGGTCCTGTAAAAATTTCAGACAAGAGTCATTCTCTAACTATGTTAACAAAATTAGATAAATTTGGTGGTCAGAGATCACTTAGTCTCAGTTTAAAATCAAAAATTTATAATTTTTAACCCTAGCAAATGACTGAATTAATTCAGAACAAAAATCATGGTTGAACCTTAAGATGTTCCTAGCACTTGTAAAAATTTCAAGTGATGATTCAATCAATTGCTATGGTAACAAAATTAGTAAAATCTGCAGCTTTAGTTCCAACAATTCAAGCAACACAAGTATAGTTTTGGTTCTTGATTTTTTTTTAAAAGTAGTTACAGTCTTTATCATGCACCACAAAAATTCCTGGAGTTGCCTTAGAATTTTAGCTTCAACATATAACTTTTATAGCTCATAAAAATACCTACAATTATACCAGAAAATTCATGAACAATCACTGTTTAGGAAAAATCCAAAAATTTGGCAGCATAATTCAAAATTCCTTTTTACAAAAATGATTTCTAACATCATCCAAACACTCCACCAAATCATACATCAATATCTATATATCACAATCAATACAACTAGAAATATCATGTAAATCAATAACCAAACTTCAGAAAATAGATTTGAAAACCAAAAAGGGTATAAGAGCCCTATTTTGATGGCTTTAGGGATCTTGGCTCCAAGGGTGATCCAAGAAGGATTTTGCTCACTTCAAGGCCTCCAAACCAACACCAAACCCTCCCTTAGGCAACAAGAGATGAGGTATCAAAGTGAAAAATGGTGAGGATTTGAAATTTCAATTAGTTAGTTTGGTAGACATTGAGGAGTAAAATAAGTTTTGTGTAGAGAGTTTATGGTTCTTTCAAGTCTAGGCAAAGATTTAGAGGTTTGAAGCAAATTGTTTAATGTTCTTTGTGAAGCAAGAATGCTGGCTTCTGGTTATGCTTGTTAGCTGAAATGTTGGGTGGAGTAATGAAGAAGATTAGTCTTGTATTTATCTTATAGAATAAGTTTGGATATTATAAAATATAAATGCATAATTCTTAAAGGAAAAAAGGAAAATGGATGGCTAGGATTTAATCTTGAAATTCAAGATTAAATCTTAGCCTTACACTTGTATTGAATAGATACATATTATCTATTTATCATGATTAAACTATCTTTCGATATTAAAAATCGTGTACCGAAATCTCATCGAATGGATGAAACACTGTACCCAGGTAATCAAATATTGCACAAATTTTAATTCCATGTATAAAATCTCTAACTATTTCTAACCTTAACCCTATGTTTTCTCAGTCCTGGACATTACCTAGTCTCAGATCTGGGGTTTCAGCTATCCCAATGGGCCCATGGGGCCTGCAAGATTACTATTCATGCCCGGTCTAAAATTTTTTTTTAACACATCTGTTGGGCCACCTTCATCGTTGCTAAAACTGTTAGATTTTTAAAATTATGACTAATGAAACTCAAATTAAGTTTTAAATAAATTTTGGGGTGTAACAGTTACAAGTCTTGACCACTAGCTATCGAAAGTTTTATCAAGGAACAAAAACCGTGCATTAGAAAGCTTACTTCTCAATGAAATAGTGTGCTCTACATGAAAATGAGAGAAATTTGAATTTCAAATTTAAAGTCAATCCCAGCTATAGGCTAGCGTGTCATCTCTTTTGCCAACTTGGTCAACCGTGCTAGCTTCTAGAAGGAAGAGTTCAAAAACCATGATCAGAAAGTAAAAATATAGTTTCTGAAAGGGTTTCAGAATCCTTAACTTTACAATGGCTTTGACAATAGATCTAACAAAAGTCAAGCTACTCCTCTAGGCTGCTTTTCCAAGACACAATCAGATGATCAACATGTGTCACTTGTAGAATTGATCAAAGGCAACGGTCAAAAACTAAGATCATCTATAAATAAAGATGTCGTTCTTTCAAAGAGACAAGACGAACATTAATAAGTGCTGAAACTCTGCAAAAAATTCCTCCTCATATCTTGTATAGTTCATTACATCTTGTAATCACCTTCCTTATTTGTAAAAATCTTCTTTCTAAGTTCCTCATAGTTTATACGTTCTTCCTAGGAAGAATCGTTAGAAAAGAGTCATTCAAGTTATACCAATTTCTTCTTTGTATATCTTAAGGAAACTTGAGTGTAGGTTAGTTTGAATTGCAAAGCTAGATACAAACCTTTGTATACTCGATCTAGTAGTGATCAATATGAGGTTAGCTTGGAGAGACTGGTCAAAGACTACTCGGTTAAACTTGAAAAGGCTGGTGAATAACTACTAGGTTTGTGATAGTAGGGGTTGTCTACTGCTCACTGCTGAGAGTTTGGGAAGGCTACTGTAAAGACTATCAGGTTTTTCTTTCTTGAGTTGAGAAAGGGTTCAGTGAATCTCAATGGAAGTTGAGTACTGAATGTAGGTAGAATTGGCCGAACCAGTACAAAAATATCTATGTCATATTTTCTTCTCCCTTATTTCTCTTATCTATTTTATTTTTGCTGACCTGCATTTTTATTCAATATCCGTTTAAATCTCTTTTTAGCAGTTTTGTTACTAACACTGTTTTCAGAAAGTCTCTTTCTAAAATCTCATTTCCGTTGCACTTCAAGCCTACAGCTTGATAGTATCTTATTAAAATTTTCAGAAGTTATAAAGATCAAAAGAGAAGCAAAGCACGATTCAACCCCTCTTCTCATGTGCTTTTCTATCTACAAGTGGCATAAGAGCTTAGCCTCTAAAGGGTTGAGCACTCTAATAATTGTTGAGGACAAAGATCCGATGGACAAATGACACAGAATATTCATATAGCAGAAGAACACTCCATTAACAGACCACTATTCTTTAATGGTGGAGATTACGCCTACTAGAGAGACCGAATGAAGTTGTTCATAAAACACACAAGCATTAACATATGGTGTAACAGCCTGATTTTTCCCGTGTACAAAATAACCAAAATACCTCTGAGGCCATTTTTACTGGGAGAATGAGGATGATCGGCCCCGGCCATCCTCAAAGGGCTGTTTTAGTATTGAACGGGGCCTATGTGTGTTACATGTGTTATATGTGTTAATAGAGCAGGAGAATCTCATTTTTGAGTTCCTGCGTGCAAAATTACCAAAATATCTCTGTGACTAACTAACACAGAATTAATTCCTGACTAGACTTGGACTTTGCTCAGGAGTTTGAAATATTGTTTTTAAGGGATGTCCAATGTGTGTCTAAGCCCAGGTGATTTTGAGAAGTTTTTGTAAAAAATTACCGTTTTGCCCCAAATTAAGAGCATAATGAGCTTAATTATATAATTAATGAAACCTAAGAAATATTAGGCTCTACTTAAAGATTAATTAATTTTAATAATTAATCTAGAGTCAAAATAATTAATTGAGGTTAATTAGAGCCTAAGATTGCTTAAAGAAACTCAACTTTTTTCTTAATTCAAGAATTAATGTTATGTCAATTTGAAATAGTATTTTCTCTATTCAATTCCTTAAATCATGAGAATGGTCATGTGATGAGATTCCTTGCTAATAAAGGTGGATTTGCACTAATTGTGCAAGAATACTTCTTAACCTTGTCTTGAGTAGCCTTAATCATTCACTTTCTCACCTAAATACCTAATTACAACTCTTAATCAAGTACTTAATCAAACCTATTCCCTAAACCATGTCATAACCCAAATGAAATGAGAAATTTTCCTCCCTAAATCCTCTAAGAAGCCGCCGACCACTCCTCCCCCATTCATTCCATCATATGTTGAAATTCAATTAAAATACACTTAAAGAATCATGCCTAAGCCCATACCTAGCCATACCATGACATGATGCACACAAAGAGATATTTTTCTCTTCCTTTTCCTTCCAAATAGTCAGCCACTCATCCTCCCCTTCATCCCCTCATGTTGAATTTTTCTATAAATACAAGGAAGCTCTCAAAAGGCCATTTGCTCATTTTCTTACAAACCTTAAGTTCAGGAATCCTCAAGTTTCCTCTCTAGTTCTTAAGAATTCTTCTTCTTTTTCTTCATTTCTTCCAAGAGCCACCTCCCTCAACCACCACATCTCAATCCTAAATCACCACACAACCACTATCAACCTCTACTAAAACACTTAACCTTTCCACTTCTTAGACCAAATACTCAAGACAAATCTTCCTTCCTCTCCATTTCATCTTGGCTGAAAATCATCATGGCCCAAGGAAGAGTTTTTCTTTTCAGACCTTCTCAAGATCAAGCTCTTTTTCATTCATAAAGAAAAATACCTTTGGTAGGGAGTTGTTTTAAAGTTTTATTCTTTTCTTTTGAATCATTTTGGTTGGAATATTGAAATGTTGGTTCATTCCTTTTCTTCCTTTCTCTTTTTTGGCCTAAAGGTTTCCTTTTCTTTCTTTTATTTTTCAACCTTGATAGCCTTGTTCTTGAAAAATCATGGCTTGATGATGAGGATCTTGGATGTTGGTTGCAAAACCATTATTTACTTGACCTCTAAAGCTTGAAGGTTTCACTTCTAAGAGTTTTGGCAAATGAAGGTGTCACTTGGTTTTCTTTGATAAGTTTTACTTGAGCAAAAATAAAATGATATGTTTATGTTATCACTTAATCAACTTAAGTTCAAGACTTACCCCTTTCAACCTTAAACTTGATCAGTTCTAGAGTAATTACTCTAGATAGGAGTCTTGAGCATAAAAACTTAAAAGGAATAATTGGACATTCATTCACTTTACAAACCTTGAAGTTGATCAGTGTTTTAGAATTATTACTCTAAATAGGAGTTTTGAGCCTAGAACCTAAAGAAATAAGAGATGGAAATGCATTCATATTGATATTTGAAGTCTTTGTATCTCATATTTATATTCAAGCCTTGCACCTCATATTTGTTTCCAAGTTGTCACCTAAAGCTTGAAGATAAGAAATGAACTTGCATTCCATGTTCATATTTCTTGTCTAGCATGTTTATGTTTTAAGCCATCACGTAAACTTAAAGATAAAAAGAAAATGAACTTGGATTCTCATATTTATATTCAATCCTTGCATATCATATTTATATTTCCATTGCCATCACCTTATTATACCAAGATTAAAATGAGACTTGCATTTGCATATTTAAGCTTATGTCATCACCTAAATAATCTAGTATTCAAGACTTACCCCTTTCAACTTGCATGGGGATTTTGGTCCATGGAACATCTATATTTATAAATGTGATTTGGTTCTTCAAGGAAATGAGATCCTAATAAATGATGTATCGTTATCCTGTGAAAATGAAGTTAGTGTCTTACAACTTTTTCTTGAAACATATGCTTATTCTTAAAGTGTCAAAACATGGTTCACGTGACCAAAGTTTATTTAAGCCCTCTACCTTTGCCACTGAACTAAGGTTATTATTGGTGTTTCTATAAGGGTAAAGTTAATTATAAGTGTATTTCTTGAGCTAGAATTAATTCTAAGAAAGAACTAGTTACTAGAAATGCCTATCTTGTATATTTTTACATGCTCCTAGGAAATTAAAATTTAGTTCTATTCAAAACTTTCCAGATTCGATGTGTGCTGTATGAAATGTATTTAACATGAGAAAATCGTTATTATTAAAGTGTGATAATTATTTTTAGCAATTAAGGAAGCACTATTAACTAGAAAGAACAAAAAATGTGAACTCTAGGGCTCTTTAAAATGAAAAACATGGTTTCTGCCCAGCAAGTATTAATTAAGAAAAAGGGATGTTTACCACTTAGTAAATGTATAGGAATCACCCATAAATGGTTTAGAAATTAATTCTAGTATTATGGCAAAATTCAGTAATGAGAAAGGGTAAAAAACGTAACTTCTAGAACACTAAAATGACTCATTTTCTTTTCTGCCTAATTCTATCCAATATTGTTTAATGATGTTTTTGAGGTTAACAATTAATGAAAAACATTGTAATTGATCCCTTAGATGCATAAAAGAATAATACAAAAGTTAGGTTTACCCAATTTAGAGGTTCAATCAATTAAGAGATAACGAAAGTGCTTATTTTATGAGGTGATGTGATTTAAAGTACTTGAGAAATTATGTGATGATTAATGTTTGCATACATGGTTATTAGTTACAAGATTTATTGTGGCATGTTATGATTACACTTGGAACATTTAAAATGCATACATTGAGGTAATATGAAAGCATGGGACATTAAATGATATGTTTGTGTTTTTGCATCTAAGATAACATGCTAAGGTTAAGGTGACATAAAACATATGAAAATGATCCTCTAGACTCCCCGAATTAAAGGTCATGAGAGGTGATCCAATAAGGAAGTGATCCTTTGGACTCCCCGAATTAAAGGTTATGAAAGGTGACCTAGCCCTCTATCCCGTACTTAAAAGTCACGGGTTAACTTATCTTAGAGATAAGAGTATGCTAGTGATGACTAGTGAAGTATGAGCTCATAACCTAGGACTCTCAAAAGGCGAGAGTAACAGTGTAACATCTTAATTTTCAACCCAATACTCTTAGAACATATTTAGATTAACCATTAGTCTGTTACTCTTTTAGTCTTATTCTTTAAAATGTTTCTTTAAAATACTTAGCGGAAAATATGGGTAAAATATTTTTTGAAACATAAATGCAAGGTAAGAGCTTGTTCTGAGCTGAGTATAAGTGGTCTCTGACCACTAAATTTGTGGCATTTTGTTATTATACTTATGGAACTATTTTTACTCCGAAATTTTCAGAGAACCTTGTGGACATATTGAATTGTCTTTGAGAATTTTTATAGCATTGAATTTGATGGTTCGAAATGCAAAATAAATTTTGCTACCCATATGTTGAAATCTGCCATTGTGCTGAAAATGAATTAATGAAATAATGGCATCTTGTACTAGTATGACATGAGTACATGAATATGAATGTGAATAATTGAGCATGTGAGCTTATTGATAAAGCTGGCATACATAGATATGAATGCTTATTACAATTGCTCATATGTGAAAGGAAAGCATAAGACTATGTTTCTTGGGCTAGAGAAAGTAAATCCAGTTTGTCAGAGAAAGTAAACCTGACTACCAAGAAAAGTATAAGATTAATAATCCTTGGACGGGAGAAAGTAAATCTGGTCTGTCAGGGAAAGTAAACCCGACTACCCCTGAGTTAAGTCGAGAAAAGTAAACTTAGCTAGGAATAGGTCTGTGTGAGAATTGAAGAAAGTAAATTCAATGATCATGTATAGGAATGAGCTCAGTCCTAAAAAACAATCTATTACCCATTATTGCCACGCTGGGGACGGCGGTACGTAACGCATAGACGTGACAGAATTAGTCAAGGGCCAAGGCAAGTTGTACCAGTAAACTTTCTAAGTAATCCTTTGTCGTATATGCCAAGTGAAAAAGTTTAATATTGATATTGAGACTCATATGTTTAAGTGACTGAATGTTAAAAGTAACCCACTTTGGGAGTAAGATTTGGAACATTAAAAACAAACCATTATTATGTAATGCATGACCATTTTTTTTCTTAATAAATCGAAGTAACTGGGGCGATGACGATGAAATTATGATTATGTATTTGGGGAGTTATCCTACTGAGGATTGTATAATTCTCACCCCTATGTTTTTGTGTTCCGCTGTCATCTCCAGGGTGATGTAGAGAATCAAGGGACTGCTATGCAAAAGAACTCGGAAGTGCAATAGTGTAGTAGTTAATGCTTTTATTATGTTGTATTTAGTGGAATGGATATATGTGTAAATATGTTAGAGAACAAAGGTGTGTTAAAGCTCATAAAAGAGTTTCCCTTGTGTACTTAACACTGTATTAAATAAATATTTTGGTTTCATTGCTATATATTTCAGTAGAATTATGACCTAGTTTTCTTGCGAATCAATCAAAATGGCTATAGATATTTAAGAAAGGTCTGCTAATTTATAAGTAACAACTCTCGAGTTTGATATCATGACTTAAAGATGACGTTGTACTTGGAAGGATGTTACACGGGCTAGGGGGCATAAGGATCACCTATCATAACCTTTAATTCGAGGAGTCCATAGGAATATTTCCTTCTTTGAAATGCTCTACTGGTATCTAGTACACAGCGAATTGTCCACTTTGGCAAACTCCATATCAATACCCTCACGGATTTGCTTTGTCCCTACGGAAGCGGGAGAAATGCATCTTAGTACTATATCACATTTAAAAATCTTATGGAGTTTTCAAAAAAACTTTCTTAAGTCCTCAAATTTGACGGAAATTCGGGAGCATAACGGCGGTACACCGAATTTCCTTTATGCCACAAGAACTAATAGTGCATGTACTTTCACATTCAAAGTCCAAAATCAAAACAAATTATCAATGTCATACAACATATTTATTCATGGTACATGCATCAACACATCAGAACTTGAATTAATGAATTCATTAGATTGTTTATGCTATGGTGTCTTAAACTTTTAATCCTTTCAGATCTTAAACTTAAAATCTAATTAACTTAATGTTTGTTTCTAACCTTTGATGTACCTATAGGCTCTCAACTAATAATTCTCCCTAATACTTATGCCTAGCAGTAATTCTAATTAACATTATGCAGTTTTGATTTTCATGTTATTATAAGGTTCTAAAGGCTATGTCTTTGACTCTTTCTAAATTCCGTCTTCGCCTATAGTATTACAATCAATTCCTAAACCAATTATGAGAGATTCCTACACATATTCACTAATTATAAATCACTTTGACTATGATTAATTATGCTAGAATAGAATCTGGAAATTTTAATTTCTAAGTGTTCTAGAATTCTCATTTCTAATCGTTTCTAGTTACTTATTCTTCCTAACATTCACAAATCGACTCTAGCATCAATAAATCATAATTTTCACACATTCTAGCCTGTTAAAATCATCATCAAACTATAAGCAAAACATCAAGGCAGAATCGAAAATATACATCATCAAATCAAGCATAGGATTTCATTTTCAATATACATAAGTCACTAATTTCTCTTGGAACCATTTTAGGACTTCTAAATCTCTTTGGAAACTAACTTATTTCATTAAAATCATCATAGAATAAATAAGGGCAGCAACTATTTTAAATTGTTCATGGTTGAAATTTAAAACATAAAATCATGCTTGAAACATTCTTTGAGTTCACCTATGCTTAAGAAAATCCTAAGACATAGATTATTGGCACTTGTGGCTAGATGAAACTCACACCAAGCTCATCACCATCACATGGCCGAATTGTGCATTCAAGAGAATGCTCTGACATCCAACTTTTCCTTAAGATAAAGGGACAAGTCTTTGAGCTCTAGAATCTTTAAGTGATAACAAGAGTATAAACATGCTATGTGCTTCATTTTATTTTTCATTAGAAAAGTAAGGTAAGGGCTTAAAATAAATATGAGATGCAACTTCATTTTTATCTTTAAATTTTAGGTGATGACTTGAAAAGTAAATATGCCAGACAAGGAAATGTAAACATGAATGCAAGTCCAATTCTTTATTTTAGTGCTCTAGGCCCCTTAGAGTATTCACTCTAAATCAACAATCAACTTTAAGGTTGAAATAGGTAGGCGTTGAGTTAATTATTTAGATGATATGAAAATGCAAGCTCTTGTTTTAATCTTTAAGTTTTTGGTGATGGCTTGAAAAGTAAACATGCTAGGCAAGAAATGTAAATATGAATGCAAGTTCATTTTTATATAATTACTAGAGCTCATACAAGACTTTAAAGAACCAACATCTTCATCCCAAACTTAATCTCATCAAGATAAGGAAAGCTCTAGAGTTCTAGGTACCAAGGTTTCAATGAAACCTTATGGCATGAACATCATCATCAAGCTCAAGGAAATAGGTTCAACGGAAGACAAAACATAAAGGAAAGGAAAAAGGGCCGAAACCAAAAGGGAATGAAATTCACCATATTCTTTATTTTATGCCCAAAAGCTCCTATTTAGAGTAAACTCTAGAACCTGCCGGCCAAGTTTAAGGTTGACAAGGTAAGCTTTGGGCTTTTTGAAAACCTTGTGATCATTTTCTATAAGGTAAAATCATTAGTGAGCTAAGTAGCATTTTTAATAAAACTTTAAGAAAACAAAACTCAAGCTTTAGAGGCCTCATTGTGATGAACTCAAGTCATCATCTAGAGACACTCATTGTCAAGCCATCATGGGAAGTAGCTTAGGCCTTGAAGGCCGAAATGAGAAAGGAAGGAGAAAGAGAAATTGAAAAGGAAAACCCAAGAAAGTTCATCAAAATAACATTTCAATCCAAGAACAAAGCATATCCCAGTAAAGGAATGATTTTAGAACAAGCTCCCTACCAAATGAAGAAGGTGAAAACTCGGTTCTTTGAAGGTAAGAATGAGAAGAAAATGTTCTTCCAAGGTGAGGAAGAATTCGGCCAAGGTGATGAAAAAGAAAGGAAGTGCTTTTGTGTGAGCTTGGTTTTTTTGGGGATGAAAGGTTATGTGTTTGATGATTGATCCTTGGTGTTCGTGAGGTGGTTTGATGCTATAAGGAGGTAGCTCTTTAATGTAGATGAAGAAGATGAAGAAGTTGAGAAGAAGAACTCTTGAACTTTTGAGAGTAAAAGGAAGAACTTGAAGTTGCTCTTGAAAACTCAAAGCTTAGCAAAGGATCTAAAGGTTCTTACAAGTTCATTTGCATGTGTATTTATAAGGAAATGAAACAAATGGAGGATGAATGGAAGGAAGGTATACCGTGGCCAATCCTTATGTTCCATGAGGTGAGAGGTTTTTTCTTTGAAGCATGGTTGGAGGTGTGGTTGGAGGTGTGGTTGGAGGTAAGGTGGGTATGGCTCAAAGCATGGTCTTTTGATTGTAGGAATTCAAACATGTAATGGATAATGTGTAACATCCTAATTTTTAACCCAATACTTTAGAACATATTTAGGTTAATCATTAGTCTGTTATGTCATAGTTTCCTCTTTACTTTAAAATACTTAACGAAAAATACAGGTAATTTTTTTTTTTGAAATGTAAAAGCAAAGTGACAATCGTGCAACATGATGAACAATGAAACGAACTATGAAGCGTAAAGGCAATAAAACACAAATCCAAATAAACACGTCATGAACATCCGATCATAAAGCGTGTAATTGCACAACACAATAAAACAAACTGCATAAATAGATATATAATATGCCCACCCAAGAAAAGCGGGACTTAGTTTAGTACAACATAAAACGAATACAACTAAAACAGAAATACATGGAAATATGAAAAAGGGAAACACCCACACCCTAGTACAACTAAAATGGGTAACCTTTCCGAACAAAAGAAAGCTACCCTAATCTACGTATGGTGTGTACAATATCACTCCTTAAGCACCTCTACTACTGGTAGTTCGGGTAGGGTGGGACATAGTCGATCCAAGGATGAAGTTCATTTGGAGTGGGCAATCGCTGTGGCTGGACATGAGCTCTTCTACGGGGAAGCATGGACTGCCTCTGAGCCAACCTCGGCTGCATGACCATCTCCTCACTACCCTCTACCCTTAGCGGGGGAGTAGGGGTAGAGCTCTCGGAGTAAGGATGGGGGTCCTCCGATGGATCGGTCTTCGAGAAGTATGTACGCGGCACATAGTCGGGGTAGTCATGCACGGACGAGGTGGCGGTGTGCATACGGAGCACCCTCTTGTTATGTGTGCGGGCACACTCAAAAACTCGATCGTCGTCGCCATATGATGCTGTCGGGGAGAAGCGATGAGTATGTACAGGGTAGGCGAAAGGTCATCCAACGAACATGAAGACACGAACAGTGCATCGACCCTCAAAATGGTACAATCCATGCTCCGGATTATGGTGCACTTCCCACGTCGGGGAATCCACAAAAACCACGAACGTCGCCATCTAAAGACGTGACAGGAAGAAAAGATAGAGGGAGTGAGAATCTTGCTAAAGAAACTCAGTAGGGCAACCTCCTATCGAGGTGTCATCATCTACGTCCTTAGGAACCTTGGGTTTAGTGTATGAAATAAGTGAGCATGCATCAAGTTCATTTTTAAGCTTCAAAACATAGTTAGCCAAGGCCTGTTCATTTTAGAATGATTCTTAGTGTCATGAATGTAACAGAGTAAAGAATGTATGCATGGTGCTACTTAATGCAAGAATATTAATCATAACATCAAGAAACATCATAATAGTGGCATAAAGTGGCAATTTAAATCTCATGTAGGAAGACTTTTGTGATATAATCATCATACTTTACTTTCTCACAGGGCCACCCTACAAAGACATTCATTTTGGGGGTGCTCGGCCGAATCGGTGTCACCCAGAACGTGTCACATCTCTAGGTTATGAGCTCATACCTAACTAGTCGTAACTAGTTCTTACTTATCCCTTACCGATAAGCGTCTCATAAATAAATCCCGACTCTCTAGTACGGGCTAGGGGGCATTTTCTTGGGGGTGCTCGGCTGAACCGATATCACCTAAGAATACATCTTGGTACCGATGTCACCTAAGAATACATCTTGGTACCGATGTCACATGAGTTCTTTGGAGGTGCTCGGCTGAACCGGTGTTATCCAAGAACACATCTTAGTACCTCATCTCTTTTAAAGAAAATTGTCATAGGTTTTTCAAAAACTTTCTATGTCCCCAAATTTGTCAGAAATTCGGCAGCATAACTACAGCTCATCGAATTTCTTCCATATTTACTTTATGCCATATAAACAAATAGAACATGTATCCTCAATCATAATTTCACACGTATACATAATCATTCTTAAATAAAACATACATTCTCATGTAACATTAGAGCTCTTTATGCTCTTGAGCCTATGGTGTCTTATGCTTTGACCCTTATGGGCCTTAAACTTGAGATATAATTATCCTATCGTTCTCTATCAACCTCTTATACACCTAAGGATTCACAACTGATAATTTTTACTGGCACTTATGTCCATTAATAAATCTGGGTAGCATCATACTCTAAGGGCAGAATTACATTTTTATGATTACGGGGTTCTAACACTTATGTTTTATACCTTTTCTCGGTTCCGTCTTCGCCTAAGGCACTATGAATTAAATCTAAACCATTTATGAGGTATTCCTATGCCTATAGGCTAATTATAAATCATGTTTACTACATTATAGGGGTGCTGGGCAGAATCAGAAAATTAAATGTTCTAAGAGTTCTAGAATTGCATTTTTACGGTTTTCTAGTTACTAGTTTCTCTATGGGTGCTAAAATTCAATTCTACATCAAATGTTACCAAGTTTTTCATAAATAAACAATCCTAATCTGATTATTATCATACTAAAATAGTTTTGCAAGTGTCTAAAAACAAATGGGTCAAAACTATGCTAAAGCTTAACTCATTATACATAATTTTAACACATTCCAACATACCAAAACAACATCATTCAGCAGCAAACATATCATGACAGAATCAAATCCATATATATTCACATCATGCATAAAATTTCATTTTTAACAAGTATAAGTTACTAGTTTCTCTTGGATTCATTTTAGGACTTCTAAAACTCTTTGAAAACTAACTTATTTCACTAAAATCATCATAAACCAAACAAGGGTAGCAACCATTTGAGTTAGCTCAAGATTTAAAATTTAAAACGTAAAATCATACTTGAAATATTCTTTGTGTAACGCCCCGATTTTCTGTCTGAGTGGAAAATGACCGAAATGCCCCTGAGGTCATTTTTCGCCTAAATCGAGGATGGCCGACCCGGCAGTCCTCGAAGGGCCAACTCAATGTTTGAAGGGGATTGAATGACCCTTGAGTGGTTCCGGAGGCGAAAGTCTCATTTTCCGCAGTTTCGGGTCAAATTGACCAAAATACCCCTGTAGCGTTTTACGTGGGTAAAGGTGCCGTTTGAGCCCGGAACTTTCCTCAGAGGTTTAAAAACATGTTTTCATGTGTCTAGAGGTCTCTGTTCAAGTCCCGGTGGTCCCGTGCAGTTTTAGTGCAAAATTACGATTTTGCCCCTAGAATAGTGCTTTTGAGCTTAACGACGTAATTAAGCAAACCTAAGCAATATTAGGCTCTAAACGAAGATTAATTTATTTCCCTAATTAATCCAGAGCCAAAATAATTTATTAAAGTTAATTAGAACCTAAAATTGCTTAGATTAAACTTAAATCCCTTTTTAGAACTCAAGACTCCTAGTCTTGGAATCTTAAATAGTGTTTTCTCTCTCCAATTCCTTAAATCAAGGAAATGTGTCTAGAGTTGTTTAAACTCTAAATTGAGGATTTAACTCACTAATGGTGCAAGACCACTCCTTAATTATGTCTAGACCACCTTAATTACCCATTTCCTTTACCTAAACACTTTCTTACAAATTCCTAATCTTAAGCATAATCAAAGATACACCTAAACACAACTCTAAACCACAATTAAAATGCAAAGAACCCTCCCCCATGGGCTGATGCATATTCGGCCATCTCTCTCCAATTACCACACATATTAAATTGTTTTCTCACTCAAAAAGCCATGCTTGAGCCATACCTTGAGCCATACCTCACCTTGCTTTGAACCATACCTCACCATACCTCAAGAACACATTATCTCACCTCATGGAACTCATGGAATGCCTCCAATCTGCACCTCATGGCCGAAGCTCTTCATCACCATGAGCTCCCTCCATTTGTTTCATTTCTCTATAAATAGAATGCCTTGAGGAGCTTGGACCACTTTTAGATCATTTGCTAAGTTTAGGAAACACTCAAAGCTTTTCTTTTCTCTCAAAGTTCTAGTTTTCTTCAAGTTCTTCAAGCTCTTCAAAGTTCTTCATCATCTTCATCTTCTTCTTCCATCTTCAAGTTCATCACACCAAGTAGGGATTTTCTTTCATGTATTCTTTTCTTTAAAGTTCTTGTTTCAAGCTTGATGTTCATAGTTTCTCTTGTTTCTCTTTAGAACTTCATTTCCACTCCTTCTTCCTTTTCATTTTCGGCCATAGGCCTTGGAGAACAAAGGAATGAGAGCTTGATGATGAGAGTTTCATGATGATGTTCATCACTTGAAACAAACTCTAGAGCTTGATCTTTGTTCTTGAGCAAAAATGTTTTTAGTTTTTCTTTTCTTGAACTCTTAAGAACTTTAGCTTTGATGATGTTTTTAAATGGCTCTATGAACTCAATGATGAGGACTCATGATGTTGGTGTTAATATATCACCAAGATCATGAACTCTAGAGTTTTAAAATGTTCCTTTTTCTTCTTGATGATTTCGGCCATTTCCTTAAATTTTCTAAGCTTCATGGTTTGATTTCCTAAAAATATTATGTTAAGTTTTAAAGAACTCTAAGCTTGACTTTACCTTGTTTGGATGAGTTTGGGTTATGGTTTAAATTCCTTTAAAGTCTTGTTAAGAGCTCTAGAAAGATGAAATGAACTTGCATAATTTATTTTATGCTTGCATTCATATTTACATTCTTGCTATGCATCTTTACCTTCTAGCTATCACCTAAGAACATAAAGATTAAAATGAAACTTGTATCATCACTTAACTTAATTCTCGAAGCCTTTCTATTTTGGCCTTAAAGTCGATTGTTGTTGGGCCTAGAGCACTAAAATAAAGAATTGAACTTGCATCATCACCTAATTAATATCTCGAATGCCTATCTATTTCGACCTTAAAGTCGATTGTTGTTGGGCCAAGAGCACTAAAATAAAGAATTGAACCTTGCATGTTTACTTTCAAGCTTGCACCTCTAAGTTTATGCCTCGCATATTTACTTTCAAGCTTGCACGTTTAAGTTCATGCCTTGCATATTTAATTCATGTCATCACTTTATTTTGTAAGCAAGATTAAAAATGAAAAGCATGAGCACGTTTATTTTATGTCGTAACTTAAGAACCTAGAGCTCAAAGACTTGCCCATTTCATTCCAAGTTAAAGCTTAATGTGAATGCATTCCTTGAATGCATAATTTCGGCCAAGTAGTGATGATGGACTTGCAATGAGTTTTCATCTAGCTACAAGGACCAATAGTCTATGTTCTAAGTTTTCCTTAAAGCTTTACTAACCTTTTCAAGGTTATGTTGTCATGAGATATGACTTTACTCCCTTTTAGGAGATGAAATATATTTTGGTCATTGACCTAAGGCTTCTCTTAGCCTCTTGATGAATTAAAATTATTTGCAAAGAGTTTTAGAAATTCTAAATTGATTCCAAGAGAAACTAGTTAACTTATGTACCTAGAAATGTCAATTTAACTCTCTTATTGAAGTTAAATGTTTTCGGTCCTGATATGATCAGTGTGATGCGGTATGATGATGTTTTGATGTGTTGGAATGTGTGAAAATATCATATGATGATGTAAAAGCGATCCTATGCATGATAGGTAAGAAACTAGCTAACTAGAAATACCGTAAAGCTAGAATTTAACATAGTTTTGACCCATTTGTTTATGGAACTTTTCCAAACTGTTTTAATGGGGACATAATCAGATTTAGATTGTTTAGACATGAAAAACTTGGTATCATTTGAGTTAGAATTGAATTCTAGCACCTATGGGGAAACTAGTAATTAGAAAACCGTAAAAATGCAAATGTAGAACTCTTAGAACATTTAATTTTCTGGATTCTGTCCAGCACCCTTACAACATGATAAACATGATTAATAATTAGTCCTTAAGCATAGGAATGCCTCATAATTGATTTAGATTTAATTCATAACGCCTTAGGCGAAGACGGAACCAAGAAAGGGTCTAAAACGTAAGTTCTAGAACCCCGTGAACACAAGTTAGAGGATTTGCCCTATGCTATTCAGATTTAAGTATGAACATGAGGATTAGGAATGATGATTAAACATGAGCCCTTAGGTGCATAAAGATATGAGCGACGGATGTAGAGAACTATATCTCAAGATTAAGACCCGTAAAGGTCAAAGCATAAGCTACCGTAAGGGTAAGCGTTTGGATGTTTTATGATGATGATGATATTCATATGAGGAATTCATGAGGATATATGTTTTATTACGAGAACAACTTGAGCATGTGATCTCTGATGAGAGCGTATAGTATTGATGTGTTGATGCTCCCGCCACGATGCGTTATGTAAAATTATGATATTATGATGCTTATGATGCATACGATGAATATGATGCCTTATGTTGATGTTGAATGGCTATGCATGCTCCATATGTTTCGTGGCATAAAGCAAGTTTGAAGGAAATCCGGTGTATGCCGTTATGCTGCCGAATTTCCCATCAAACTTGAGAATTTGAGAAAAGTTTGTGAAAACTCCTAGGTGACACCGGTTCGGCCGAGCACCCCAGGATAGGTTCTGGGTGACACCGGTTCGGCCGAGCACCCCCAGAACAGATGTGACATAGTACTGAGACGCATTTCTCCCGCTACGGTGGGGAGGAAACAAATCCGTGAGGGTATTGACATTGAACTTGCCAAAGCGGACAATTCACTGTGTACTAGATACCAGTAGAGCATTTCAAAGAAGGAAATGATCCTAAGATAGGTGATCCGAGAAAGTTATGTATACCCCCTCTATTAGCCCATATTAAATCTAGTGACGACTAGTTAGGAATGAGCTCATTCCTAGGCGATAAGTGAGATGTAGTTTGGTGACCAGATTATCGCCGGGCCGGTGAATCGGTTGGACTTTTGGTGGATATGTTAAGAGGGTGGTCTTTAAGAAAAAGAACTTAAGAGTTTTATTTATAAGAAAGATATCACATGAAAGTTACTATGCCTCTTCATGCCACATATATGATTTATGTTTCCTTATGATGTGCCCAAGTATTACGATTTTCGTGTTAATGTGCATATGGTATTGTCATGCATTCATCAAATATCTGTTGCATTCATGTCATTAAGACACATACTAAAAGACACCCACTTCGGATAAATAGATTTGTAAAGCCTAAAACCAATCCTTATGCATGTACACCTTTTTCATAATTAAAACCGAGGTGGTTGGGGACGATGACGATGACACTAGTGTTAGAGTCGGGAATCCCTACTGAGAATCTCGAATGAGTTTCTCATCCCTTCCTTTTCTTCCGTGTCGTCTCTAGACGAGGATTACAACGAGGCTCGTGACTTCTTTTGAGGCGCGCGCTTAAGGGACACACTAGCAGATGGAGCAGAGGGTCGCTGCGGAGGCATAGATAGCTTAACTTTTGGGTTGACACTTATCTAACCTCATAGGTGGATAAGGATGACTTCACCTATATGGGCATGTTTTGATGTAAATGATGGTACAATGATGTTAGTAGTCTATGTATCTACGAAGATGTAATGATATTATGATTGTTATGTATAATACTATGTTTCATGATTATCAATGGTGTGGTTACTTTTTCTTGCACGTGATGGTTATGACGAACGTTAGGTTAGTCTTGTGACTCGCGTTTTGCTTTCAAGTTTCAAAAAGAAAAATTTATTCGTATTTTCCGCTAAGTATTTTAATGAAAGGTTGTAAGGAATGAGACTAAAAGAGTAATAGACTAATGATTAACCTAAATATGTTCTAGAGTATTGGGTTAAAAATTAGGATGTTACACTTTGAGTACTCCTACGCTTAAGAAAATCCCAAGGCATAGGTTATGGGCACTTGTGACTAGATGAAACTCATGCCAAGCTCATCATCATCACATGGTCGAATTGTGCACTCAAGGGAATGCTTCCATAACCAAACTTTAACTTGTGATCTGAGGGCAAGTCTTTGAGCTCTAGGTTCTTTAAGTGATGACAAAATATAAACATGTCATGCATTCCATTTTATTCTTCATTATAAAGTAAAGTGAGAGCTTCAAAGTAAATATGAGATGCAAGAACTTAAAACATAAATATGAGGAGCTAGGAATATAAATATGCAAGACTTGAAAATAAATATGCCAAACTTGAAAGTAAATATGCAAGTTCATTTTATCTTTTGGGATTTAAGTGATGACTTGAAACATAAATATGAATGCAAGTCCGGTTCTTTATTTTAGTGCTCTAGACTCCACAATAATCGACTTTAAGGCCGAAATAGGTGAGCTTTGAGATTAATTATTAGGTGATATGAGAATGCAACTCTTGTTTTAATCTTTACGTTGTAGGTGATTAGCTCAAAATTAAATATGCTAGGCAAAGAAAATAAATATGAATGCAAGTTTATTTTACATTCTTCACTAGAGCTCTTGCAAGACTTTAAAGGAACTTAAACCTCAACCCAAACTTATCATAGCAAGATAAAGTGAACTTTAGAGTTCTTTGTTCCAAGGTGTCAAAGAAACCTTATGGTTTGAACATCATCATCAAGTTCAAGGAAATGGATCAAGAGATCAAAATAACTAACAACCAACATTATTCAAAATAAAACCTTGAACACCAAAGAAAAGGAAGACAAGGCCGAAGCCATGAAGAGGAAAAGAACAAAACTTTAAACTCTAGAGGCCATGATCTTGGTGTCACATAAACTCCAAAACCGAAAATAAACCTTCAAAACTGAAACCAAAACAAGAAGAGGAAAAGGAAAAGAAACCGAATTCAAAAGGAAAAGAAAGAAAAGTAACCAAACTTGTTTCAAGAAAAAGGAATGATCAAGATATGTTAAGATCAAAACCAAGTTTCAAGCTTTAGAGGTTTCTCAAATGATAATCATGAGTTCATTATCTTGAAACCTCATCATTAAGCCATGGTTTTTCTTCCAAGATAGGCCATCATGGCCGAAACAAAAAGGAAGAAAAAGGAAACTAAGAAACCGAAAAAGAAGGAAAAGAGAAGGAAAGGAGAACTAAAAGGTTCACGAGAAACCATGAAGCACATAACCAAATAACAACTTTTAATGAATGAAACACTTGAAAGAGATCCCTAACAAGTGAAATGAGGTTGAAGAAGATGAACAGGTTGAAGAAGAACTCTTGATCTTAAGAGAAAAAAGGAAAGCTTTGAGTGCTCTAGGAAACTAAAACTTAGCAAATGACTAAAGGTGGCTCAAGTTCATCCAAGTGTGCTATTTATAGAAAAACAAAACATGAGGGGTGAAAATGGGGGGGGGGGGGGAATGGCGCCATTTCTAGGGGAGGAGGTAGGAAGAAATATCTCTTGGTTATGTCATTTCAAGGTAAGGTATAGACATGGGTTTAGGTATAGGTTTAGGCATAGTGTAGGCATGGTTCTTTGAGTGTGTGAGTGAACAAATTTGTGATGCAAGAGGAGATGAGGTGGTGCCACTTTTTAGGGGATCCAAGGGGAGGAAAATCTTTCATTTAATTGTGGTTTAGAGGTGTGTTTAGGCGTAGCTTTGATTAGGCTTAGGATTAGGAACTTCTAAGTAGGTGTGTAAGTGAAAGGATAGGTAATTAAGGCTATGTTAAGGAATGATTAGTGAGCATTCTAGCTCATTAGTGGGGTCAAAATCATACTCTAGCTAGGCTCCTTGGAGTATGGAGAGTGAATAGTAAAAACACTATTTAAAATTCTATGTTCTAGAAACTTGAGTTGTTAAATGAAAAAAGGGGTTTTGAGTTTAATCTAAGCAATCTTAGGTTCTAATTAACTTTAATGACTTATTTTGACTCTAAATTAATTATGAAAATTAATTAATCTTTGATTAGAGCCTAATATTGCTTAGATTTGCTTAATTACATTATTAAACTCAAATAGCACTATGCCAAGGGCAAAATCGTAATTTTACACAAAAATTGTCCGGGATCACTGGGACTTAAACAGATACTTTTAAATACATGAAAACGTTATTTTAAGCCTTTGAGAAATGTTTCGGGCTCGAACGGCACCTTTACCTGCGTAAAACGCTATAGGGGTATTTTGGTCATTTTGACCCGAAACCACAGAAAACACAGTTTTCATTCTGAAACCACTCAAGGACCATCCAATTCCCTTCAAACATTGAGTTGACCCTTTAAGGACCGCCGGGCCGGCTATCCTCAAATTCCGAGCAGAAAATGACCTCAGGGGAATTTCGGTCATTTTCTCTCAGACAGAAAATCGGGGCGTTACATAATGGAGGGAAGAATGGCACCGGTTTCTTTCAATGAGGGAGGAGACGTTTCTTTCATTTGATTGTAGTTTAGTGATGTGTTTAGGTATATCTTAGATTAGGCTTAAGATTAGGAGTTGCTAAGTAAGTTTTTAGGTAACTAATTAGGTGATTAAGGGTATCAGGACATGATTTAGAGAGTGTTCTTGCTTCATTAGTGAGATTAAAACTCATTTTCATGTGTAAACAATTGTAGACACAATTCCTTAATTTAGGAAATTGAAGAGAGAAAACACTATTCAAGATTTTATGACTTGGAATCTTGATTTTTTAAAAAGAGATTTAAGTTTAATCTAAGCAATTTTAGGTTATTAACTTTAAAAAATTATTTTGACTCTACATTAATCATGGAAATTAATTAACCTTCGATTAGAGCCTAGTATTGCTTAGATTTGCTTAATTCTGTCATTAAGCTTAGAATCACTATTCTAGGGGCAAAATCGTAATTTTACATAAAAACTGGCCGAGACCACTGGGACTTAAACAGACATGCCCAAACTTGTAAAAACATCATTTTAAATCTTTCAGGAATTTTTTCGAGCTCAAGCGGCACATACCCCCGTAAAAATACTATAATGGCATTTTGATCATTTGTCCCGAAAACTTAGAAAAATAGATTTTTCTACTTATTAACATTCATTTACATACAATTCACTTCAAACATTGAGTTGACCCTTTGAGGACTGCCAAGTCGGCTATCCTCGAATTCCGGATGAGAAAAAACCTCAAGGGCATTTTGGTCATTTTCATTCAGACAGAAAAATGGGGGTGTTACAAATTGGGTGGCCCCAAATAAGAGAAAGAAATGGTCTAAGTCACCTAAAAGATAAAAGAAATTCATGTTATGATTACTATGATCCATGAGCATCACTTATGTTTCCATTTAGTATGTTGCACCTTGCATTGACATGCATTTCATGATGAGGCATGATGTATTCAAACATCCAAGACTCAAAGTAAAATGAATGGGCCTCAGTAAATGACATTTTAGAAACTTAATAATTGAACCTTATCCATACTTACTATTTCATAATGAAACTTGAGGTTCCGGAAGACGTAAATGATGACACCAGGATAGAAGGACACCCTATTGAGATTCTTTATCAAGTTTCTCACTCCCTTTATCTTTTCTTTCCATCGTGTCTTCAGAGGTCGATGGTGACATTCGTGATTTACATTAACGCGCCCACTTGGGAGATGCACTATGATGCTGCCTATCGGTCATATTACTTTGTGGGTCGTTGTGCTGTTTGTCTTTTTGTAAACATGGACCTCCCCTTTACACACCCAGTTTCTAGTTTCCAGTTATCTCCTGCTTCCCCTTTTGGCGATGACCTCGTCTTCGAACACGCATGTCCTCACGAGGAGCGGACTCGTCGTACCCAGTCGGCTACTTTTGCCATCCGTGACTTCCCAGAGTACGTGCCCCGTTCCTCTACGGCTCATTCGGAGACGGATCCATCTGAGGACTCATCTACCCAGGTGCCATCCGAGGGTTCTTCCTCTACCATGCCCTGTCATGGAGCCAAAGCCCGACCTGTGCACCGTTTGGCTACCCCAGCCGAACTGGCTCAGTGGGTTGGATATGTTCCTTCCTCTTAGGGCGGGTAGTAGTAGGAGCTAGCAATAGACTTGGTAGTGCTTGTACATATAGTCGAAATAGGATAGCCTTCTTTTGCTTTTGAGGTTATCTATTTTAGGTGCACTCTAGTGGGCGAGGTTTTCTAATCTATGCATTTTATGTTTTCTATGTATTTCCATTCGGATGACTGTACTTATGCTACTATTCTACTTGGTGTATGACAGAACCTTTATTATATATATATAACATGATGGTTATTATGTATGATCTTGTAATTTTATTCATAGCATGTATGGCTTCTTATTATCATTCATGAACCAAATGAATACAATGTTCTTCTTATGCGCGGTTCATGTTTTCATCTCTTATTTCAAAAAAAAAAATTTACCTATAATTTCACTAAGTATTTTCTAAAAGTTAGAATTAAGAACTAGAACAAAAGAGTAACAGCTAATAATTAACTTGAATACGTCCTAGGCGTGTTAGGTTAAATGTTAGGGTGTTACATTTTGGTATCAGAACAGTTCAGTTCTCATGGAGCCTAAGGATTAGACTGACTATGCTTCTTAAGCGCAATGCGATAGATATGTCATGTGTAGTTGCTCTATCAATAGGATGAGCTTAAGGATTAGAAATGCATGATCACTGTATGTTATACGTGCCATGGTAACTAACCCACTTTACATAGAGTGTTGAGCCTGATCATCTCAGTATTTGCTGTTTTGTGTACATAGGAACCAATGGCACGTCGACAATAGAATAGGACTACGACCCCTTGTATGCAGGACAACGAGATTGCTGAAGCCCTCCGCAATGTAGCTAGGACCATGAGGGCAATGTTCGAAAGGATGGACCAAGACGGCCAGGCTGATGTTGGTCGTGGTCACAATGTTGTTGAGGTCCTCGAGCACACTCATTTTGGGGAATTTCGCAAGGCCAACCCACCTCCATTCAAGGGAATCCTGAATTTGAATCATGCCAATGAGTGGATCAAGAGCATGGAGAATATTTTCACTGTGATTCCGTGCACAGAGGTGCAGAAGGTGACTTTCGCCACATACATGTTGGAAGGAGATGCAAGATTCTGGTGGACCTGTGCTCAACAACTATAGGAAGCAGCCGGTATCAAGATCGACTGGGAGCTGTTTAAAGCTCACTTCTACAAAAAGTACTTCCTGGAATCAGTAATGAATGTGAGGGACATTGAGTTCATGCAATTGACTCAAGGAGGCATGAGCATCTCCCAATATACTACCAAGTTCAAGAACTCATCAAATTCTCGAGGATATACCAAGGGAACCCTGATGAGTACTGGAAGTGCGTTAAGTATGAGTCCCAGCTGAAGGCCGAGATTAATGTTGCGGTGGCCCATTTGGAGGTCAGGGACTTCCCTACCCTGGCCAACAAATGCCGCATCATTGAAGACGACCAAAAGAAATTGAGTACATCAAAGGCCGATAGGTATGTGAAGAAGCTAGCACCACAAGCCCTAAAGTTCAAACTGCAACAAAGACCACAGTCCAGGCCACCGTTCAAACCACAAGGCCCTCTGAGAGACTTCAACCAAGGAAGGAAAAATGACAACAAAGGGAAGACACCGTAGAGGGCCTAAGCCACACCTCTGAGGCCTACACCTGCTACTGTATATGCCAAGCATGGGAAATCTTATGGAGACCTGCCCTGTTAGGCAAGCCTGGGTATTTGCTACCGATGTGGGAAGCCCAACTACTACTCATGGAAGTGTACGAAAAGAAACCTGATGACTCCCAACCCTAGCCGCAATGCAAAGGGAAGGTCTTCACCCTCAATGCTGAAGAGATGACGACATCACAAAACCTCATGGAAGGTCAGTGTGAATTTTGGCTGGAAGAAGTAAAGTTTTTAGGGCATGTAGTGTCAAAAGGAGGTATTGCTGTTGACCCTAGTAAGGTGGAGGCTATGATGAACTGGGAGAAACCTATCACGGTAATGGAGGTTAGAAGCATTTTGGGTTTGGTAGGTTATTACTGTTGGTTTATTAAGGGATTCTCCTAGATCTCTTTACCCTTTGACCAAGCTTACTAGGAAGAAGCCTCTTTTACTTAGACTCCAGAGTGTAAAAAGAGCTTCCAAGAGTTGAAACAGAAGTTAGCCTCAACCCCAATTTTAGTATTGCCTGACCCCAATGTACCATTTGAGGTATATTGTGATGCTTCCGGGAAAGGCTTAGGTTGTGTATTGATGCAAAATAGGCAAGTTGTAGCCTATGCGTCTAGACAACTCAAGCCCTACAAGGAAAACTGCCCCATCCATAACCTAGAGTCAGCTATTGTACTGTTCGCTCTAAAGGTATGGAGGCACCATTTGTATGGAGTAAGGTTCAAGGTGTTCTCCGATCATAAGAGTCTGAAATATCTCTTTGATCAGAAAGAACTGAACATGAGACAGAGGAGGTGGATGGAGTTTCTAAAAGACTATGATTTTGGGCTAAACTACCACCCTGGCAAGGCCAATATAGTGGCCGATGCCTTAAGCAAGAAGTCATTGCACCTATCCCACATGATCGTTAAGGAGGTGGAGCTGATCAAACATTTTAGAGACCTAAACCTAGGAATGACCTTGACTATTAAGAGCATAAAGGCGTGCCATCTTAGTGTGATAAGTGACTTTAGGAGAAGGATCACTCAAGCCCAACAAGAGGATAAGGAGTTTCGGGAAACACTAGAGGCAGTATGGAATGGAAAATTAAAGGGTTTTACACAAGATGACTGTAACACACTAAAAATTAGTTAAAAATTAATTTGAGCTTTATTAGTCGTAATTTCAAAAATCTGATAGTTTTAACAATGATGAGGACAGTCCAACAGTTTTGTAAAAAAAAAATATGAATAGTGTTTTGAGGGCCCCGCAGACCTATCGAGACAGCCGAAACCATAGAATTGAGACCTGAATGTGCCCAAAACTAAGAAATTATAGGATTGAGATTAGAAATGATAAAGAATGAGAATTTTAGGCCTGAAATTAATTTTCAGGCAATGTTTGATTATCCCGTACGATATTTTACCTCTTCGGTAAAATTTTGGTGTGTAATTTTTAACACTAAAAACTAATTAGATCTCTACAAAAAAAATGGCCTTATCCCTTTAAACTAAATGAATGGCTAAGATTCAATCTTGAATTACAAGATTGAATCATAGCCATCCAATATATTTTCTTAGATTAGGATTTATCTAGTTATGACATAAAGTATTCAATCATTTATTACAAGATAAATATGACCAAACTTCTTCTCCAAGAAATTTTTCATCCTCGGTAGAAACCACACAGCAGAATGTCCATTTCCTTCTTCATCAAAACCTTGATTTCAACCTCAAAAATCCTAAGCCAAACCTTGGTAAAATCAAAATCTTCCTTCACCAAAATTGTTCTACACTTCAATCTCTACAAAAATAACCGATTAGAATCTCTAAACCTTATCTTACTACCTCATCCTTCACTGATTTGAGGAGGGTTTGAGTGTGTTTTAAGAGGTTTGGAGTGAAGAATTTCCATCTTGGAACAAGCTAGAGACAAGGATACAATAGCTCCCAAGAGTAAGGTTTTCTTTGGCCTTTTTCTTTCAAAATTTTTCCGAGAATTTCTAACTAGTTTTAATCTAAAATTTCTAGTTAATTTGGCTGATATTATGTTGATATTGATGTATGAATTTTGGTGAAGTGTTTGGATGAGGTTAGAAATATCATTTTGTCAAAAGATATTGAGTGATACTTGCTGGATTTTCGGTTTTCTTACAAGCAGTGTGTGATCACTAATTTTCTAGGCTTGTTGTGTGCATTTTCGTGATCTGGAAAAAATATATGTTGGAGCTAACATCTTGACCTAGTCCCAAAAATTTTCTTGGGTTCTAATTTTGAGTCAAACTGCTTTAAAAAAAATCAAGAATCGAAATTAAGCCTATGCTACCTGAAATGCTAGAGCAGAAGCTGTAAATTTTGCTAATTTTGTTACCATACCAAATGATGGAATTATCACTTGAAACTTTTATAGACTATTAGAGACATATTGAGGTTTTACTAGAATATTTATTTAGAATTTTCTGGGTTCAATTGCTAGGGTTAAAAATTATGAATTTTGGTTCTTGAGCTGAGGTTAAGTGGTTTCTGACCACCAAATTTGTCTAATTTTGTTAACATAGTTAGAGAACTATTTTTACTCTGAAATTTTTACAGAACCTTGGGGATACATTGAGGTGTCTTGAATAATTTTTATATCCTCTGAAATGATTGTTTTATGTGCAAATAAATTCGTGCCACAATAGTGTGAAATCTGCCATTGTACTGGAAATAAATTGATGCTTTGAATTGATGAAATAATGGCATTTTGTACTAGTATGACATGAGTACCTGAATATGAGGATGAATGATTGAGCATGTGAACTTATTGATGAGGTTAGGTACATATAGATATGAATGATTATTACAATTTCTTATATGCAAAAGAAAAGCACAAGATTATGTTTCTTGGACTGGAGAAAGTAAATCCAGTTTGTTAGGGAAAGTAAACCTAACTTCCAAGAAAAGCATAAGACTTATAATCCTTGGACTAGAGAAAGTAAATCCGGTCTGTCAGGAAAAGTAAACCTGACTACCCTTGAATTGAGTCGAGGAAAGTAAACCTAGCTAGGAATAGGTCTGTGTGAGAATTGGAGAAAGTAAATCCAATGATCATGTATAGGAATGAACTCAGTCCTAAAAAGCAGTCTATTACCTATTATTGCCACACTGGGGACGACGGTACGTAACGCCCAGCCGTGACAAGATTAGTTAAGGGCCAAGGCAAGTTTAAGAAGTAAATTTTCTAAGAAATCCTTTGTCTTATATGCCAAGTGAAGAAGTTTAGTATCGATATTGAGACCAATATATTTAAGTGGAAAGTTAGTAGAATATGATGTTGAATGGTATAGTATATGTACATTAAGTGATTGAATGTTAAAAGCAACCCATTTCGGAAGTATGATTTGGAACTTTAAAAATAAACTGTTATTATATAATGCATGACCACTTTTTCTTAATAAACCGAAGTGGCTAGGGCGATGATGATGACATCATGATTGTGTATTTGGGGAGTTACCCTACTGAGAATTGTATAATTCTCACCCCTATGTTTTTTGTGTTCCCGTGTCATCTCCAGGTTGATGTAGAGAACCGAGAAGCTGATATGCGAAAGAATGCGGAAGTGCAATAGTTTAGTAGTTAATGTTTTATTAGGTTGTATTTAGTGGAATGAATATGTATGTAAAGATGATAGAGAACTAAGGAGTATTTAAGCTCATAGAAAAGCTTTCTTTTGAACTTAAATATGTATTAATTAAATGTTTTATTTCTCTGTTATATATTTTACTAGAATTATGAGTTAGTTACTTCACGATTCGATCATTTTTGCTATAGATAATTATGAAAGGTCCGCTAATTTATAAGTAACAACTCTTAAGTATAAGGTCATAACTTAAGGATGATGTGGTACTTGGGAGGATGTTACAATGACAATGGGGTATGGAGGTTTGAAGGCTGAATCTGTGTGTCAGCAAGAGGTGACCTTCGAAAGGAGATCCTGGAGGAAGCCCATAAAAGTGATTTTACCATTCACCCTGGTACCACCAAGATGTATCAAAACCTGAAAAAGATGTTTTGGTGACCTGGGTTGAAAAAGGATGTGAGTGCCCAGGTAAGTAAGTGCTTAGTCTGTCAAAAGATGAAGATTGAGTACCAAAAACCCTCTGGAATGCTACAACCCCTATTAATCCTCAAGTGAAAATGGGATAGTATCTCCTTGGATTTTGTGACTGGGCTACCAAGGACCAAAGCTGGTCATGATGCCATATAGGTAATAGTAGAATGACTAACCAAGTTAGCCCACTTTTTACCTATCAAAGTAACTTACTCCTTGGATAGGTTAGCTCAGTTATATATTCAAGAGATTGTAAGATTACATGGGGTACCATCGATGATAATCTTGGGACTGAGACCAGCAATTTACGTCACAATTTTTGGGAGCCTTTCTGAAAGTGTTTGGCTCAAAGCTGTGTTTGAGCACAGCTTATCACCCTCAAATGGATGGACAATCCGAGAGGACCATCCAAATGCTGGAAGATATGTTAAGGGTGTGTGTTTTGG
Organism: Dalbergia cochinchinensis; assembly: GCA_031216125.1. Lineage (NCBI taxonomy): Eukaryota > Viridiplantae > Streptophyta > Magnoliopsida > Fabales > Fabaceae > Dalbergia > Dalbergia cochinchinensis. Next base: position 33,836,408 of record CM062377.1, read on the forward strand.
ACTAGAGAGGGACTTGGGACAAGTACTTGCCATTCATCGAATTTGCTTATAACAATAGTTATCATGCAAGTATTGGCATAGCACCGTACGAGGCCCTATATGGGCGAAAATACCAGTCACCTTTATGCTGGTATGAACCTGGAGAGAAAAGCCTATTGGGGCCCAATGTCATGAAGGAAACAACAGAACAAATCAAGAGAATTAGGGATAGGATTCTCACTACTCAAAGTCGACAGAAAAGTTATGCGGACAAACGGTGAAAGCCGATAGAATTTCAAGAGGGAGAACATGTGTTCCTTAGGATCACCCCTGTAACACCCTAATATTCAACCCAATACTACTAGTACGTACTTAGGCCAAATATTAGTCGTTACTTACTGGCATGGTTCATCTTCTTGAGAAAATAGACTTAACGAAAATACGAGCCAACTTTTTTTTTGAAATCGTTACTTAAAATAGGAGCCGCGCGTAACTTTACGAGTCAGTATCATAGTATACGAAACGATAACATAGGAATGGCTCCAAACCATAACATCGAACATAACATCAATCATAACTGAAATACCTCATAGATAAAATATGCCTACCCTACAGGGCAGGACTCTTCAAGTACATAGTAACATGAATACGGTAGAAAAACAGAATACATGGAAAAGAACTGGAAAGAAGCATCCCTACCCATGTGCAACCTAAGATGGATAACCTCAACACAAAAGAGGTATCATCCATACTATGTGACGTGTGTGCACTAAGGACTACCCTCCAATCTCGATAGCAGACTCACGGGTACGGAGGAACGTAGCCAATCCACGGGCGGAGCTCGGCAGGTGCAGGCATGCCCTGTGACTGAACGTGTCGTCCACGTCGAGGTCGTGGTCCGGGCACCGAAGCCCTCCGACGCTGAGTGACTGTCTCCTCGCTGCCTATCTGTCGCAGGGGCGGAGTGGGGCGAGCCCTCATGGTCCATGGGGAATCCTCTGAAGGGTCCTCCTCTAAGTCTTTGCGATGATGGCACGTCTTTGCGGCGCGTCCGCTGAACCGGCAGTGGGTCGCGAGTTCCTCTCATGTCGTGGCCGTGCATGCTCAAAGATCACGGGGTCACCATAGGGGATCTTTGGGAGAAGCCATAACTGTACAAGGGGTGTGCGAATGGCCGTCCTAAAAACATGAAGATGCGCCAGATGCACCGCCCTCAAAATGAAATGACCCATGCTCCGGGTCATGGTGGATCTCCCACCGTGGCGTGTCAATGAATAGGACAAAGGTCGCCATCTCGCTCTGAAGACGTAATGGAAAGGAAAAGATAGAGGGAGTGAGATTCTTACTAAAGAAACTCAATAGGGTTTTCCTTCTATCCTAGGTGTCATCATATACGTCTCCAGGAATCTCGGGTTATTTATAAAATAATGGACATACATAGGTTCAATTATGAGTTTTCCAAAATCTCACTTTCCGAGAATCCGTTCTTTTTAACATGGCACTTGTGTTACATAGGCTATATACTAAAATCGTAGACATAAATCATGTATCTTGGTACGTAGAACATGAATCATATGACTGGTACATGGAACATAAATCATATAACTCGTACATGGAACATAAATCATATAACTGGTACATGAAACGTAAATCATATAACTGGTGCATGAAACATAAATCATATAACTGGTTTACTTAGGTGACATAAGAACCTTTACTTAACTGGGCCGCCCTAAATATTTCTCCCTTTTGAGAAAACTCTAGGTTATGAGCTCATACCACGCTAGTCGTCACTAGCATCTAGACTTTATCCATTTGGATAAGTCAACTTCCCGACTTTAAGTACGGGTTTAGGGGGCTAGAATCACATTGTCCCCACCCTTAATTCGGTGGTTTCAAAGGATTGCATTCTGATGTTCTAAGTCATCCTAAGTTTAACATGTTTCTTTAAGATGCCACATAATTAATGCATAACACATAATTACTACCTCGGCATCTTTAAGTCCTTTTTAAAGAATAATAATAACATGTTAATACACGTTATCACATAGGGATAATAGTTAACATGGCACCATACACATCATGAGCTAACACATCAATTCATCATCAAATTTAGAGGCGCATAATCATCCCTTAAGGTAAAAATCCCTAAATCGGGTAACCTCAAACTTTCCCATTACTTTCTAGTATATTTATGGGATTGATTAACCTCATTACCATAATCCATTAGGTTCTAAATCCTAATTAATTATGGTTGGACAGCTTTATGTAGTTGTTCATATTTGATGAATTACGTGTTCTAGAAAATGCGTTTTAAGCCCTTTCTCGCATCCGACTTTTTCTATGGTGCAATAATTAATACCTAGGCCAATTATGAGTCATTCCCACACATCTAGACATAATCTAATGTGATTCTAACTTTTTTTTCAAGGCTGGACAGAAACTCATTTTGCCATTCTTTATAGTTCTAGAATTCACATATTAAGCAAACAAAGTCACTAATAATGCTTTAAAGAGTCTAGAACAATTATCATATACTTGGCAAGGTATTACAACATATTTAGACCACCCAAAACAGAATTTAAGGTGCTGGAATTACTAAGGCAGAACCGAAAACCTTTAAGGCATAAAATCATGAGAAAAACCTTTCTTTCAACCATATAACTTGCTAGTTTCTCTTGGAACCTTTTTGGGACTTCAAGACTATGTAAGATCAAAGTTTATTTTGCCAAAACTCATCATGGAACACCAAGGGCAGCAGCCGTTTCGGCTTGCTCTTGGCAAGGATTTAAAACTTAAAAACATGTTTAAAACCTTCGTTAAGTGCATCAAAGCTTAGAAAAATTCTAAGACATGCATTATGGGCCCTTGTAGTTAAATGAAACTCATCCTAGAGCCATTTACACCACATGGCCGAATGATGTTCAAGGAGATACCTCCTTGATTTAATTCTTTTCTTAAGATGAAATGGGCAAGTCTTTGAGCTCTAAAGTTTCAAGTGATGACATAAAATAAACGTGCTATGCATTTCATTTTATAGTCCTTTAGAAAATAAAGTGATAGCACAAAGTAAAGATGAAATGCATCTTCATTCTTATTCTTAGAGTTTAGTGATGACTTGAAACATAAAATGAGATGCAAAGCTTGAAACATAAACGTGCATTGTGCAAGTTCATTCATTATCTTGGGTCTTAGTGATGGCATAAGAAATAAGCGTGCTAATGCAAAGCATAAACGTAAACGTGGATGCAACTTCTTTTATATCTTGTTTAGAGCTCTTGCAAGACTTTAGAGGAAACAAGGTTTCAACCCATAACTCATCCTCACAAGAAGAGAAAATACTAGTGTTGCTAAGTTGTATAAAAGAAAACCATATCCTCAAAGTCCATGAGGTGGCCCAATCCTCATCATGAGGAAACAACCTTATTTTTGAACTCTAGGGACCAAGATCTTGGTGATTCAAACACCAACATCTCAAGTCCTCATCATTGAGTATTTTGCAATGCTCTACATTTATTAACAACACAAACTCATGACCAACATAAAGGAAAGAAACCGAAACATACTTGGCCTAGAAACCAAATTTATGCTCTAGAGTTTTGTTCATGTGACATACATCAACATGAAGCCCTCATCATCAAGCTGCCATTTTTCTAAGTCCCAAAGCCTTTCATGGCCGAATACTCAAGGGAAAGAAATGGGGTTTTCAAAGATCCAAGAGAAACATAACTATGTCTTGAGCAAAACTTGAAAATAATAAACTTATTTTTAGAAAACTCAAGCTTTAGAGGTTGTTCATGTGACAAACATCATCACACAACTCTCATCATCAAGCTCCTCATATTTCAAGTCCAAGAGGCCTTCATGGCGAAAACTAACAAAAAGAAAAGGAAAGTTTCAAGGCATCAAAGAAACATAACTCATTCTTTGACCAAGACTTGAAAAGAGAAACCTTTCTTGGAAAAACTCAAACTTTAGAGTTTGATCATGTGACAAAGGCCAACATGAAGTGCTCATTACAAAGCTACCATTTTTCCAAGCTCTTTAAGCCTTCATGGCCGAAAACATCAAGGAACAAAAGCTCAAAAGAGTTTTCATGAAAAACATAGCCTTGTCTTAACCAAGACATGAAAAAGATGAAACTTTTCTCAAACAAAACTCAAGCTTTAGAGGTCTCATGTTAGGATGAACACATGGTCATCCCAAAAGAGCACTCATCATCAAGCTCTCCTCATTTTGGTCTAGAGGCCGAAAATGAAAGAAAAAGGAGAAAGGATGGAACTTTTTCTTAAGAAAGGTTCAAGCTTTAGAGGCCTCACTTTAAGATGAACTCATGGTTTCATCTTTGAGAGCACTCATCATCAAGCTCTCACTACCATGGCCTTAAGGCCGAAAATGAAAAGGAAGAGAAAAGAAGAAATCGAAATAATGCTTGGGAAGAAAACTTACTAACAACACAACTTTCAAGCAAGATAAACATTGATCATGAAAGTAAAAGAAAGCATTCTTAAAGAGCTCCCTACCTAGAGTTTGAGATTGAGAGGAAGTGAAGAAGATGAAGAGGTTGGAGAGGATGAGCTCTTGAACTTGAGAGAAAGGAACTCAAAGTGCTCTAACTCAAAGCTTTAGTGAAATGAACAAAGGTGCTTCAAGTTCCCTAAGCTACCTATTTATAGAGAAGTGAAATGAATTGAATATTGGAGGCCTTTTGGAGGGAAGGATTTCGGCCACTTTTCAGCCACAAGAAGGAAGAAATATCTTTGTTCAAAGCATGGTATTGGTCATTCAAAGTATGGTGAAAAGTCTAGCTATGCATGTCCTAAAGCATGGCTAGAATGTACCTTATTTTCCAACCTTTAAAAATGCATAAAAACTTAAAATTTTGGGCTGCAAAATCTGAAGAGAAACCATGCTTCTCATGCCCAAAAAGAAGAGAAAATTTTCTAGACTTAAATTCCCAAAGCATAGGTAATGTGTTGTAAGACATGTTGTCTTGAAAAAGTTTGATAGAAAGCTTGAATGACCACAAAAACAAATCATTCTTTTTGAATTTGAAAGACATAATTTAATTCATTTTAGAAATGAATTGAAAACCTTGATTGACCATATAAAATATTCTTTGAGTCTTGAGTGACAATTTTTCTTGAAAGTTGATCATTGATTGAAAGTGTTCAAGACACATGTCACAAGATAGCTTGAACACATAGACTAATTTTTTTTTTTTTTTGATGATTTCTAGAGAAAATGGTGCCATTCTTGGCAGCCTTGGGGAGGAGAAATATCTCCTTAAACCATGTTCTAGAAGTGTGTTTTGGTGTGACATAGATTAGGCTTAGGATTAAAAATTGCTAAGTAGGTACTTAGGTGCACTAATAGGTTAATTAAAACCATAAATCCCTAGGTTTAGAGGTGGTCTAGAAGGATTAGGGAGTCAACACCTCTAGGACTAGTGATGTGAGTGTGACAACTTGTCTCAAAAAGAAAAGTTGATGTGAATAGTGGAACGACTATTGGACACTATTCAGATATTCTTTTTCCTTTTTAAACAATAAGACTATGATGAGATTTGAATTTTTCCTAAGCAATTTTAGTTTCCAATTAATTCTAAATGATGGTTTTGGCTCTATATTAATTATAAAAATTAATTAACCTTTAATTAGAGCCTAATATTGCTTAGGTTTGGAGTTAAACGGCTCATTGAGCCGAAAATGCAATATGCAGGGGCAAAATCGTAATTTTCACCGAAAGTTGCCCGGGATCTCCGGGACTTAAACCAACATAGTTTATGCCTTAAAATCATTGTTTTGAACCTCAGAACAAAGTCCGGGTCAAAACGGAACTTAATCTTGCCTTAGTGCATTCTGAGAGGTATTTTGGTCATTTACGCGCAGAAATCTCAGAAATGAGGTTTTCCCGCTTTGTTAGGCACTCATGCTCATACAAACCCCTTCATATAACATATGAACCCTATAAGGATGGCCAAAGCCGGCCGTCCTCGTGTTTCGGGTAAAAAAATGACCTCAGGGGCAATTTGGTCATTATGAAAGTTTAGCGAAAATCGGGGCGTTACATTACTCCCCTCCTTAAAAAGAATTTCGTCCTCGAAATTCATTACCTGAGAACATCTCGGGGTATTGTGCTCGCATGTTGGCCTCCAACTCCCATGTGAAATCTTCGGCTTTCCCGCGTCCCCACGCGACCTTGACCAACGGCACTGACTTATTTCTCAGCTGTTTGACTCCTCGGTCCACAATTCTCGTAAGAGGTAGGTTAAATGTCAGGTCATCCCTTAATTGTACATGTTCTGGCTCTAGCACATGACTTGGGTCAGACTGGTACTTTCGTAACTGGGAGACATGGAAAACATCGTGGAGATTGGATAGATTTGGGGGTAGGGCTATGCGGTATGCTCCAGACCCTACTCTACTGAGGATTTCGAATGGGCCAAGGAATCTAGGGCTTATCTTTTTCACCTTCATAGCTCGACCTATGCCTGTGGTGGGGTTATCTTGAGAAAAGCGTGTTCCCTACTTGGAACTCAATAAACTACGCCGCTTGTCCGCATAGCTTTTATGTCGGCTTTGAGCAGTAAGAATCCTATCCCTAATCCTTTTAATCTGTTCCGTCGTTTCCCTCACTAAGTCTGGTCCGAGTAGACTCTATTCTCCAGGTTCGTACCAACATAGGGGTGATTGACATTTTTGTCCATAAAGGGCTTCATACGGTGCCATACCGATACTTGCGTGGTAACTGTTGTTATACGCAAATTCGATTAGTGGCAGGTATTTGTCCCAACTCCCTTTCTGGTCTAGAACACACGCCCTAAGCATATCCTCCAAAGTTTGGATTGTTCTCTCAGATTGGCCATCTGTTTGTGGGTGGTAGGCCGTGCTTAAGCACAGCTTCGAACCAAACGCCTTCTGAAAGGCTCCCCAAAACCGTGATGTAAACCGCGGATCCCGATCTGAGATTATCATCGACGGCACTCCATGTAGTCGCACAATCTCTTGGATATACAATTGTGCCAACCTATCCAAGGAATATGTCACTTTAATAGGTAGAAAGTGGGTGACCGTCAATCTATCCACTATTACCCATATAGCGTCATGATTCGCTTGGGTCCTTGGTAGTCCAGTCACAAAATCCATTGAGATGCTATCCCACTTCCATTCGGGAATTGATAGGGGTTGCAACATACCAGAGGGTTTTTGGTGCTCTATCTTCACCTTCTGGCATACTAGGCACTTACTAACCCAATTGCAAACATCCTTCTTTAATCCAGGCCACCAAAACATCTTCTTCAAGTCTTGGTACATCTTGGTGGCACCAGGATGAATTGAAAAATTGCTCTTGTGGGCCTCCTCAAGAATCTCTTTCCGGAGGTCACCACTAGCAGGTACACATATACGTCCTTCAAACCTCCACATACCATCCTTTCCTTGGACAAAACCTTTCAGTTTATCCGCCTTTACTGCCCTTAGGGTCTCTTGAAACTCGTCGTCTACCCTTTGGGCTTGAGTGATTCTCCCACGGAATTCACTTGACACACTAAGGTGGCAAACTCTCATACCCGTAGGGGTTATGGTTATTCCTAGGTTCAGGTCTCTAAAAGCCTCGATCAATTCATCCTCCTTAATCATTAAGTGGGATAGGGCATCGGCTACGACATTAGCTTTTCCGGGATAGTAGTTTAATCCGAAATCATAATCCTTCAAGAACTCCATACACCTCCTTTGCCTCATGTTAAGCACTTTCTGATCAAAAAGGTACTTTAAACTCTTGTGATCGGAGAACACCTCGAACCTCACCCCGTACAAATGGTGTCTCCAGATTTTGAGAGCAAACACAACGGCGGCCAATTCTAGGTCATGGGTGGGGTAGTTTGTTTCGTGTGGCTTGAGTTGCCTTGATGCATAGGCCACCACTTGCCTATTTTGCATCAAGACACAGCCTAAACCTTTACCAGAAGCGTCACAGTATACCTCAAAAGGCTCCTTAGGGTCGGGGAGAACTAGGACTGGGGTGGAAGTCAACTTATGCTTTAGTTCCTGAAAACGCTTCTCACAATCTGGGGTCCAGACAAAAGGAGTGTCTTTCCTAGTAAGCTTGGTTAAAGGTAGTGCGATCTGGGAAAATCCCTTGATGAACCTACGATAATAGCTTGACTAATCCCAGAAAGCTCCTTATCTCCGTCACGGTCTTAGGTTGTTCCCAATTCATCACTGCTTCCACCTTACTAGGATCGACTGCAATTCCTCCTCTAGACACTACATGCCCTAGAAATTTCACTTCTCCCAACCAAAATTCACATTTAGACAACTTGGCATAAAGTTTCTTTTCCCTCAAAATCTCTAATACTATGACTAAATGTTGCTCATGCTCTTCGTGGGTCCTTGAATAAATGAGTATATCATCTATAAAGACAACCACGAACTTATCCAAATAGGGTCTAAAGATCCTATTCATGTAATCCATGAAAGCAATTTGGAGCATTGGTCAATCCAAAAGACATAACCGCAAACTCGAAATGTCCATATCGAGTGCGAAAAGCCGTCTTGGGTATATCCTCATCCCTAACTCTAATTTGATGATAACCAGACCTCAAGTCAATCTTAGAAAACACTACCGCACCTCTCAACTGGTCCATCAAATCGTCAATTCTAGGCAAAGGGTACTTATTTTTCACTGTTACTTTGTTCAATTGCCTATAATCGACACACATCCTCATGCTTCCGTCCTTCTTTTTCACAAACAACACCGGGGCTCCCCAGGGTGTTGCACTCGGCCTAATGAAATTCTTTTCCAAAAGGTCCTCTAACTGGGTTTTCAACTCGGCCAATTCCAAAGGGGGCATTCTATATGGGGCTATGGATATGGAGTGCGATACAGGAGTAACTCTATTGAGAATTCAATCTCTCTCTTAGGGGGAAATTCTGGAATTTCATCTGGGAATACTTCGGGATAGTTCCTTACTACGGGTATCTCCTCGATGCTCTGCTCAAAGTCGACATCACTAGCGGCCAAAAGAATGTAACCTTTTTCATCCTTACCACAGCTAAGGTCTACAGCATTTAGGTATACTCTCATGGTTTCCCTAGGTTCAGGGGGAATGGGGAGAAAGGTGATGGTTTTCTCATAGCAGTTTAACAACACACGGTTGGCCCAAAGCCAATCCATGCCCAGAATTACCTCTAGTCCTTTCATGGGTAAGCATACGAAATCTAGAACAAATGGTCTATTTTCTAGAATGAAACTGCATTCCAAACAACATTTGCTAGTTCTAACTAGTTTCCCAGTGGGGGTAGAGACAACAAGATAAAAAGGGAGTTCAGACACAGTCAAACCTAGGGTCTCTACACAAGAATATGATATAAAGGAATGGGTTGCGCCAGAATCATACAGTACAACTAGGTTTTTACCGTTCATTTCACACTTACCTTCCACGAGATCTGGGGACGTTGTCGTCTCTTCTGCATTGAGGGTGTAGACCCTCCCTTGACATTGCGGCTTCGGGTTAGGGGTTGGCTGGTTCCTTTTGGGACAATCTTTGGAGTAGTGTCCCGATTCTCCGCATCGGTAGCACACATCTAACCCGGCCCGACACGGCAAGCTTCCATAAGTCTGCCGCGCCAGGACACTCCGCATATGGGGTGGAAGATGTCCCTTGAGGTGCCTTCCCCTTATTATTCGCGGGCTTGTTCTTGTTGTTGTTGCGGCTGTTGTTGTTGTTCTTCGGTTTGAAGTCCTTCCGAGGTCCCTGAGGCTTGGACCCGGATTGGGACTTGTTGGGGTTGAAACTTTGCGACCCTTTTTCTTGAACTTCTTGGCCTTGAGGTGCCGACTTCTTGTCTTTGGAGTTGCCGGACCTTGTTGCATTCAACTCCCGCTGCCCTTCCTCAATAATGTGGCATTTGTTCACCAGGGTTGGGAAGTCCCTGATTTCTAGATGAGCGACCGCTACCTTGAGCTCCGCTCTCAACCCCGCTTCATATTTGGACATTTCCGGTATTAAATCGGGGTTGGCCTGGTACATCCTTGAGAACTTGATGAGGTCCTCGAATTTGGCGGTATATTGTGCAACCGTCCGATTCTCCTGGAACAATTGCATGAACTCCACTTCCTTGGCGTTGCGAGCAGGACTGGGAAGTACTTCTCATAGAAGTGAACTTTAAATACTTCCCAGTTGATGGCCTCATTAGCCGCTTCCAGTAGCCTCTGGGCTCCAGTCCACCAGCAACTGGCGTCACCTTCGAGCATGTATGTGGCGAACCTCACTTTTGCTCCTCGAGCACGGTATCACGCCAAAGATCTTCTCCATGTTTGGATCCACTCTTGGCATGGTTTGGGTTAGCGATTCCCTTGAAGGTGGGTGGATTAAGCCTCACGAAGTCGCCGGCGAACATGCTCGGAATCTCGGCCAGAGGGGAGGCTGATACGGCATTCTCACGTTGGTCCATTCGCTCGAGCAGTCGTGTCATGGCTGCGACCATCGTGACGAGCAGCGACAATCGCATTGTCTTGGTCAACATTTGGTGTAGTCCTAGGTCGTCACGGTGCCATTGGTCCCTATACACACAAAGCGGCAACAACGAGTTGATCGGGCTCAATCCTCCTAGTAAAGTGAGCAAGTTACCATGGCACGTGCAACAAGCGAAGTCATGTATCACTTAATCCTAAAACTTCCTATTCATGACATTTCTAGCGGAATATGCTTAGAAGCATAGTCGGTCAATCCTCGAGCTCTGTGAGAACCGAACTGCTCTGATACCAAAATGTAACACCCTAATATTCAACCCAATACTACTAGTACGTACTTAGGCCAAATATTAGTCGTTACTTACTGGCATGGTTCATCTTCTTGAGAAAATAGACTTACAAAATACGAGTCAACTTTTTTTTGAAATCGTTACTTAAAATAGAAGCGCGCGTAACTACGAGTCGATTTCATAGTATACGGAACGATAACATAGGAATGGCTCCAAACCATAACATCGAACATAACATCAATCATAACTGAAATACCTCATAGATAAAATATGCCTACCCTACAGGGCAGGACTCTTCAAGTACATAGTAACATGAATACGGCAGAAAAACATAATACATGGAAAAGAACTGGAAAGAAGCATCCCTACCCATGTGCAACCTAAGATGGATAACCTCAACACAAAAGAGGTATCATCCATACTATGTGACGTCGTGCACTAAGGACTACCCTCCAATCTCCATAGCGGACTCACGAGTGCGGAGCGTGGCCAATCCGCAGGCGGGCTCGGCGGTGCGAGCATGCCCTGTGGTGAGCGTGTCGTCCCACGTCGGGAGTCGTGGTCAGAACGCTGAAGCCCTCCGGCCGAATATTGTCTCCTCGCTGCCTATCTGTCGCGAGGCGGAGTGAAGCGAGCCCTCATGGTCCATGGGGAATCCTCTAAAGGGTCCTCCTCGAGTCTTTGCGATGATGGCACGTCTTGCGGCGCGTCCGCCGAACGGCAGAGTGGGTCCGGGTTCCTCTCATGTCGTGGCCGTGCATGCTCAAAGATCACGGGGTCACCATAGGGGGATGCTGGGGAGAAGCGATAACTGTACAAGGGGTGTGCGAATGGCCGTCCTAAAAACATGAAGATGCGCCACGATGCACGGCCCTCAAAATGAAATGACCCATGCTCCGGGTCATGGTAGATCTCCCACCGTGGCGTGTCAATGAATAGGACGACGGTCGCCATCTTGCTCTGAAGACGTAATGGAAAGGAAAAGATAGAGGGAGTGAGATTCTTACTAAAGAAACTCAGTAGGGTTTTCCTTCTATCCTAGGTGTCATCATATACGTCTCCAGGAATCTCGGGTTATTTATAAAATAATGGACATACATAGGTTCAATTATGAGTTTTCCAAAATCTCACTTTCCGAGAATCCGTTCTTTTTAACATGGCACTTGTGTTACATAGGCTATATACTAAAATCGTAGACATAAATCATGTATCTTGGTACGTAGAACATGAATCATATGACTGGTACATGGAACATAAATCATATAACTGGTACATAGAACATAAATCATATAACTGGTACATGAAACGTAAATCATATAACTGGTGCATGAAACATAAATCATATAACTGGTTTACTTAGGTGACATAAGAACCCTTACTTAACTGGGCCGCCTTAAATATTTCTCCCTTTTGAGAAAACTCTAGGTTATGAGCTCATACCACGCTAGTCGTCACTAGCATCTAGACTTTATCCATTTGGATAAGTCAACTTCCCGACTTTAAGTACGGGTTTAGGGGGCTAGAATCACATTGTCCCTACCCTTAATTCGGTGGTTTCAAAGGATTGCATTCTGATGTTCTAAGTCATCCTAAGTTTAACATGTTTCTTTAAGATGCCACATAATTAATGCATAACACATAATTACTACCTTGGCATCTTTAAGTCCTTTTTAAAGAATAATAATAACATGTTAATACACGTTATCACATAGGAATAATAGTTAACATGGCACCATACACATCATGAGCTAACACATCAATTCATCATCAAACTTAGAGGCGCATAATCATCCCTTAAGGTAAAAATCCCTAAATCGGGTAACCTCAAACTTTCCCATTACTTTCTAGTATATTTATGGGATTGATTAACCTCATTACCATAATCCATTAGGTTCTAAATCCTAATTAATTATGGTTGGACAGCTTTATGTAGTTGTTCATATTTGATGAATTACGTGTTCTAGAAAATGCGTTTTAAGCCCTTTCTCGCATCCGACTTTTTCTATGGTGCAATAATTAATACCTAGGCCAATTATGAGTCACTCCCACACATCTAGACATAATCTAATGTGATTCTAACTTTTTTTTCAAGGCTGGACAGAAACTCATTTTGCCATTCTTTATAGTTCTAGAATTCACATATTAAGTAAACAAAGTCACTAATAATGCTTTAAAGAGTCTAGAACAATTATCATATACTTGGCAAGGTATTACAACATATTTAGACCACCCAAAACAGAATTTAAGGTGCTGGAATTACTAAGGCAGAACCGAAAATCTTTAAGGCATAAAATCATGAGAAAAACCTTTCTTTCAACCATATAACTTGCTAGTTTCTCTTGGAACCTTTTTGGGACTTCAAGACTATGTAAGATCAAAGTTTATTTTGCCAAAACTCATCATGGAACACCAAGGGCAGCAGCCGTTTCGGCTTGCTCTTGGCAAGGATTTAAAACTTAAAAACATGTTTAAAACCTTCGTTAAGTGCATCAAAGCTTAGAAAAATTCTAAGACATGCATTATGGGCCCTTGTAGTTAAATGAAACTCATCCTAGAGCCATTTACACCACATGGCGAATGATGTTCAAGGAGATACCTCCTTGATTTAATTCTTTTCTTAAGATGAAATGGGCAAGTCTTTGAGCTCTAAAGTTTCAAGTGATGACATAAAATAAACGTGCTATGCATTTCATTTTATAGTCCTTTAGAAAATAAAGTGATAGCACAAAGTAAAGATGAAATGCATCTTCATTCTTATTCTTAGAGTTTAGTGATGACTTGAAACATAAAATGAGATGCAAAGCTTGAAACATAAACGTGCATTGTGCAAGTTCATTCATTATCTTGGGTCTTAGTGATGGCATAAGAAATAAACGTGCTAATGCAAAGCATAAACGTAAACGTGGATGCAACTTCTTTTATATCTTGTTTAGAGCTCTTGCAAGACTTTAGAGGAAACAAGGTTTCAACCCATAACTCATCCTCACAAGAAGAGAAAATACTAGTGTTGCTAAGTTGTATAAAAGAAAACCATATCCTCAAAGTCCATGAGGTGGCCGAATCCTCATCATGAGGAAACAACCTTATTTTTGAACTCTAGGGACCAAGATCTTGGTGATTCAAACACCAACATCTCAAGTCCTCATCATTGAGTATTTTTGCAATGCTCTACATTTATTAACAACACAAACTCATGACCAACATAAAGGAAAGAAACCGAAACATACTTGGCCTAGAAACCAAATTTATGCTCTAGAGTTTTGTTCATGTGACATACATCAACATGAAGCCCTCATCATCAAGCTGCCATTTTTCTAAGTCCCAAAGCCTTTCATGGCCGAATACTCAAGGGAAAGAAATGGGGTTTTCAAAGATCCAAGAGAAACATAACTATGTCTTGAGCAAAACTTGAAAATAATAAACTTATTTTTAGAAAACTCAAGCTTTAGAGGTTGTTCATGTGACAAACATCACCACACAACTCTCATCATCAAGCTCCTCATATTTCAAGTCCAAGAGGCCTTCATGGCCGAAAACTAACAAAAAGAAAAGGAAAGTTTCAAGGCATCAAAGAAACATAACTCATTCTTTGACCAAGACTTGAAAAGAGAAACCTTTCTTGGAAAAACTCAAACTTTAGAGTTTGATCATGTGACAAAGGCCAACATGAAGTGCTCATTACAAAGCTACCATTTTTCCAAGCTCTTTAAGCCTTCATGGCCGAAAACATCAAGGAACAAAAGCTCAAAAAGAGTTTTCATGAAAAACATAGCCTTGTCTTAACCAAGACATGAAAAAGATGAAACTTTTCTCAAACAAAACTCAAGCTTTAGAGGTCTCATGTTAGGATAAACACATGGTCATCCCAAAAGAGCACTCATCATCAAGCTCTCCTCATTTTGGTCTAGAGGCCGAAAATGAAAGAAAAAGGAGAAAGGATGGAACTTTTTCTTAAGAAAGGTTCAAGCTTTAGAGGCCTCACTTTAAGATGAACTCATGGTTTCATCTTTGAGAGCACTCATCATCAAGCTCTCACTACCATGGCCTTAAGGCCGAAAATGAAAAGGAAGAGAAAAGAAGAAACCGAAATAATGCTTGGGAAGAAAACTTACTAACAACACAACTTTCAAGCAAGATAAACATTGATCATGAAAGTAAAAGAAAGCATTCTTAAAGAGCTCCCTACCTAGAGTTTGAGATTGAGAGGAAGTGAAGAAGATGAAGAGGTTGGAGAGGATGAGCTCTTGAACTTGAGAGAAAGGAACTCAAAGTGCTCTAACTCAAAGCTTTAGTGAAATGAACAAAGGTGCTTCAAGTTCCCTAAGCTACCTATTTATAGAGAAGTGAAATGAATTGAATATTGGAGGCCTTTTGGGGGGAAGGATTTCGGCCACTTTTCAGCCACAAGAAGGAAGAAATATCTTTGTTCAAAGCATGGTATTGGTCATTCAAAGTATGGTGAAAAGTCTAGCTATGCATGTCCTAAAGCATGGCTAGAATGTACCTTATTTTCCAACCTTTAAAAATGCATAAAAACTTAAAATTTTGGGCTGCAAAATCTGAAGAGAAACCATGCTTCTCATGCCCAAAAAGAAGAGAAAATTTTCTAGACTTAAATTCCCAAAGCATAGGTAATGTGTTGTAAGACATGTTGTCTTGAAAAAGTTTGATAGAAAGCTTGAATGACCACAAAAACAAATCATTCTTTTTGAATTTGAAAGACATAATTTAATTCATTTTAGAAATGAATTGAAAACCTTGATTGACCATATAAAATATTCTTTGAGTCTTGAGTGACAATTTTTCTTGAAAGTTGATCATTGATTGAAAGTGTTCAAGACACATGTCACAAGATAGCTTAAACACATAGACTAATTTTTTTTTTTTTTTTGATGATTTCTAGAGAAAATGGTGCCATTCTTGGCAGCCTTGGGGAGGAGAAATATCTCCTTAAACCATGTTCTAGAAGTGTGTTTTGGTGTGACATAGATTAGGCTTAGGATTAAAAATTGCTAAGTAGGTACTTAGGTGCACTAATAGGTTAATTAAAACCATAAATCCCTAGGTTTAGAGGTGGTCTAGAAGGATTAGGGAGTCAACACCTCTAGGACTAGTGATGTGAGTGTGACAACTTGTCTCAAAAAGAAAAGTTGATGTGAATAGTGGAAACACTATTCGACACTATTCACATATTCTTTTTCCTTTTTAAAGAATAAGACTATGATGAGATTTGAATTTTCCCTAAGCAATTTTAGTTTCCAATTAATTCTAAATGATGGTTTTGGCTCTAGATTAATTATAGAAATTAATTAACCTTTAATTAGAGACTAATATTGCTTAGGTTTGGAGTTAAACGGCTCATTGAGCCGAAAATGCAATATGCAGGGGCAAAACCGTAATTTTCACCGAAAGTTGCCCGGGATCTCCGGGACTTAAACCAACATAGTTTATGCCTTAAAATCATTGTTTTGAACCTCAGAACAAAGTCCGGTCAAAACGGAACTTAATACTGCCTTAATTCTGTTACAGGGGTATTTTGGTCATTTACGCGCAGAAATCTCAGAAATGAGGTTTTCCCGCTTTGTTAGGCACTCATGCTCATACAAACCCCTTCATATAACATATGAACCCTATGAGGATGGCCAAAGCCGGCCGTCCTCGTGTTTCGGGTGAAAAAATGACCTCAGGGGCAATTTGGTCATTATGAAAGTTTAGCGAAAATCGGGGCGTTACAACCCCTACCACAGACATAAGTCGAGCTATGAAAGTTAAGAAATTAAGCCCTAGATTTCTTGGTCCGTTTCAGATCCTTAATCGAGTCGGAAACGTAGCATATCGTATAGCCCTACCCCCTAATCTATCCAACCTCCATGATGTCTTCCTTGTTTCCCAGTTAAGAAAATATGAGTCTGACTCGAGCCATGTATTAGAGCTAGAGCAAGTACAATTAAAGGAAGACTTGACATTTAACCTGCCACCTATGAGAATCATAGACAAGAGAGTCAAGCAACTGAGGAGCAAGACTGTACCCTTGGTCAAAGTAGCATGGGGACAGGGAAAAGCTAAGGAGTTCACATAGGAGTTAGAGTCAGATATGATGGCGCAATACCCCGAACTTTTCTCAGGTAATAAATTTTGAGGACGAAATTCTTTTTAAGGAGGGGCGTAATGTAACGCCCCAATTTTTCCCGTGTACAAATGACCAAAATGACCTTAAGGCCATTTTTACTAGGAGAATGAGGATGACCGGCCCCGGCCATCCTCAAAGGGCTGTTTTAGTATTGAACGGGGACTATGTGTGATACATATGTTATATGTGTTAATAAAGCAGAAAAATCTCATTTTTGAGTTCCTACACGCAAAATCACCAAAATACCCCTGTGACTAATTAACACAGAATTAATTCTCGACTAGACCCAAACTTTGCTCGGGAGTTTGAAATGTCATTTTTAAGGGATGTCCAATGTCTGTCTAAACTCGAGTGGTCCCGAGAAGCTTTTGTGAAAAATTACCGTTTTGCCCCCTAATTAAGGGCATAACGAGCTTAATTACATAATTAACAAAACCTAAGCAATATTAGACTCTAATTAAAGATTAATTAATTTTAATAATTAATCTAGAGTCAAAATAATTAATTGAGGTTAATTAAAGCCTAAGATTGCTTAAAGAAACTCAAAACTCCTTTCTTAATTCAAGAATTAGTGTCATGTCAATTTGAAATTGTATTTTCTCTATTCAATTCCTCAAATCATAGGAATGGTCATGTGATGAGATTCCTTGCTAATAAAGGTGGATTTACACTAATTGTGCAAGAACACTCCTTAACCTTGTCTTGAGTAACCTTAATCGTTCACTTTCTCACATAAACACCTAATTACAACTCCTAATCAAGTACCTAATTAAATCTATTCCCTAAACCATGTCATAACCCAAATGAAATGAGAAATCTTCCTCCCCAAATCCTCCAAGAAGCCGCCGGCCACTCCTCCCCTATTCACTCCATCACATGTTGAATACCCTTAAAGAACCACGCCTAAGCCCATACCTAGCCATACCATGACATGATGCACACAAAGAGATATTTTTCTCTTCCTTTTCCCTTCAAATGGCCCGCCATTCATCCTCCCCCTCATCCTTTTTTGTTGAATTTTTCTATAAATACAAGGAAGCTCTCAAAAGGCCATTTGCTCATTTTGTTGTAAACCTTAAGTTCAAGAATCCTCAAGTTTCCTCTCTAGTTCTTAAGAATTCTTCTTCTTCTTCTTCTTCATTTCTTCCAAAAGTTACTTCCCTTACCCACTACATCTCAATCCCAAACCACCAAACAACCACCATCAACCTCCCTGAAAACACTTAACTTTTCCACTTTTTAGACCAAATACTCAAGACAAATCTTCCTTTCTCTCCTTTTCATCTTGGCCGAAAATCATCTTGGCCCAAGGAAGAGTTTTTCTTCTCATTCCTTCTCAAGATCAAGCTCTCTTTCATTCATTAAGAAAAGTACCTTTGGTAGGGAGTTGTTTTGAATTTTCATTCTTTTCTTTTGAATCATTTTGGTTGGAATGTTGAAATGTTAGTTCATTCCTTTTCTTCTTCTCTCTTTTTCAGCCTAAAGGTTTCCTTTTTTTTTCTTTTCTTTTTCGACCTTGATGGCCTTGTTCTTGCAAAACCATGGCTTGATGATGAGGATCTTGGATGTTGGTTGCAAAAACCTCTAAAGCTTGAAGGTTTCACTTCTAAGAGTTTTGGCAAATGAAGGTGTCACTTGGTTTTCTTTGATAAGTTTTACTTGAGAAAAATAAAATGACATGTTTATGCTGTCACTTAATTAACTTAAGTTCAAGACTTACCCATTTTAACCTTAAAGTTGATCAGTGTTCTAGAGTAATTACTCTAGATAGGAGTCTTGAGCATAAAAACTTAAAAGGAATAATTGGACATTCATTCACTTTAAAAACCTTGAAGTTGATCGGTGTTTTAGAGTTATTACTCTGAATAGAAGTCTTAAGCCTAGAACCTAAAGAAATAATAGATAGAAATGCATTCATATTTATATTTCAGGTCTTTGCATTTCATATTTATATTCAAGCCTTGCACCTCATATTTATTTCCAAGTTGTTGCCTAAAGCTTGAAGATAAGAAATGAACTTGCATTCCATGTTTATATTTATTGTCTAGCATGTTTATGTTTCAAGCCATCACCTAAACTTAAAGATCAAAAAAAAAAATGAACTTGCATTCTCATATTTATATTCAAGCCTTGCATATCATATTTATATTTCCATTGCCATATCTTTATTATACCAAGATTAAAAAGAGGCTTGCATTTGCATATTTAAGCTTATGTCATCACCTAAATAATCTAGTGCTCAAGACTTACCCCTTTCAACTTGCATGGGGATTTCGGTCCATGGAACATCCATCTTTATACATGTGGTTTGGTTCTTTAAGGAAATGAGGTCCTAATAAATGATATATCGTTATCTTGAGAAAATGAAGTTAATGTCTTACAACTTTTCCTTGAAACATATGCTCATTCTTAAAATGTCAAAACATGGTTCACATGACCAAAGTTTATTTAAGCCCTCTACCTTTGCCACTGAACTAAGGTTATTATTTGTGTTTCTATAAGGATAAATTTAACTATAAGTGTATTTCTTGAGAATTAATTCTAAGAAAGAACTAGTTACTAGAAATGCCTATCTTGTATATTTTTACGTGTTCCTAGGAAATTAAATTTAGTTCTATTCAAAACTTTTCAGATTCGATGTGTGCTGTATGAAATATGTTTAACATGAGAAAATCATTATTATTAAAGTGTGATAATTATTTTTAGCAATTAAGGAAGGACTAGTAACTAAAAAGAACAAAACATATGAACTTTAGGACTCTTTAAAATGAAAAACATGGTTTCTGCCCATCAAGTATTAATTAAGAAAAAGGTATGTTTACCACTTAGTAAATGTATAGGAATCACTCATAAATGGTTTACCAATTAATTCTAGTATTATGGGAAAAGTTGATAATAAGAAAGGGTAAAAAGCGTAACTTCTAGAACACCAAAATGACTCATTTTCTTTTCTGCCTAATTCTGTCCAGCATTGTTTAATGATATTTTTGAGGTTAATAATTAATGAAAAACATTGTAATTGATCCCTTAGATGCATAAAAGAATAAATACAAAAGTTGGGTTTACCCGATTTAGAGGTTCAATCGATTAAGAGATAACGAAAGTGCTTATTTTATTAGGTGAAGTGATTTAAAGTACTTGAGAAATTATGTGATGATTAATGTTTGCATACATGGTTATTCGTTACTAGATTTATTGTGGCATGTTATGATTACACTTGGAATATTTAAGATGCATACATTGAGGTAATATGAAAGCATAGGACATTAAATGATATGTTTGTGTTTTGCATCTTAAGATAACATGCTAAGGTTAAGATGACATAAAATATATGGAAATGATCCTCTAGACTCCCCGAATTAAAGTTATGAGAGGTGATCTAATAAGAAAGTGATCCTTTGAACTCCCCGAATTAAAGGTTATGAAAGGTGATCCTAGCCCTCTATCCCATACTTAAAAGTCGAGTGTTAACTTATCTTAGAGATAAGAGTACGCTAGTGACGACTAGTGAGGTATGAGCTCATAACCTAGAACTCTCAAAAGATGAGAGTAATAGGGTGGCCCCAAATAAGAGAAATAAATGGTCTAAGTCACCAAAAAGATAAAAGAAATTCATGTTATGATTACTATGATCCATGAGCATCACTTATGTTTGCATTCAGTATGTTTCACCTTGCATTGACATGCATTTCATGATGAGGCATGATGCATTCTGTAACGCCCGAGGATTGCGAAGTCAGGGAGTGATCGCCGGTGCAAGGAGGCACGGACAAGGAGCAGCTCCTAGCAGGCTTCGAAAGTGGAGAGGTACATGAATGAACTGATTACACACCCGAATGAGAGGGATCCTGAAAACTGTGTAGGTATGGGACTATACAGTTAAAGAGGGCATATATGAATTGATTTGTACTACCTATACCAACAAGATGCATCTTCTTTTCGGTAGCCCAAACTCAAAGAACTCCACAGTTAAGCGTGCTTGATTTGGAGAAATTTTGAGATGGGTGACCTCCTGGGAAGTTTTCCTAGGAAGCATGTAAGTGAAGACAAAGCACGCTGAAAAGACCCATGTTGGTTTGTGGGAACAGTCGTCAATCCATAAAAACAGCAGGGGATGTTACAAATGGTATCAGAGCATGCACCTCTCCTAGTATGGTGTGGCTCGGGGACGAACCAAGTGGAAGCTGGTGGGCATGTAACGCCCGGGAATTGCGAAGTCGGGGAGTGATCGCCGGTGCAAAGAGCCATAGACAAGGAGTGGCTCCTGGCAGGCTTCGAAAGAGGAGGGGTACATGAATGAACTGATTACACACCCGAATGAAAGGGATCCTGAAGACTGTGTAGGTATGGGACTATACAGTTAAGGAAGGCTTATATGAATTGATTTGTACTACCTATACCAACAAGATGCATCTTGTTTTTGGAAGCCCAAACTGAAAGAATTCCACAGTTAAGCATGCTTGACTTGGAGAAATTTTGGGATCGGTGACCTCTTGTAACGCCCGAGGATTGCGAAGTCGGGGAGTGATCGCCGATGCAAGGAGGCACGAACAAGGAGCGGCTCCTGGCAGACTTCGAAAGTAGAGGGGTACATGAATGAACTGATTACACACCCGAATGAGAGGGATCCTAAGACTGTATAGGTATGGGACTATACAGTTAAGGAGGGCTTATATGAATTGATTTGTACCACCTATACAAACAAGATACATCTTCTTTTCGGTAGCCCAAATTGAAAGAACTCCACAGTTAAGTGTGCTTGACTTGGAGCAATTTTGGGATGGGTGACCTCCTAGGAAGTTTTCCTAGGGAGCGTGCGAGTGAGGACAAAGCACGCTGAAAAGACCCGTGTTGGTTTGTGGGGACAGTCGTCAATCCATAAAGCAGCAGGAGATGTTACAAATAGTATCAGAGCCTGCACCTCTCCTAGTACGGTGTGGTTCGGGGACGAACCAAGCGGAAGCTGGTGGGCATGTAACTCCCGGGGATTGCGAAGTCGGGGAGTGATCGCCGGTGCAAGGAGGCACGAACAAGGAGCGGCTCCTGGTAGACTTCGAAAGTGGAGGGGTACATGAATGAACCGATTACACACCCAAATGAGAGGGATCCTGAGACTGTATAGGTATGGGACTATACAATTAAGGAGGGCTTATATGAATTGATTTGTACTACCTATACAAACAAGATGCATCTTCTTTTCGGTAGCCCAAACTGAAAGAACTCCACAGTTAAGCGTGCTTGACTTGGAGCAATTTTGGGATGGGTGACCTTTTGGAAAGTTTTCCTAGGAAGCGTGCGAGTGGGGACAAAGTACGCTGAAAAGACCCGTGTTGGTTTGTAGGGATAGTCGTCAATCCATAAAGCAGCAGGGGATGTTACACCTCCTGGGAAGTTTTCCTATGAAGCGTGTGAGTGAGGACAAAGCACGCTAAAAAGACCCGTGTTGGTTTGTGGGGACAGTCATCAATCCATAAAGTAGCAAGGGATGTTACACATTCATGACATCTAACACGCATACTAAAATGAATGGGTCTCGGTAAATGACATTTTAGAAACTTAATAATTGAATCTTATGCATGCTCACTATTTCATAATGAAACCCGAGGTTCCTGCGGATGTAGATGATGACATTAGGATAGAAGGACACCCTACTGAGATTCTTTATCAATTTCTCACTCTCTTTATTGTTTCTTTCCATCGCGTCTTCAGAAATCGATGGTGACGTTCGTGATTTACATTGACGCTCCCACTTGGTAGATGTACTATGACACCACCCATTGGTCATATCACTTCGGAGGTCGTTGTGCCGTTCATCTTTTTGTATACATGGACCGCCCCTTTGTACACTAGTTTCTAGCTTCCGGTTTTCTCCTACTTCCCTTTTTGTCGATGACCTCATCTTCGAGCGTGCACATCCTCACGAGGAGGGGGATTGTTGCACCCAGCCGGTTGCTTCTGCCATCCATGGCTTCTCGGAGTATGTGCCCTGTTCCCCCACAGCTCATTCGAAGACAGATCCATCTGAGGCCTTAGCTACCCAGGTGCCATCTGAGGGTTCTTCCCCCACCGTGCCTATGGAGTTTGGTGAGGGCAGTGATGCCACTGTGACGTAGCTGATTCGCAAAGGACGAGTGAAGATGATACCCCATCGAGGAGCGCATGCCTGACCTGCGCACCATTTGGCTATCCCGGCCGAACTGGTTCAGTGGGTTGGATATGTTCCTCCCCCTTGGGGCGAGCAGCAGTAGGAGCTTGCAGCAGACTTGGTGGTGCTTATGCGTATAGTCGGCATAGGATAGCCTTCTTTTGCTTTTGAGGTTATCTACTTTAGATGCACTTTAATGGGCGAGGTTTTCTAGTCTATGTATTTTTTATTTTCTATGTATTTCCGTTCGGATGACTGTACTTACACTACTATTCTACTTGGTGTGTGGCACAACCTTTATTACATATATATAACATGATGGTTGTTATGCATGATCTTGTGATTTTATTCATAGCCTGTATGGCTTCTTATTATCGTTCACAAACCAAACGAATACATTGTTCTTATGCGAGGCTCACGTTTTCATCTTTTATTAAAAAAAAAATTACCCATAATTTCACTATGTATTTTCTAGAAGTTAGAATTAAGAACTGGAACAAAAGAGTAATGACTAATAATTAACTTGAACATGTCCTAGGCATGTTAGGTTAAATATTAGGGTGTTACATGTGGGATATTATCCAGGGACATAATTATGTTCCAATTGAAAAGATACCAGGAACCAATGAAGCACCTTCAACATCAAGAGAACTTCCCGGGAGCAGGTGAACAGTGCAATACAAAGTCAAAGTTCAGCTAAACTCTAAAGCTAAATACCTGCTCACATGTGCACTAAGCAAGGTTGAATATGACAAAATCATGACTTGTGACACAACAAAAGAGATATGGGACAAATTGCATATGTTGCATAAAGGTACTGATCAAGTAAACAAAACAAAGATCAATATGTTAGTTCATCAATATGAAATGTTCAAAACGACAGATCAGGAAAATATTGATGAAATTACTACAAGGGGTACGTACATCATAAACCAGTTAAAGGGCTTAACCAAAAGAAATTCTAGCTTTGAAGTATTTAGAAAAATCTTGAGAAGCCTCTTTGCCAAATGGCTGCCTAAGGTCACAGTCTCTATAGAGGCTAAAGACCTTTAAACTCTTGGTCTGAACACACTCATTGGGTCTCTTAAAAATCATGAGGTCATGTTCTCTGAAATGCAAGGTGAATCCATCAAGAAGAGAAAATCCATGGCTTAAAGTCATCTCATCAGAAGCTGAATAAAGCAAAGGCAATGAAAGTTGTTGAGATCTCAGATAAAAAGGAAGAGTCTGATGATGAGACAAAAGAAGAAGATGAAGACAAGTTCTCCATATGGGTGAGGAAGATGTCCAAAGCCTAGAGAGGTAAGATGAAGAGAAGAAAGGATATCAACCTTAGAAAAGATTAAAAAAACAAAGAAGCAAGGTGAAGCAACAAAGTGTCACTTGCTACAATTGTGGGAAGAAGGAACATTTCAAACCTTAGAAAAAATAGGAAAGACAAGGTAATGCATGATCATCTTTTTTATAAATAAATCAAAGTGGTTGGTATAATGATGACATTTATTGTTGTGTATTTAGGGGAAATGTCCCACTAAGAGTTTTAGAATTCTCACCCCTATGTGTTTGTGTTTCTGTGTCATCTTTAGGTTGGGCCAGAGGACTATGAGGCTGCTATGCAAAAGAACTCGGAATTGCAATAGTGTAGTAGTTAATGATTTTATTATGCTGTATTTAGTAGAATGGATATGTATGTAAATATATTAGAGAACAGAGATATGTTCAAGCTCATAGAAAAGCTTCCTTTTATACTTGACTTTGTATTAAATAAATGTTTTGTTTCTTTGTTATATATTTTACTAGAATGACGACATAGTTATTTCACAATTCGATTGAACTTGCTATAAATATTTAAGAAAGTTCCAAAAGTAACAACTCTCAAGTACGATGTTATGATTTAAGAATGATGTTGTACTTGGGAGGGTGTTACAGCCTCTCCAAGCTATCTCACACAGATCACTATTGGATTGAGGATGCAAAGGTTGTGTTTGGGTTGCCACTCAAAGTAACCTACACTTAAGTTTCCTTAAAAACATACATGAATAACCTGGGATAACTTGAATGACTTCTTTCTATCACTTCTTCCTTAGAAGAACATATATCTATTCATGAATATAGAAAGAAGATTTTTACAAGTAAGGAATCTGATTACATGATAATATGAATCTTACTGAATGTGAGGGGAGATTTTCATAGAGTTTCCTCTTTTTATGTAGAGTCTCTCTCATTTTTGTTTAAGCACAACATCTCTATTTATAGATGGTATTCCTTGTGACCGTTGCCCTTGATCAGATTTCTAAGTGACAGGTGCTGATCATCC
The DNA here is from genome assembly GCA_031216125.1 of Dalbergia cochinchinensis. NCBI lineage: Eukaryota > Viridiplantae > Streptophyta > Magnoliopsida > Fabales > Fabaceae > Dalbergia > Dalbergia cochinchinensis. Next base: position 33,861,745 of record CM062377.1, read on the forward strand.
ATTTATGTCTTAGAAAAGCAGTGTAGAAGTGTAGCCTATCTGCTTGTTAGAGCTATTACAGAAGCCATTGCAGGATTGAGGTTTTTGGTATTCCTTCAGAAACTACTCTTACTTATTGAATGTGGTTTTCTGAACTCTTTTTTTTCTGGGGAAGTTGTTCTAGTTGGCAAAACAGATGACACGCCAGTTCTGACACTGGGTTTGACTCTAAATTTGAATTTCAAAATTTCAAATTTCTTTCCTTTTTTAGTAACATTCAGTGCTCAACAGTAAAGTGAGCTTTTTGACGTGCACTATCAATTCCTTAATGATTCTTTGATCTTTTAGTCTTTAGTCCAAGCTTTATGACGATGAAACAAATTGCGATCATACTGATTGAAGATAATGTAACACTAGATTCTCAAAGTTTGCTTGATATCTTTATTGTAAACGTACTTTCTGATGTCCAGTGCTACTTTCTGAAGACCCATTTCTTAGTTTCTTGTTTTTAATATGATTTCTTGTTCTTGATATGATTTTCTTACATCTGTAAGACATGTATGTGTACTTTGCATGATATAATATTCACTTCTATTAGGTTAAATCTCTGTATATGAGATAAATCATGTTTCCACATATAAAGTGAAATTATTCTCACTTCAAGTGTATGTCATGCAATTCGGAAATACCAGTATACTCTATCAAGAGACTCAAGGAAAACGTTAGTCTTTCTTTAAAATCTTTTCTTTAAATTGGTTACATTGTCATTCAAAACATATTGCATTGAAGCTTTCTGAAAGGCTCTGGAGCTACCATTTTTTAATTAAGTAGAATGAATATAAATGATATCTCATAATTATTTGTGGTTGATATAATCGATTGACATAATTTATACATAATTTGTTGTTTTTTAATAAATATATTTAATGTTGAATTAATTTCCTTGCACAACATGGCATAGCATTCACTATTGAATGTTCTTAGATATTATAGATGTTAGCTCCAGAACCTTTGCACTCATATATCTTGAATGATAACAAAACCAATTCAAAGAAAATACTTTGAAGAATAACTAATGTCTCTATTGAGTTTTTCTTGTAAGAATATAATAGGTTCTATCGTTTAGCAAGAACAAGGTTTACTCAAATAAGTATATATATTTCACTATGCATGTGTAAACATGTTACAAGATTTGTTATATTAAAGAAGTGAAATTATATCCTTATCCAAGCTTTTGATAGCTAACGATTAGAGGAAGGCTGCAACGCTACAAGAAACTATGGAAAGAGACTTCAGAAAGTAGCACAGGACATCAGAAAATACTCTTAAGATAAAGATATCAGAATATGTCCATATGCAACGTGTTACTTAATCTTTAATCATTACAATTGCAAAGAAATCATCATCAAGAAGATTTAATTAAAGATCATAAAGAGCAATAACTCTTCAAGGGCTGATTGCGTACATTTGACAGCTCACCTGTGAGTGGAGCAAAGAATGCTACAGGAAAGAGAGGGAAGTTTGAAATTTGATTTTCAAATTAACAAGTCAAATCTAGTTTCAAACTAGTACGTCATCTATTTGCCAACTTTTTCAACCAACCTGGCTTCACAAAGGAGGAGTTTAGAAAGCTTGCTCAGAAAGTAAAAAAGTAATTTATGATGGGAGATCAAAAAGCTCATATTTACAACGACTTCTGCAACTGATGTGATAGTTTTGTCAACCTCTTTTCTAGTTGTTTCTTTTAAAATACAACTGATGATCAACACGTGTCAATTGAAGAACTGATCTATGGCAACGGTTACAAAGAAAGACCATTATATAAAGAGATGTGAAGCTTGAAGAGCGCTAAGAAATTTGAAGATTCTAGAGAGGAAACTCTGCAAAAATCTCTTCTCACTTCCTGAAATATTCAATCTTTATCATGTAATCAGTTTTATCCTTGAAGTGTAAAGAAAATCTTCCTTCTATATTCTTAGTTAGATTTATGTTCTTATTATGGAAGAAGTAGAAGGAGGAAGTCATTCAAGTTCTCCCAGGATCTTTTTAAAATGTATTATCTTTAAGGAAACTTGAGTGTAGGTTAGTTTGAGTGGCAACCTAAACACTTAACCTTTGTATCTTGGATCCATTAGTGATCAGTGTGAGACATAGCATGGAGAGATTAAGGTAAAACTACTTGCAACGCGATGGTGAGATGTTCTTGCTCATCACTGTTTAGCTTGGAAAGGCTAGTCAAAGACTACTTGCAACTTGGAGAGGCTAGGGCAAGACTACTCTCAATGTGTCAGTAAAGGTTGATATTGCACACAGTTTGGTTTGGAGAGGGCGGTGTCAAGACTACTTGCAACATGAGAAGGCTGAGAAAAGACTACTAACAACATGCTAAAGGAGTTGCCTATCAGTTACGAGTTGGCTTGGAGAGGCCATAGTCAATACTACACATGTTAGCATGGAGAGGCTAGTACAGAACTACTTAAAATCCTTGATTATAGGTGATTTCTGAAACCCTTGGATAATAGCTTAGGAAGATTAATGTAAAGACTATCCATCTTTACATTCTCAGGTTGAGACAATTGTTGCTATAGTGTAACCTCAACAAGTGCCAAGTACTAGATGTAGGCAGGATGGCCGAACTAGTATGAAATCCCTTATGTTCTTTCTCTCTCTTTGATCTCATTTATTTACCTTTGTTGGATCGCTAATTTCTATTGATCTCATACATATATCTTTCTTCTTTTATGTTATCTCTTTTAATAGCGAGTGTTTTATTTAATAAGGTTCAAAAAGCAACTTTCTAAAGCTACTAACTATGTTTTTGCTGCACTACAAGTTTTATACTTGATAGTATTTATTTTCAGTAGTTTCAGAAAACGTGAAAAGGATCAATGCATGATTAAACCCCCCTTCTCGTGCATATCTTTACCTACAAGTGGTATTAGAGCCGGGCCTCTGAGGGGTTGAGCAATCCAACGATTGCAGAGGACAAAGATCAAAAGGACAGAATGGCATATATCATCTTTTCAAGATCAATCTTTTATCTAATGATCCTTTGATGGAAAGACTCAAAATCATGGCACAGTTCATTCATATGATGAAAGGGATTCAAAAAAGATCTGTTGACATAAACTCTACAAAGGAGAAAGTTCAGTATTTCAATCAAGTCTTTGCTCTCTTAAGCATCAAGCTTAAACCATATATGTTGCCTATGTATAGGACATTACATAAGAAAGGTTATATGAGATATACATGATATTGAAAGATCTCAACTTGTATCAAGATATCTTTGATCCTATTGCAAATATCAGATGTTGTACAATGATAAAGCGATGAAAATTGGTAAAGATTCTTTGAGAAGTAGAAAATCTGATAATGTTATCTGAGATTGGATTTTAGGATGAATTCTTCATCTGTAATCCATGTCTGAAGTCTGTAATGACTATATCAAAAGGATATCAATCTCATGTATGAGAGACCAGGACAAAGATCATCTTGAGAAAGAACATTTGCTTATAACAATAATGTCACACATCATGTATTTATTCAGCTCTTTATCAACATATCCTTGAGTAAAAATGAAGAATATGCCAATCATCTAGAAAGTCTTGGTCAAAAGGACTTGTGCTAAAACTTGCTTCCATATTATGCTTCACAACTGAGAATATCATAAGTGACTCATGAAGTAAAAGTTTATGTATCATATCTTCATTAATTCTTTTTATGAGATGAGTTGCTAGAAAGATTCTAAGTGTATTCATCTATATATCTCAAACTGTATAAGGACTCATAGAGTTGCTATGATCACTTGAGAAGATCTAAACTAAAGCTAGAAAGTTGAAAGAGAAAAATACTCTTAGAGAGTTTACTCTTCTCAAGTTATATGTCTTTGAAGCCTCCAAGAAGCTATATGAACTTGTCAAAAATTTCTTCTGAATCCTTGAAAGGACTTCATAGCATCATAAGGTATGACTTATTTTATTTGACAAAATTCAACAACTAAGTTATTGAGAAAGATGGTCAGTATCTCTCGTTTCTAGAAATTGGACTGAGATATATAGGTAAAACTAAATAAGAAAGATCTATGCAACTTTATATGCTATATATGTATTCTCTTTTATTTCTATTTTTCAATTTATTTAAAGAGATACATTTACAACAAATGAATCTTGAAATGATATCCTTTAAAAAGGATTGAAAAATCTTTTTATCTGAGAATAACTAATAAGAACCCATAGAAGTCTGGGTACCAAAAGTCATACTTCTTCTTGCAGGCATTTTTAATATATCTCTTTGCCTAAAACATCAATAGAAGCACTCTGATGATGATCCATCTAGATATTCAGCTCTGGTTCTAAGTGTTATTACAATTCCTAAGAGTTAATGTTTTCAAGGATATCTTATGATGATGATAAAGAAAAAGCTTAAGGAAGACTTTACTGATAATCTTGATTATGCTTAAGAAGGTCCTGAGATTTTCTACCTCAAGGCATCTCCAAGAAGCTAGCAAGTGAAAGCTAGAAGCTTTAGAAAGCGAACTCCAGAACCTCAGTCCTTCAGAAAGGTTGCTCAAATCTCTTAAGATGATCAGAAAGTGATCTTTCTGAAATACAACATAAGCAGCTGAAGACAACATAGAAGTAAGAAGATCAAAATGCACAGTAACTTCATGGAAGTTCTGTTTTAAAGATAATCTTCTATTATCAAAGTTCTAAGAGTATTTTCAAGGATATGAAAACCAAGTCATTCCTTGGATATTTATCAATATGCTTTCATCACTAGCCCACTATCTACATTTGTTGAAAGAGCTTTGAGCTATCAAAGTTTGGTGGAAGTTATACTGAATGTGTAATCCAAGCTCATGATTTCACAACTGGGTAGGAGCATATTATTGTTATAAGCTGTTGACTGAGGACATGCTTGTGAATATATATTTCATGATTATATGCTCATGTTTGTATTTCTACATGATAGGCCAATAAAGGTGACATAAGACACATGGAAATGATCCTCTAGACTCCCCGATCCTTTGGACTCCCTGAATTGAAGGTTATGAAAGGTGATCCTAATGCCCCCTATCCTGTACCTTAAAAGTCGGGAATCTAACTTAACGCTAGTGACGTATAAGCTCATGACCTAGAACTCTCGAGAAAAGAGAAAATATAAAGTGGCCCGCAAGGAAAAGAGAATAAAAAGTTTAAGTCGCCTATAAGAATGATGATCATGATTTTATATCATATGCATTGTTTTATAAATTGTATGATATTTTGTATATGATATTGACATGCATTTATGATTAGCATGTTGCATTCATGACATTAAGATTCATGCTAAAAGATACGGGCCTCGGCTAATGGTATTTTAGAACTTAATAATTGAGCCTTATGTATGCTTACTACTTCATAATGAAAACCCGAGGTTCCTGAGGATATAGATGATGACACCAAGATAGGAGAACACCTTACTGAGATTCTTTGTTAAGATTCTCACTCCCTCTATCTTTTCTTTCCATCGCGTCTTTAGAGGTCGTGGCGACGTTCATGATTTACATTGACATGCCTACTAGGGATATGCACTACGACACCGCCCATCGGTCATATTACTTCATGGGTTGTTGTGCCGTTTGCCTTTTTTGTGTTCATGGATCGCCCTTTTGCACACTCAGTTTCCAACTTTCGGTTCTCTCCTGTTTCCCCTTTTAGCGACGATCTTGTCTTTGAGCAGGCACATCCTCGTAAGGAGCAGATTTGCCGCACCCAGCCGGCCACTTCTACTATCTGTGACTTCCCGGAGTATGTACCCTGTTCCCCCATGGCTCATTCGAAGACAGACCTATCTGACGACTCAGTTACCCAGGTAGCTTCTGATTCCCTTACTGTGCCGATAAAGTTTGGTGAGGGCAGTAAGGCCACAGTGATGCAGCTGGTTCATGGAGGACGAGTGAGGATGACACCCCCAGGTAGGGCCTATGTCTGACCTGCTCACCGATTGGCCACTCTGGCTGATATAGCCAATGAGTTGGTTATGTCCCTCCCTCTTAAGGCGAGCAGCAGTAGGAGCTGGCAGCGGGCTTAGTAGTGCTTGTGCATATAGTCTGCATAGGATAGCCTTTTTTTGCTTTCGAGGTTATCTTTTTTTTTAGATGCAATCTAGTGGGCGAGGTTTTCTAGTCTATGTATTTTATGTTTCCATGTATTCCATCAGATAACTGTACCTGTGCTACTATTTAACTTGATGTATGGTAGAACCTTTATGTATATGATATGATGGTTGTTATGTTATTTTATTCTCAGTATGTATGGTTTCATATTATTGTTCATGCATCAAATGAATACAGTGTTCATCTTACGTGTGGCTCATGTGTTCATCTTTGGTTTAAAAAAAAAACATTTACCCATATTTTCACTAAGTATTTTCAAAATTTAGAATTAAGAACTGGAACAAAAAAGTAATGACTAATAATTAACTTAAATACGTCCTAGGCGTGTTAGGTTAAATATGAGGGTGTTAACAATAGCGGATGGAAACAAAAAGAATGAAAGACACAAAGAAGTGTAAAGTGGAATAATAAAGAAAAATTGTTGGACAGACATGCAAGTTCATTCAAATGATGTCTCAAAATAGCATACATGAAAGCAAAGACAATTAATACAATCCCAAATGATTACTTTGAAGCAATAACATCAATTAATGGTTCAGCCATCCAATTTATCAGCATCTCCTCATTGCTGACAGCATGAATTTTATCGCTTCCTTTAATTGTCTCAGCATCTAGAGTGTTGATGGAGGGAAAACAGCAAAAGAAGTGAACTTCTCCAGCTATAATCACTTTAGCTGGACCAGGAAATGTCTTCTTCAAGTGAGGAATCTCTTTCATTTTCTCACTTTTTTTTCTCCTGTTGAAGAACCATGGCCCCCATCTCCTCTTCTAATGATGCTTCATATCCCAAGTCAAATCTGTTGGGCTTCTTGGAGACTAGAATGGAAATTCTGATACCTTGCAACTATGGTCCTAGTCATTTACCTTCTAGAAATCCATTCTTAGCCATGATCTAAGCCACTATTTGATTGACATTTTGCATTGGGGAGTTTTTGCCTTCATGTTCAGGTTTTACCAATTCCAAGCTATGCCATAAATTATTATTTATTGGCTCTACATTCTCCACATATGGCAATGAGACCGGTTTGGATATAATGATGTCGTTTTCTCCATGGATTGTAGCAACCAATCCATTTTCAATATATTTAACCTTTTGATGCAAGGTTGAAGGGACAGCACCAATGCCATTAATCCATGATCTTCCCAGTAGCATGTTATAATCTGAGCTTATCTCCATCACCTGGAATAATACTTCTGACCTGCTTGGGCCAATCTCTAGTGGCAATACTACTTCCCCTAGGATGCTTTTCGTAACTCCATCAAAAGCCTTTACAACCATTATTTATGGTAATATGTCATCTACAATCATTGATAGTTAACTCAAAGTTGCCACTGGCAATACATTTAACTTTAATCCTCTATCAATAAGGACTCTAGGCACTATGTGGCCTTTGCATTTGAGGGTTATATGTAGTGCTTGCGGGTTAGTCCATGACACAACTTCCTCATCTGAAAAGGTGATCATATTGATACGTTTCACCGGATCCACCATGTTCACCATGTTTTCTAATAAAACATCAGGCTTGACATAGGCTTCCTTCAGGACTTTTAACACTGTCTTCTGATAGGGTTCAGATGAAAGGATTAATGACAAAAGGGATATTCTGGTGGGAGTCTTCTTTAATTGTTCCAAAATATCATATTCGCTCTGTTTCATGATTTTAAAGAACTCTTCTTCTTCCTCTTCTTCCTTTTTCTTCTCTCTAACATCCTCTTCATCTATGAACTTCCTTTTTCCAGTTCTCTGGGCCCATAAACCCTTCCACTTCTTATTATTCCTTTTACTTCAACTACACTGGTCCCCACTTCACTTGTTTGGACCTTCGAAGTTTCCCTTACGTCTCCATTCGTTTCCACTTTGGTCTCATTATTCCAAGGCACTGCATGTGTATCCTCATAGTTCCAAACCACTTTTTCTAGTTTTGGAGCTGGATTAAGTGGCGGTACTCGAAGTACAAAGTGTTCAATCATATTCACTTATTCAAGGAAACTTGACTCGCTTTTTTACTTGTATCACGCCCAAGTTAAGTAATCCCTGTATACAAGCCTTGAAATCCCAAGGCTAAAGCCTCCATAGCGGTATACACAACTTGCTTCCATGTCACATTTCTCATCTTCCTTCATCATGGATGCAAATGCTATGATGTTGTATCTAGCCTCCTTCAAGCCATTAAACACTTTTTCCATTGGTGTTTGGAGACTCAAAACTTTCTTGATCAAGGGTTCTTCTACCTCCAAGGCATTCATATGATGCCTTTCTTCATGATTTGGGGTTGGATTATTGATGATATCGGGATTTGACTCCACTTGAAGATCTAGTCTCTCACAAGCAATTAGTCTCCTTACTGCTGTCTTGAAGCCTTCGCAATCCTCAATGGAATACCCTACTATGTCCATGTGGTATTTACAGGTAAGGTTTGGGTTGTACCAAGCTAGGTATGGCAGTTTTAATGGGTGCACAGGATATGCTGAGATCAGATGGCCATTAACTAATCTTTGGAAAAGGTCAGCATTCAAAATGGATAGTTTTGGAAAAGATGGAAGGTTGGGAAACCGATTACAATTCTGGCATTAAAAATTTGGTCAGGGTGCTGGGATATATATTGGGCAAGTTGGTTGATATGGCCTTATATGGATGTTATTAACCTAAGGCTGGGAGTATAGGATAGTGTTTGTTGTTGGTGTGGTTTGGTAAAATGGGTAAAGAGGGATAGAGGTTTGGTATGATGGCCTTTGGGGTCGTGGACATGTTGGTGCATACCTTGGGATGAAGGATTGCTGACCTTGCACATAATTCACATCTGTCTCCTTCTTTCTGGTGGGAAACATTTTCTTGCATCCTCACTAGTCATGGGAAGTTTTCCGGCCTTAACCAGACTCTCAATTCTTTCTCCTATAGTTATCAACTCAGAGAACTCCTTGTAAGCTGCTCCTACCATTGCCCCGATATAAGGGGATCCCAAGGTTCCTAAAAAGTATGAACACATTTAAGTCAGGATGAGCGGTGGTTAAACTTGAGCAGCCAAGGCTCTCCACCTTGGACCATATTGTTTAAACGGTTCATCCTTCTTTTTCTGCATTAAACTTAACTGCTCCTGAGTAGGCACTGCTCCAAGGTTGAATTTATACTAACCCATGAACAAATCCGCTAATTCTTTCTAGCTAGAAATCTTTGAATGGTCTAGTTGAATGTACCATTCCAAGGCAGGTCCAGTTAGGCTTTCATGGAAGAAACTTATGAGAAATTTTTCATCCTTTGACTATATCGCCATCTTGGTGCAATAATTCTTCAAGTGAAAAGGAGGATTATCCATCCCATCATACTTTGAAAAGTCAGGAACCTTGAAGTCTTTAGGACAAGAGAAGGGCAAAGTTGTTCAACTTCCACATAACCATGGGGGCTAGGTCCCTGAATAGCTCTAATTTGCTCTTGAATCTTCTCCATCCATTCTTCTTTAAATTTCCCCTTTTTTACCTCAGCATGACTATTTTCTGAGGAAAACGGCTATTTTTGCTTGACATCACGAGGCTACTCCCAAACAGGGGCAACATGCCTATGCCTATTAGTATGCACGTTTTCCAAGGAATGATATCCTTCTCCAACAGGGAGCACCAATGGTATCGTGGGTGGTGGTTGTCCATGGAGGTTATTTGGGATTTCTCCCATGTCATTCATCCCCAGGGTGACATTTAGAGCTGCACTTCAGGCATAATTATCGTCATGGTATTTGGTTGCACGCTTGCTAGTATATCTCTGCTTTGATAAGCTCCCAACAGGTCAAGTGACTCTTTCATAGCTCTTATCATGTCCTCTAATCTTGATTGGTTATTCGATAGTTCATTCAATTTTCCTCTTACTGCATCAACCTCATTGCTCAAATTTCTTCCGGCTTTAGAAGTAGTTATGGTTAGAATGGCATTTCCTATGTCACCATTTCCTCCAGTCATTTTATTCCGAGCTCTGGTATTGTAAATACGAGTTTGATCAGTATCTATCTTCCTCGGGCGCCCAATGGTTGCAAAGTTTTACTTATTAAAAACAATTTCTGTGAAAAGAAAGAAATGAAAGTATAGCTATTTGTTAGAAACCGTCAATTGAACTTAATCTTGATGCGAGTGTCTTTGATTATAATTATTTCCTAGAACGTCTCATTCAAAGGTACTAAGCTATGGATATTGTCATGAGACCAACAATGCAAGGAAACAAACATTCTTTCATTCATCATGTGCTATAATTCTTGTACAACCATTCAAACATACATCACAAAGCCATGCATCACTCCTTAACTAACATTTCTGCCTGAAAACAAATGCCTTTAAGTTTCTTCAACGTCTTCCTGCAATTATTTGCTTCATTCTCCAAATCAAGTCTTTACAATAGTCAACAAAATTGCTAATCTCAATTGGACTCTTAAAAGGGATGATTCCCTGCTCAGCCAGTCTTAAGTACCTTGGAACATCTTCTATGGCCGCATCAGCCAACCCTACCAAGTTTGAGAAGCGAATCTTCAACTCATGAATAACGTGATTTTGATGTTGTACCTCAAAATCCAAACTTGCAATTCTTTTCTTTTCTTCTCCCAGAGTAGCTTGATATTTTATGATCCCATCCTTCATGTGTTAGTTTAGTTCTTCAATCTTCCTTTGGTATTCATTGTTCAATTCTTCCATTTGTTGTTTCATTTGTTCCTCACTTTTTAATGCAGTTTCTTCAGCAATTTTGGCTTTTCGGAGTAGTCCTTTTAATTCTTGATTTTCAGCTAGTGCTCCATCATGCTCTTGTCTCTGAAGTCCTAGCTCTTTGTTGGCAACTTTTAGGCATTCCTTGGTTTCATCATATGCTCGTGCCCTATCTTTAACTTCTTACTTATTCCTTCTAGAACCTGATCCTTTTCAGTGTTTTCTCTTTTTAAGGTTGCATAGTTGTGGTGGGCACTTTTCAACTCGGCTTCTATTTGCATATTTTCTTGTTCATCCTTGTCTAACTTCTATTTCACTTCTTTGATCTCTTCAGGTTGATGCCTCGTCCAGAGGAGTAACAGTTAAGATCTTGAATGGCAGCTTGGTCTCTTGAGCCCTATTTTTCACCCATTGATGATAGCTTTCTTTCACTGCACAGCTCCTAATTCCTAGTTCTTTTCCTTTTCAAGCAACCTTGTTCCAAGCATATCGGACCTTCTGTAGTAGGCCAATGTCTTTGGAGTCTTGGTGATATGAGACAAATGGAGTGATTGCAACTTCGGAAGGAGGTCCCATCATAGGGTAGCCAAGTTGGCATAATACCAATACAGGATTGTAATTTATGCATCCTCAGGTACCTATAAGGGGTACACTTGGGAAGCTTCCGCACTGGTAAATCAAAGTTTGCCTATCTTCCCACCAAGGGTACCATCGTATTATCTTTTCATTTAATTTGGTTAGGTCCTGAGCCCATTCTCATCCACTCTTCTTCTTAATACGATGCATCTGTAGATCTTCAATGGGACAGGACGCCTTGTAACTTCTTTGGAATATGTGCACGGTAGCCCACACATACAACATTGGTAAATAACATAGAATTCTTTTGCCATTTTTCTTATAGCAAAAGTTTAGGGTAAGGCTGGAACGGGATTATGACCATAAATTTGCGAGCAAGGAATACATCAATAGCTGCAAAGTCTACAAAGCCTTCAATATTCGGAAATAAGACAATGCCATAAAAAGTGAGTGTAACACCCTTCTAACTACCATGTTTTACTCGAGTGTTAACATAGCAATTAGAAAAGCATTACTTACCTTCATAATCTATACTAATCAAAAGAAATGAAATTAAATAATTTAGACACATATATTGCTAAACTCGTATATACATATATATAAACATCATTTTTAAGTTTGCAATATGTACATTGTAACACCCTAATTCTCTTTAGAAATTAAATAAGGTTTTATTAATGAAAATATTAAGATTTTGATAGATGTAAAAATGATAAGAAAGATTCAAGGAAGCAAAAAAAAAAAGTGAATAGTATTTTGCAGGCCCGTCGGGATAGTCGAAACCCTAGAATTGGGTCCCGGAGATGCCCAAAATTGAGAAATTATATGATTATGATTAGAAATAGGTAGAATTAAAGATTTTAAACCCGAAAATATTTTTCGGGCAATGTTTGATTACCCGGATACACTGTTTCACCCGTTCGGTGAAATTTCGGTGTGTGATTTTTAACATCGAAAACTAGTTAGATCTCTACAAAACGAATGAACCTATCTCTTTAAATCAAATGAATGGCCAAGATTCAATCTTGAATTAAAAGATTGAATCACAACTATTCATTTTACTTTATTGGATGATAATTATCTATATATATATATATATAATATTCATAACTTTACTATAAGATAAACATGACTAGATTAGCTTTTTTAAGAAGCTCATTTTTGGCCAGCCCAAGGGGAGAGAAATCAGCTGCCTTCCTCCATAGCCAAGAGCTTCATCTTGGTTTTGCCTTCCATATATACTAGCCTAGAGTCCTTAAAATCAAAACTTTCCTTCATCAAAGTTGTTCTACACCTCAAACTCTACAATTCTAACCGATTAGAATTCTAATTCTCCATCAATTTTCACCTTGGTCCCTCACTCCCTTACTGCCTAGAGGAGGTTTGGTGTGTGATTAGGAGCTCTCAAGGTGAAGGGAGGTCAAGTAGAAGCTTTTGGAGCAAAGAACTCAAAAGCTCTCAAAGTAGGGTTTAATTGTTCTCTTTTGTTTCAAAATTTATTCTGAGAAGTTCTTGCTGGTTCTGTCCAGAATTTCTGATTTTGTTGGTTAATAATATGTTAATATTGATGTATTAATTTTGGTGGAGTGTTTGGCGTTATGGAAAAATCATTTTTAACACAAGAGATTTTGAATTGGTTTGTCGGATTTTCAGATTTCAGCAGGGCAAGGTTTGTTCATGAATTTTCTTGTGCAATTATGTTCATTTTTATGAGTTATAAAAATTATATGTTGAAGCAACGTCCTAAGGAAACTCCGACAAATCCTTCCTGAGAAAAATCAAGAACCGAATTAGTACTCATGCTGTCTAGATTTCTGAATCTGAAGTAGGAAGATTGTATTATTTTATTATCCTAGTAGATGAGCGATTTCTCTCTTGAAATTTTTATAGGGAATTAAAAATATCTTGAAGTGTAACTGTGATTTTTATTTTGAGTTGATTCCATCATATGATGAATTTAAAAATTATGAGAACCCTGCCCTAGGCTGTGAAAAAGGGTGCTATGACCACTAAATTTGTAAAAATTTAGTGACATGGTTATAGAACTTTGATTATTATGAAAATTTTACAGGGTCTTTTAGACATATTGAAGTGTCATAGACAATTTTTGTGGCTTTTGAATTGGCTTTTGGATGTGGAAATTAAATATTGTTTCTGGAGTAGTAAATTTGTCAAGGTGTTGAAACGGTGAGAATGTCTTAAATTAATGATAATATGGTATTTGATTCAAACATATGGTATATGTATACATGCTAGATAATTTTAAGAAATGATTATGAGATATGGAGGAGACTCCAATGATTTACTTGTGATGTAAGAATGCCATTGAATAAGAGAAGTACATGATATGAGTATTATGGTGGTAAAAGAGAAAATGTGACTTATAATTGTGCAAATTTTTAATATATGGGGAAAATAGAGACAAGACTTGTGTGGTTAATAGGGGGAAGGCAAAAGTAAGAGCTTCCCTAAGAATTTGATGAGTCGGTAGACGTATCGATATATACGAATGAGCTCATGTCCTAGTAATCAATAGTTCTTGTGGAGTGATTCCACTACAGATACCACTTGATATGAGATTAAGCCTTCCCTATGTTAATGGAAAGAGATAATTGCACTAAGTTGAATTCCACGAGTTACAAGAGAAAAACACTTGATTACTACCATTTTGCATTCGACTTTATATGAATTATGTACATTAGTATTTATGCATATAATTCAGCATGATGAATTCAAATATGAATGAATTTACTGGTTATATTATGTTCACATTTGAGGGAGTACCCTACTAAGAATTTTATAATATTCTCATCCCTATGGTTTTATTTACTTTGTATTATTCAGATCTAGTAGATGCCGTCACTAGTATTTTACCTTGACTCGCCACAGTGGGTGTGGCATTATGATCCTGCTCTCGACTCTCTTTATGTAGTGGGTTACTCGCAAGTTCGTGCTTATGTGTTTTTCGGCCGTTCTTTTAGTACCTCTGTATTTACAGCTGACTTTGACCCTACTTTCCCTTATGATGATGTGCCTTTCCACTTGACACATCCAGTGATATTTGATGTCCCGCCTACACCATCAACACCCCCTCTAGCAGATGATCCCTCTTTATCCTCGTCTTCAGATTCTGACCCATCTGAGGGTCTTGATGCCCCTGGCGGAGGTGAGGCTATCATACCGATGGCCAATGGTTTATCTAGTAGGATGTGAGATCTTCAGGGACTCCTGATATGTATATAGTGGTAGTTTAGTACTAGATTATGAAGATACGTAATACTTTTTTAATTACTATGTTAACACTCAAGTAACACATGGTGGTTAGGAGGGTGTTACATACATCGTATTGGGAAATACACTAGTTAACTTCTAAGCTAGTTAGGGACTCAGTTCACAAAAAAAAAGATCACCTCCAGCATCTAGTCTAACCTGCTCAAAGTCGAGGTCCAGCAAAGTTTTATACAAACGGAATTGGACCTCACAATATTTGATAGGATCAATCTGTAGGCTAGCGAGTCTCTAGTACTAAACTACTACTATATACATATCAGGGGTCCCTGAACATCTCACGTCCTACTAGATAAAACCATCGGCCATCGGTATGATAGCCTCATCTCCGCCAGGGGCATCAGGACCCTCAGGTGGGTCTAAATCTGAAGACGAGGATGAAGAGGGATCATTTGCTAGAGAGGGTGCTGGAGGTGCATGCGGGATATCAAATATCACTGGGGGTGCCAAGTGGAGAGGCACACCATCATAGGGGAAAGCAGGGTCAAAGTTAGCTGTAAATACAGAAGTACTAAAGGAACAGCCAAAAAACACATAAACACAGACTTGCAAGTAACCCACTGCATAAAGAGAGTTGAGGGCAGCCACAACCACTGTGGAGAGCCAAGGTAAAACACTAGTGACGGCATCTGCTAGATCTGAATAATACAGAATAAATAAAACCATAGGGATGAGAATATTATAAAATTCTCAGTAGGGCACTCCCTCAAATGTGAACATACTATAACCAGTAAATTCATTCATATTGAATTCATCACGCTAAATTATATGCATAAATACTAATGTGCATAATTCATATAGAGTCGGATGCAAAATGGTAGTAATCAAGTGTTTTTCTCTTGCAACTCGTGGAATTCAATTTAGTGCAATTGTCTCTTTTCATTAATATAGAGAAGACTTAATCTCATATCAAGTGGTATCTCTAGTGGAATCACTCCACAAGAACTATTGATTATTGGAACATTAGTCCATTCCTATATGTCGATACGTCTACCAACTCGTCAAATTCCCGGGGAAGCTTTTACTTTTGCCTTCCCCCTTTAACCATACAAGCCTTGTCTCTATTTTCCCCATATGTTAAAAATTTGCACAATTTTAAGTCATATTTTCTCTTTTACCACCATAATACTCACATCATGTACTTCTCTTATTCAATGGCATTCTTACATCACAAGTAAGTATTTAATTCCATTGGAGTCTCCTCCATATCTCATAAGCATTCCTTTAAAATATCTAGCATGTATACACATACCATATACTTGAATCAAATACCATGTTATCATTAATTTAAGGCATTCTTACCGTTTCAACACCCTAGCAGATTTATTACTCTGAAAATAATATTTAATTTCCACATCAAAAGGCCAATTCAAAAGCCACAAAAATTCCCTCTAACACTTCAATGTGTCTAAAAGACCCTGAAAAATTTTCATAATAATCAGAGTTCTATAATCATGTCACTAAATTTTACAAGTTTGGTGGTCACAGCACACTTTTTCACAGCCTAGGGTAGGGTTCTCATAATTTTTAAATTTACCATATGATGGAATCAACTGAAAATAAAAATTAAAGTTACACTTTAAGATGTTGTTAACTCCCTATAAAAAGTTCAAAAGAGAAATCGCTCATTTACTATGATAATAAAATCATACAATTTTCCTGCTTCAAATTCAGAAATCTAGACAGCATGAGTACTAATTCGGTTCTTGATTTTTCTCAGGTAGTAAAGGTCTTTATCATGCACCACAAAATTTTTCAGAGTTTCCTTAGAATGTTAGCTTGCTCATAAAAATGAACAAAATTGCACCAGAAAATTCATGAACAAACCCTGCCCCTGTTGAAATTTGAAAATCCAGCAAATCAATTCAAAATCTCTCTTGATAAAAATGATTTTTCCACAACACCAAACACTCCACCAAAATTAATACCTCAATATCAACATATTATCAATCAATAAAATCAGTAATTTTGGATAGAACCAAATCAAATTTTCAGAATAAATTTTGAAACTAAAGAGGGCAAATAAACCCTACTTTGAGAGCTTTTGAGTTCTTTGCTCCAAAGGTGTTTTACTTGACCTTCCTTACCTTGAGAACTCCTAATCACACACCAAACCTCCGCTAGGCAGTGAGGGAGTGAGGAACCAAGGTGAAAATTGATGGAGAATTAGAATTCTGATCGGTTAGAATTGTAGAGTTTGAGGTATAGAACAACTTTGATGAAGGAAAGTTTTGATTTCAAAGACTCTAGGTTAGTATATATGGAAGTTAAAACCAAGATGAAGCTCTTGGCTATGGAGGAAATGCAGCTGGTTTCTCTCCTTTTTGCTGGCTGAGAATGGCTTCTTAAAGAAGCTAATTTGGTTGAGTTTATCTTATAGTAAATAATATGAATATTATATGTATATTTAGATAATCATCATCCAATAAAGTAAAATAAATGGTTGTGATTCAATCTTGTAATTCAAGATTGAATCTTGGTCATTCATTTGATTTAAAGAGATATGTTCATTTGTTTTGTAGAGATTTAACTAGCTTTCGGTGTTAAAATTCGCACACCGAAATTTCACTAAACGGGTGAAACAGTGTACCCGATAATCAAACATTGCCCGAAAAATATTTTCGGGTATGAAATCTTTATTTCTACTTATTTCTAACCATAATCATATAATTTCTCAATTTCGGGCATCTCTGGGGCCCAATTCTAGGGTCTTGGCAGGCTTGTGGGACCTGCAAAATACTATTACTGAAAAATATTTAGGTGTTTTGAAAATAAGAGAAATGATTTTTCTATTATATATATATATATATATATATATATATATATATTAGTTTTATGAATTATTATTATTCATTATTTTTCCTTCTTTTTTATGCAATAAGAGATGTGTTAATTAATAAATAGAATAGGAATAGAAGCATACAATATTTTCACCAATCAATTATAGATGTTTCAACAAACAGATTAGTTGTTAAGTATAATGAGCCTTTGCAGACTTGCAATTTTTAAGGTCTTCTAGTCATGGAGTGGGAGCACTAGTAGACCAAGGAATGCAAAAGCTTTAAGGAGATTGTGTTTAAGTGTTAATTAACGTATTAAAGTGTGATTGAAAAAATTGTGTGGATGTATACATTTCTAGAAAGAGTAAGGTATTACATTCGTCCCTGAAGTTGCACACGTGAGTCACTTTCGTCCCTGAAGTTGCACACGTGAGTCACTTTCGTCCCTGAAATTGCATGAGTGAGTCACTTTCATCCCTGAAATTTGGAAATTAATTCTTTAGTCCCTGAAATTGTATTTCATAGGTCACATTAGTTCCTAGTCAAACTAACTCTTTAGGGGCTAATGTGGCCTATAGAATACAATTTCAAGGACTAAAGTGATACTTTCCAAATTTCAGGAAAGGACTAAAGAGTTAATTTCCAAATTTTAGGGATGAAAGTGACTCACACGTGTAATTTTAGAGATGAAAGTGATACTTTATTCTTTCTAAAAAGGTGAAAAGAACGGATACATATAGTCTCTTGCATTTGTGAGGTATGTAACAAGAGAGGGGTGCTAAATCTAAATGGGTTAGAGATAAAAGGAAATTTGATTGCAGTCAAAGAGAGGGATAATCATGATGGTATAATCCTCCTTATGCAGGGGAAAAAATTGATTAAGTTGTTCGCAAATTGTAAATGTGAAAGATCCACTCTCCTTTTTTCCACTTCTTTTTTTCCTTTCAATATTCAAGATTTTCAACTCCGTACTACAAGCCGATCCAATATTCGGTCAAATAATGCCAGCAATGAACATAAATTGATGATGAAAATAATATTAGTGTATTGTCACAAACGGTCTTTCTTGAGGCGTTAATAGACGGAAAATTAGAGAAATTCTGAAAGACCGTAGGAAAATGTAGAATATTGTGGAACAGTGTAGAGTGCTCTAGAATGTTCCAGAAACTTGTAGAATTGTGTAGATAGTTCTAGAAAGTTCTAAATACTTCTGGAATCATGTAGAACCATGTAGAATCATGTAGAACTTTCTAGAAGGATGTAGAGACATGTGGAAGTATCTAGAGACATGTGGAAGTATCTAGAAGCATGTAGAGGCATGTAGGAGCTATCTAGAATGTCCTTAATAGATATGTATAGGAGGTTCTAGAAGCATGTGGAGATGTGTGAAATAAAGAAAGGTTCTAGATATAAAATCTAGACCGTCCGTTAGAATCGATCTCCACTGTCCATTAAGGAGGTGGAAGGCTATATATAGGGGTGGTCATTCTTGGCCAAACCATCCAAAGTGATCCAAGAGATTCAAGGGGGATCTAAGAGACATTCAAGACATTGAAGTCATTTGTAAGTATTCCATTGTGTAATACAAAGAGAGTTCTCTCCACCAAAATTCTCTTGTTCTCTTGTGCTCTTAACTTCCGTTGCGAGTCATTTTGAGTGAGGTTGACTTGGTGTTTAGCTCAAGAGGTTGAGTAAGTCCAAGTGCCGGCACGGTAGCGTTGGAGTGTGTCCAAGGCCGTGACAATATGACCTTTTTTTATCATCACATCTTTAATTTGATATCAATTTAGTCACAACAAAAGTTTTGACAGAAATTTGGTTCTAATTATTTTAACTTCTACATTAATTTAGTTATTTTTTTAGATTTTTATTTTAATACAGTGACTAAATTGATATCAAAATAAAAATGTTAAAAATAAATTAATATCAAAACTAAAAATATTATGACTAAATTAATATCGAAACTAATAATGTTAGGAGTAAATTGATTTAAAAATGGTTAAAATTAAATTAATGATGAAAATTTTATTTGGATTAAATTAGTATTAAATTAAAAATATTATGAAAAAATTAGGTACTCAGATTAATAATGTATCTGGCAACCTGAATATTAAGTTTTGATCAAACCCGACGCAACATATCAATGCAAGACTAAAATACTGGTTAGGACGGTTTTAAGACGTGGTCGTTAGGCTGGTGGGGCTTAGGGAGCTTATAAATAGGCATCGATTTGAAGTGTGACCGACAATTAAGCTAATGGTATATGGATAATCATTCCAATATTCAAATATTTGTGTTAGAGAACATTTATATCTTTAGTAGGAACCGGTATTATTTCCATGTGATTTGGTGCATTTCTTTGCACGTAGGTTTGAATATTTACCATCAATCTTACGTTCATGCAAAGTGCACTTGAAGAAAATTTGAGCCATTCGAGGAAGGGATTACATGTGGAGCTTCGCACAAATTTCTGCAGCCATCTGAAAATTATTCCATTTATTCATCTTGGCTTTGTGGATTATTCTAGATTCTAGATAAAGATGACTTGTGCTGACTCTTTCTGATAGATGCTTAATTTCATATTCAGTTGCCTGCGACTTTGATGTGCATTATTGCATTTGAACTTTGAAGTGCAAACTAGTATTGGAAAGGAAGGGGGGGGGGGGGGAGCTCCCGTTTACGGTGTTCCTGGAAATATCAGAATATTTAGGTACATTTGTTTCAAATTTTAAAAAAGTGATTCAATAACTTAAATTTTATATATAATAAGAAATTGAAAATTAATTTTTTTAAAAGTTACTTTTTTTAATTTCTCCAAAAAAAATTTAGAACTAATTTTTTTAAAATTTTGATTATTTTTAAAAATTTATTGTGTTAAAAAAGTGATCCCCCAACAAAAGTCAAATACAATCGCACCCTTAATATTCATGACATATTACACAGGTTGCAGCAAGTTATTTATTTTTATATATTTTATGGTTAAAAATTAAAAGACTATTTTAACCATCCCCGAAGGCTACATTTTATCAAAAACCAGGTCCACTCTCTTCTCCATACACAGTAACAAGCCTTATAGGAGCCAATTTTGTTGAGTTTTTAATTTTTTTAAAAATTATTTTGATGCTGGCCAAAATGACCGGCTCGGCATTCAGCTTATTTGGTTTTCTCATCTGTTTAGCCCCCATTTTCCCAATTGGAGTAACAGAACCTAGCCCCCATTCTCACCCTCATCCTCTTCTTCCTCTCCCGTCAATTAATCATCCAAGTCCTCCTTTTCCTAAGCTTACGCGCCACATGAGGACTCATCAGGGACGGAGCTTAGTTAGGGCCCCCAAAATTTTTTTGAAAAATTTATATATTAACTTTGAGTAATAAATGGATTGCATAATAAATATTACTCTATATAAATATAATATTTTGGTAAGTGAATTTTGGGTTTCCGATGGTTGAATAGTGATACAATTGATGGAGAGCAAACATATATGCAGTAAATTTTGATATGCAACTTGTTGTGTGTAATTTCAAATGCTTGAACATTTAAGGCTTTGTTTGCCATCACAAGTAGATTTTTGTTTTACTTAATTTCTAGATTATGGGGATCACTTTGTTACTTTGGGGGTCATGTTTTAATTTTTTTGTTTTGTTATGCCCGTATTTTCTTCTAATTACTCATGCGATTCAAAGTTTAGAACTATGATATTTATAAAAAAATATTGTTATTTTTTTAATCTTAGAGTTTGTTAATTTATTTTCTAATTAAAAAAATAATGTGTTATCATGCAATAAATATAATAAAGATGAGTTTTTTTTTATAAATAGTATGACTCATTATATAAATGATGCGTTTGATATGGTGAAAATGAGAGTTTTTTTTATGAGTTTAATATGTGATTTAACACATAAAATTTATCAATAAAATTACACATTAAACTTATTCATAATTTTTTTCTAATTGCTGAACGCTAAAATATTGGTTAAATTGTTGACA
The DNA here is from genome assembly GCA_031216125.1 of Dalbergia cochinchinensis. Classification (NCBI taxonomy): domain Eukaryota; kingdom Viridiplantae; phylum Streptophyta; class Magnoliopsida; order Fabales; family Fabaceae; genus Dalbergia; species Dalbergia cochinchinensis. Next base: position 33,883,193 of record CM062377.1, read on the forward strand.
CTTTCAACTTTCTAAGTCATTAAAAAAACATAAAACAACATTATAAGATAAAAAAAATCTCTTATTAATGATTTATTTTAAAACTTACGATTCTCTCAAATAAAAATATTTCTCTTATTCAATATATTTTAAAAAAATTATATATCTGACGAATGATTAATTTTAATGTTGTTATTATTATTATTATTATCTACTAGCAACTTAATAGACACTGTCGGGTCTGTCGAGTTGTATTTTTTATTTTTTAGATATTTATGTAATTAAATCTCTCTATCAATCTATATTTTATGTCTTTCAATACTAATATAACTAATAATAATTTGATATGAATGATAAAATTGATATTAAAGTTAAAAATATCAAGATGAAATTTATGCTAAATTTTTTGAAGGACCAAATTGATGTCAAATTTGAGTTTGAATATAAATGACAATTTTAATAATAATGTATTTGCATAGCTATGAAATGGATTTTCTTCAAACGCCATTCCATTTATACTTATGACCCTTGAATTTAATTAGGCGGCCAAAAAGTGATCATAAATCTAAAACATTCTTTACTTTCCTGGATTTTGTGCAAATAAAGTGTGATTAGTATATCTATTTTAACAATAAGATCAGACAAAATTACTTGAAATTTACAATTGTATGTTTTCACCTTAATTTGATGTGTCTGTTAAGCTGTATTTTTTATTTTTTATTATGAAATTGTTATGCATATTAAATTTATTTTTAATCTGTATTTTATTTAAAAAGAATATAAAATTATTATTGATACCTATTATATATTAATTTAAATAAACTTAATTTTGATCCACTTAGATAGTGTTAATGTTTTACACAAAGTGAGATATAAAAATCTTGCGTTAACGTCATATTACAATCAATATCTTTTAACTATGTATTTAACATCATTTATCACATAAAAATAGGATATTAGTATGACAAAAGCAAACATATAAAAGGTTAGTATTTGTCCATTCAAAAATGTTTCCCTTAATCAGTAAGCACCAACAATAAGGCAGAATAATGCTTTTACTAATTATATGAAATGTATCTTCTGGCACGAAGACATACCATTTTTTAAGTGCTTTGAGACTGAAAAGCAATATTGATTATTGAATTATTAATTTGCCCAATGCTCAAAGAGTCCATTGAAGAACACTATTTAAGTAATATGAATATGAAAGTAAAGCTTCATATCTTGATTGAAAGAATACTAAGGAATCAGCATCCTCTCCCTTTTGCATCACCATCGATTAATGAAAGAAGTTAATCTCATATGCTCATGAAATCCGTTCTATCCTCATTTGATATCTTAACTCATGATAACACGGGCCTATTTCCATCTAATGATAATCTCTGAAACTGGTGCACAATTGTGACGTGCCATCACTCTTATCAGACACCTTGTAAGGAGTTTAAGCAAAATAGGATATAATTAAAATAAGATGCGAATAAGCAAGCATATATAAAATAGGATATAATTAAAATAAGATGTGAATAAGCAAGCATATATATTGTGATTGCCATAAAGATAGGTCAAAACTCAAAAGAGTAACCCCCCCTCTCCCAAGAAACTTCAAATATTTGTAAAAAAGGATTCTTTGGTTCATCAAACAGAATCCCAAAAATAAGATAACCTTTCTTTTTTTAACTCCTTTTTTCAGTATTAAGATAAAAACAAAATCACAAATGCTGAGATGGAAGGCAAGTACCAACAACTCCAGCTGCATCTTTGCAACTTCACAGATGGAATATGCATCAAACAGAAACATCAAGGTTCATACAAATATTTTCCAGAAGAAAAGAAAATTCAACCAGTGAAACCAAATCCAATTTATATGTACAGAAATGAAATGTGAGGATTCTTGCCTGTAGAATCCTCTTTATCTAATTGTATAGATACTTTCAAAAGCAAGTATGGAAGTTACATGTGCATTTATGTAGCTGAGCTGAAAAAGAAGCAACTGATATGTGTCACTCTATTTTTTTATATCAGTGAAATAGGAGGGCACCACAGAAAGTAAAGAAAAAAAAAAGGGTGCCTTCCAAAAAGAACAAAACACATAGACATTGGTATAAAACATAAAACCATAGAAAGGCTTAGTCCACAAATGCAATAATAATCAAACTATAAACAACAGTAACACCTAACCCTGCAAAACTCAGCCATTAATTAGAACTTCCAGCAAAATAGTAGAAGGCGTAATAGAAATGAAACATAAGTGGAGAGATCAGAACCTGAGAAATTTAGCAAGCAAAGAAATGCCACCCAAGGAAAGCGATTCAACATTTCATGTCACGAATTGACAAACTTGTAGGAAGACAAAAAAGTATGTAGTAATGGCATACAAAATTCCATTTCCATTAAATCCATTAGCACTTAAGCCCCTCTCACTTGGAAAAATAAGTGGGTAAATGAGAATAAAACAATTAAATTGTTATACTTATCAATCACTAAGCCAAATTGTTACCAGCCTATTTTACCCAATCCCTAATTAAACAAACTCTATAACCAGAATGAAAAGACTAAACCTCTTTGAATAGAGAACGTTACCTCGTTAGGGTCACAATCCTCACGGAGGGCGACCATAGCCATTTGAATCATGCCATGAGCAAAAAAGGACAGTCAAACAACTTAGATGAGGAGCAATATTTAGTCTAAGAAAATTAAAAATGGATTTCAAAGATGTAGATATAAAAAACTGCAAAGATGAAAAAGTAAGCATCAACTACATTTGGATATTGAATTTTAACAAATCTTGTCTTGTTAAGTATATATCCACCTGTTAGACAACGGAGCCTCAAAGCACATCTACGTCATACTCAAATTGAGGTAGAACAAACACCCACACTCAACAAACTACAAATAAAACATACTTGAGTATAATCCAAGACCAAGTAAGCAATTGACCGATATCTATTTTTATGAAATCAAGACCTGACATAGAATGGCTACCTCTTTGCCCAATCCAATCTACCCTTGCGAACATGCTTCTCAGAAACAGGACGGAACTGAAGAGAGATATAGAAATTACATATCAGTAAGCAGCATTTTAAATTGGATTGAAAACTAATATATTTGGTAACAGGGAATTATGCTTTATAAGTAGCAAAAATAAAAAGAAATGGGACAATTTAACCTTGCTCTTACCTGATACCAAGCGTTCAGAATTCAACCAAAAAGAAAGGAAATAAAGTGTAGTGGCACGTCACAAATATGTACATGAGATATCGTTTTATCAAAGCCAAAACAAAAAAAAAAAAGTGTCTAAATTGGGGTTAGCAGGGTCAGTTTCCATTGCATTTCCAAATATATAACCATAAACAGGGGTACCTACATATTCGATATGCACACAGAAATAGATAGAGTAGATAATAATAAAAAAAAAAAGCAGACACAGATATGTTAACCAAACCCAAAAGAAAAAGAAAAGGAGAGATGACTTGCCCTTTCTTTGTAGACACTACTAATTTCTGCCTTTGCATATCTACACAGAAGAGCAATCTGAAAAATCGCGTTTCAGTTGCATGCATTGCGGTTCCGGCAACGAAAAATCAAATGGAGAAAAATGGATTCTATGAATCGTTTACACAAACAAATTTAACAAAAACCTTAGCATAGGTTCCAGAAACAAATTGAACAAAAAGAAAATAACAACACCAAATTAAAATCTGCAAAAGGGAGAACGAAGCCACCCATAAAATAGCAGGAACCTCCCAAGGCCAAAAGAACATTCACCACTCAGTACCTCCCGCTTGGTCACTTTTTCTTTTCTCTGGTTCACGTTTCCTTTTTCTTCATCTCCGGCATCTCCAGCGCCCGATACATCAACTTCGCCGGCCGATCCATCAACTCCGCCCCCAGATCCCCAAACGTCCAACCTCTCTCGTGCAAGATCTCGTCCCACGTGCATCATGGTTGTGTCACGCGCATCGGAGAGATCGCCTCATCATTCTCCTCCGTCATGGTCGTCAGCGGAAGGAGGCCATTAAAGCGCATGAAGAGGAGAGTCGCCGTCCTTCGCCGCCCCGGAAGGTTTCCCTGACGGTCCTTTCCGGTCCGCCATCCGAGCCTTCCTCACCACGCCACCGTCTGGGCTCTTTCCTCAGCGGATGACGTGGCAAATCGTCTTGTGCGTTTGCGATGTCGCAGCCGATGGAAGCGGTGACGGTGCCGAGGCCTATCCTGCGGCGGTGTGCGTCGACGTCTGAGCTGAGTGGTTCCAATTTTTTTGGCTTCGATTTGGTTTCATGGGTCTTCATCCGTCTTTTCCATTTTTGTAATGGATATCTTTCTAATTGATAAAGGTTGTGATTGTGGGAGCGGGATGTTGAAAAGGAGAGCGGAAAGACAGGTTCAGTTTTGCCAAAGATGAGAAGGATTATGGGTGATTGTAATGGCTCTGATGGTTTGGGTGAGTATGTGAACGTGGGCGGGTGGTTGGTTTGTGTGTGTGCGTGTGTTGATCCACTTTTTATTTTATTTTTTAATTTTCAGGACTTTTTATGCTTTGATTCAATTCAAATATATTCAAACATGAAATGAATCGAAACAAATGAAAAAAACAGTAAAAGGACGTGAAATCACAATTCATTATGATTAGGAGACACTAGCTGTTTTTTGTATCCACTTTATTTAATGGTGTAGATGTTCCATGTTACTTCGCCTCCTGAGATTTCTTTTCAAGCTCCTCCACTTTCCGCACCTGTGCAGTCTCAGCCTCTCCACAACTTCTCCTTATCGTTTCTGAAATCAGGGGGCACCGGCACTGCCAACAGCCACCACGCTGCTGCCGCCTCCAGCCACCACCACGGCTTCCGATCACTAACCCGACTCCGACGCCGCCATCACCGTGCTGGATCCTGTCCCGCCAGAACCAACTGCTTTGCCCTATCTCCTTCCCCTCCGCCACTCTGCCAGAACCAGTTTGTTTTCACTTCTACTCAACTCAGTTTTGGAGTTAAAAATTGTGGTGAAAGATAATTTAACTTGATTTTGTTCAATATGTTTAAACAAATTGAAAGTTGAAAGTCAGTTTGTACAGTCTAATTATGGGTTTGACTTTTTGTGTGTTCAAAAAGAAATCCTGGTAATGGTTGATAGGTTTGTCTGATTTTGAATTGTGCTGTTGAGTGAGGTTGTTGTTAGTATTGTCTGACTGCTTGATGAGGAAGGGAAAAAAATGATACTTCATCTTCACATCATTTCAATGATTCTGATAAGGTTAATTTGGTTCGTACGACATTAAGTTGTGCTCTTAATGTTTCTTGACATTTGTGTTGTGATTCAATGTCTTATACTCAATCTATATGAATTGCATTAGTTATGAAATTTCTTTAGCTACTATCTCCTATGATTGACCAGAACTGTGTTCCTTTATTTTTCATGTACGAGATAGATATGATTACTATATGGTGAACTGAGTTTGCTGTTTGCAGGGTTTGGATAAACCTACTGCTGTTTCTGCCCCAGAAAATAGAACCAGGGATTTGAGAAGGTAACAAATGCCATTATGTTAATTCTAACTTAATAATTTCAGAAGGTGGCCAGAGCCACCACTACATCTGCTATCCCAGCAAGTTTTGAAGAGACCAACTTCTTTTAAATCACTCAATCCTTTATATCATCAAAGTCATGCAAAACATACAATTCTTTCAAGTTAATTATGATGGATCAAATGCCAATGATGGGTTTGCTTCCTGAAATTGACCTTGAATCTTTAATCAAGCAGAAAAGAAGATCATCATATGTAAGGATTGTGAGCAAGCAGATAGTTGGAATTTTCATCACCATATGGGTTTGTTGGAACTTGCATAAACATATTCAGAATTTAAAGGTGTCAACCGTTTGTGTTGGTGTTATGGGCTATATTGGTAACAAGGTCCATTCCCTTCTATCAATGTATTCTCTCTCTCTCTGTTTTTTTCATATGCAATTTACTGCATTACTTCCTATATATTTGACTTCTATGAATCAAAGACCGAAGTAAACCAGTTCTGTTTTGTAGTTCCACATAAGCTTAGACTTTGTGTAGTTTATATTGTCTTTTGTCCTCCACTCTCCTTTCCCCATTTTTAGCTTGTTGATATTTGGTTTGCTTATTGTTCAGTGAAGAAGGATTTATTTCCGTTATTTACGTTGATATAAATTTCTTATTCATTAATCCATCTATTAGTTTTGACTCTTAACATAATTTCTTGCTGTCTTTTTGAACTAGATTGATTGTATTATTAGTGACATTTAATACTTGTGTGACCATTTGATTGATATTATTTTTTTTCATCATATTAGTAAAAACTTCAATTTTCCAGGGAGCAATATCTGTCAGCTTGTCCATCCATCAGACACTTTTTTGTTTCATATGCACCCACCTTACATCCGGTGAAAAGGAAGGAGATGAACTTAAAGAAATGCCGATGTTCATGAAATACACCATAGAACACATTTTCATTCTGTAAGATCTGGTATCAGTAAGGAAAAAATGGAATGCAGGTCTCAGAGAGAGAGAATACCTGTAAGTATTTCTGCTCCTCTTAGCTATGAACTGTATTATTCACAAGAACAAGAAGAAAAAGTAAGATAACACAGGTATTCGAGACACCCGGACTCTCCTAATTTTCCACACTATTCCAACTCTCAGAGATGCCCCCCTCGGCACTCGCCCCTCCCCTATATTTCCCCCAACTTGGCGTAACAGAATTGCAATCCATCCACCCTACCCCCACTAACGATGCTAGCTGGCAAAGTTAGTTATAGACCTGTGTCACCCCTTCCTTCCCTGACTTGTCACTTGCCTTAACCTGCGTCACCCCTTCCCTCTGTTTGTTCCTTCTGTTATAGACCTTAGCATAAGTTAAAACTATATTATGTGTGGTAACATGGCATGGGTCCGGACTATTATTAACAATATTATTATCAGCAATATCATTTGGGGTTCTAACAACAACCCCCGCTCTTAAAATCCACCTTGTCCTCAAGGTGGAATGAGGGAAACAGTTGCTGGATGCCTCCTGCTAGTTCCCAAGAGTTTTCGAACTCAGGTAATGACTGCCATTTGATCAGAACTTCAGGCTGGCCAGCTGAATTGGTGCTGACTGCCAGAATTTTTTCTGGCTGTACTTGTAATTCCCAATCTTCTGATAAAGCAGCTGGGAGAGGTTGAGTTAGCACATCAGGAGAGACACACTTTTTCAGCAGTGAAACGTGGAAAACCGGGTGTACCCTCGAGTCCGGCGGAAGATTGAACCGGTAAGCTACAGGTCCAATCCTTTTCACAATGTCATAGGGTCCATGGTATCTAGGACTCAACTTTTGGTTGATCCTCTGGGCCAAAGTCTGGAGTCTATAAGGTTGCAGCTTCAAATAGACCTTGTCCCCCACTTCATACTCCACTTCCCTCCTTTTGACATCTGCATATGATTTCATCCTATTTTGGGCTCTTTCCAGTTGGAATTTCAGTTCATCCAGCACTTGGTTCCTCTCTTCCATTAGCACCTGAACTTCCTCTACTATGGATTCCTTCCCACCCCTTAAAAGAGTGGGTGGGTCTCGGCCATAAAGCGCTTTGAAGGGAGTCATTCGAATTGCACCATGATAATTGGTATTGTACCAATATTCTGCCCAAGGAAGCCACTTGGGCCACTGTCGAGGTTTAGAACCCGTGAAACAGTGAAGATAAGTTTCAAGACACTTATTGATTGCTTCGCTTTGCCCATCGGTTTGAGGATGATATGCGGAACTATATTTCAACTTAGTTCCAGCCATCCTAAATAAGTCCTTCCAGAAATTGCTCATGAATATGCGATCCCTATTGGAAACGATGGAACTTGGGAACCCGTGCAGACGAACTACCTCTTTCACAAATAAGGCAGCTACTTCTTTAGTAGAAAACGGATGAGATAGGGGGCAGAAATGAGCATATTTTGACATCCGATCCACCACCATCATAATGGTGTCCATTCCCAGGGCTTTAGGCAGCCCCCCAATAAAATCCATCGTTACATCCACCCATGTATTGCTAGGAATGGGCAGCAACTGCAAAAGTCCAACGGGGGAAAGGGCCTGATGGTTGTTTCTTTCACAATTATCACATTTTCTGATGTACTGCTGAATGTAGGACTTCATGCCTCCCCAATACAGCAACCCGGAAATTCTTTTGTAAGTACGGAAGAACCCTGAATGACCCCCAGTGTTAGAGTCATGAAATTCCTGTAATATTTGAGGAATCTTTGCTGATCCCTTAGCCAGCACTAACCTCCCTTTATAGTACAGTCTTCCCTGCCTTAAGGTAAATCCCGGATGTGAGTCCTTTCCCTGCAACAAATCTTGAATAATGCCTCTCAGCCTGGCATCCACCTGTACTTCAGCCTCCAACTCGGTCCAATCAGCAAGATTAACAGTAGACATTGCAGAATATTGAAGCTTTCGTGAGAGAGCATTAGCCACCCGGTTCTTGTTACCGGCCTTATATTTAATTTCGAAATCATACCCAAGCAGCTTTGTCACCCATTTTTGTTGGTCCTCACCTACAATTCTCTGGTCCAACAAATACTTTATGCTTTTCTGGTCTGTGTGCACCTCAAAGTGCTGCCCCCGCAGATAATGATGCCACTTCTGTACTACCAACACTATAGCCATCAATTCCCTATCATAAATGGACTTATTTTGAGCCCGTTCAGACAGTACCTAACTCATATAAGCCACTGGTCTGCCTTCTTGAATCAGAATAGCCCCAATGCCTTTCCCTGATGCATCAGTTTTGATCACAAAAGGTTTAGTAAAGGAGGGGACAACCAATACCGGCAAGGAGATCATGGCTGTCTTCAAATTCTCGAAGGCCATTTGAGGCCCTTCTCCCCACTTGAAGCCGTCTCTCTTGAGGAGCTGGGTTAGTGGCCACGCGATTTTCCCATAATTCTTCACAAACCTCCGGTAATAATCGGTTAGCCCCAAGAATCCTCTCAGACTCCTCAAATCTATAGGTGCTGGCCAGTCCACCATGTCTTGAATTTTTTTAGGATCAACCACCACTCCTTCTCTTGAAATGATGTGCCCCAAGTACTCTACCTTAGGTTGCTTGAAGCAACACTTCTTCTTGTTGATATACAGCTCATGACACCTCAAAACTTCAAAAATTTGCTGAAGATGCGTTTGGTGCAGCTCCATGTTTGGGCTAAAGATAAGTATGTCATCAAAGAATACAAGAACGAACTTCCTTACAAAAGGCTTTAGCACCTTGTTCATCAAAGCCTAAAACGTTGAAGGAGCATTGGTGAGTTCGAAGGGCATGACGAGGAACTCATAATGCCCCTCATGAGTTCTTAAGGCAGCTTTTGGAATGTCTTCTCTCCTTATCCGGATCTGGTGATACCCAGACTTCAGGTCTAGCTTAGTGAAAACACTTGCACCTCCGAGCTCGTCCAGCAACTCATCAATAACCAGGATAGGAAATTTATTTGGAACGGTTATCTGGTTAAGAGCCCTATAGTCAACACAGAAACGCCATCCGCCATCTTTCTTTTTCACTAAAATTACTGGGCTAGAGAAAGGGGTAGTGCTAGGTCTCACAATACCAGACTGCATCATCTCATCTATAATTTTTTCAATCTCAGTTTTTTGATAGTAGGGGTTACCTGGAAGGCCAAATATGGGGGATTTGAGCCCCTTCCTTCAGGACTATAGCATGATCGTGCTCCCTGTTTAGTGGAAGGCCTGTAGGAGTCTGGAAGAGGTCCTCGTATTCTGCCAACAAGTCGCGGACTCCTTCAGAAAACTTTGACTCCTTCTCATCAGCTTCGTCTACCTGTACCGGCATCACCAAGTAACCTTCCCCTTCGGCTTTGAGAGCTTTCAAGGCTGCCTTCCAAGAAGATTTACTCTTGCACAAGGCTGGATCACCCTTCAACACAACCCAGTTGCCCTTGTCCACCCAACTCAGTGTCATATTCCTATAATTTCCCACAAAGTTTCCTAAGCCCTCCAACCAATCCACTCCTAATACTACTTCGGGTCTACCTAATTCCAAAATAAAAAAATTTTGGACAATTTTTATCCCTTGTACAAGCAGCTCTACCCCCCTGCACACCCCGAATCCCTCCTCAACCGCCCTATTCCCAACTTCTACCTTGAACCCTTTCACCTTCTCCACTGGTAACTGCAACCTATCCACTATTGTAGTAGAAATGAAGTTGGCGGTAGCTCCGAAATCCACCAACACTACCACCTTCTCCCCTTGAATGTCAACCCACACCTTGAGAGATTTATTGGAGGTTAAGCCCCTGTAGCTGAGTGAAGACAGCTGCAGCTCCCTCGCTTCAGGTTCCAGCTCCTCTTTTCGCGATCGGCCTTGCCCTTCATCCTCCACATCCCCGTCCTCGTCTTCCTCCATTAGAATGATTTGTTGGTGGCGAAGTTGACACTTATGGTCCGGGTTACACTTATCCCCGCAATGGAAACATAGGCCCTTTCGCTATCGCTTCTGCCACTCTTCGTGTGAGAGCCTTCTAACTTCACCAGTCCTGCTCTCAGATGGCCCATTAATGCTGCCACTCAGCCCACTCCCGCGGCTCCCACTCAAGGTGCTTCTCGTCCCATTTTGTGTTCTAAAATGGTCTGGGCCTTGCTCACTCTTCAGCCCATTTCCATGTGGATTGTATTTGGTTGCAAATTGGGCCCTGGATAGAATGGTCCCCTAGAGGGTCTACTAGCACTCCTACCACCCGGCTGCACCCCTGCTTCCACCCATGCTAAGTTCCTTTGCTCCAATTCCACGGCTTGATTCATCATCGCGGTGAGGTTGCGAAATTCCCCCACCGCCATCTCTGTTTGGATCTCCTTCTTGAGCCCATTCATGAAGATGCACATGAGGATCTCGGGATCGAGGTTCTTCTTGGTCCGCGCAATTAGCTTGAATTCCTGTCGGTACTGCATCATTGAGTCGGTTTGCCTCACATCCAACAGTGGCACCATGGGGTTTTGAGCTTCACCCGGTTGGAATCGTCGGAGTAAGTCTTCCTTGAACCTCTGCCATGAATGAAACTCCGTTTGCTCCTCCCACCACTCGAACCATGTCAAAGCTTCGCCCTCCATAGCCACCAGCACTAGATCAAGCCTATCATCCAAGCTCACTTGCGCCACTTGAAAGTAGCGTTCCGCGCGCACCAACCAGCTGTACGCGTCCTCACCGGAAAAGATGGGAAGATCCATCCTCCGGTTCACTTCCACCCTCTGTGGTCGTCGATTCCCTTGCCTTCCTACCTCGGAGGAATCATCTTCATCCTCACTCTCGTTGTGAGAGCCCTCAGCTTCTTGCGATGACGAATCATCGTTCCTCTGGCCTAGCACGTGTCTCATCCCTTCACTGGTGATAAGGATTCCGGTGGCGCCAGTCGCTCCTTCGGCTCTGTGACCCACTTGAGCTTCGATCCCGCCTTAACTGCTTCATCTGATGAGTCAGAGCTGCCATTGCTCGCATGTTCTACTGTGCATCTCCGTCAGCCTTCGTTCCACATCGCCTAATTTGGTCTCCATTGCAGCTCGCGTGGTCACCAGTAAGGAAAAAATGGAATGCAGGTCTCAGAGAGGGAGAATACCTGTAAGTATTTCTGCTCCTCTTAGCTATGAAGTTTATTATTCACAAGAACAAGAAAAAAAGTAAGATAACACAGGTATTCGAGAGACTTGGACTCTCCTAATTTTCCACACTATTCCAACTCTCAGAGATGCCCCCGTCGGCACTCGCCCCTCCCCTATATTTCCCCCAACTTGCCGTAACAGAATTGTAATCCATCCACCCTACCCCTACTAATGATGCCAGCTGGCAAAGTTAGTTATACACCCCTTCCTTCCCTGACTTGTCACCTACCTTAACCCGTGTCACCCCTTCTCTCTGTTTGTTCCTTCTGTTATAGACCTTAGCATAAGGTAAAACTATATTATGTGTGGTAACATGGCACGGGTCAGGACTATTATTAACAATATTATTATCAGCAATGTCATTTGGGGTTCTAGCACATTCACTTTCTTATATTAGACTTCCCAAAAGAATCCTTGATCATGAGTAAATGCTTGCCTTAATAAACCTTACAAACTTCATGGAAATTTTCCACACTGTATGTTTACCTGGCACCGTGAATTACCTGGTCCTTGGTTTGGTGATCTTTTAGCTCAATTATTTGTTTTCATATTTTTAGTGTTTTATAGCTTTTCTATCTCCTTGAATTACATTGGCCCAAAGTTTTGTTTATTGTAGGAAATGGTGATTGACATGGAATGAAGTGGTAACTAATATTTTTGAAATCAGAATATGTTGAAATTATTGTTGAATTATCGGTTTGTGTCCTCTCACACCAAAATAAAAACACACGTACATTAATAGTGAGATTAGGTGAGAGGCACGGACAGGACTTTAGCTAGGCTCCCCATACATATAACATATATTTGTAATTGACAATTGGAATGAGAAAAACTGCCAAATTGTTATTCACAACACCTTAACATAGTACTGTTCTTTATCAATTAGTATGGCTTTGCATCTTATGTCATAAAATCCAGTATCTCTGCAATTGATCAGTGAAAGTGGCTCGGCTTGAGAAAATGTTGATGTATTTTTCACAAATAACCATTTCCTTCTCTTTAATCCGTGTACTGATAATCTATAACAAGTTATATGACCAAAGAGGGCAATATCTGTAGTTTGTCTGCTCGTGTTTCATTCATTTGGTTGTAGCATTTTTAGCTTCCTTTTGTTTCTGTTTGGTCACGATAATTCTGTGTTTAAATGTTCTGAGTAGTATAATCGCTGAATCAATTCCAATTTATCTACAGACGAATAATTTGGTTGGGTGATCTGAATTACCATATCAACTTATCAAATGTGGAAACAAGAGCTCTTATCTCAAAAAAGCAGTGGTCAAAATTGGTTGAGAAAGACCAGGTATTATTGAAACTCTAACATTTGGTATGCAGTGTACAAGAACATTCTTTTAAAGCAGAATTTGTAAGGTCTGATATGGTGTTTTATACAACAAGAGATCTATTTGGTTACTGTTTAGAAATATATCTCACCTCCTTCTATAACCTGCTTAGGTTCAAAATAACGAGTTCTTTTTTCCCCTTCTTCTTTCAATATGCAAATGAAAAAAAAAAATAAAATTCTGATCCCATGATTGAAAGGAGTAATAAGTAAAAATGATTTGTGAACCTGTGTTCCCATTCCAATGTTACTCTCTTTTCATTTTATACTAAATGAGTCATGAGTATCCCTGTATCCATATCATATTGGGTTGTTAAATACCTTTCATAATGGTTCCTAAGTGGACCAAGTTGGATAACTATACTTAATAGTAAACATACTTGTTCGCTTTAGTTCCATGATTTCTAACTTGCGAAAAGCATCTGCTTGGAAAAATGAACAGTTTGTAAACTAAAGGTTTGACTATTCGATCAATTGACATCTTACTATGACAACTAATGCAAGAACTCAAGAATGGTGGTGTGTGTGGAGGATGGTTAGAAGGCATCTTAAACTTCCCACCAATTTATAATTATGAGCTTAATTCAGATAAGTACTATGGGGAGGACCCTAAGGTTGGGAAGTGTGCTCCAACGTGGTATGTTTTTGTTTGACCTAAGATTCTGCTTTCATGTTTGCCAATCTTGTGTTTTCGTGTTTATTTATCCATGTTATAAGCCGTCATTGTTTTCCCACGCTTCTAAATTTCTTGGGAGTATCTGATATGAAACTTGGGCCAGTCATTGACACAAGATAGATACTGGGTTAGTGGGTATACTTGTTCAGCTAATGAGTTACTAGTCAAATGTCATAAACCTAGCAGAATATATGAAGATTAAAGAAAAAGAAAACAGTATCAAAGTTACTAAAATGTATTATTTATTTTATGATTAATGAACTTCACAACACAGGAAATTAATTTGTATAATATATTTTCTCATAACGAGTCCAGTTTATGTAAGTAGACATATCTCTCAAGATAAATAAATTAAAATTTTCTGAAATTAATTCAATATTAATTTAAATAATTTAGTTACCTTTTGAAATATAAAAATATTTATTGTGATATATTTATTTTAGATAATTTTCATTCTAATTATTAATTTTTTTCAATCATCCTTTATATATCTCTTCTATCAACACAATAAAGCTCCTCATATTTTAATAAAATTATTTAACATGAAAACAATAGCAAATAATATAAACAAAATGATAATTGAACATATTATTATATCATTAAATTGTATATGTATAATTATTATATTAATGATAACAACGCTATTATAATTACATTACAAAAAATTATTATAATTAACGATAATTTTTACTACAATAAAAGCGTGGGAAACAGATGAGATTACCAACAGGTTTTTCAGCGGGATCTAATTATACTGACGGCTTTATCGATGAGTCTGTGCCATCGGTTTTTTGGCCGTTGATGGAATATTATGGTTGGGTTATAAAACATGTCCGGTAATTTTTGAAACCAGTTGGTACAATTAGATTTTAAAAGTGCCACGGATGGCATAAGGTAATTAATAGTATTGACGGATACTTCTAATTTTATTGACGGTCAATCTAAAATAATAATAATCTTTTTTTAGTAATTATCGATGGGTATACCCATCAGTAAAATTTTTTCTTAATACTTTTTAACTTATTTAATTTTATATTATTTTTTGAGGGGTACCCGTTGGTAGAAATTTTAATAACTTTTTTGGGCTAATACCATTGTGCTTTTATAGCTCACATATATAAACTATGGATGATAGTTAATTATCTTTTTATATAATAATTCAATTTCCAATTGAAGTGATGTTAAGTGAAAAATAATAAAATAACAGTAAAAAAACAAACTGATACAATAACTAAATAAAGTATCGTAATAAAATATAAAAAAATATATAAAGTGATAAATGAATAAAATATCAAAAATAAAAACCTAGCTAAAGTCTTACTGGTCATCAGTGTCGTCGCGACCATCATCATCATTAGACCTAGCAAAGTCATTTGTGGCATCAAAGGGAGAGGAGGTCTCAGAAATGAAGGGGAGATGCATCTGGGGGAGCATTTTGTCGAAGCTTGAGGATCCAAAAGCCTGCATATCCCTGAGAAGGCCATAACATTGGCAGTGGCCTTTTGTTGCATCCTTTTGAACTTAATCTTCTCTTTCTTAGCCTTCTCTTGCTGCTGCTACTACATGGACAGCTTCAGCTGTCAGATCTCCCTAAGCTCTTGTACCACTGCTGCTCGGCTTGCTACCCACTCCTTGAGCTACTGAAGAGTTGTGCCTACTGCTGCTGGATGAGTTGTGCCTGCTGCTACAGCTCTTGGTTTAGGGTATATACATGCTCCCTTAAGGCGCCATCCCCAATAGCAAGCCTGGTGGCGGAGAATGGGGATTTACTGTCAGGGTAGTACCCCATCCCATATATGCAACCCTTGTTTGGGTTGTCAACAACCCAGGCCCTAGACATCTTCCTCATTTGGAGGAGGAAGGATATCAGCATCGGACCCAGCATCAGCCATCTGGGTCTGGTACTATGTAACGCCCCAATTTTTACTGTAATTTTTACTGTCATTAAAAATTACTCAATTACCGAATTATCGTAGGTAATTATTATATAAGATTTGAGGCCGAACAATCCTCAATAAAGGAATATAACATTAGAAGAGAGGTTAGGAACAATTCATGCGAGAGTCGCAAATTCCGAATTTCTGTACGTATAAAATGACCAAAATGCCCCTGAAGTTATTTTACTCGGAAAATGAGGATCGTGGGCCCCACCTATTCTCAAGGGGATATTTTGAGGATAATAAGGGATTGTTTGTGTTATGTGTGTTAATAGAGCAAAAGGATCTCAATTTTGAGTTAGATCTTGTGAAAATGACCAAAACGCAGCTGCAATTTGTTTTAACTCCAATGTGCGTGCTGACTGAGCCCGAACCTCACTAAAATGTTTTAAAATGTGTTTTTAAGCCATGATTAACCATGGGTTAAGCTCGGGTGGCCTCGGCGATTTTTAAGTGAAAATGCGATTTTGCCCCTGTTTTGAAGCGGTTTTGCGAATTTCGGGATTTTTGATTAATATCACAAACCTAAGCAATATTAGGCTCAAATTAAAGCTTATTAAATTCTAAATATTAATCTAGAGTCAAAATTATGTATTTAGATTGATTAGAACCCAAAATTCCTCAAAAACACTCAAATTGCTTACTAATTCACTTAAACCCTTAACCGTAAATTCTCTAAATTACATGAATACCTTGCCTACACCTAAATAATGCATGGAACACACAAATTTCACTTCTTTGGGCTGTAATGGACGAAATTATTGATGCCATTATGCAGTTGAATTATTGCCAAAAGTTGCACTAAAACAAAATGCCAAAATGTCACCATAAGAGACATAATTCGTTAATTTCATACAACTTTGTCTAAAATGATTTTTCCTCCCTTATTTCTCCTGCAAAATTCCGTCCACTACCTCATCATTTTGGCCAATTAGAAGCCTCAAAATCTTCTATAAATAGGCTTGCTTGAGTGGTCTTGGAATGCTTGCTTCCAAGTGGGCTTAAGGTTTTCGGCCAAAGAGGAAGAAAAAGGAAGGAAAGGTTTTTGTGTGAGCTTGATGTGTGAGGATGCAAGCTTATGTGCTGAAATGGTGATCTATGATGGTTATGTGGTGGTTTGAGGTTGTGAGTGGTGGTTCTTTGGTGGAGATGAAGAAGGAGAGAACTCTTGAAGAAATGAGAGAACTTAAGACAACTCTTGAAAACTCAAGGCTAGCAAATGATCTAAACGTTCTTACAAGCTCATTTGCATGTGTATTTATAGGGAAATGAAACAAATGGAGGGTGAATGTTGTAACATCCTCCCAAGTACAACGTCATTCTTAAGTGATGACATAATACTTGAGAGTTGTTACTTATAAATTAGCGGATCTTTCTTAAATATCTGTAGCCATTTTAATAAATTTGCGAGATAACTAGGTCATAATTTTACTAAAATATATAGCAATGAAACCAAAATATTTATTTAATACAAAGTTCAGTACATAAAGGAAGCTCTTTTATGAGCTTTAACACACCTTTGTCCTCTAACATATTTACATACATATCCATTCCACTAAATACAACATAATAAAAGCATTAACTACTACACTATTGCACTTCCGAGTTCTTTAGCATAGTAGTCTCTCGATTTTCTGCGTCAACCTGGAGACGACACGGGAACACAAAAACATAGGGGTGAGAATTATACAATTCTCAGTAGGGTAACTCTCCCAAACACAAAATCATAATGTCATTGTCATCGCCCCAGCCACTTCTGTTTATTAAGAAAAAGTGGTCATGCATTATATAATAACGGTTTATTTTTAAAGTTCCAAATCATACTTCCAAAGTGGGTTACTTTTAACATTCAATTACTTAATATACATATACCATACTACTCAACATCATATACTACTAACTTTCCACTTAAATATATTGGTTTCAATATCGATACTAAACTTCTTCACTTGGCATATGAGACAAAGGATTACTTAGAAAGTTTATTTCTTCCACTTGCCTTGGCCCTCAACTAATCTTGTCACATCTAGGCGTTACGTACCGCCGTCCCCAGCAGGGCAATAATGGGTAATAGACTGCTTTTCAGGACTGAGATCATTTATATACATGATCATTAGATTTACTTTCTGCAATTCTCACACAGGCCTGTTCCTAACCAGGTTTACTTTTCCCAACTCAATGCAAGGGTAGTCGGGTTTACTTTCCCCAACAGACCGGATTTACTTTCTCCAGCCCAAGTATTATAAATCTTATACTTGTCTTGGTAGTCAGGTTTACTTTCCCTGACAAATTGGATTTACTTTCTCCAGCCCAAGAAACATAATCTTGTGCTTTCCTTTCACCTATGAGCAATTGTAATAAGCATTCATATCTATGTGTTCCTAACCTCATCAATAAGCTCACATGCTCAATTATTCATATTCATATTCATGTGCTCATGTCATACAAGTACACGATGCCATTGTTTCATCAATTCTCACTTCATTTTCAGCACAATGATAGATTTCACACGTTGTGGCACAAATTTATTTGTACATAAAACAATCATTTCAAAAGTTATAAAAATCATCAAGGACACCTCAATGTGTCACCAAGATCCTATAAAAATTTCAGGGTAAATAGAGTTCTCCAACTATATTAACAAAATTCTACAAATTTGATAGTCAGAAACCACTCCACCTTAGCTCAAGAACCGTAATTCATAATTTTTAACCCTAGCAAATCATTGAATCAATTCAGAATAAAAATCATGGTTATACTTTGAGATGTTATAAACACTTGTAAAAATTTCAAAGGATAATTCAATCATTTGCTATGGTAACTAAATTATACAAAATCACAGCTTCAGTTCCCACAATCCAGGCAGCATAGTTACCATCTCGGTTCATGAATTTTTTAAGCATAGCAAAAGTGCCCAGAAAGACTCCAAAATTTTACTAGGGACACCTTAACATGTTTTATACATCCCATAAAATTTTCAGATTAATCCAAGATTCTAAATAGGCTATAAAATTCGAACAAATTCCCTGCCTACCTAAAACCGGGATTTTTCCAGCAACAAAGTTCAAGCAACATGATTTTTTTCAAGAACTAAAAGTTCAAACCAAGACTCAAGAAAATTCGTGGGACTATCCTAAGATGTTAGCTTCAACATATAATTTTTCTAGATCATAAAAATGATTATAATTGAACCAGAAAATTCGTGAACAAATCCTACCCTGTTGAAATCCGAAAATACAGCAAACCAATTCAAAATCTCCTTTGATAAAAATGATTTTTCCACAACACCAAACACTCTACCAAAATTAATACATCAATTTCTATCTATCATCAATCAATAAATCTAGAAAAGTCCAGCCAATACAATCAGCAACTTTCAGAGAAAAAATTGGAAAGCAAAAGAACAAATAAAGCCCTACTTTTGGTAACTTAATGGATCCTTGACTCCAAGGTGCTCCAAGATTGATTCCTACTACTTCAAAGCTCCCAAACCCACACCAAACCCTTCCTTAGGTAGAGGAGTATGAGATATCAAAGTGAGGAATTAAAATTTTAATCGGTTAGTTTGGTAGATCTTGATGAGAGGAAGAAGTTTAGTGGGGGAAGGTTGAGCTTTTGGTGACCTTGGGCTAGTCCTTTGGAGGTTTGAATCAAGATGGAAGCTCTCAAGAATGGCAACAATGGAAGCAGGTTCTTCTCTCTATTTGGCCAAGAAATGCTTGGCTTCTTAAAGAAGATTAGTGATATTTATCTTATACAATGTTAGAATATTATATAATACGAATAGATAATTATAAATCTAGGAAAGAAAAACAAATGGATGGCTAGGATTTAATCTTACTTTACAAGATTAAATCTTAGCCATTCACTAAGTCAAAAAGGATATACATTACCCTTTTATAGAGACTAAACTATCTTTTAGTGTTAAAAATCGCACACCAAAATCTTACCGAACGGGTAAAACAGTGTACCCAGGTAATCAAACATTGCCCGAAAAATAATTTCGGGTATAAAATCTTTATTTCTACCTATTTCTAACCATAATCTTATAATTTCTAAATTTTAGACATCTCCGGGACCCAATTCTAGGGTTTCGGCTGTTCCGATGGACCGGTAGGACTTGCAGATTACTATTCATATATTTTTTTTTTACAAATATGTTGAATTATCCTCATCATTGTTAAAAATTTTAGATTTTTGAAATTATGACTAATAAAGCTCAAATTAATTTTTAACTAATTTTTAGGGTGTTACAAATGTGCTGCGGCCATAAGGGGGGAAAGGAAGGAAAATATCTAATTCAAGTGGTCATTCAAAGGTATGGTGGAGTATGGTTCAAAATATGGTGAGGTATGGCTCAAAGTATAGTTTCTTGAGTGTAAGAATTCAAACATGTGATGGACAATGGAGGGGGAGGTGGCGCCGATTTCATCATGCCAAGGGGGAGGAAAAATGTCTCATTGATTGTGGTTTAGTGATGTGCTTAGGTGTGTTTTAGATTAGGCTTAAGATTAGGAGTTGCTAAGTAGGTGTTTTAGGTGAGGTAATGGGCAATTAAGGATGTCAAGACATGATTAGAGAGTGTTCTTGCTTCATTAGTGAGATTAAAACTCATTTTGAGGTGTAAACAATTGTAGACACAATTCTTTGATTTAAGAAATTGGAAAGAGAAAATACTATTCAAGATTCCATGACTTGGAATCTTGAGTTTTAAAAGAGGTTTAAATTTAATCTAAGTAATTTTAGGTTCTAATTAACTTTAATAAATTATTTTGACTCTAGATTAATTATGAAAATTAATTAATCTTTGATTAGAGCCTAATATTGCTTAGGTTTGCTTAATTACGTCATTAAGCTCAAAATCATTATTCCAGGGACAAAATCGTAATTTTACACAAAAACTGTCCAAGACCATCGGGACTTAAACAGACATGTCCAAACTCATAAAAACATCATTTTAAACATTTCAGGAATGTTCCGGGCTCAATGGCATTTATACCCGCGCAAGAACGCTATAAGGATATTTTGGTCATTTTGACCTGAAAGCTCAGAAAAAGAGATTTTTCTGCTCTATTAACATTCATTCGCATACAATCCCCTTTGAACATTGAGTTGACTCTTCGAGAACTGCCAGGTCGGCTATCCTCAAATTCCGGGTGAAAAATGACATCAGGGGCATTTTGGTCATTTTCGCTCAGGTAGAAAAATCGGGGTGTTACATTAAATCCTAGTCATTCATCTCTTTTTTATTTAGAAAAAAACTATACTTTATCTGCATGATGACTATATTTATATCAAGATAATAGCGACCAAACCTTATCACTTGGACTTTTCATTTTCGGTCAAGCTTCTTCAAGAACCAGCCTCCATTTCTTTCTTTTCAAGCCATCATTAACAAGCTTCAAGCTTCCAAGATCATAGCCTAATCTTGTTAAAAATTCAAGATCTCTTTACAAAACTTCAATACTCATCACCACCTACAAAACTAACTGATTAAAATTCCAATTTTTCATCTTTAGATCATCCTTTAGAGCTAAAATGTAACATCCTAATTTTTAACCCAATACTCTAGAACATACTTAGGTTAAACATTAGTTTGTTACTTCATAGTTCTTAATTTTACTTAGAAATACTTAGCAGAAAATACGGGTAAATTTTTTTTTGAAATACAAAGTGAGAGCCGCGTGATGCGATGTAACAAGTAACAGGCAAAACATACATTCCATAACGTTATAGCACAAAGAACATAATGACACATCATGAGAAACACTGAATAACATCTTATATATATAACTTGCCCACTTATAAGTTTGGGACTTAATTTGGTACAAGGGAAATACATGAAAGAAAATACAACATAAGCATAAACGTAATCTACTCCCCTACCCGAGTGCATTTAATGGGATAACCTCTAAACAAAAGAAGGTTTATCCCCCTCTAAGTGGTGTGTGCTCTAACTCGGGCCATCCACGGGCCCCTACTGGCGACTATCTCGTGATCGAGGCAGATATACGGGAAACTGGGCGAGCTCCTCGAGCGTGAAGAGGCGGAACGGGGATCGAGTGTGACTCCCGGGGTATGGCCGCATCTCCGGTCGTCGTGCACGCCTCGGCTGAGTCACGGTGGGCTCGCTATCCTCTCCAAAGTCCATAGGTATGGTGGGGGAAGATCCCTCGGAGGGTACCTGGGTGGCCGAATCCTCGGAAGGATCCGTCTCCGAGAAAGACGACAGGCAACGGGGCACATACTGGGGGTAGTCTCGAACGGCGGACGCGGAAGGTGGAGTACGGCTCCTCTCGGGGACGTGCGCGCTCGAACACTAGGTCATCGCCAAAAGGTGAGACGGGGGAGAAACGATGGGAATGTACAGGGGGAGTGAAGGGTCGACCCATGAACATGAATACTCTAACTGTGCATCGACCCACAAAATGGAATGACCCGTGGTCCGGGTCATGGTGCACCTCTCATGTCGGCGTGTCCACGAACACAACGAACGTCGCCATCTGAAGACGTGACGGAAAGAAAGAGATAGAGGGAGTGAGAATCTTGCTAAAGAATCTCAGTAGGGCCTCCTACTACCTAGGTGTCATCATCTACGTCCTCAGGAACCTTGGGTTTAATTATACGAAATGGCTGAACATGCGTTAAGTTCATTTTAAACTTTAAAATATACTTTAGCCAAGGTCCATTTATTTTAAGATGGTCTTAATGTCATGAATGCAACATAATAGAGGATGTATGCATGACACTATCTAATGCACATACATAGACATAACATCAAGCATCATCATACTTAGTGGCATAAAGTGGCAATAGAAACATTCATATGGGACAAACTTAGTGACATAATCATAATCATGAAACATCTCTTCCTCATGGGCCACCCTAAAAGACAATCGAACTGGGGATGCTCGGCCGAACCGGTGTCACCCAGAACGTGTCATACATCTAGGTTATGACCTCATACCTTAACTAGTCGTCACTAGTTCTTACTTACCACTTAACGATAAGCGTATCATAAATCATAAATCCCGACTATCTGAGTACAGGTTAGGGGGCAATTCTCTTAGGGGTGCTCGGCCGAACCGGTGTCACCTAAGAGTATAAAATGGTACCGATGTCACATGAGTTCTATGGAGGTGCTCGGCCGAATCGGTGTCATCCTAGAACCCATCTTAGTACCTTAATTTTCAAAATCTCTTTAAGTCCCCAAATTTGTCGGGAATTCGGCGGCACGATGGCATTACACCGAATTCCTTCCAAATTTGCTTTATGCCACATAAACATATATCCTCATGAATTCATCATATGAATAACGTCATCATCATTTACATAACACATGCATCATCATAGATCTTTCAATCGTTTATCCTTACAGTAGCTTATGCTTTGACCCTTACGGGTCTTAATCATGAGATATAGTTCTCTAATATCCGTCGCTCATATTTTATGCACCTAAGGGCTCATAATTAAACATCATTCATCATCCTCATGTTCATACTTAAATCTGAATAGCATAGGGCAGAATTCCTACCTTGTGATTACGGAGTTCTAGAACTCACGTTTTAGACCCTTTCTTAGTTCCGTCTTCGCCTAAGGCGCTATGAATTAAATCTAAATCAATTATGAGACATCCCTATGCTTAAGGACTAATTAATAATCACGTTTATCATGTTGTAAGGGTGCTGGACAGAATCCAGAAAAATAAATGTTCTAAGAGTTCTAAACTTGCACTTTTACGATTTTCTAGTTACTAGTTTCCCTATAGGTGCTAGAATTCAATTCTAACTCAAATGATACCAAGTTTTTCATGTCTAAACAATCTAAATCTGATTATGTTCCCATTAAAACAGTTTGGATTAGTTCCATAAACAAATGGGTCAAAACTATGTTAAATTCTAGCTTTACGGTATTTCTAGTTAGCTAGTTTCTTACCTATCATGCATAGGATCGCTTCTACATCATCATATGATATTTTCACACATTCCAACACATCAAAACATCATCATACAGCATCACACTCATCATATCAGAACCGAAAACATTTAACTTTAATAAGAGAGTTAAATTGATATTTCTAGGTACATACGTTAACTAGTTTCTCTTGGAATCAATTTAGAATTTCTAAAACTCTTTGCAAATCATTTTAATTCATCATGAGGCTAAGAGAAGCCTTAGGTCAATGACCAAAATATATTTCATCTCCTAAAAGGGAATAAAGTCATATCTCATGACAACATAACCTTGAAATGGTTTGTAAAGCTTTGAGGAAAACTTAGAACGTAGACTATTGGTCCTTGTAGCTAGATGAAAACTCATTGCAAGCCCATCATCACTACTTGGCCGAAAATATGCATTCAAAGAAAGGCTTCACATTAAACTTTATCTTGGAATGAAATGGGCAAGTCTTTGAGCTCTAGGTTCTTAAGTTACGACATAAAATAAACGTGCTCATGCTTTTCATTTTTAATTTTGCTTACAAAATAAAGTGATGACATAAATTAAATATGCAAGGCATAAACTTAAACGTGCAAGCTTGAAAGTAAATATGCGAGGCATAATCTTAAACGTGCAAGCTTGAAAGTAAATGTGCAAGATTCAATTCTTTATTTTAGTGCTCTTGGCCCAACAATAATCGACTTTAAGGCCGAAATAGATAGGCATTCGAGAGATTAATTAGGTGATAATGCAAGTTCAATTCTTTATTTTAGTGCTCTAGGCCCAACAACAATCGACTTTAAGGCCGAAATAGAAAGGCTTTGAGAATTAAATTAAGTGATGATGCAAGATCCATTTTAATCTTTATGTTCTTAGGTGATAGCTTAAAAGTAAAAATGCATAGCAAGAACGTAGTAAATTAAATTATGTAAGTTCATTTTATCTTTCTAGAGCCCTTAATAAGACTTTAAAGGAACTTAAACCTTAACCCAAACTCATCCAACCAAGATAAAGTAAAGCATAGAGTTCTTAGAACTCAAAACAACATCTTTAGAAAATCAAACTATAAGGCATATAAAAGAAAAGGAAATGGCCGAAACATCTAGGCAAGAAAAGAAATATTTGAAACTCTAGAGTTCAAGATCTTGGTGATATATTAACACCAACATCATGAGACCTCATCATTGAGTCCTTAGAAACATTTTAAAAACACCATCAAAACTAAAGTTCTCAAGAGTTCAAGAAAAGGAGAACTAGAAACATTTTTGCTCAAGAACAAAGATCAAGCTCTAGAGTTTGTTTCAAGTGATAAACATCATCATGAAACTCTCATCATCAAGCTCTCATTTCTTTGAACTTCAAGGCCCATGGCCGAAAATGAGAAAGAACAAGGAAAGAAGAGAAGTTCTAAAAAGAATCAAGAGAAACTATGAATATAAAGCTTAGAACAAGAACTTTAAAGAAAGAAATACTTGAAAGAAAATCCCTACTTGATGTGATGAACTTGAAGATGGAAGAAGAAGATGAAGATGATGAAGAACTTTGAAGAACTTGAAGAACACTAGAACTTTGAGAGAAAAGAAAAGCTTTGAGTGTTCCTAAACTTAGCAAATGATCTAAAAGTGGTGCAAGCTTCCCAAAGCCATCTATTTATAGAGAAATGAAGCAAATGGAGGGTGTGAAGGCTGATGAAGGCTTCGGCCATATGAGGTGCAGAATGGGAGAGAAAAATATCTCTTACAAGACATGGTTCAAAGCATGGTGGAGGCATGGGCAAGCATGGGCTCAAGTATGGTGCAAGCATGGGCTAAGCATGGTTCTTTGAGTGAGAAAACAATTCAACATGTGGTCAATGGGGGGAGAGCTTCGGCCATGTGCATCAGATTGGGGAAGGATTGGTTTGCATTTTAATTGTGGTTTAGAGTTGTGTTTAGGTGTGCCTTTGATTATGCTTAAGATTAGGAATTTGTAAGAAAGTGTTTAGGTAAGGGAAATGGATAATTAAGGTGGTCTAGACATAATTAAGGAGTGGTCTTGCACCATTAATGAGTTAAATCCTCAATTTAGAGTCTAAACAACTCTAGACACATTTCCTTGATTTAAGGAATTGGAGAGAGAAAATACTATTCAAGATTCCAAGACTAGGAGTCTTGAGTTCTAAAAAGGGATTTAAGTTTAATCTAAGCAATTTTAGGTTCTAATTAACTTTAATAAATTATTTTGACTCTAGATTAATTAGGGAAATAAATTAATCTTCGTTTAGAGCCTAATATTGCTTAGGTTTGCTTAATTACGTCATTAAGCTCAAAAATACTATTCTAGGGGCAAAATCGTAATTTTGCACAAAACTGCCCGGGACCACCGGGACTTGAACAGAGACCTCTAGACACATGAAAACATGTTTTTAAACCTCTGGGAAAGTTAGGGCTCAAGCGGCACCTTTACCGCATAAAAACGCTATAGGGGTATTTTGGTCATTTTGACCCAGCTGCTGAAAGCGAATTTTTTGCTTCCGAAAGCATTCAAAGGCCATTCAATCCCCTTCAAACATTGAGTTGACCCTTCGAGGATGACCGAGTTGGTTACCCTTGAGTTCGGGTCAGGAAATGACCTTAGGGGCATTTTGGTCATTTCCCTCGGACAGAAAAATCGGGGTGTTACATAAAATCCCTAAAGCCACCAAAGTAGGGCTTTTGAACCTCTTTTGCCTTAAATCAGTTTTGTATTGGTTGATATTATATAGATGTTTACGTGTTTAATTTGGTGGAGTATTTGGATGATATTAGAATAATCTTTTTGGCAAAACAAGTTTTGAGTCATGTTGCTCGAATTCTCGGATTTGTATAGGCAGGTTATGGTTCATGACTTTTTTGAAGTGCTTATAGATAATTTGTGAGTTGAAATTTTATATGATGAAGCTAACATGTTAGGGTGTTTTCAACATTTTTCTTGGGTCTTAAAAATGATTTTTACTATTTTATAAAAATTAGAAACTAGAACGATTAGGGTTTCTGGCTGCACAGCCAAATTTGAAGCTATAAATTTGTCTAATTTTGTTACCATAGCAAATGATTGAATTATCACTTGAAATTTTTACAAGTTTTGAGGACATCTTGAAGTCTAACCCTGAATTTTTGTGTGATTTTGTATGATCATTTGATAGGGTACAAAAATTGAAATATCTAGCTATTGGCGGAAACTGAGAAATTCTTACCTCCATTTGTTTAATTCTTTAACTTGATTCTTGCTTTGAAATTTTTACAAGACCTTGGGGACACATTAAGGTGTCATGGAGAATTTTTATAGCCTTCGAATTAGTTATTTGGTATGCAAAATAAATTTTGCTACTTAAGTGAAAAATCTGCCATTGTGCTAGAAAATGAACAAAATTATTGAATTGATGAAAAAAATGGCATTTGGTACTAGTATGACATGAGTACTTGAATATGTATAATTGAGTATGTGAACTTATTAATGATCTTATGCCCATATAGATATGAATACTTCTCACAATTGGTTATATGCTAAAGTAAAGCACAAGATTATGTTTCTTAGGTTAGAAAAAGCAAATCCGGTCTATTGAGGAAAGTAAACCTGACTACAGCATAAGATTTATAATTCTTGGGCAAGAGAAAGTAAATCTAGTCTGTCGGGGAAAGTAAACCTGACTACCCTTGAATTGAGTTAGGGTAACTAAACCTAGCTAAGAATAGGTTTGTGTGAGAATTGGGGAAAGTAAATATTGTCTGTCAGGGAAAGTAAACCTGACTACCCTTGAATAGAGTCAGGGAAACTAAACCTGGCTAGGAATACGTCTGTGTGAGAATTGGAAAAAGTAAATCCAATGATCATGTATAAGAATGAGCTCAGTCTTAAAAAGCAATCTATTACCCTAAAGTGGTTAAGGCCACAAAACTCGAGGGCCAAGATAAGTTGAAGTAGCAATCGTTCTAAGTAGTCCTTTATCTTATGTAGTAAGTGAATAATTCTAGCATCGATATTGAGGCCAATAAATTTAAGTTGCAATTTAATAGTATATGTTTTATATGTATGTTTGAGATCCCCTTCGATGTACCGAGGGCACATAAAGTTGAGAATGAATTGCTACGATGTTGAGTAGTATGATGTAACACCCCGATTTTTCTGTCCGAGGGAAATGACCGAAATGCCCCTAAGGTCATTTCCTGACTCGAATTCCAGGGTAACCAACTCGGTCATTCTCGAAGGGTCAACTCAATGTTTGAAGGGGGATTGAATGGCCTTTCAATGCTTCCGGGAGCGAAAATCTCGTTTTCCGCAGTTTCGGGTCAAAATGACCAAAATACCCCTATAGCATTTTACGCGGATAAAGGTGCCATTTGAGCCCGAAACTTTCCCCAGAGGTTTAAAACCATGTTTTCATGTGTCTAGAGGTCTCTGTTCAAGTCCCGGCGGTCCCGGGCAGTTTTAGTGCAAAATTACGATTTTGCCCCTAGAATAGTGTTTTTGAGCTTAATGGCGTAATTAAGCAAACCTAAGCAATATTAGGCTCTAAACGAAGATTAATTTATTTCCCTAATTAATCTAGAGTCAAAATAATTTATTAAAGTTAATTAGAACCTAAAATTGTTTAGATTAAACTTAAATCCCTTTTTGGAACTCAAAATTCCTAGTCTTGGAATCTTGAATAGTGTTTTCTCTCTCCAATTCCTTAAATCAAGGAAATGTGTCTAGAGTTGTTTAGACTCTAAATTGAGAATCTAACTCACTAATGGTGCAAGACCACTCCTTAATTATGTCTAGACCACCTTAATTATCCATTTTCCTTACCTAAACACTTTCTTACAAATTCCTAATCTTAAGCATAATCAAAGATACACCTAAACACAACTCTAAACCACAATTAAAATGCAAAGAACCCTCCCCCATGGTTGATGAAGTTTCGGCCAGCACACTCCCCATTGGCCACATGTTGAATTATTTTCTCACTCAAAGAACCATGCTTGAGGCCATACCTTGAACCATACCTCACCATACTTTGAGCCATACCTCACCATGCCTCAAGACCACATTATCTCACCTCATGGAACTCATGGATGCCCTCCAATCTGCACCTCATGGCTGAAACCCCTTCAGCCCCTCACCCCCTCCATTTGTTTCATTTCTCTATAAATAGAATGCCTTGAGGAGCTTGCACCACTTTTAGATCATTTGTTAAGTTTAGGAACACTCAAAGCTTTTCTTTTTCTCTCAAAGTTCTTGTGTTCTTCAAGTTCTTGGAGTTCTTCATCATCTTCATCTTCTTCTTCCATCTTCAAGTTCATCACACCAAGTAGGGATTTTCTTTCATATACTCTTTTCTTTAAAGTTCTTGCTCTAAGCTTTATGTTTATAGTTTCTCTTGATTCTCTTTAGAACTTCTCTTCCATTCTTCTTCCTTTTCATTTTCGGCCATAGGCCTTGGAGTTCATAGAAATGAGAGCTTGATGATGAGAGTTTCATGATGATGTTCATCACTTGAAACAAACTCTCGAGCTTGATCTTTGTTCTTGAGAAAAAATGTTTTTAGTTTTTCCTTTCTTGAACTCTTGAGAACTTTAGCTTTGGTGATGTTTTAAAATGGCTCTATGAACTCAATGATGAGGACTCATGATGTTGGTGTTAATATAACATCAAGATCATGAACTCTAGAGTTTTAAAATGTTCCTTTTTCTTCTTGAGGATTTCGGCCATTTCCTTAATTTTCTAGACTTCATGGTTTGATTTCCTAAAAATATTATGTTAAGTTTTAAGAACTCTAAGCTTGACTTTACCTTGTTTGGATAAGTTTGGGTTATGGTTTAAGTTCCTTTAAAGTCTTGTTAAGAGCTCTAGAAAGATAAAATGAACTTGCATAATTTATTTTATGCTTGCATTCATATTTACATTCTTGCTATGCATCTTTACTTTCAAGCTATCACCTAAAAACATAAAGATTAAAATGGAACTTGTATCATCACTTAATTTAATTCTCAAAGCCTTTCTATTTCGGCCTTAAAGTTGATTGTTGTTGGGCCTAGAGCACTAAAATAAAGAATTGAACTTGCATTATTACCTAATTAATTTCTCAAATGCCTTTCTATTTCGGCCTTAAAGTCGATTGTTGTTGGGCCAAGAGCATTAAAATAAAGAATTGAACCTTGCATTTTACTTTCAAGCGTGCACGTTTAAATTTATGCTTCGCATTTTACTTTCGAGCTTGCACGTTTAAGTTTATGCTTTGTATATTTATTTTTACGTCATCACTTTATTTTGTGAGCAAGATTAAAAATGAAGAGCATGAACACGTTTATTTCATGTCATAATTTAAGAACCTAGAGCTCAAAGACTTGCCCATTTCATTCCAAGTTAAAGTTAAATGTGAATGCATTCCTTGAATGCATAATTTCAGCCAAGTAGTGATGATGGACTTGCAATGGGTTTTTATCTAGCTACTAGGACTAATAGTCTATGTTTTAAGTTTTCTTTAAAGCTTTACAAATCTTTATAAAAGCATGAGCACGTTTCGTTTATGTCGTAACTTAAGGACCTAGAGCTCAAAGATTTGCCCATTTCATTCCAAGATGAAGTTAAATGTGATTGCATTCGTTGAATGCATAATTTCGGCCAAGTAGTGATGATGGACTTGCAATAAGTTTTCATCTAGCTACTAGGACCAATAGTCTATGTTTTAAGTTTCTCCTTGAAGCTTTACAAATCTTTATAAGGTTATGTCATCACAAGTTGTGATTTCATTCTCTTTTAGGGGATGAAATATGTTTTGGTCACTGACCTAAGGCTTCTCTTAGCCTCTTGATGAATTAAAATGTTTTGCAAAGAGTTTTAGAAGTTCTAGAGTGATTCCAAGAGAAACTAGTTAACTTATGTACCTAGAAATGTCAATTTAACTCTCTTATTAAAGTTAAATGTTTTCGGTTCTGATATGATGAGTGTGATGCTGTATGATGATGTTTTGATATGTTGGAATGTGTGAAAATATCATATGATGATGTAGAAGCGATCCTATGCATGATAGGTAGGAAACTAGCTAACTAGAAATACCGTAAAGTTGGAATTTGACATAGTTTTAACCCATTTGTTTATGGATTCTGTCCAAACTATTTTAATGGGAACATAATCAGATTTAGATTGTTTAGACATGAAAAACTTGGTATCATTTGAATTAGAATTGAATTCTAGCACCTATAGGGAAACTAGTAACTAGAAAATCGTAAAAATACAATGTAGAACTCTTAGAACATTTATTTTTCCGGATTCTGTCCAGCACCCTTTCAACATGATAAACATGATTAATAATTAGTCCTTAAGCATAGGAATGTCTCATAATTGATTTAGATTTAATTTATAGCGCCTTAGGCGAAGACGGAACCGAGAAAGGTTCTAAAACGTAAGTTCTAAAACCCCGTAAACACAAGTTAGAGATTTTGCCCTATGCTATTCAGATTTAAGTATGAACGTGTGGATTAGGAATGATGATTAATTAAGACCCCTTAGGTGCATAAAAATATGAGCGACGAATGTTAGAGAACTATATCTCAAGATTAAGACTCGTAAGGGTCAAAGCATAAGCTACCGTAAGGGTAAGCGTTTGAATGTTTTATGATGATGCATGTAGTATGCAAATGATGATAATGTTATTCATATGAGGAATTCATGAGGATATATGTTTGTGTGGCATAAAGCAAATTTGGAAGAAATTCGGCGTAATGCCTTCGTGCCGCTGAATTTCCGATGAATTTGGGGACTTAAAGAGATTTTAGAAAATTAAGGTACTAAGATGGGTTCTAGGATGACACCGGTTCGGCCGAGCACTCCTAAGAAAATTGCCCCCTAACCCGTACTCAGATAGTCGGGATTTATGATTTATGATACGCTTATCGTTAAGTGGTAAGTAAGAACTAATGATGATTAGTTAAGGTATGAGCTCATAACCTAGATGTA
This sequence comes from Dalbergia cochinchinensis, assembly GCA_031216125.1. Taxonomy (NCBI): domain Eukaryota; kingdom Viridiplantae; phylum Streptophyta; class Magnoliopsida; order Fabales; family Fabaceae; genus Dalbergia; species Dalbergia cochinchinensis. The sequence continues at coordinate 33,914,682 of CM062377.1, forward strand.
TGACACGTTCTGGGTGACACCGGTTCGGCCGAGCACCCCCAGTTCGATTGTCTTTTAGGGTGGCCCATGAGGAAGAGAAGTTTCATGATTATGATTATGTCACTAAGTTTGTCCCATATGAATGTTTCTATTGCCACTTTATGCCACTAAGTATGATGATGCTTGATGTTATGTTTTATGTATGTGCATTAGGTAGTGCCACGCATACATCCTCTATTATGTTGCATTCATGACATTAAGATCATTCTAAAATGAATGGACCTTGGCTAAACTATGTTTTAGAACTTAAAAACGGACATAATGCATGCTCACTCATCTTGTATAACTAAACCCAAAGTTCCTGAGGACGCAGATGATGACACCTAGGTAGTAGGAGGCCCTACTGAGATTCTTTAGCAAGATTCTCACTCCCTCTATCTCTTTCTTTCCGTCACGTCTTCAGATGGCGACGTTCGTAGTGTTCGTGGACACGCCGACGTGGGAGGTGAACTATGACCAAGCTCACGGGTCATACCATTTTGCGGGACAGTGCACGGTGCGGGTTTTCATGTTCGTAGAACGCCCCTTCGCTCATCCCGTGCACACCCATTGCTTCTCCCCGACTGCACCCTATGGCGACGACGAGCGAATTTTTGGGCGTGCGCGTACGCATGAAGAGAGAGTGCTCCGCATGCACACCGCCGCCTTAGCCATGCGAGACTATCCCGATTACGTGCCCCGGACCTGCTTCTCGGAAACCGACCCGTCCGAGGACCCGCCTACCCATCCGTATAGCGAGAGCTCTGCCCCTCTCCCCCACCGTTGAGGGAGGGCAGTGAGGATACCGTGATTCAGCCATGGCTTGCAGGACGACCGGAGATGCGGCCATACCGCGGGGGTCACGTTCGATCGCCGTTCCGCCTCTTCACGCCCGAGGAGCTCGCCCAGTTTACCGGATATTTGCCTCGTTCGCGAGATGGACGCCAGTAAGAGGTGACGATCGTTCGATGGAGTACTCGGGTAGAGCACACACACTTAGATGGAGATGAACCTCCTTTTGTATTAGAGGTCATCCCGCTAGTTGCACTTGGGTAGGGGAGTTGCTTTTATAGTTTCTGTTGCACTTTCTCTTGTATTTCCTTGTTGGATTGTATTGCTCGTGTTATACCAAATTAAGTCTCACACTTATAAGTGGGCAAGTTATATATATATAAGATGTTATTCAGTGTTTTCCCACGATGTGCCTTTATGTGCTTTGTGCTATAACGTTATGGAATGTATGTTTTGCCCGTTACTTGTTACATCGCATCACGCGGCTCTCACTTTATATTTCAAAAAAAAATTTTACTCGTATTTTCCGCTAAGTATTTCAAAGTTAAAATGAGAACTATGAAGTAACAGACTAATGATTAACCTAATTATGTTCTAGAGTATTGGGTTAAAAATTAGGATGTTACATATGACATGAGCATATCATGTGATTGAATAATAAAAAAGACCCACTTCGGAGAATTGGTTTTTGAACTTTAAAATGAACCTTTGATATATGTTGCATGATCACATCTTTTTTAATAAATCGAAGTGGCTGGGACAATAACGATGCCATAGATTTTAGTATATGTTTTGGGGATGCCCCACTGAGAATTTTAGGATTCTCATCTCTATGTGTTTGTTTCCCATGTCATCTCCAATTAATTCAGTGAACAATGAGGTTGCTACAAGAGAGATCAAATAGCAATTACGGTAGTTTAGTAGTGGAGATCTGCATCTATTGTACTTAGTTTCATACATACATATATATATATATATATGTATGTCCATGAATATAATTGATAACATATGTGTATTAAAGCTCATAGAAGAACTTTCTTTTATATCTTGCCTTTATATTCAATAAATATTTCATTTCTTTGTTATATATTTTATTAGAATCACAAATTAGTTACTTCACGATTAGATTGATCTTGCTATAGATAATTAAGAAAGGTCTACTAATTTATAAGTAACAACTCCTAAGTATAATGTCATGACTTAAGGATTATGTTGTACTTGGAAGGATGTAACATTAGGTGCTGTTTGGAAAGATTGAAGTGAGGAAAAACTATTTTTGAAAGAACCTTTGGATTTGGAAGCCTTAAAGCTTCACAAGTAGAGCTTTTAAATATGTTTTCTGTATTTTGGTTGTTGATTTACTCGATATTTTTGGTTGTATTGATTGATAATATATAAATATTGATGTGTTTAATTTGGTAGAATGCTTGGATGATGTTAGAAAAGTCTTTTTCTCAAAATATATTTTCAGCTATGTTGCAGGAAAGGAAGTGACTTGTGACTTATGAGCAATTGAGCATGTGACTTGTGATATATAAATGCATGCTAGAGGAAGTAAAAATCGGTTTAGGAGGCATGATTGAAATTACATTGTGAATGAATGCTTATATGTGCTTTATACATGCATTTGGAAAAAGAAAAGTGAATGATACATATATGTGGTAAAAGAGAATGTATGAACTTCAATCGTACATGTTATGATATATGGACAAAATACAAACAAGACTTGTGTTGAATAAAGGGAAGGCAAAAAGAGGAACTTTTCTAGAGATATTATGAGTCGGTAGATATATTGGGTAGGAATAGATCTGTGTGTGATTCAAAAAGGAAAAAATGAAGTCTCTTGATTATGTATAGGAATGAGCTCAATCCTGATAAGCAATCTATTTCTAATGTGTAGTGTTATCCCCTATAGATACTATTTGGTATGATCTACGTCTTTTCTATGTCAATGAAAAGAGAAAAATGCACTGAATTGAGTTACATGGCCATGAGTAAAATCGAAACCCCTCCGATATATCAAGGGCACTTTAAGATAGTTTTACTACATTTAGCATAGCATATTCATATCAAATTAAATTATTTTGCTTAGCATGATTTACTATGATCATGAACCTTATGATATATGTGTATTAAGTGATTGAATGTTAAAAGCAACCCACGTCAGAAGGACGATTTTGAACTTTAAAAATGAATCTTTGGTATGTAATGCATAATCACATTTTTATAATAAACTGAAGTGGCTCAAATGATGATGATGACATTTATCAGTGTGTATTTAGGGATACACTACTAAGAATCTTAGAATTCTCAGCCCTATGTTTGTGTATTCCAACATCATCTCTAGGTTGATCAAGAGAACAATGTGTAGGTGGAAATATGCATGAGAAAGGGGGTTGAATCGTGCATTGCTTCTTTTCACATTTTCTAAAACATCTGAAAACAAGTACTATCAAGTGTAAAACTTGTAGTGCAGTGGAAACACAGTTAGTAATCTTAGAAAGTACATTTCTAAAGCTTGTTAAATAAACGTTCATTATTAAAAGGAATAACAGAGTGGCGAGAAGGATATATCAGCGTATGAATAATAAAAAATGCAATAGATAAATATGAAGGAGATCAAAAAGAAAGAGAAAGAAAAGACACAAAGGTTTCATACTAGTTCAGCCGAATTGCCTGCATCTAGTACTCAACAACCGTTGAGGTTCCATTAAAACAACTTTCTCAACCTGAGAAGGTAAACTTGATAGTTTTTACATTAGCCTTCCTAAGCTCTCACTTGTGCCAACAAACAAATTCATAAACTGTTACAAATTGAGTATTTATTTACTAGCTTCTCTAGGCTAAACTGAGTAGTATTGTACTAGCCTCTCTAAGCTAACATGAGTAGCATTGTACTAGCCTCTCCAAGCTAACCCGAGTAATATTAACATTGGCCTCTCCAAACCTAAGCTGTGACCATTAGTAACCTTTACTGTCACGTTGAAAGTAGTCTTGCCCCAGCCTCTCTAAGCTACAAGCCATCTTGCTCCAGCCTCTCCAAGCTGCAAGTAGTCTTTAATTAGCCTCTCCAAGCTAAACCATGAGTAGTAGCAACTTCTACTGTCGCGTTGCAAGTAGTTTAACAGTAGCCTCTCCAAGCTATCCCATAGTGATCACTATCGGATTAAGGATATAAAGGTTAAGTGTTTGGATTGCCACCCAAACTAACCCACACTCAAGTTTCCTTAACATATACATGAAACAGTCCTGGGAAAACTTGAATGACTTCCTTCTATCACTTTTTCCCTAGGAAGAACATAAGTCTAATTAAGAATGTAGAAGGAAGATTTTTACACTTCAAGGATAAAACTGATTACATGATAAATATTGGATATTCCAAAAGAACTCTAATTAAAGATAAATTAATTTTATTTATTAATCTTGAGTCAAAATAATTATTTGAGTTAATTAAGACCTAAGATTGTTTAAGGAAGTTTAAATCCCTTTCTTAATTAAAAGAACTCATAAGACATTGTGTCATGTCATGGCCAAATAGCGTTTTCTCTTTCCTTTCCCTAAAATTAGGGAACATATTGGAATTTGAATTTCAAACTAATTAGCTTAACCTAACTTTATGTACAAGATCACTCCTTAATCATGTCCTGAAAAGCCTTAAACACTTAGTTACTAACCCAGATACCTAATTACCAATTCCTAACCCATTACCTAATTAAATCCATCTCTAAACCATGTCCTTTGTAATATCCCCTGCTGCTTTATGGATTAATGACTATCCCTACAAACTAACACAGGTCTTTTCAGCATGCTTTGTCCTTACTCACACGCTTCCTAAGAAAACTTCCCAAGAGGTCACCCATCCTAAAGTTGCTCCAAGTCAAGTACATTTAACTGTGGAGTTCTTTAGAGATGGGCTACCAAAAAGAAGATGCATCTTGTTGGTACAGGTAGTACAAATCAATTCATATAAGCTCTCCTTAACTGTATAGTCCCATACCTATACAATGTTAGGATTCCTCTCATTCGGGTGTGTAATCAGTTCATTCATGCACCTCTCCGCTTTCAAAGTCTGCCAGGAGCCGCTCCTTGTCCGTTCCTCCTTGCACAGATGATCACTCATCGACTTTGCAATCCCTGGGCATTACATGCCTACCAGCTTCCGCTTAGTTCGTCCCCGAACTACACCGTACTGGGAGAAGTGCAAGCTCTAATACCATTTGTAACATCCCCTGCTGCTTTATGGATTGACGACTGTCCCCACAAACCAATACGGGTCTTTTCAACGTGCTTTGTCCTCACTCACACGATTCCTAGGAAAACTTCCCACGAGGTCACCCATCCCAAAATTGCTCCAAGTCAAGCACGCTTAACTGTGGAGTTCTTTAGTGATGGGCTATCGAAAAGAAGATGCATCTTGTTGGTATAGGTGGTACAAATCAATTCATATAAGCCCTCCTTAACTGTATAGTCCCATACCTATGCAGTCATAGGATCTCTCTCATTCGGGTATGTAATCAGTTCATCTGCCAGGAGCCTCTCCTTGTCCGTTCCTCCTTGCACCGGTGATCGCTCCTCGACTTCTCAATCCTCGAGCATTACATGAATGTAACATTCTCCCAAGTAAAACATCATCCTTGAGTCATGACATCAGACTTGAGAGTTGTTACTTATAAATTAACGGGCCTCTCTTAAATATCTATAGCAAGTTTGATTAAATCGTGAAGTAACAAAATTGTAGTTCTATTAACATATATGACTAAGAAACAAACATTTATTGATTATAAGGTTGGGTACAAAAGAAAGTTCTTCTATAAGCTTCAATACACATCTGGTCTCTATTATAAATACAAACATAAACATATGATTAAGTACAGTCTCTATAAACTTCAGCGGTAAACTACTGTAAATCTGATTTCCTTTCATAAAGTAGCCTCCTTGTTCTCGGGATCAACCTGGAGATGACACGGGAACACAAACACATAAGGGTGAAAATTATACAATTCTCAGTAAGGTAACTTCCCAATTACACAATCATAATATCATCATCATCGCCCTAGCCACTTTGATTTATTAAGAAAGAATGAGCATGTAATATTTATATATCAAATGTTCATTTTAAAGTTCTAAAATCACCTTTCCGAAGTGGGCTTCTTTTATCATTCAATCACTTAAAACATGTATTTCATGACATTCAAAATCATAGAAATTTCTTCAAGACCAATAATTTAACAAAATATATGTATACATATGGTAACTGCAATGATCTTTTCATGCTCTTGACATAATAGAGAGGACTTTTCCGTGCCCTAATAGAGACCTTTCCGTGCCCTTTATATATTAAAGAGGACTTTTTCGTGTCCTAATGGGGACCTTTTCGTGCCCTTTTCATATTAAAGAGGACTTTACCGTGCCCTTTCTACATTAAAAGGGACTTCATTTTTCACTTAGCACATACATCATCCTCAAGCTCACATGTGCATGCATCACCTTTCTATATGCATGAACATAATTCTCTAATCTCATAGTACTTCAAACCTATATATATCATTCATTCATTCCTCATAACATAATCTTGAAAGTCCATGGCATGCATTCATACATATCAAACTTGAACCAAATACCATTATGTCACTAATTCAAGGCATTATCACAATTTTAGCACATTGACAGATTTTTCACTCAATTTGCAATTCAAACCATCAAATCGGAGGCTATAAAATTCTCAATGACACCTCAATGTGTCCACAACCTCCAGTAAAAATTTCAAAATAAGAAAATTTCTCTAACTATGTTAACAAAATTAGACAAATTTGGAGGTCAGAAACTACACACTCTCAGCCAATAGCTAGAAGTCTCAATTTTTCTACCCTATCAAATGAAACCAGAACTTTGTACAAAAAATTAGAGTTCGACCTCAATATGTCTTCAACATCCTGTGAAAATCTCAGCTAATAATTCGATCATTTGGTAGAGTAATAAAATTAGACAAATTCAGTACTACAAATTGGACTGGCTAGATAGCACCCCTGACCTGTTCGGTTTTCCATTTTTTAAAAATAGTAGAAGTAATAAAGAAGACTGAAGAAAATTCCTGGAGACTCTTCCATATGTTAGCTTTATCATATAAAAAATTTAGCTCATGATGGTGTCTCAAAATCAATGAGAAAAATCAAAACATTTCACCTACTTGCTAAATTCGGGATTTTCAGCAGCATTATTCATAACATGGTTTTCCAAAAAATATTTCCTAACTTCATCAAAACTCTCTACCAAAATTAATACATCAATATCTATGTGAAATCAATCAATATAACTGAATAGTTCCAGCCAATTCAATCAGAAACCATTAGATCAAAATTGGAAAGAAAAGAGAACAAATAAAACCCTACTTGAATCTCCATAGCTCTTTGCCCAGAACAATCTTCCCCAAGTGTTTTTCTTCATTCAAAATCCTTCCAAACAGCCCTTAAACATCTCTTTGGCAGTGATATATGATGGCTCAAAATGGAAAAATAGTGATGGATTAAAACTCTAATCGGTTAGTTTGGTAGATTATGAAGAGTAGAACAAGTTTTGTGAAGGGAGTTTGTAGTTTTAACAAGATTTGGCTATGGAAATGGAGATTTGAAATCAAGACTTGAAGGTTTAGAGAAGATAATCATGGAGCCTGTGGGGGCAGCAAGCTGGCCGAGAAATGATATGGCTTCTAAGAGAAGATTTGTGTGATGTTTATCTTATACATAAGTTGGAATATAATATAACATAAATGGATAATTCTTAATCAAAGGAAGTAAAATGGATGGGTATGATTGAATCTTGTAATTCAAGATTGAATCTTAGCCATTCATTTGATATAAATGGATAAGCTCATTTATTTTGTAAAGATTAAAGTATCTTTAGGTGTTAAAAATCACATATCGAAATTTTACCGAATAGATAAAATATCATACCCGGGTAATCAAACAGTGTCCAGAAATTAATTATAGGTATAAAACTTTCATTCCAACCCATTTCTAATCTTAATCATATAATTTCTCACTTTTGGTCACCTTCGGGCCCCAATTCTATGGTTTCGGCTGTCCCGCAGGGCCTGTGGGGCCTGCAAGTTACTATTCACTTTTTATTTTTTACAAATCTGTTGGATCGATCTCATCATTATTAAAACTGTCAGATTTTTGAAATTACGACTAGTAAAGCCTAAATTAATTTTTAAATAATTTTTAGGGTATTACATCCTAACCTACATGAAAAATGAAAATTTCCCCCCAAAGAAGCCATAGAGGCCACAGACTCCCTCCCCCTTTACACCCTCATATTTTATTTTATTTTTTTAACACCAATATACTCCCAAAACTCTCATTCCTTACCATTTGCTTTTTTGTTGCAATCTTGCTCAGAAAGTTTGGTGAAAAAACTCTCTTTTCTCTCTCAACTCAAAAGATCTCTTCTTCTTCTTCCTCCACCTTCAAGAGACTCCATTTCCAACCTCCATCCAAGCTTTTAACCTCAAACCACCACATATGTACCTTAAAGCAACTCCCAAACACATATCTTTTCCATTCCTAAACACAAAATCACAAGAAAAATCCTCCTCCCATTTTGTTCCCTCTTGGCCGAATCCATCTTCATTCCAAGAGAAGATTTGTTCTTCTCATTTCCTTGCAAAAAGAAAACACACTTGCTAAGGATTTTATTTTTGAGTTCTTCCTCTTATTCTTCCTTTTCTTTTTCGATTTTTGTTGTTGGTTGATGGTCAAGACCATAGCTTGATGATAAGGGTTCTTGATATTGGTTGTGTTGTCATCATATATTTGACCTCTAGAGCTCAAGGCTTCATTTTTGGTTTCCAAAGAATATGAGAAATGGCATGTTATTGGCTTTCTTTGGTTGTTTTTTTTTTAGCTTGATGGGGAGTCCAAGAAATGATGTTCTTGGAACCACGGTATTGATAGACTCTAAAGCTCACTTCAATTTTGTAATATTGATTAGGGTTAAAGAGTTTCATTCTTTAAAAGTCTTGAGTTTGGAGCTTAATAAGATACAAAAATGTATTGCATTCATATTTATGTTTCAAGCTCTTGCATTTCATGTTTATATTTCAAGCCTTGCATATCCTGTTTATATTTCAAGTTATCACCTCAAATTTTGAAGATAAGAAAATGGACATGCATTTTTATGTTTATATTTCAAGTCTTGAATATTTATATTTTAAGTTATCTCCTAAACTTTAAAGACTTAAAACAAACTTGCATTCGCATATTTATATTTCAAGTTTTGAACATTATAACACCCTAAAAATTATTTAAAAATTAATTTGAGCTTTATTAGTCATAATTTCAAAAATCTAACAACTTAAATAATGATGAGGATGGTCCAACGGATTTGTAAAAAAAATATAAATAGTAACTTATGGGCTCGTGGGGCCCGTTGGGACAGCCAAAACCCTAGATTCTGACCCGGAAATACTCGAAACTAAGAAAATATAGGGTTAAGGTTGGAAATGAATATTTTATACCTGAAATTAATTTTTGGGCAATGTTTGATTACCCGGGTATGCCATTTTACACGTTCGATAAGATTTCGATGTGCGATTTTTAACACTGAAAGATAGTTTAATCTCTACCAAAAGGTAATGTATATCCAATTTGACTTAGTGAATGAATAAGATTTAATCTTGCTTGACAATATTAAATCCTAGCCATCATTTTTTTTCTTTTCTTTAAAGAGTTATACATTAATATTACATAATGTCTACATTTATAACAAGATAACTACAAAAACCACAAAATTTATAACAAGATAACCAGCTTCCATTGTTTCCTTTCTTAAGAGCTTCCATGTTGATTCAAACCCCCAAAGGACTAGCCAAAAGTCACCAAAAACTCAATCTTCCTTCACTAAACTTGTTCCATTCCTCAATATCTACCAAATTAATCAATTAGAATTTGAATCCATCACCTTTTTAGACTTTGAGAGGTCACAATCTGCTGCCTAAGGACGGGTTTGGTGTGGGTTTGAAGACTTGGAAGTGAAGGAAATCATTCTTGGATCACCCTTGAAGCCAAAATCCTTAAAGCCACCAAAGTAGGGCATTTTAAACCTCTCTTACTTCAACTATGATTTTGTGATTTTTTTACTAATTTCAATGAATATTTTTCATTGAATTTGTTGATAATATATTGATAGTGATATGTTAATTTTGGTGGAATAGTTTGATGTTGTGAAAAATCATTTTTGTGGAAAGAGATTTTGAACCATGCTGCTGGATTTTCGGTTTCTATATGGACAACCACTGATCACGAATTTTTTGAGTGAATTGTGAGTATTTTCATTAGCCATAAAAATTCTATGTTGAAGTTAACATTCTAAGGCAACTCTGAGAATTTTCATGGTACATGATAAAGACTCTAATTGCCTTAAAAAAATCAAGAACTAAAAGTGTATCTATGCTACCTGAACTATTAAAAGTAAAGCTATGAATTTGTATAATTTTTTTACCATAGCAAGTGATTGATTTTTCCTTTGAAATTTTTATAGAGTATTAGAGACATCTTGAGGTTTTACCAGGATTTTTATTTTGAATTTTCTAGGCTCATTTGCTAGGGTTAAAAATGATAAATTTTGGGTTCTGAGCTGAGGTTAACTAGTTTTTGACTACCAAATTTGTATAATTTTATTAACATAGTTCGGGAATATTTTTTCTCTAAAATTTTCATAGAACCTTGTGGACACATTGAAGTGTCTCAGATAATTTTTATAGCCTCTAAATTGATTGTTTGATGTGCAAATAAATTTGTGCTACAATGGTGTGAAATCTGCTCAATTGCTGGGAATGAACCCAAGACTTGAATTGATAATGTAATGGCATTTTGGTTCTAATATGACATGAGTACTTGGTGTTAAATATTTGGCTACGTCACTTGTGATATATAGATGGATGGTAAAGGAAGTAAAGATTGGTTTATGAGGCATGATTGAAATCACAGTGTGAATGAATGCCTATATATGTTTTATGCATGCATTGGAAAAAGAAAAGTGAATGATATATTGAATTAAGTTCTATAGTTATAAGTAAAAATGAAATCCTCTTCGACTTGTCAAGGGCAAATAAGAAACATGAGATCCTCTTTGACTTGTTAAGGCCGATTAAAGATAATTTCCTTATATTTGGCATATACATATTTGTATCATATCGAATCATTTTGATTGTTATTATTTACTGTGATTATGAACATGTGATAAATGTGTACAAAGTGATTGATTTTTAAAAAATAACTCACTTCGAAAATATGATTTAGAACTTTAAAAATGAACCGTTATTATGTAATGCTTGATCACCTTTTTCCTAATAAACCAAGGTGGCTGGGACGATAACAATGACATTATGATGGTGTATTTGGGAAAACACCCTACCGAGAATTTGTATAATTCTCACTTGTATGTGTTTGTATTCCCATGTTATCTCCAACTTGATCCAGAGAACAAGGAGGCTGCTGCATGAAAGGAATCGAATTTTTAGTAGTTTAGCAGTGGAGTCTCGTATCTGTTGTACTTAATAATACATATACATCTACAAATATAATAGAGAACAGATGCATAGTAAAGCTCATAAAGAGCTTCCTTTTGTACTTGGCTTGTAATTAATAAATGTTTTGTTTTTTTATTATGTATCTTACTAGAATCACGAGCTAGTTATGTAACACCCCGATTTTTCTGTCCGAGGGAAATGACCAAAATGCCCTAAGGTCATTTCCTGACCCGAACTCGAGGGTAACCAACTCGGTCATCCTCGAAGGGTCAACTCAATGTTTGAAGGGGATTGAATGGCCTTTGAATGCTTCCGGAAGCGAAAATCTCGTTTCATGATTTGGTCAAAATGACCAAAATACCCCTATAGCGTTTTTATGCGGGTAAAGGTGCCGTTTGAGCCCGGAACTTTCCCCAGAGGTTTAAAAACATGTTTTCATGTGTCTAGAGGTCTCTGTTCAAGTCCCGGTGGTCCCGGGCAGTTTTAGTGCAAAATTACGATTTTGCCCCTAGAATATTGTTTTTGAGCTTAATGATGTAATTAAGCAAACCTAAGCAATATTAGGCTCTAAACGAAGATTAATTTATTTCCCTAATTAATCTAGAGTCAAAATAATTTATTAAAGTTAATTAGAACCTAAAATTGCTTAGATTAAACTTAAATCCCTTTTTAGAACTCAAGACTCCTAGTCTTGGAATCTTGAATAGTGTTTTCTCTCTCCAATTCCTTAAATTAAGGAAATGTGTCTAGAGTTGTTTAAACTCTAAATTGAGGATTTAACTCACTAATGGTGCAAGACCACTCCTTAATTATGTCTAGACCACCTTAATTATCCATTTACCTTACCTAAACACTTTCTTACAAATTCCTAATCTTAAGCATAATCAAAGATACACCTAAACACAACTCTAAAACCACAATTAAAATGCAAACACATCCTCCCCATGGGCTGATGCATTTCGGCCAGACCTCATCCCCTTTGACCACATGATTAAATTAATTTCTCATTCAAAGAACCATGCTTGAGCTATACCTTGAACCATACCTCACCTACCTTGAACCCATAACTCACCATGCCTTGAACCATGCCTTTGTAAGAGATATTTTTCTCTCCCATTCTGCACTCCTCATGGCCGAAGCTCCTCATCAGCCACACACCCTCCATTTGCTTCATTTCTCTATAAATAGAATGCCTTGAGGAGCTTGCACCACTTTTAGATCATTTGCTAAGTTTAGGAGCACTCAAAGCTTTTCCTTTTCTCTCAAAGTTCTAGTGTTCTTCAAGTTCTTCAAGCTCTTCAAAGTTCTTCATCATCTTCATCTTCTTCTTCCATCCTCAAGTTCATCACATCAAGTAGGGATTTTCTTTCATGTATTATTTTCTTTAAAGTTCTTGTTTCAAGCTTTATGTTCATAGTTTCTCTTGATTCTTTTTAGAACTTCTTTTCTTTTCTTTGTTCTTTCTCATTTTCGGCCATGGGCCTTGGAGTTCAAAGAAATGAGAGCTTGATGATGAGAGTTTCATGATGAAGTTCATTACTTGAAACAAACTCTAGAGCTTGATCTTTGTTCTTGAGCAAAATGTTTTTAGTTGTTCCTTTCTTGAACTTTTGAGAACTTTAGCTTTGATGATGTTTTAAAATGGCTCTATGAACTCAATGATGAGGACTCATGATGTTGGTGTTAATATATCATCAAGATAATGAACTCTAGAGTTCTAAAATGTTCCTTTTTCTTCTTGAAAGATTTCGGCCATTTCCTTAAATATTTCTAGGCTTCATGGTTTGATTTCCTAAAAATGTTATGTTGAATTTCAAAGAACTCTAAGCTTGACTTTACCTTGTTTGGATGAGTTTGGTTTATAGGTTAAGTTCCTTTAAAGTCTTGTTAAGAGCTCTAGAAAGATAAAATGAATTTGTATAATTTATTTTATACTTGCATTCATATTTACTTTCTTGCTATGCATCTTTACCTTCAAGCTATCACCTAAGAACATAAAGATTAAAATGGAACTTGCATCATCACTTAATTTAATTCTCAAAGCCTTTCTATTTCGGCCTTAAAGTCAATTGTTGTTGGGCCTAGAGCACTAAAATAAAGAATTGAACTTGCATTATCACCTATTTAATTTCTCGAATACCTATCTATTTCGGCCTTAAAGTCGATTGTTGTTGGGCCAAGAGCACTAAAATAAAGAATTGAATCTTGCATATTTACTTTCAAGCTTGCACGTTTAAGTTTATGCCTCGCATGTTTACTTTCAAGCTTGCACGTTTAAGTTTATGCCTTGCATATTTAATTTTAAGTCATCACTTTATTTTGTAAGCAAGATTAAAAATGAAAAGCATGAGCACGTTTCGTTTATGTCGTAACTTAAGGACCTAGAGCTCAAAGACTTGCCCATTTCATTCCAAGATGAAGTTAAATGTGATTGCATTCGTTGAATGCATAATTTCGGCCAAGTAGTGATGATGGACTTGCAATAAGTTTTCATCTAGCTACTAGGACCAATAGTCTATGTTTTAAGTTTCTCCTTGAAGCTTTACAAATCTTTATAAGGTTATGTTATTATAAGTTGTGATTCCATTCTCTTCTAGGGGATGGAATATGTTTTGGTCACTGACCTAAGGCTTCACTTAGCCTCTTGATGAATTAAAATGTTTTGCAAAGAGTATTAGAAGTTCTAGATCGATTCCAAGAGAAACTAGTTAACGTATGTACCTAGAAATGTCAATTTAACTCTCTTATTAAAGTTCAATGTTTTCGGTTCTGATATGATGAGTGTGATGCTGTATGATGATGTTTTGATGTGTTGGAATGTGTGAAAATATCATATGATGATGTAGAAGCGATACTATGCATGATAGGTAAGAAACTAGCTAACTAGAAATACCGTAAAGCTAGAATTTAACATAGTTTTCACCCATTTGTTTATGGAACTAATCCAAACTGTTTTAACGGGAACATAATCAGATTTAGATTGTTTAGACATGAAAAACTTGGTATCATTTGAGTTAGAATTGAATTCTAGCACCTATAGGGAAACTAGTAACTAGAAAATCGTAAAAGTGCAAGTTTAGAACTCTTAGAACATTTATTTTTCTGGATTCTGTCCAGCACCCTTACAACATGATAAACGTGATTATTAATTAGTCCTTAAGCATAGGGATGCCTCATAATTGATTTAGATTTAATTCATAGCGCCTTAGGCGAAGACGGAACTAAGAAAGGGTCTAAAACGTAAGTTCTAGAACTCCGTAATCACAAGGTAGGAATTCTGCCCTATGCTATTCAGATTTCAGTATGAACATGAGGATGATGAATGATGTTTAATTATGAGCCCTTAGGTGCATAAAATATGAGCGACGGATATTAGAGAACCATATCTCATGATTAAAACCCGTAAGGGTCAAAGCATAAGCTACCGTAAGGATAAACGGTTGAAAGATCTATGATGATGCATGTGTTATGTAAATGATGATGATGTTATTCATATGATGAATTCATGAGGATATATGTTTATGTGGCATAAAGCAAATTTGGAAGGAATTCGGTGTAATGCCATCATGCCGCCGAATTCCCGACAAATTTGGGGACTTAAAGAGATTTTGAAAATTAAGGTACTAAGATGGGTTCTAGGATGACACCGGTTCGGCCGAGCACCTCCATAGAACTCATGTGACATCGGTACCATTTTATACTCTTAGGTGACACCGGTTCGGCCGAGCACCCCTAAGAGAATTGCCCCCTAACCCGTACTCAGATAGTCGGGATTTATGATTTATGATACGCTTATCGTTAAGTGGTAAGTAAGAACTAGTGACGACTAGTTAAGGTATGAGCTCATAACCTAGATGTATGACACGTTCTGGGTGACACCGGTTCGGCCGAGCATCCCCAGTTCGATTGTGTTTTAGGGTGGCCCATGAGGAAGAGATGTTTCATGATTATGATTATGTCACTAAGATTGTCCTATATGAATGTTTCTATTGCCACTTTATGCCACTAAGTATGATGATGCTTGATGTTATGTTTTATGTATGTGCATTAGGTAGTGCCATGCATACATCTTCTATTATGTTGTATTCATGACATTAAGATCATTCTAAAATGAATGGGCCTTGGCTAAACTATGTTTAGAACTTAAAAATGGACATAATGCATGCTCACTCATTTGTATAAATAAACCCAAGGTTCCTGAGGACGTAGATGATGACACCTAGGTAGTAGGAGGCCCTACTGAGATTCTTTAGCAAGATTCTCACTCCCTCTATCTCTTTCTTTCCGTCACGTCTTCAGATGGCGACGTTCGTAGTGTACGTGGACACGCCGACGTGGGAGGTGCACCATGACCCGGACCACGGGTCATTCCATTTTGTGGGTCGATGCACAGTTAGAGTATTCATGTTCATGGGTCGACCCTTCACTCCCCCTGAACATTCCCATCGTTTCTCCCCCGTCTCACCTTTTGGCGATGACCTAGTGTTCGAGCGCGCACGTCCCCGAGAGGAGAGGCTACGCCGTACTCCACCTTCCGCGTCCGCTGTTCGAGACTACCCCCAGTATGGGCCCCGTTGCCCGTCGTCCTTCTCGGAGACGGATCCTTCCGAGGATTCGGCCACCCAGGTACCCTCCGAGGGATCTTCCCTCACTATACCTATGGACTTTGGAGAGGATAGTGAGCCCACTGTGACTCAGCCGGGGCGTGCACGACGACCGGAGATGCGGCCATACCCCGGGAGTCACACTCGATCCCCGTTCCGCCTCTTCACGCCCGAGGAGCTCGCCCAGTTTCCCGGATATCTGCCTCGATCACGTGATAGTCGCCAGTAGGAGGCCGTGGATGACCCGAGTTAGAGCACACACCACTCAGATGGAGATAAACCTTCTTTTGTTTAGAGGTTATCCCATTAGATGCACTCGGGTAGGGGGTAGATTATGTTTATGTTTTATGTTGTTTTTTCTTTTATGTATTTCCCTTGTACTAAATTAAGACCCACACTCATAAGTGGGCAAGTTATATATATATGAGACGAGATTCAGTGATGTTCATGTTGTGCCTTATGTTATGATGTTGTGAGACGATTGTTTTACTTTGCATGGTCTACTGTTTATCGCATCACGCGGCTCTCACTTTGTATTTCAAAAAAAAAATTTACCCGTATTTTCCGCTAAGTATTTCTAAGAAAAATTGAGAACTATGAAGTAACAGACTAATGTTTAACCTAAGTATGTTCTAGAGTATTGGGTTAAAAATTAGGATGTTACATTATGGTATCAGAGCAGTTCGATTCTCATGGAGCCTGAGGATTGGACTGACTATGCTTTCTAAAGTGTAGCACGATAGCTATGTCATGCATAGTGCTTAGCTAGAGATAAGCTATAGGGTAGAGGTGCATGACCCTTGTCTACTTGTGTGTGCCATGGTAACTAGCTCATCTTACATGGAATATTGAGCCTGATCACCTCAGTGTTTATTGTCTCATGTGTTTAGGGACCAATGGCACCAAGGAGACAACCTAGGACCCCGACCGAGGGGGACCAAAACGATGCCACTGCTGCTGCTGTTTGTGACATGGCAAGAGCCATGGAACGAATGTTCGAGAGGATGAACCAACAAGGGGACATCGGACGTGCTCCCTCTACTGCTGAGATGGTCGAGCAAGCGAGGTTTGGTGAGTTTCGCAAGGCGAACCCACCAACCTTCCGAGGAGCCATGGACCCCGATAAAGCTGATGAGTGGATCAAAAACATGGAGAAGATCTACTCTGTGGTGGCTTGCTCGGAGGAGCAAAAGGTCACCTTCGCTGCTTATATGATGGAGTCGGATGCCGAGTTCTGGTGGACTGCACCCGAAGACTGCTAGAAGCTTCTGGTACCGCTATCAACTGGGAGCTGTTCAAGACCTACTTCTATGAGAAGTACTTCCCGGAGTCTGTGAGGAATGCGAAGGACATTGAGTTTATGCAACTGACCCAAGGAGGGTCTACTGTCGCCCAGTACACGGCAAAATTCGAGGAGCTGATCAAGTTCTCTAGGGTGTTTCAAGGAAACCCTGACGAGGTGTGGAAGTGCGTCAAGTATGAGGCCGGAATGACGGCATAGCTCAACTATGCTGTGGCACACATGGAGATTAGGGACTTTCTAACCCTAGTCAACAAGTGCCGGATCATGGAAGAGGGACAGAAGAAAATCAATGCTGCAAGGGCAGCACGGAACAAGGGGCTAGCACCTCAAGCCCCAAAATTCAAGCCCCAATATCCAAACCAATCCCGAAATCACTATAATCCCTACCAAACCAACCAGTTCAAACCACAACAACAACAAAGAACCCCCTTCCACTAACAACCCAAGCAACCACACCGACCACAATTCCAGAACAACAACAACAACCGCAACAACAGCAACAACAACAACAGCCGACAAGGAGGGTCGGGCGGCCCCCGAAACAACCAAGGAGGGTCAAGTGGGGCTAAGAACAAGGCGCCTCAAGGAACCCCCGTTACCTTCGCCCAAGCTACCCCAGCCGTGCTATGTCCCAAGTGCGGGAAGGATCATGGCAACCGTCCCTGCCTGGTGGGGCAGAATGTCTGCTTCCGATGCAGAAAGCCTGGCCACTACGCCAACAACTGCACCAATGGGAGGCCAGCAAGCCAGAATTCCCGGCCACAACACCATGGGAGGGTATTCACCCTCAATGTAGACGAAGCAGACACATCCAACGGTCTCATAGAAGGTAAGTGCGAGATAGATGGTAGGACCTTAACTGTACTATATGACTCTGGTGCAACACATTCTTTTATTTCATATGCTAATGTCGAGGCTCTAAATTTGAAAACTTCCAAACTTCCTTTTGATCTTATTGTCTCTACCCCCACAAATCATCCTATGAATACTTGTTATTATTGTCTTAATTGTCACCTCACCACAGAAGATAGACCATATGTTATGGATTTAATTTGTTTACCCATGAAAGGTATAGGAGTAGTCCTTGGCATGGATTGGCTTCATGCCAACCGTGTATTGTTAGACTGTGACACCAAAACAGTTGTCTTTCCTTCTCCCCCTAGTGAAATAAGCCAACCTTTGAGACTTTATCTCAATGCCGTAGAGGTCCACTGTAGTGGAAAAAAGACTAAGGGATATGTTCTCCTAGCCGCTAGCGAGGTACACTTTGAGCAGAATTTAGAGAATATACCAGTAGTGAGAGACTATCCCGAGGTGTTTCCAGAAGATATACCCGAGTTCCCTCCTGAGCGAGAAGTGGAGTTCTCCATTGAGTTGGTTCCTGGAGCGGGACCAATCTCCATTGCCCCCTATAGAATGTCACCCCTAGAACTAGCCGAGCTCAAAACCCAACTTGAGGAGCTTTTAGAGAAGAGCTTCATAAGACCTAGTGCCTCACCTTGGGGAGCTCCAGTCCTATTTGTGAAGAAGAAGGACGAGAGCATGAGGTTGTGCATAGATTATAGGCAATTGAACCGTGTGACGGTGAAAAACAAGTACCCCTTACCTAGGATAGATGATCTTATGGACCAATTGAGAGGAGCAGTAGTATTTTCCAAGATCGACCTAAGGTCAGGATACCACCAAATTAGAGTAAGAGATCAAGATATACCAAAAACCGCCTTTAGAACTCGATATGGGCACTTTGAGTTCGCGGTGATGTCTTTTGGATTGACAAATGCTCCTGCAGTATTTATGGATTACATGAATAGGATCTTTAGACCCTATTTAGATCAGTTCGTGGTCGTTTTCATAGATGATATACTCATCTATTCGAAGACCCACGAGGAGCATGAGCGTCATCTGAGGATAGTTTTGGAGATTTTGAAGGAGAAAAAGCTGTATGCAAAACTCTCCAAGTGTGAATTTTGGTTGGAGGAGGTCAAGTTTTTAGGGCACGTAGTGTCAAAAGGAGGTATAGCTGTTGATCCTAGTAAGGTAGAAGCCGTAATGAATTGGGATAGACCGACCACCGTAACGGAAATACGGAGCTTTTTGGGCTTAGCAGGCTACTACCGTAGGTTTATCAAAAGATTTTCCCAGTTAGCCCTACCCTTGACCAAGCTCACTAGGAAGAACGCCCCGTTTGAGTGGAGCCCCAAATGTAAGAGTTTCCAAGAGCTTAAGGAAAGGTTGACCACGACCCCAGTCTTAGTCTTACCTAGCCCCAATGTACCCTTCGAGGTATATTGTGATGCTTCGGGCAAAGGACTAGGGTGTGTGTTGATGCAAAATAGGCAAGTGGTAGCCTATGCATCTCGACAACTCAAGCCTCACGAGGCTAACTACCCCACCCATGACCTAGAGTTAGCCGCCGTAGTGTTTGCCTTAAAGATGTGGAGACACCATTTGTATGGTGTAAGGTTTGAAGTTTTCTCCGATCATAAGAGTCTCAAGTATCTCTTTGATCAAAAGGAGTTAAACATGAGGCAAAGAAGATGGATGGAATTCCTCAAAGACTACGATTTCGGTTTAAGTTACCACCCCGGCAAGGCTAATGTAGTCGCCGATGTCTTGAGCCGAAAGTCGTTACACCTGTCCTACATGATGATCAAAGAAGTTGAGTTGATAGAGAAGTTTAGGGATATGAATCTAGGGATGTCAGCGACCGATAGAGGGATAAAGATGTGCTATCTTAGTGTAACAAGTGGATTTAAGCAAAGAATCATGTTAGCACAACGAGAGAATGAGGAGTTCGAAGAGATTATAGATGCTGTTAAGGCGGGAAAGTTGAAGGGTTTCGAAAGAGGCGAGGATTGGATATGGAAGTTTGAAGGAAGGATCTGCGTACCCCAAGATGGTGACCTCCGAGAGAAGATCTTGGAGGAGGCTCACAAAAGCTATTTCACCATCCATCCCGGTGTTACCAAGATGTACCAAGACTTGAAGAAGATGTTTTGGTGGCCCGGAATGAAGAATGATGTAGTCGCCTGGGTTAGTAAGTGCTTGGTATGTCAGAAAGTGAAAATCGAGCACCAAAAACCTTCAGGTTTGTTGCAACCCCTGTCAATCCCCGAATGGAAGTGGGAATGCATATCTATGGACTTCGTGACGGGATTGCCTAAGACGCAAGCTGGCCATGATGCTATATGGGTGATAATGGATCGACTAACCAAGTCGGCACACTTTCTACCTATTAGAGTGACATACTCTTTAGATAAATTGGCTCAGTTATACATCCAAGAGATCGTCAGATTGCATGGAGTATCGTTGACGATAGTCTCAGAAAGAGATCCGCGGTTTACGTCGCGTTTTTGGGGAGCCTTTCAAAAGGCGTTTGGTTCAAAGCTAAGCTTGAGCACTGCTTACCACCCACAAACAGACGGACAATCCGAAAGGACGATCCAAACCCTAGAGGATATGCTAAGAGCCTGTGTGTTAGACCAGAGGGAAGTTGGGATAAGTACCGCTTTTGATCGAGTTTGCGATAACAATAGTTATCACGCGAGCATCGGTATGGCACCGCATTTATATGCGCAGTATGGAAGGAAGTGCCAATCACCTTTGTGTTGGTACGAGCATGGGGAGCAAAGTGTCTTAGGACCCGATGTAGTGAGGGAAACGACGGAACAAATCAAGAGGATCCGGGATAGGATGCTCACTGCTCAAAGTAGACAAAAGAGCTATGCGGACAAGCGGCGCAAGCCCTTGGAGTTCGGAGAAGGAGAACATGTGTTCCTTAGGATTACCCCCACTACAGGCATAGGGAGAGCCATGAAAGTCAAAAAGTTGAGCCCCCGATTCCTTGGTCCTTTCCAAATTCTTCAAAAGATAGGAACAGTTGCCTACAAAATAGCCTTACCCCCTAATCTTTCTAATCTCCATGACGTCTTTCACGTCTCCCAGCTGAGGAAGTATGAGTCTGACCCTAGCCACGTTTTAGAGCCAGAGCATGTTCAGTTAAGGGACGACCTAACTTTCAATCTTCCCCCTACGAGAATCGTGGACCGCGGAGTCAAGCAGTTGAGGAACAAGTCTGTTCCTTTGGTGAAAGTAGCATGGGGACGCGACAAATCCGAAGAGTTTACATGGGAGCTAGAGTCAGAAATGCGAGACAAGTATCCCGAGCTTTCCAAGGTAACGAATTTCGAGGGTCCAAGGTAACGAATTTCGAGGGCGAAATTCTTTTTGAGGAGGGGAGTAATGTAACACCCCGATTTTTCTGTCCGAGGGAAATGACCAAAATGCCCCTAAGGTCATTTCCTGACCCGAACTCGAGGGTAACCAACTCGGTCATCCTCGAAGGGTCAACTCAATGTTTGAAGGGGATTGAATGGCCTTTGAATGCTTCCGGAAGCGAAAATCTCGTTTTCCGCAGTTTTGGGTCAAAATGACCAAAATACCCCTATAGCGTTTTTATGCGGGTAAAGGTGCCGTTTGAGCCCGGAACTTTCCCCAAAGGTTTAAAAACATGTTTTCATGTGTCTAGAGGTCTCTGTTCAAGTCCCGGTGGTCCCGGGCAGTTTTAGTGCAAATTACGATTTTGCCCCTAGAATAGTGTTTTTGAGCTTAATGATGTAATTAAGCAAACCTAAGCAATATTAGGCTCTAAACGAAGATTAATTTATTTCCCTAATTAATCTAGAGTCAAAATAATTTATTAAAGTTAATTAGAACCTAAAATTGCTTAAATTAAACTTAAATCCCTTTTTAGAACTCAAGACTCCTAGTCTTGGAATCTTGAATAGTGTTTTCTCTCTCCTATTCCTTAAATCAAGGAAATGTGTCTAGAGTTGTTTAAACTCTAAATTGAGGATTTAACTCACTAATAGTGCAAGACCACTCCTTAATTATGTCTAGACCACCTTAATTATCCATTTACCTTACCTAAACACTTTCTTACAAATTCCTAATCTTAAGCATAATCAAAGATACACCTAAACACAACTCTAAAACCACAATTAAAATGCAAACACATCCTCCCCATGGGCTGATGCATTTCGGCCAGACCTCATCCCCTTTGACCACATGATTAAATTAATTTCTCATTCAAAGAACCATGCTTGAGCCATACCTTGAACCATACCTCACCATACTTGAACCCATAACTCACCATGCCTTGAACCATGCCTTTGTAAGAGATATTTTTCTCTCCCATTCTGCACTCCTCATCAGCCACACACCCTCCATTTGCTTCATTTCTCTATAAATAGAATGCCTTGAGGAGCTTGCACCACTTTTAGATCATTTGCTAAGTTTAGGAGCACTCAAAGCTTTTCCTTTTCTCTTAAAGTTCTAGTGTTCTTCAAGTTCTTCAAGCTCTTCAAAGTTCTTCATCATCTTCATCTTCTTCTTCCATCCTCAAGTTCATCACATCAAGTAGGGATTTTCTTTCATGTATTATTTTCTTTAAAGTTCTTGTTTCAAGTTTTATGTTCATAGTTTCTCTTGATTCTTTTTAGAACTTCTTTTCTTTTCTTTGTTCTTTCTCATTTTCGACCATGGGCCTTGGAGTTCAAAGAAATGAGAGCTTGATGATGAGAGTTTCATGATGAAGTTCATCAGTTGAAACAAACTCTAGAGCTTGATCTTTGTTCTTGAGCAAAATGTTTTTAGTTTTTCCTTTCTTGAACTTTTGAGAACTTTAGCTTTGATGATGTTTTAAAATGGCTCTATGAACTCAATGATGAGGACTCATGATGTTGGTGTTAATATATCATCAAGATCATGAACTCTAGAGTTCTAAAATGTTCCTTTTTCTTCTTGAAAGATTTCGGCCATTTCCTTAAATATTTCTAGGCTTCATGGTTTGATTTCCTAAAAATGTTATGTTGAATTTCAAAGAACTCTAAGCTTGACTTTACCTTGTTTGGATGAGTTTGGGTTATGGGTTAAGTTCCTTTAAAGTCTTGTTAAGAGCTCTAGAAAGATAAAATGAATTTGTATAATTTATTTTATGCTTGCATTCATATTTACTTTCTTGCTATACATCTTTACCTTCAAGCTATCACCTAAGAACATAAAGATTAAAATGGAACTTGCATCATCACTTAATTTAATTCTCAAAGCCTTTCTATTTCGGCCTTAAAGTCGATTGTTGTTGGGCCTAGAGCACTAAAATAAAGAATTGAACTTGCATTACCACTTAATTAATTCCTCGAATGCCTATCTATTTCGGCCTTAAAGTCGATTGTTGTTGGGCCAAGAGCACTAAAATAAAGAATTGAACCATGTATATTACCTTCAAGCTTGCACGTTTAAGTTTATGCCTTGCATATTTAAATTCAAGTCATCACTTTACTGTGTAAGCAAGATTAAAAATGAAAAGCATGAGCACGTTTAGTTTATGTCGTAACTTAAGAACCTAGAGCTCAAAGACTTGCCCATTTCATTCCAAGTTAAAGTTATATGTGAATGTATTCCTTGAATGCATAATTTCGGCCAAGTAGTGATGATGAGCTTGCAATGAGTTTTCATCTAGCTACTAGGACCAATAGTCTATGTTTTAAGTTTCTCCTTGAAGCTTTACAAATCTTTATAAGGTTATGTTATTATAAGTTGTGATTCCATTCTCTTCTAGGGGATGGAATATGTTTTGGTCACTGACTTAAGGCTTCACTTAGCCTCTTGATGAATTAAAATGTTTTGCAAAGAGTTTTAGAAGTTCTAGATCGATTCCAAGAGAAACTAGTTAACGTATGTACCTAGAAATGTCAATTTAACTCTCTTATTAAAGTTCAATGTTTTCGGTTCTGATATGATGAGTGTGATGCTGTATGATGATGTTTTGATGTGTTGGAATGTGTGAAAATATCATATGATGATGTAGAAGCGATACTATGCATGATAGGTAAGAAACTAGCTAACTAGAAATACCGTAAAGCTAGAATTTAACATAGTTTTGACCCATTTGTTTATGGAACTAATCCAAACTGTTTTAATGGGAACATAATCAGATTTAGATTGTTTAGACATGAAAAACTTGGTATCATTTGAGTTAGAATTGAATTCTAGCACCTATAGGGAAACTAGTAACTAGAAAATCGTAAAAGTGCAAGTTTAGAACTCTTAGAACATTTATTTTTCTGGATTCTGTCCAGCACCCTTACAACATGATAAACGTGATTATTAATTAGTCCTTAAGCATAGGGATGCCTCATAATTGATTTAGATTTAATTCATAGCGCCTTAGGCGAAGACGAAACTAAGAAAGGGTCTAAAACGTAAGTTCTAGAACTCCGTAATCACAAGGTAGGAATTTTGCCCTATGCTATTCAGATTTAAGTATGAACATGAGGATGATGAATGATGTTTAATTATGAGCCCTTAGGTGCATAAAATATGAGCGACGGATTTTAGAGAACCATATCTCATGATTAAAACCCGTAAGGGTCAAAGCATAAGCTAACGTAAGGATAAACGGTTGAAAGATCTATGATGATGCATGTGTTATGTAAATGATGATGATGTTATTCATATGATGAATTCATGAGGATATATGTTTATGTGGCATAAAGCAAATTTGGAAGGAATTCGGTGTAATGCCATCATGCCACCGAATTCCCGACAAATTTGGGGACTTAAAGAGATTTTGAAAATTAAGGTACTAAGATGGGTTCTAGGATGACACCGGTTCGGCCGAGTACCTCCATAGAACTCATGTGACATCGGTACCATTTTATACTCTTAGGTGACACCGGTTCGGCCGAGCACCCCTAAGAGAATTGCCCCCTAACCCGTACTCAGATAGTCGGGATTTATGATTTATGATACGCTTATCGTTAAGTGGTAAGTAAGAACTAGTGACGACTAGTTAAGGTATGAGCTCATAACCTAGATGTATGACACGTTCTGGGTGACACCGGTTCGGCCGAGCACCCCCAGTTCGATTGTCTTTTAGGGTGGCCCATGAGGAAGAGATGTTTCATGATTATGATTATGTCACTAAGATTGTCCCATATGAATGTTTCTATTGCCACTTTATGCCACTAAGTATGATGATGCTTGATGTTATGTTTTATGTATGTGCATTAGGTAGTGCCATGCATACATCTTCTATTATGTTGCATTCATGACATTAAGATCATTCTAAAATGAATGGGCCTTGGCTAAACTATGTTTAGAACTTAAAAATGGACATAATGCATGCTCACTCATTTGTATAAATAAACCCAAGGTTCCTGAGGACGTAGATGATGACACCTAGGTAGTAGGAGGCCCTACTGAGATTCTTTAGCAAGATTCTCACTCCCTCTATCTCTTTCTTTCCGTCACGTCTACAGATGGCGACGTTCATAGTGTTCGTGGACACGCCGACGTGGGAGGTGCACCATGATCCGGACCACGGGTCATTCCATTTTGTGGGTCGATGCACAGTTAGAGTATTCATGTTCATGGGTCGACCCTTCACTCCCCCTGTACATTCCCATCGTTTCTCCCCCGTCTCACCTTTTGGTGATGACCTAGTGTTCGAGCGCGCACGTCCCCGAGAGGAGAGGCTACGCCATACTCCACCTTCCGCGTCCGCCGTTCGAGACTACCCCCAGTATGGGCCCTGCTGTTCGTCAGCCCTTCTCGGAGACGGATCCTTCCGAGGATTCGGCCACCCAGGTACCCTCCGAGGGATCTTCCCCCACCATACCTATGGACTTTGGAGAGGATAGCGAGCCCACTGTGACTCTGCCGGGGCGTGCACGACGACCCGAGATGCGGCCATACCCCGGGAGTCACTCTCGATCCCCGTTCCGCCTCTTCACGCCCGAGGAGCTCGCCTAGTTTCTCGGATATCTGCCTCGATGACGTGATAGTCGCCAGTAGGTGGCCATGGATGACCCGAGTTAGAGCGCACACCACTTAGATGGAGATAAACCTTCTTTTGTTTAGAGGTTATCCCATTAGATGCACTCGGGTAGGGGGGTAGATTATGTTTATGTTTTATGTTGTATTTTCTTTTATGTATTTCCCTTGTACTAAATTAAGATCCACACTCATAAGTGGGCAAGTTATATATATATGAGACGATATTCAGTGATGTTCATGTTGTGCCTTATGTTATGATGTTGTGAGACGATTGTTTTACTTTGCATGGTCTACTGTTTATCGCATCACGCGGCTCTCACTTTGTATTTCAAAAAAAAAATTTACCCGTATTTTCCGCTAAGTATTTCTAAGAAAAATTGAGAACTATGAAGTAACAGACTAATGTTTAACCTAAGTATGTTCTAGAGTATTGGGTTAAAAATTAGGATGTTACAAGTTACTTCACAAATTGATCCATCTTGCTATAGGTAATTAAGAAAGGTCCCCTGATTTATAACTAACAACTCTTAAGTATAATGTCATGACTTAAGGATGATGTTGTACTTGGGAGGATGTTACATACATCATATTTATATTTCCAAGCCATCACCTTATAATGATAAAGATTAAAATGAGACTTGCATAGCATGTTTATGATTCTAACCATCAACTAAATCTCTAAAGCTCAAAACTTGCCTCTTTTATCATAAATGGGAATTTTGATAATGGACACATCTCTACATATACATTTTGGCCTTATGATGTTTTGAGTTATGAAGATGATTTTATTTTATTTTGAAGGTTGAATCTTGTTTCTATGATGTACAAAGAATTTTTGAAAGACTTAGAACTCAAGAGGAGTAAAAATATGATTTCTAAGTGATTAGCAACCTATTAATAAAATCCTTACTTTTGCTACTGATTTGGCATTTATATTTAAGTTCTCAAAGAGATAAATTAGTTTCAAGGGTGTTTTGTTCCATGTCTTAGAATAATTTTTTGAGAAAAACTTGTAACTAGAAAGGATTAAAAATGTGATTTGCAAAGCTTTTAGAAATCCCTTGGACCGTCCTCATTATTACTAAAACTATAAGATTTTTGAAATTACGACTAGTAAAGCCCATATTAATTTTTAAATAATTTTTAGGGTGTTACATTACCACCCACTTTAAAAAGAATTTTGCCCTCAAAATTCATTTGAAAACAATTTCAAAAGACATTTTTCATAAATCAATAAGGAATTCACACAAAGCTCAAACAATTTAGTCAAAAGGTAACAATCGAATCCTAAAATGTTCCTACCTAGGATCGGATTGTCAAATGGTGATGTCCCCTTAGTTCTTGGTACTCTTGTGTTGTGACTTCCCAGCAAGTTTTGTGCATCGCTTTGGACACTCCCAAATCTTATGTCCTGGTTTTCCACAGTGATAGCATACATTCTGTCCAGCCAAGCAAGGTCTTCCACCATGGTTCTTCCTACATTTTGGACAATCTTGTCTCATGGTCGATCGTTGTTATAGTGTATCCTCAGATAGATTAGGTTGAAACTGCTTCTTCTGGGGTGGAGCATCCTCATAATCTTGGTCTTCAAGTGCTCTCTTCTTCTTAGAATCGTCCCTAGTAGATTTGGCAATTGCTAGCTTCCTATTGGATTCCTCTACAAGCCGACACTCATTCACCAGCGTAGCAAAATCTTTGATCTCTAAGAGACTCACAACTGCTTTAATGTCCTCCGGTAGCTCTCCTTCATACTTCATGCACTTCCCAGCTTCATCAAGATTATGCTGGTAATTAGTAGAAAACTGGAAAAACCCCTCAAACTTGGCCATGTACTCTATTACACTCATGGATCCTTGCTTGAGTTCCATAAACTCCAGCTCTGCTGCATTCCGATTTAAGCTCTCCATTATCCATTTGGCCATTGTGGCTTATGCTCTCATCTCTGCAGCCATCTTACGGAAAGTATCCATCATGTCGTCTAGCTCAACCTTCCCACTCCTAATACATCTATGGTTTGCCATTAATTCCTGAACACACCAAACAAAGATATTGAGTTGATCAGGCTCAATACTATGCTAAGTGTGATAGTAACCAACAACAATACCACTAGACTATCATGCATATCTAAACCCTATATCCTATAATATAGATAAGATTCAAGGCATGACTTATCTATGCTTTGGAAACATGGCCAGTCCATTCCCCAAGGTCCTACTAAGATGAACTGCTCTGATACCATAATGTAACATCCTCCCAAGTACAATATCGTCCTTAAGTCATGACATCAGACTCGAGAGTTGTTACTTCTAAATTATTGGACCTTTCTTAAATAACTATAGCAAATACGATAAGATCATGTAATAACTAGCGTAATTCGATTAACATGTGTAACAAAGATACAAGTCAATTACATAAGGAAGCTCTACTGTGAGCTTGAATACATATATAATCTCTATTACATTCACCTACACATATACCTATAACTATATACCACATAAGAAAAACATCAACTATTAAACTACTGCAATCCCGAGTTCTTCCATGTAACAGCTCCACAGTCCACTGGATCAACCTGGAGACGACACAGGAACACAAACACATAGGGGGTGAGAATTCTAAAATTCTCAGTAGGGCATCCCCAAAACATATACTAAAATATCTGTCATCGTCATCGTCCCAGCCACTTCGGTTTATTAGAAAAGAGTGATCATGCACTTTATAACAATGGTTCATTTTTTAGAGTTCCAAATCGTACTTCCGAAGTGGGTAGCTTTTAATGATCAATCACTTAATGCACACATATCATAAAGCTCAAACATATAGTTAATAATCCTACTCAACAAGTTAAATATGATATGAGTATGCATATGCTAAATATAGTGAACTTATCTCAAAGTGACCTGGTTTTACTTGTGGTCATAGAACTCAACTCGGTGCATTTTTCTCTTTTCATCAACATAGGAAAGACTTAGTGTATACCCAACGGGTATTTACTATGGATAACTCCACAATGAATAGTTTATACCACATGGTATTTATAGTGGTTCACACCACACAAGGGAAATAGACTGCTTATCAAGACTGAGCTCATTCCTATACATGATCATTGGATTTACTTTCTCCAATTCTCACACAGATCTATTCCTAGCTGATATGTCTACCGACTCATATTATCTCTAGGGAAGTTCATCTTTTTGCCTTCCCCTTTATCTCTAGGGAAGTTCCTCTTTTTGCCTTCCCTTTTATCTCTAGGGAAGTTCCTCTTTTACCTTCCTCTCATTTCACATAAGTCTTGTTTCTTGTTTCTCCATATGTCAGAACATGCATGAGTGAAATTCACTTTTCTCATATAACTGCATCATGTACTTTCTTTTCTCAAATGCATGCATAAGCCACATGTAGGCTTTCAATCACAAGTAATTCTCATTTGTGCCTCATAAATCAATCTTTAAATTGTCTAGCCTGCATTCATACTCATCATACTTAAATCAAGAGTCATTATATCATCAACTCAATACTTAAATTCATTTCAGCACAAATACAACATGTTGGCAGAATTCATGCCTAAGGAGTACGATTTATTCTATCTATCAAATATCCATTGCAAAGGTTATAAAAATTCTCCAAGACACCTCAATGTGTCCACAAGGCCTATAAAAATTTCAGAAGGAAAATCCTTCTCTAACTTGTTTAACAAAATTAGACAAACTTGGTGGTTAGAAACCACTCAACTTCAGCTCAAGAACCAAAATTCATAATTTTTAACCCTGGCAAATAATTGAATCAATTCTAAAGAAAAATCACGGTTTAATTTCAATATGTTTCCAATTCGTTTCCTCTTTCTCCCATCTCCGCTCCGCCATGCCAGAGTCGAGGAACACCACCGCAGCTCCGGATTGGCCACCGCCGTGGCGTGACTTCACCCCTCCTCCATCTTCTTCTGATCTGCCTCCGCGCCTCTAAGCCAAGCCACCGTGTGGCCCGATCTGCCTCTGCCTGCACCACCGCGAGATGGCCGGATCCTTTTCCCTCTAGCACAGGCTTTCGCCTCCTTCTTTCATCATCGCAAAGCTCTAGCCAGCTTCCCTTCCTCGCCACTGCACCATGATAACCTGAGCCATCATACTCTTTACAGCGCGGCCGCGCGTGCGCCGCAATGGGTAGCCTTTGCTGCTTCCCTTCGCCGCCGCCACCTCCGCCGCGGATATCTCTTTCCCTCTCACTCTCTGTTTCTTTCTCCGTTTTTTCCTTCTCTTTCTCTCTTGGTCTTTCTTTTTGTATGTGAATATGATATTGTGTGTGTACCGCGTGTGTTAGTGTGAGTGTTAGTGCTAGTGCTAGTGTGCGTGTGTATTGGAAGAGAATAAGGGCAGGGTAGAATTAGGTTGGTAGAATTAAATTAGGTTAAGTAAATTAAATTAGTGAAATTAGGTGTAAGGAAAATAAAAGTGTATTGGTTTTATTTTTTTTTAAGTTAGTGTTATTTTATTTTTTTGGAATAAGTTTTGAGTCTGTTTGTTTGGATTTGAATTTTTTCGTTGGTTTAGTGTTTATTTTATTTTTAGGTTTTAGGTTTATTTGTTTGGGTTAAGTTTAGTTTGGGTCAAAAATATAAAAAAAAGAGTTTCATTCATTTTGGATTAAAAATAAATTCCAATTTTTTTTTATTTTACTAGTTTTCTTATTTATTTGATTAATCGATAAATTATGTTTTTAAAATAGGATTAACTGAGCCATGATGGTTTGTTAATTTTATATTTTGGAATATTTTAGCTGCGATAGCTTGATATTCTAAAATTTCATTTTAAAAAATCAAATTTATGAATTCATAAATATTTTTATGCAGAACTTCGTGATTTTGAATTTCCTATTGCACCAGGGGATATATAGGAGCAAGCGATGCCAATCCCTGTCAATTCAAAATTAACTTTTCATAATTCATTTTATTTGTAAATTTTTTCTAATACATTTTCTTTTTTTTTTACTTGTAATTTTTTTAATGCAATTTTTTATTTTGTTGTATTTATAAATAATTTCTCTAATAATTTTTTTGTGAAATATTTTATTTAATATTCATTTATGTAGGGAATTTTAGATAAAGATGTTAATTTAGCCATGACGGCTTGTTAACTCAATATTTCAGATATTTGAGTTGTGACAGCTTAATGATCCGAAAATTTCCCTAAAAATATTTTTTTTATATTTTTTTATAAAAATAAATTGCTTTTTTATCTTATTTGTAAATATTTATAATTTATATTTTAATTTTCAATTTAAATTTATTTATTTATTTATCAAAAATTTTATTTCAAATAAAGAGGTTAATTTAGCCATGACGGCTTGTTAACTGGATACCTCGGAACATCTAAGTTGTGACAACTTAGTGTTCTCTTTTTTTATAATAAAATAAAAATAAATATTTTTGAAAGTGTTATTATTTAATTTGCACAGTTAATTAAAGGTACCATTTAAGGACGGGTGTATTAGGGATGCGTAGGATGGATTAAATTTCTACCCTTCCCTATGCATAACCGATTCCCGAACTCAAAACTGGTCTCAAAGATCATTTTTCAAAATAAATGGATTTTTCCATGTTTTTCCAAATTCTAATAAACTTGGTGGCGGCTCTAAAATTTTCAAAAAAATCTTTTTCACTGCTCGTCATGATCCCGATTAAGTACATATATATATATATATATATATATATATATATATATATATATATAGGATGATATTATTATGTCCATGATACATGGTGTTGTATTTTATGTGTGCTCATGGTTTGCTCTTATCTTTTATATGCAAGGCGAATGACGTTATTTATTCAGTATACGCGGCTTATGTTTTGTTTCTTTAAAGTTCAAAAAAAAAAATTACCGCATTTTTACTAAAGTATTTCAAAGAGTTTGAGTTAAGAACTGAAACAAAAGAATAATAACTAATAATTAACTTAAATATATCATAGGCGTGTTAGGTTAAATATTAGGGTGTTACATCATCAGACTCAAAACAACAAGGAACCAAATGAGCATTCTTTAACCCTTTGCTTTTAGAAAAACCAAGGATCAAACTTTGGGCTCTGGAGGTTACGAACATGACGGCCTTACAACCATCATCATCAAGCCTTAGTCTTGACCTCCAACAAAGAAACCAAAACCGAAATGAAAATAGAAGAATAAGAACAAGAACATAAAATAAAATCCTTATCAAGAAGGTTTCTTGGTTGCAAGTGAGAAAGCTTGATTCTTTGTGACGAAATGAGAAAAAAAATCTTCTCTTGGAGCTATGGGTGGTTTTCGGCCAAAGGAGAAAAAATAGGAGGAGGATTTTTCTTGTGTTCTTGTGTATGAGAATGTAAAGAATAGGTGTTTAGGAGTTGACCTATGGTGGTGGTGTGGTGGTTTGATGTTTGTAGCTTGAAGGAATATCAAGAATGGAGGTTCTTGATGATAGAGGAGGAAGAAGAAGAAGGGAGCTTTGGTTGAGAGAAAACAAGAGTGTTTTTTTTTTTTTTTACAAATCTTGATGAGCAAGACTTCTCCCAAAAAGTAGATAGCAAATGAGAGAGTATAAGTGTGTGAGAGTTGAAAAAAATCACATATGGAAGGGAATTTGGGGCCACTGGCCATTGCCTTGTAGGGTTGTTTAAGAGGAAAAATTTTGGGTTTCATATGTGTTTGGACATGGATTAGGGGTAGCTTTAATTAGGGAAAGGGTTAGGAATTGATAAATTGGTGTTAGGAGTTGTAATTGGGTGGTTAAGGTTTTCCAGACATGTTTAAGGAGTGGTTTTGCATGTTTAGTTGAGTCAAGCTTGAGTAATTTGAAATTTAAACACTAACATTGTTCCTAATCTTTAGGAAAAGAAAGAGAGAGAAAGTGCTTTTGTCTCTACATTTTACTTTTTGGTCTCATGAATCATTCATTGAATAAGAATGAGATTAAATTTTTCCTAAGTAATCTTGGACCCTAATTAACCTCAAATAATTATTTGGACTCAAAATTAATAAATAAAATTAATTTATTTTTAATTAGAACCTAATATTGCCTATATTTTCGTAATTACGTTAATTAAACTCAATTAGTACTAACTAGAGGTAAAATAGTAATTTTACACAAAAACTTCTTGAGACTTCCCAAGACCCCTAGATATCATATATCCACTTTAATTATCATATTCAACTCCTGGGTGATGACCGGATCCAGTCATTACTTAATCCCGCGTTAGATTACCTCCGGGGTATTTCGGTAATTTTGCATATAGGAAAAACCAGGAATTGAGAATTTCATGTTTACTATCATCCAAAACACATCTAGTTCCCTTCAAACATCAAACTAAGCTCTTGAGAATAGCCGGGACTGGCCGTCCTCTATTTCCGAACAAAAATGACGTCATTTTACACACGGAAAAAATCGAGGATTGTAATTTTCGCATAGATTGCTATCAAAACCTTATATAGCCTCATCCTAATATTAAAATACTCTGTTGAGGATGGTCTGGATAGAATGTCCTCGATTTTCATGCAAAATGATTCCTGGAGGCATTTTGGTCATTTTGCATAGCAAGAAAAATCAGGACGTTACTCAATGAAGTCACGAGCCTTGATGGCAATGAATGGCTCCGGCAGCAATGTTGGCGTAGGACTGCCGTGGCTTCCCCCTCCTTCTCTCTTTTTTGTCTGAATTTGGTTTTTTGGTCTTTGGCTTTGGTTTTTTGTTCTAGGAGTTGTGGATTGGGGTTGTTTGGTTGATGGATGTGTTGGTTAGGATTTTGATTTTGGTTTACTGTAACTTTGAGATTAAATTGGTTTGGAATGGTTATTGATGATGCTGCTAATTGTGAGGTTGTGTGATGCTGAGAAATGGTGTGTTCGAATCATCGGGAGAGTTTAATTGTGAGAGAGATAAAAAAGTTTTTTAGGACTATCCAAAAATTATAGTTGAGTGGTAGTGATAATAGTAAAAAAAAAATGGCAATAGTAATTCCACGCTCTTCTTAGCCGCTTATTTGCCACTAGGATAACTACTTATCTAAACAGCAAACCCATGGCCGTGCCAAGACAACCTGAAGGGACGCATCTCAATCATTTGAAGATAATATATTCTAGTGGATGATTTATCTCAATCAATTCAAAGTCCTTTGGGATTGGTTTTCTGGTTAGTTTCCCAATTACTCTGTTTCATGCTATTATTGTTTGGTTCATGCTTACTCAAATGTGGACACCATAATACACTGTTTCCTAAGCCAAAACAAAACCGCAAGCCAGAAATCATCCAAAAGAGGGAAGGGAAGAAGGACAATTCCACCATCATCACCTTTGACAACCCGAAATCATCTCAACCCCGCAGAGCCATCATCATCTTCTTACCCACACCAACAGCCGCCTTACCTTACTCAACTACAGCTCTTCCATAAACAAAGAACTAGACTGACGATCACAGCATTCACCGTAAACCACCCTCACCAACAGCCACCATCATCACACCATAGCAAAACCTTCGTTGCCACCGCCATCCCCATCTATACTCACATCATTACCGCAACCCAGTCCCAATCGCAAAACCACAACTTCCACCACCATCATCACTGAACCAGCATCATCGTGAAGCCCGGCATCAGCCCTCGCGACACAAACGGCCCCAGCTGCATCGGCCTCCACCTCCGCGGAACATCCCAACACTGTGCAAACCCAGAATCGCCGCCGCAGCTAGCCGTCAGGCCTGTGGCCTCGCCGGCTCCACCAAGCCGTTCGCAGCCGGAGAACACCTCGAAGCCTCTCGCGAAACCTCGCCGAAGGACCCGACCGCAGGCACCGCCGTGACTCCGCCGCCGTCTGCGCACGCCCCCCACTGCTGGGTCACTGCCGCCGCCCAATCCCTTAGCTTCTGCTCTGCTTTCATGTAGCTGCTAAATGTTGTTAGGGAATTCCAAATACTTTCTTTTTTCAGCGGATCTTAAGGTTAAAAATTCCAAAGGGCACTGACAGTGTATGTTAGGGAATTATTCTTATCTCCTTGAGATTTGCCGAAAATATATCCTCTATATTTTCAAACTTAACATTAAAGATTATTATAATTATTAAATGATCATATTATCCTTTAATTAAGTGATAAAAGAACATGATCTTCCATTTGCTTTTTTTCCCATCATGGGAAAATGGTGTGCTTTTACCACTTGATAAAAGGATAATATGATCATTCAATAGTTACGTCAGTCTTTAACAAGATTATCAAACTTGAGAGTTTACCTAACCTTATAGAGCTTAGGTAAACTCTTCAACTCATAAATTTGTAAACTCGATGTACATTATTTACAAGTTTGATAACTTTGGTGTTTAATATTTACAACAATGTCATTAAAAATCATATGTTGTACACCCGTGTACTATTACGTCAAAGTTCATAATGGACTAACATTAATAGAGGAGGTCAGTGTAGGATTTTTTAAAACTCAAGGACTTGGCATGCAAATTTTGAAAATAGAAGGGGTGTAGATTACATTTCACCAAACCATAGGATAGGTAAATGTAATTTTTCCTGGATGTTAATTTTTCATTTGAAATTTTAACCTTAGCTCTCTGGATAGAATAGAACGACAATGTTTAAGACAATACTAAAGCAAAGACGAAACCACAATTGTTTCCAAGTATTGCTGGGGAAATAGTTGTAATTGTATAAGTAAATTCACTCTCTCAAGCTAGGAGATTGCATAGTAAGATCCTACTTCACATAGTTCCATGTTTTTGTGAGATCGAGTGTTATATATAGCAATGCTAACAATGTAAGTTAATTAACCATGATTAATCCCTAACAACCACCAATAGATAACGAAGCTAACTAATGCTGTTTTTTGTTTTGGTAGAAATAATTACGATGAGACGATGGCACGTTAATCCAACGAAGAAAAGCCTTCAAGTTTAGAAAACTGTTTTAAGGGAACTTACGTTTACTTCATCCGAAGGAGACGAGTGAGGGTTCGAGCTTGTGACTCTCAGATATGAAACGTTGTAGTGCTCCACTCGGCCAACCTTTTGGGGTTCAAAATTAACTAATGCTAACTTCAGCTGTCAATAGTAACTAACATTAGGTTACATTTGTACTGAGCTTATTCTCAGGTAATATATTAATTCTGATAGTAGCTTGGTTCCAAAGAAGTTAGTGCACAATATCTTCGTTGTTCTATCTGTCAAAGCGTAAAATAAAACAACCTTAGCTTCATCTGATCACGCTACAATGGTTTGTGGTCATGGAAAGGGTTGAAACTAGAATTTTTATATGAGGTTACAGGAGATTTTGTGCGAATTAGCTCTTTAATTTCCATATATTATCAAATTATTACACTTCGTGTCGTTGTGTTTTAGACTTCGAAAATATATTCTTGTGGCAAGGAAACATGTAACATCTGAAAATTTAGGTTATATAATGACCACCGTTAGCTCTTCCGTGAAGAGAAATTTCCAGTGATGACAATGGCTATTTCCAAACTAGAAACGGAAGGGAAACAAACTTTAGAGCCAACAAAATCATAGAAATTGGTGTGTCATTCACATTTTTTAAAATTCATGCGGAGACATAAATTCTAGAATTAACCAATCAAAATAAGATTCATATGATTAGAATTATCAATGTTCAACCTACACAATATTGACAAGAACAGGGGATGCACTATAAATCTAAATTTGACAAGAATAATAATTGTAAAGCATCAAATTAATAATTGTAAAACTTTGGACTCAATATTAGAGAGGGGCCGCACGAACGCAGGCCAGCCCTGCTACAAATTATGACATTGAGTCTCTTACTTGAGGTGACCTTAAGCTTGCACGCTTCGAAGTGCAATGGAGATCACAAACTTAGGCCTTGTGCCTTCGTGATCACCCGTTGACTCCATGCAGTTAAGTCAGTCGCAATGTTGGTTTAGCTAACAAGTAGTAGTCAATAACTTGGCCTCACCCTATTAAAGGTACACAATGTGGGACAAACACCATACCATTCCTGTCCAAACATTTGTATCGGTATGATTGCTTGTTTGTCGTCGATGGCCCCAATCTCCCAGTACTTCATTCATTCAATTCATGTCGTGTGTCTTGTTCACTTACCTACCTAGCACACAGGTCCATGATGCAAGACAAAGTAGTTATCAAATTTTAAGTGTATGTTGGATTGTCTTTTTCATGAAGTATAAGGAAAACTGCAAGCTAGCATTTGGTAACGGGAAGAGAAATACATGAGAATAATGGAGACAATGAAGACGAAAAAATAAATAATAAATATATATAAAGGTATTATTGAAAAAAATATTAAATTTCTATCTCTATATGTTGTTCCCACATTTTTAAAGTATAGAAATTTTACGTTTTTCTATTCTCTGTTCTTGTCTCTATCATCAAACTGGTTTGTGTCTCCAGTGTCTCTTTATTTCTGTTCTGAATATGGTAAACAAATGCTTGCCAACGAACGGGTACAAATGTTTTTGTTCCACAAAACAGTTGTCAAATTTTGAGTACATATTGGATTGTTATATAACTCCTCAATCAAGTATCATTCTTGTTCTGTGACTTGTTGAAATGTTGCAAGAGTCAAAACGGTGACCATTTGTTGGACAACACCGAATGATTTGAATTGAATGATTTACTTGGTTCCTCTGCGAGTTTCTCGAGCTTCCTGGTTTCAAAATTTTGAGTTCTGGATGTCTAAAGACAAAACAAATGACTAGCTGCGGATACGGCCAAGAGAGATTGCTATTTGCTATATAAATTAAGAAAACAATTTTTATTACTATTGGAGGCTTTTTGTAGCCGCTGATTTGCCGCTAAGATAACTCCTTATCTAAAAAGCAAACCCATGGCCGTACCAAGACAACCTGAAGGGACCCATCTCAATCATTTGAAGATAATATATTCTAGTGGATGATTTATCTCAATCAATTCAAAGTCCTTTGGGATTGGTTTTCTGGTTAGTTTCCCAATTACTCTGTTTCATGCTATGAGTGTTTGGTTCATACATGCTCAATGTAAGCACCATAATACATATACACTGTTTCCTAATCCAAAACAAAACCACAAGCCAGAAATCATCCAAAAAGAGGGAAGGGAAGAAGTACAATTACACCATTATTACCTTTGACAACCCAAAACCATCTCAACCCCACAGAGCCATCATCCACCATTAGCCATCATCATCTTCTTGCCCACACTAACAGCCGCCTTACCTTACTCAACCACAGCTCTTCCATCAACAAAGAACTTGACTGACTATAACAGCATGCACCGTAAACCACCCTCACCAACAGCCACCATCATCACACCATAGCAAAACCTTCGTTGCCACCGCCATTTCCATCTATACTCGCATCATTACCGCAACCCAGTCCCAATCGCACAAACCGCAACTTCCACCACCATCACCACTGAACCAGCATCATCGTGAAGCCCGGCATCAGCCTTCGCGACACAAACGGCGCCTGCTGCACCGGCCTCCACCTCCGCGGAACATCCCAACACTGTGCAACCCCGGAATCGCCGCCGCAGCTCGCCGTCAAGCCTGTGGCCTCGCCGGCTCCACCAAGCCGTTCGCAGCCGGAGAACACCGCGAAGCCTCTCGCGAAACCTCCACCGAAGGACCCAACCGCAGGCACCGCCGTCTGCGCACGCCCCACACTGCTGGTTCACTGCCGTCGCTCAATCCCTTCGCTTCTGCTCTGCTTTCATTTTGGGTACACCCCCAAAATCGTGTTTGTTATTTATGGCCATAATTCTTCCTTTTTAAGTCAGTCTTATTTTTCCGTTTTTTATTTTCTGTCTTGCGTTAGTCTTTTTTTTTTTTTTCAAGTAAATTACACATAATCTTTCTAGAAATACAATTCACATACTTTTTATTTATCAAATTTTAAATATTTATATTATCGATACACTCATACATAAAATACTATTAGTAAACTTAACGAAATGATATTTTTACAATATTAATGGTTCTTAATTAATAAAATTATAAAAATACTCTTAACTTAACGGAATAAGTAAAGGTATTTTTTATAATTTTATTAATTAAAAATAGTTAATATTATAAAAATATCATTTTATTAAGTTTATAAATAATATTTTATGAATAAGGAGTATGACTTTAATATAAATATTTAAATTTTAACAAGCAGTAAATACGTAAATATAAGATAAATAACTAAAAAAGATGTGAATTGTATTTCTATAATCTTCACATAATTTATCTTTTTTTATTGTCTGTCTTGTTTTTCTGCAGTATCAGACTCTGTAATTTTTTATTTTTGGGTCCAGGACTTTTGGTTTTAGTTACTGTAAGCCGCTTGGTTTTGGGTTTGGGTTTTCTATTTTTCTTTTTGGTGTCTTAGAGACTGTCTTTTTATTTTCTGGGCCTCTTAATATTTCTGGTCTAGCCTTTTGGGTCTTAGCTTGGCTGCAAGTTTTTTGGGTTGATTTTTTTTTTCATTTTTGGTTA
Organism: Dalbergia cochinchinensis; assembly: GCA_031216125.1. NCBI lineage: Eukaryota > Viridiplantae > Streptophyta > Magnoliopsida > Fabales > Fabaceae > Dalbergia > Dalbergia cochinchinensis. The sequence continues at coordinate 33,954,238 of CM062377.1, forward strand.
GAATTTTAGTATTTTAATGGTTTTAGAAGTAAAAATGTCTTACCGAAATTAAAAATAATCTTCTTTTATCTGCATAATAATTAATAATCATGATAGAGTTGAATGCTCTTTCATGTACTGTTGAATTGAAAGGATTTATTGAGCAGTCTAATACTAATTTAAATCTTGTATAAGAGCAGATTTTGTCTTCTTTTTTTTTAAGAAAATTCTTTTCGTTCAAATCTTTTCAACAAAATAAAAATCAACTAACACTTTTTTTATTATTAAAATCTATCAACACAATCATTTTCTCCTATAATGATATGATTTTGAGTTTCACATTGTACAAAAGAACATATCGATCCAGTCAATAACTGTTAAGTTAAAAAAATTTTAAAAAAATTTTCTAACTTTTGCCTTATTTATTTTGGTAAACAAATAGTTTATAATTTTTGGAAAAAATAAATATTATTAAAGTATAAATTGATTTGCATAAATAGCTCTAGGATAACTAACTGTATTTACACAAATATACTAGGAGTGTAATGAGATTAAACTTTCACCTTTGTCTAATTATAATTAGAATCTTAGATACAAATCTTTTCAAACACCAATTTTTTATTCAATCAAAAGGTTTTTCAATTTTTTTATAATTAAACTAGTGGTGACCCCTTTTTTAAATTTATTTCTTTTAGAAATAAATTTTTATTATCATTTTCATCGCGACACGCTCCGGACATGTTGTGACACTCCATTATTAAATTGTCTTGTTTTTTCACTTCCCGGGAGATGATTGGCAAGTAGAACTATTATGTTGCTTTCATATGTGCGTGGTTTAGTACTCAGCTTCCCATTTTACGCCTGGAGGATTTCAGCAATCAAACTTCTGCATTGGATATAAAATAAAATGTATATGGAAGCAGGCACTAATAATCATTGTTTTTTTGTTGATCCTCTACTCACATTTTCAACTAGTTTCTTACTTAAAAGCACTTTGTTCCGCTTGCAGGCCTTCTAGTCTAGGTAATGGAGCCGGAGTGTGCAATCAAGGAAGATGTCACTGAAGTAAGGAAAATACCAATAGGCATGAATTTTGTGGCCAGAATAATGCGACACTATTTCTGTACTTTAGACGAATAAGTGCTCGGGCGCCCTCCTCAAATCTTGTCAAATTGTTAACAATTCTATCAAATTATTCTGCCTAAGTAACATTATTCTTGAAGTAATATAGTTGTGTTTGCCTTCATTGCCTTTCCATCTTAGCTACTTTGCTATGCTTGCACTACTTTTGTTTTGAGTGATTTACATAGTAAATGAAAGTTGACGAGACTTTGGTACAAAACAAGAGTTGTTATCTCATAATGACAAATAAATTCAAGCAAAAACACTTTCTCTAATGTTTTCTTTTTTCATCTTTATGTTTGATTTAAAATATTAATTAATGATATCTAGTTCCCTTTTCCTTGTGCAGTTAATAGGTAATACCCCAATGGTGTATCTGAATAACATTGTGGACGGATGTGTAGCTCGTATTGCTGCTAAGCTAGAGTCAATGCAGCCTTGCACTAGTGTCAAAGATAGGCATGAGATTCCTTTTTTTAACAAACTAGAACTGTCTTGAGCTATAAGATTTCAGGATCTTCCTTTAAGAATTTCTAATGATAATCTTCTTTTTTCCACTCTCAGATTAGCATTTAGCATGATTAAAGATGCTGAAGATAAAGGTCTCATTACACCTGGAAAGGTTAGTCTAGTCATGTTGAAGTTTAACACATCTAGAGATTAATGTGGCCTCGAAGCTTGTCAAAATGCAACTTTGCACTTATAAGCATGGTTTTTATTTAAAACATATTAATACACTCGAATTTGTGGTGACTCATATACATGGCATCATATATAAAATCTATATAGTTTTAATTTTAAATTATGTTTTGAACGGTTAATATCTTGCTATACGTAGAATTCACCATGAACCTAAGACTATACTGTCATTACTATTTTATTTGGAGACGAAATCTTAATCAAATTCCATTTCATTACACGCAGCACAACCATGGGTATATGGCTTTTCTCAATCCATAAATTATTCATATTAGCAGGAGTACATGTTCTATTTAGATTTGTCAATTTGCCAGCTCATAAATGTATGATCTAAGCAAGTCTAATTCTTTTAAATAATGGTTGAAAAGAGTATTCTTGTTGAGGCTACAAGTGGTAACACCGGCATTGGATTGGCATTCATAGCAGCATTGAAGGGTTATAAAGTCATAGTGGCCATGCCAGCTTCTGTGAGTCTTGAGAGAAAAATTGTGCTTCGAGCCTTTGGAGCTGAGGTGTATTTGACAGACCCTGAGAAAGGAACTATTGCTGTTCTTGAGAAAGCTGACGAGATAGTATCCAAGACGCCAGGGAGTATTATGCTCCGACAAATTAATAATCCTGCCAATCCAAAGGTACATTTTACGTTCACATGGAAAATTATGAACCTCATATTGATCAACCTCACAATAAAGTCAGTAGGGCCGAGAAACAAGCTTGAACAAAGTCAGTATAGTCCAAGTGTTATGCCATTTGAACTCATTTTACGTAAGACACCTTGCTGACTTATCTAGCATTTGTCATTGTAAATTATCACAAAATATTTGAAACAAAAACATTATCATTTCATCGGTAAACTATGGATGATTCCACAGAGTGTACCGGGGGAAATAAGTATACTTGACATTTCTCATAATCTAATGTTATTGTGTGTTTGTATCCATGAAAGAGTTATATTACATCCTATTATATTTTTGCTAGCAATTCTGACCCTTACAGATTCATTATGAGACCACTGGCCCTGAGATATGGAGAGACTCTGGAGGGAAAGTTGATGCTCTGGTTGCAGGGATAGGAACTGGGGGCACGATAACAGGTGCTGGCAGCTTCCTCAAGGAGAGAAACCCGAACATCAAGGTTCACTTGTTTACTATGCATCTTTTTGGGGCTAAGGAGATGACGAAATTTTTTATTTTATTTTTGGTAACAACTTTTCTTAATATTCAAGCTCATTTCATGTTCCTGTTTCCTTTTTCACCCTAGGTGTATGGTGTAGAACCAGTTGAAAGTGCAGTCCTGAGTGGAGGACAGCCAGGTGATTTTACCATCATTTATACGCACTAACTCTTTTTTGGATTTCATTGAGTTGCGATTGGTCATGGCCTTATGTTACTGTTATGGATAAGGAGATGATACTTTGCGATTGGTCAAAATCTTGCCGTATGGATAAGGGTACTGCAGTCCTTTTATTATTATTATTATGAGAATACAAAGTATTAAGGCTAAATTACACCCACCTTTTTTAAAGTTTATAAAAATACAACTTACAAGTTATATTCTTTCTAGTTGTCTAGCTTATACTTATACCTCTATTTATCAAATTTTAAGTATTTATATTACAGTCACAATCCTTATTCACAGAATATCATTAGTAAACTTAACAAAATAATATTTTTATCATATTAACTGTTTCTAATTAATAAAATTATAAAAATATCCTTAAATTTAACCGGATAAAGGTATTTTTATAATTTTATTAATTAAAAATAGTTAATATTATAAAAATATCATTCTATTAAATTTACTAATGGTGTTCTCTGAATTAGAAGTGTGACTGTAATATAAATACTTAAAATTTGATAAACAGAGAAGGTGTAAGTATAAGTATAAACTGGATAAACTAAAAAAGATGTGACTTATATTTTCAAAAACCTCAAAAAGGTAAGTGTAATTTATGCAAGTATTAATATGTACTTGGGGCCGGACAATATTTAACCAAGTCACTATTTTCTCCCCAATCTCTTATCTGTTTTTCCTTGATTGCGTACCTGTTTTTCAACATATCTTCTACGTCACTTTGCTGAATCTAAGTGCCCAAGTTCTGGGTTTGTCTTTACACTTAATGGCAGGGAGGGGCGATTTGTAAGTAAATAATGTCTAGCATTGATATGCTGGACACTTAACCTTTAATCAACCTCTGGTATTCATGAATGCAGCACTCAATAAGTGGAGGATGTAGTGTGGATCTAGTTGATGACATACTTGTAGTAGCAAATAGTGCCAATTAGCCAAAGAACCATAGATGAGAGTATTCTTATGAGTACATGCTGCAATGAAAAGGGCTTGAACCCATAATTTTTCAGTTAAGTGCCTTGGACAAGGAGGGATCTAGTAGTGTAGAGAAAATTCAACGTCAAAATATTATATATATAGAGTGTGTGTGTGTGTTCTGTTAAAAATGGTTAGATACAATACTTGAAGACATCTGCAAGTTTTTTCTCCTCCAGGGCAGATCTAGTTGAATTTTAGACAAGGAAGTTCAAAGCTGGTCTTGTTGATTATTGACTTTAGACCTCATGTAGCTGCTAAATGTTGTTGTCAGCCCGAATTGTTAAGCTGAGTTTTTCATTCAAATGGCATGACGAATTCTTGAGAAAATAAATGCTCTTTAAGCTTTAGTAAGACCTCAGACATCAATTTGAGGTTGTTCACTGATTGTTTTGTACGTGTGGACATATGTTGAAGGTATTCACCTAATCCAAGGGATTGGTAATGGTATCATTCCTGGTGTACTAGAAGTTAATCTCCTAGATGAAGTCATTCAGGTAGCTCTGAACACTAACATATTGGCATTCAATTTTCAATATATATAGCCAACTCTTGTCTTGTATTTTGTTAGTGTTTTGCAGTGAGTGTATTGGAATAATCTTAATAGATTTAGATTATATGCAGATCTATCTCAGTTACCAATGAATGACAGCAATGTGAAAGAATAGAATTGAATATTTGTATATAGTAATGGCCTAGTAGTATTGGATGCATTTTACAAATATCTCAAATTATATATTTGGTTTTTTGAAACTTACTTGTATCTCACTAATGGTGTATTTGGCTAGGGGAAAAAGCGGGTGAAAATTCTTATAAATGAACTTCATATATAAATTTACATATGGAGTTCATCTATGAAAACTTCCATCCAACTTTTATCCCCAACCAACAAAGACACAATAAATGTATATGACTGGCGTTGTTTTTGAAAGAATACAGTTAGTTTGTTGTCTCCATTGCAATAAATGAAGACCGCTACTTATGATGTAGAGAAATTGTGGATTATGGACAAATATTACTAGTAGATATAAAATCATTCATATACCTTTACCTCAGCTTAAATTTCTGGGAGAGAAAGTTCATGAATATTACCTATCATTTGTGATGCATGAATATGCAATGATAGCAAAGCAGATTAATCTAGATTTATGATTCTCGAAACATGTTAGTAGAAGAAAAGCAGTGCTACAAATCCAAAAAGATATTGTGAGAACGATTGTAGTCCATAATCCTACGCATAATCTTAGGATTAAATAGACTTTCTTATAATGGGCTAAAACTTACAGGGATCTACAATGATAACAAGATATTCACATTTGCATAGTATTTGCTATGCTAGTTACTAATACATATTTTGTTAACACCAACAAGGTTTGTAAAAATGCAGATATCGAGTGAAGAAGCTATAGAAACTGCCAAGCTGCTTGCGTTGAAAGAAGGTTTGTTGGTATGGAAGTGATGATTTGTGGATCTTTCAATATTATTACATTAGTTTCTATACGCTTATACCAACTAAATTAAATTTGTCATTGTAAGTATTCAAATTTATTATTTTTCATACCGATTATATTATTATTATTATTTTAAAGGTGGGAATTTCATCAGGAGCTGCAGCAGCAGCTGCAGTCAAGGTGGGGAGGAGGCCAGAGAATGCAGGAAAGCTCATTGCTGTAAGTTTGTTATCCTCAATGAGTTTATCATATCGAGATTATGAGATAAGCATCTTCTACAATTTTATAGAAATTGCTTGTGTTTTCCATAGAATCGCTGACCATTACTTGATCTTGTGAAAACGCTACTACTAGTAGGAAGTAATAGAAGGGCAAGCATATTTTTAATCTTTATTTTGTGTGGGGTTTGTGTATATTTGGCTTCAAGATTTCGATTGTTATTGGCTGATTCAGGATCATGGTGCATTGGTATAATTTGTTATCTTCAATTAGAAAAATGCTTTAAAGTAAGAAAATCTGCAAAAAATTGTTACTCGAATTATGTGGCAAAATATTATTAAAAGCTTTAAATTTTTTAATCACCCATGATTTTCATCCAGCAGCTGAAAATCTGCCACATACTAACTGAATCTGACTGATTTTCTGGTTTTGTAGCAACACTGTATATTTATAGCTTGGTTTGAACTCGTGGTCAAATAAATATGTATATGTTGAACCATGTCACTAACTTAGGCTGCTATTCAGGTGATATTTCCCAGTTCTGGAGAGCGTTATTTATCTTCACCATTGTTTGAATCCATTAGGCAGGAAGTTGAACAAATGACATTTGAATAAGATCAGATACCCAAGCCAAAAGGCACTGCAAGTACATGTTCTTGTGCTCCCAAGATTTTAATCCAAAACCAAATACTATTTCGTGTGGCAAAATTTGCTCCACAGAACATGATATCAATCTCTTAAGAATAAAGTAATAGTCTTATGCTGAAGAAGAAAACAATATTGTTTTCTCTGGATCTCACTAGAGTTTCTTTTTCTTTCTTTCTTTTTTTTTTTCGGGGGGCGGGGAGGAACTTGTGCTTCACATCCGTTTATGTTGTGTAATCAATTATTCTATCTCTAATATATTTTCAGTATTGCAATTATCAATTTTTTTTTTTTTTTCAGTTGTTCAATGATCCATTATTTGGACATATTTGAACAGACTTTTAATACGATTTAACTTCAATAATTCATAAGAATTTCTTTCTACACAACCTTTAATCTGAAGGCATGATAATAAAGCTAGAAACAAAACTTCCTCACCTTTTAGCAAACATCCCTTGAGCGACCTTGAATCACCATCAATCGAGATTGGTCTATGAATCCTAACCAAACTACAATAACTTACAGTCAAGATGAATCAAATCAACCAGCTTAGCTCATTGTTGACGTTGGATGAAAAAAGTAGTTACACACAAACAAATATAAAAGTTAAGTGTAATGTGGCTCACCAATTTACCTTCTTCCGTTTACTAGCGGAACGAAGTATATGAATTAAACTCAATTCTCATTACTACCATTGTATGAAAAGATAGAAAAAAATGAACTAATAAAAACAGTCTAACAATGTCAATATTCTTTACTCAAATCAATCATAGTTTTAAGATCTAATTAGCTTATTCAAAACAGGCGGATTCTGCAATGCTCCGTGCAAAGTAAAGAATGTGACACACCATCTAATCTAAAAATTGAGATTTAAAGGTATACCTATATACCAATTATTGCCAAAATATTGCAGAAACTCTCCTTTTTTTTTTTTTTTTTATCTCCAACACTTCTCTCTCTTCACTGTTATCATGTTCCCATTGTATGTCTCAAATCAAAAATATATCTTCAATTGGAAGCTTCTTTACATAAAGTAAATTATTAATTGATATTTTCCCCTATTAAAGTAATTGTTAAGTGAAAAAGTATTTACTTTTGATAAAGTTAAAATATATTAGTTAATTAATTATATTATTACCATTTATTGTAAGCTTTTTCTTTTGGTTTTTCCTCTATAAAATTTGATTGTACTATTTACATTATTACTGTCTCGATTTTTTGATACATATTATGATAGTCACGATGATAATCAAACAAATTGTACAAATATTCTGATATAAAGGTATTGTGTGTTATAGGTTTATAAGTTTTTTTATCATGGTTTATAAGTTTTTATAATATGGTTTACAAGTTTTTACAGTATAACTTACAAGTTTTTTTGGCCTAGATTTATAAGTTTTCTCTTCAAGTTTAACACCGCTATCACTTTCAATCATCATAAGCACTCCTCTATCACAGTGAGGATACAAATTGTATTAAATAATAAATTTCTCCCATTTATACCAAATCAAAACAAAATGAAAATCCCTCCAAGAAGAAAAACATAATGACAATGGACAAACCAGGTTCGACCAGTAAGAAAAAAAATAATTACAAATATCTCCCCTTTTATTTTTCTTATTTCTTTCTTAGCTATGATTGAAATGAACATAGGTTGAATTTGAAATTTATACAATGATTAATTTTTCTAATAATTAATTACAAATGAAATGATGATAGTCACAATGATAATTAAACAAATTGTACAAGTATCCTATTGTAGAGGTATTGTGTGTCACAGATTTATAAGTTTTTCTATTACGGTTTACAAGTTTTTACAATATGGTTTACAAGTTTACAAGTTTTTTAGTTTAGGTTTACAAATTTTCTCTTAAAGTTTTGTATGACTGTCACTTTTAATCATCACAGGCACTTTTTTATTACAAGCACTCCTTATCCTAGTAAGGATGCAAATAGCACTAAATAACAAATTTCTGTCCATTTTTCCAAATCAAAAAAAAAAAAACCTCCAAAAGAAAAACACAATAATAATGGAGAAATTAGGTTTAACAAGCGAGGAAAAAAGATTTACAAATATTTTCCCTTTTTATTTTTCTTATTTCTCTTTGGCTATGATTGAAATCAACATAATAGAATTAGTTGAATTTGAAATTCACAGTGATTAATCTTCCTAATAATTAATTACAAATGAAATGATGATAGTAGCGATGATAATCAAATAAATTACATAAGTATCCTGATGCATAGGTATTGTGTGCCATAGGTTTACAAGTTTTTCTATCACAGTTTGTAAGTTTTTATACTATGGTTTACAAGTTTATTTGTATAGGTTTATAAGTTTTCTTTTCAAGTTCGGCACCACTATCACTTTTAATCATGATAGACACTCTCTATCATAGTGAAGATAGAAATAACACTAAATAATAAATTTCTCCATTTTTTCAAAATAAAAAAGATGAAAATCCCTCTAAAAAAGGAAGCACAATAACAATAGAGAAATCAGGTTCGATGAGTAAGGAAAAAAAGAGTTACAAATATTTCTCCTTTTTATTTTTCTTATTTCTTTCTTGGCTATGGTCGAAATCAACATAATTGAATTAGTTGAATTTGAAATTTATACAATAATCAATCTTCCTAATAATTAATTACAAATGAAAAATAATAGTCGCGATGATAATTAAATAAATTATACAACTATCCTGGTGTAGAGGTATTGTGTGTCACAGGTTTACAAGTTTTTACGGTATAATTTACAAGTTTTTATAGTCTATAGTTTACAAGTTTTTTTTTTGTATAGGTTTATAAGTTTTGCTTCGAGTTCAGCATCACTATCACTTTTAATCATTACAGACACTTCTCTATCACAATGAGGATACAAATAACACTAAATAACGAATTTCTCCCATTTTTTCCAAATAAAAAAATTGAAAATCCTTCCAAAAAGAAAAGAACAATGATGATGAAGAAACTAGGTTCAATAAGCGAGGGAAAAAAAAGAGTTACAAATATTTTCCCTTTATTTGTCTTATTTTTTTCTTAGCTATGGTCAAAATCAACATAATAAAATTGGTTGAATTTGAAATTTATACAATGATCAATCTTCTAAATAATTAATTACAAATGAAATTGTACAAGTATCCTAATACAGAGATATTGTGTGTCACAGGTTTACAAGTTTTTTTTATCATAGTTTACAAGTTTTTATAGCATGGGTTATAAGTGTTTATAGTTTGATTTATAAATTTTTTGTCTAGGTTTACAAGTTTTTAAGAGTTATCTTACAAGTTATTGGAAACTTCTTTACAAGTTTTGTGAACCTGGTGTAGAGGTGTTATGTCTCACATGTTTACAAGTTTTTCTATCATACTTTACAAGTTTCATATTGACAGAAACTTGAATCAAAATAAAAAATAAAAAAAGCTCACTTCTTTTAGCACCACAAGCGTCTAACAAAATCAATCAAAAGCAACGAGACTTTCTTTTTCTCCTATGCCAAAGTGCTAAGTATGGGATGGAAGTTTGAAGGGACATCCACTGTAGTGACAGAGAAGAGAAATCTATATTACTAGGACTATTAATGTCGCTGAACTAAGAGCACTGGGAAAAAATGAGTTTGCGAAATGGATGGTTAGTGCGATGATGGGGAATGGACAATGATGGAGACTGAGGAAAACAGTGGCAGCAGTAGGTGGGGCAGAACCATAGAGAAGAAGGGAATGATGAATAGATCGGAGTGGTTGGGGATAAGTAAGTATGAGCATATTGGATTCTTTCTGAAGTGAAAAGTCTTTGATTCAAGTAAAGTTTTTATTTTTTAATGTAGTCACCTTTCCTTCATTATTCATTGTACCTATAAACATGGAAGCTGATAAACTTCTTTTAGAACCCATTATCTTGTTCTCTAGGAAAGTGAAAAACAAGAACTTTGCCATTACTATTCACGGAGTAATGGGAACTCCTTTAATTAATGGTGGGAGTTGGGAAAGCTGTCACTTTGAACATTTCAGACATTAAGAGTAACAAAAAAAAAAAAAGAATAGATGAACAGTAGGCAGAACTTGTTGGAGATGAATGGAGTGTTGGGGATAAGGAAGAGAAAGTATGTGAGGATTTTATTGTGAATAAAATATTATTGGTTTATCAATTGTGGGTGGTGCTGAACTTGAAGAGGAGTCAATGGCGATGGTGGCAAGGAAGAGAGAAAGGTGAGAGAGAAGAAATTGGGGCTTCTTACAATGCTTTGGGACTAATTGATACATAGTTACACCTTCAAATCTCGGCTCTCAGATTCCATGGAGTGTGGTACACCATACTTAATTGGGTGCACCACAACCTCCGCCATTCAAACGTTACAAAATTGATATTGAAATATGTTTTAACTCTACCTTCTTTCTACAGACAAACTCTTGTTTTTGTTGCTCTAAGTCAAGTGAGACTTTTGAGCAATCAAGTGAGACTTTTGAGCAATGTTATAATTGATAGCATTTTTTTTGTCACTAAATGGCACAATCCACCCTTGATATTTGATTAAATTGCACTCCACCCTATTAAATAACCAATAAAAATTATTATTTTAATATAATTATTTTTAGTCTTTTATATGGTATATGATAAAAATAAATGTGTAAAATATTAAAATATTTTAAAATAGTGTGTTATATAATTTTTATATTTAATTAAATTATTCAATAATTACTAAAGTTAAAGTAGATAATAAATCACATCAATATAAATTATAATTTCAAATGTTAAAAATTAATAATAATTTATAATAGCTATAACTACAAATAATACATCTTTAAATAATATTTTTTTAATATCTAAACAAATAATTAATGAATATTATTGTTTAATATAATTTTACTTTTTTGTTAAATATCTACTTAAGATTTTAATTATTTATAATAGTGAGAGGATATTATATATCATACAATGTGATATCTTATACAATGTCACGTCAAATAACGTATAGTATTAAATTTTAATAGGCATAATATTATCGGTCCTTATATTACTAGGTATTATTCAATGAGATCTTTTCCTACATATCAAATGTACCCTTTGAGGCTTTTGGTATGGGGTGAACTACATTGATTACTAGTAATGCAACTTTAAATTATCTAGGAATACCATATTGCATTATTTGGTTACACCTCATTACTAATAATCTATATTACTAAGACACAATCTACATTGTAACGCCCCAATTTTTATGCTATGTAAAAATTACCAAAATGCCCCTAGGTAATTTTTACACATAATTCGAGGTCAAATAATCCTCAATAAAGGAATATGACATTAGAGAAATATCATAGGAGACTTGATTAGCGATTCGTGCGAAAGTCGCAAACCCCGATTTTTCTCAGACGCCAGAAATGAACGAAATGCCCCTGAGGTCATTTTTACCTAGACATCAAGGATAACCAATCTAAATTATCTTTGAGGGGTTGATTTTATGCCTAATGGGGATTATATGTGTCTTAGAGGTAAAAATCTCAATTCTCAATTTTTACCGTAAGTAAAATTACTATTTTACCCCTATAGTAATTTTTCATGAAATTATATAATCTTTGAATTCGGTTTTCACCCAAAGGTTCAAAATGACTATTTTAAGTATGATTTGAGATTGTCCAGTACTTACAGAGAGTTTTTACGTAAAATTATCTTTCTACCCCTAGTTGTGATAAATAGGCTTACTTGTATAATTAAGATAGTATTAAAGCTCTATTTGAACTCAAATTGATTTTATTCATTAACCTTTAGTTTAAAATTAATTACCCAAGGTTAAAAATAATTACTGAGGTAATTAGAGTCTAAAATTACCTAAGGTAAAATTAAATTATCTTTCCTTAATTATGAAAGCTCATAAAATTAGTGATAATTGAGATCAAAGTTAAGATTTCGGTTTAAGTAAAATATTGTACATTTACATTTTCTTATCCTAAGTTTAGAACCTATATTACAAATTAATTTTTTACTCATTTGAAATTAACCTCATTTACTAGTATATGATTTCTCTTTTTACCTTGTCTTGTATTGACCTAAACACTTAACCTTTTACCATTTTCACTAATCTATCAATTCCTAATCTTTTACCTAAGTAAATACACATCTAATACATGATTTACCACTTGTAAAACATTACCAATCTGATCCTAAAGGAATCAGAAACCAGTGGCCAACTTGTCTCCTTTTCACCATATTTTAATTATTTTTCCAACAAAGAAACATATCCAACCATAACACCATACCTTTAGCTTTCTTTTGCATTATTTTTGGCTATGTTTATTTAAAAGAAAACCTACCCATTTCAGCCATGATGTGATCAGTAACAATGTTTTCCATGTTTTCTTTAATTGAAAATGAACTAAAAACTCCATTTTTTCCAGCCACAAGGCAGCAGCCATACAGCCCTCCTTGGCCTATAAATATGAGCTCTTCCATTGCCTAAATGCACACACAAACATTCCTAGCCTTAGCATTTTCTTACTTGATAGTTTTCTTACTCAAAGTTTGGTCAAAGTTATCTAATTCTCTCAATACTTCAAGCTTTCTTCTTCTTCCTCATTCACACTCAAGAGACTCCATTCCCAACCTCTAACCAAGCTCTAAACCTCAAGTATACACATTCCAACCATAAATCAACTCATAAACACATAACCTTTCCATTATCAAACACAAGAACATAACAAAAATTCTTTCACCATTCCATCATCACTTGGCCAAAGTTACCATCATCATCTAGAGGAGATTTTCTTCTCTTTACTTCTTAAGACATCAAGCTTTAACATTTGAGAACAAGAAACAACTTGGTAGGGATTTTATTTCATGTTATTTCCTTGTTCTTTGCTTATAATTTAGCTTTTAATGAGCTTAATGATGAGACCATGAAATAAGGTTCTTGAAACCATGATAATCAAGGACTCTAATGCTCACTTCCTTTGTTAAGATTAATTGAGGTTAAAGAGTTTAATTCTCTAAAAGTTTTGAGCTTAACAAGATGATAAATGAACTTGCATCCATTGTTTATGTTTCAAGCTCTTGCATATCACATTTAAATTTCAAGCCTTGCATAATCATATTTAATTTCAAGTTATCACCTTAAATCTGGAAGATAATAATATGAATTTGCATTCTCATGTTTAAATTTCACGTAATGCATTTTATGTTTCAATTTATCACTAAACTTTAAAGATCTAAAAATAATCTTGCATCTTCATATTTATATTCGAAGTATTACATATCATGTTTATATTTCCAAGTCATCACCTTATAATGATAAAGATTAAAAATTGATTGCATAACATATCTATGATTCTTGCTATCACCTAAATCTCTAAAAGCTCAAAACTTACCTCTTTAATCTTAAATAGGAATTCTTATACTCAAATTAAGTTAATTTCAGCCTCTTGATGTTCTTGGTATTCAGATTCATTTATTTTATTTTTAAGGCTTTGATTTTGTCTTTAAATTACTTAAATAATTCTTGTTAGAGTTAGAAATCCAAAGATGTTAAAGATTGTGTTTTTCTCAAGCTTTTTGATTTAAAAATTATGTTACTAACCTGATTTAAATAAAATGGTTAGAATACTATTTTATAAGGTTTGAATGTGTATAAATTACTTATAATTAATGTAAGAATTGTTTTTAGCATTTTTTGAGATAAACTAATAATTAGAAATGATCAAAATCGTAATTTTATAAAGCTTTAGACAATGAATTTTCTGGATTAATTTCTCAATAATTTGATACTAATCTTATAGTTTATATACATTAGAATTATTAATATTTGATGTATAAATTATTTTTGGTATCTTAGAGGTTGAAAAGAATAATTACAAGTATTAGTTTTGACCGATTCATAAAATGCGGAAAGTTGTGTTTTAAACTATTAATTATGTAATTTTTTGATTCAAAGGATTTTGATTAGAGTAAATAATGATATCTGATGTGTATATGTGTTTAGAATACCATTTATGATGTTTAGAGAAAGTTTTAGAAGTATTGGCTTTTGATAAGTGTCAAAAATAAGTAACTTTATACTTTGACCCCTAAAATATGTTAAATTTAGTCTATGGCCCTAAAAGGGTTTTATGACGAGTTTGAATGGTTTTTGATAGTTATATGTCTCTTGAAATGTATTGGTTAAAGTTAAAGGTCTTTAATTTATGAGTAGATATTAAAAAGGGGTAATTACGTTTTGACCCATAACCTTTGAGAAATTGTGATTTGACCATTTGGGACTTAAACGTAAATATTGATAATTTGATGAGATAAATGTGATTGATATCTTGTGATGGCTATGTTCATATATTGAGATTTATATGGCTTATGGATATATGCAATAAAATATGATGCATGTTTATGTGATTTGATTTATGGCATGTTATGGTTATGTCTGATTCATTGAGATGCATAAGTTCGTGAAGTTTATGAGCATGAAATTTTAATGATGAGTTATTCATGTTTGCATCTATATATATCATGCCAAGATTTAAGGTGACATAAAACACATGGAAATGATCCTCTAGACTCCCCGAATTAAAGGTTATGAGAGGTGATCCGAATAGGAAGTGATCCTTTGGATTCCCCGAATTAAAGGTTATGAAAGGTGATCTTAATGCCCGCTATCCCGTATCTTAAGAGTCATGAATTTAACTTATCAAAAGGGATAAGATTACGCTAGTGATGACTAGTGAGGTATGAGCTCATAACCTAGAACTCTCGAGAAAAGAGAGAATATAGGGTGGCCCCTAAGGAAAAGAGAATAAGAAGTTTAAGTCACCTGTAAGAATAATGATCATAATGTTCTTCATATCATATGCATTGTTTTATGAATTTTATGATATTATGATATTGACATGCATCCATGACTAATATGTTCCATTCATGACATTAAGATTCATGCTAAAAGATACGGGCCTCGGCTAACAGTATTTAAAACTTAATAAATGAATCTTATATCTATGATCACCATTTTCATAATTAAACTCGAGGTTCCTGGGGACGATGACGATGACACTTGTGTTAGAGTCGGGAAGCCCTATTGAGATTCTTGTGTAAGTTTCTCATCCTTTTTCTTTTCCGTGTCGTCTCCAGACATGAATGATGGTGTAGTTCGTGATTTACCTTAAGACTGGACGAAGAGCTAAGGAGATAACTTTCCTTTGGATATTTGCCTTTAGAGTGAATGTATCTCATATATCAGTTTGTATTCTATTGATGGATATATATTAATGTCCTTAAGTTTACAAGACATCAATATACAGTTATTGATATGTTATTATTATTTGAGTTATGTTATGCCATGGTTGTATTATGTATTTATCTGTTATTTGTTTCTAACATCTCTCTTATGCAGGCAAGATAAATGACATTAGATATTTAGTATGCGCGGCTCACGTTTTGATATTTAAAGTTCAAACAAAAACATTTACCCATATTTTCACTAAAGTATTTTTCAAAAAGTTTTTGAGTCAAAAACTGAAACAAAAGAGTAATAACTAATACTTAACTTAAATACGTCTTAGGCATGTTGAGTTAAATATTAGGGTGTTACATTTTGGTATTAGAGCAGTTTGATTCTCATGGAGCCTGAGGATTGGACTGACTATGCTTCTCAAGCATAATGCGATAGTTATGTCATGTGTAGTTGTCTTGTTGTAAGAATAAGCTATAGAATAGAGATGCATGATTGCTGTAATTAGAGGTGCCATGGTAACTAGCTCACTTAGCATTAAGTATTGAGCCTGATCACCTCAGTGTTTGTTGTTTTGTGTGCTCAGGAACTAATGGCACCCCCAAGATAGAATAGGACTTCAAACAGTGATGACCAAAATAATGCAACTGCTGAAGCTCTGAGGGACATGGCGAGAGCCATGCAAATGATGTTCGAAAGAATGGATCGCCAAGGCGAAAATGGACGCTGTTCTGTTACTGCTGAAGGCCTCGAGCATGCTTGATTTGGAGAATTTCGTAAGGCGAATCCACCATCATTTAGAGGAGCTCTAAACCCAAATCATGCTGATGAATGGATAAAGAATATAGAAAAGATCTTCACAGTAGTCATATGCTCTGAGGAACAAAAGGTGACCTTTGCTGCATATATGTTGGAAGCAGATGCTGAGTTCTGGTGGACTGGCACCCGAAGGCTATTAGAGGAGTCTGGCACCCACATTAATTGGGAATTGTTCAAAGCTCACTTCTATGAGAAGAACTTCCCCGAGTCCATGAGGAATGCTAAGGATATAGAGTTTATGCAGCTAGCTCAAGGGGGTATGAACATTGCTTAGTACACTGCAAAATTTGAGGAGCTGATCAAGTTCTCAAGGATTTGCCAAGGTAACTCGGATGAATATTGGAAGTGCACGAAGTGTGAATCCGGACTAAAGGCAGAGATAAATGTCGCTGTTGCTCACTTGGAGATTAAGGATTTTCCTACCTTAGTCAACAAATGCCGTATCATTGAAGACAGTAAAAGGAAGCTGAGTATATCAAGGGTAGACAACTTTTCAAAGAAGCTGGTGCCACAAGCCCCAAGCCCCAAGGTTCAAGCCGCAAAATTGACCACCCTTCCGACCACAACCGAGACCACAACCTAGGCCGCAGTTTAGGCCACAAGGCTCTAGGAAGGACTTTCATCAAGGAGGATCAAGTGGAACTAAAGGCAAAGCACCCCAATGGACCCCAGCCGCACCTCCAAGACCTGCCCTTGGTACTGAATGTCCAAAGTGTGGTATGCAACACGGTGATCGGCCTTACTTGTTGGGCCAGAATGTTTGCTACCAGTGTGAAAATCCTGGTCACTACTCACAGGAATGCACAGAGAGGAATCCAATAGCCCCCAACCCCAAGCCGTAACGCCAAGGAAGGGTCTTCATCCTCAGTGCAGAGGACTCGGCAAAGTCTCGAAACCTCATGGAAGGTAAGTGTGAGATGAATGGTAGGACCCTAATTGTATTATTTGACTCTGGCACTACTCATTCATTCATATCCCATACTTGTGTTGAATCCTTAAAATTACATGTGTTGGAACTCCCCTTTGATCTTACTGTTTCTACCCCTACTGGAAAACCTGTTAGGACTTGTAGATGTTGCCTAAACTGTTGTTTCATTGTTGAAGGTAGATCTTTTGTTCTTGATTTAGTTTGTCTACCTATGCAAGGTCTAGATATAATCCTCGGTATGGATTGGCTTTATGCCAACCGTGTAATGTTCAATTGTTACGACAAGTCTATCATTTTTCTTCCTATTCCTAGTGAACCTAGAAAACCCCTAAGTCTGTACATTAATACTGTAGAAATAAACTATGGTGAGGGAGAGAGTAAGGGATATGTTCTCCTAGCTGCTAGCGATGTAGACTTTGAGCAAAATCTTGATAAGATTCCCCTTGTGAGAAACTATCCTGAGGTGTTTCCTGATGATAAACCCGAATTCCCTCCAAAAAGAGAAATTGAGTTCTCCATAGAGCTGGTTCCGGGGACAGGACCAATATCCATAGCACCCTATAGGATGTCACCTCTAGAATTAGCTGAGTTAAAGACTCAATTAGAGGAGCTTTTAGAAAAGAAGTTTGTAAGACCAAGTGTTTCACCATGGGGAGCCCCAGTCCTATTTGTTAAGAAAAAGGATGGAAGTACGAGGTTATGCATCGATTATAGGCAATTGAACCGAGTGACAGTAAAGAACAAGTACCCTTTGCCTAGGATTGATGATTTAATGGATCAATTGAGAACAGCGGTAGTGTTCTCAAAGATAGACTTGAGGTCAGGATATCATCAAATAAGAGTGAGAGATGAGGATATACCAAAGACGGCCTTTCGAACTCAATACGGCCACTTTGAATTCACAGTGATGTCATTTGGACTGACTAATGCTCCTGCTGTGTTTATGGATTATATGAATAGGATTTTTAGACCCTATTTGGATCAGTTTGTGGTTGTTTTCATAGATGATATACTCATCTATTCGAAGACCCACGAGGAGCATGAACATTATTTAAGAACAGTTTGGAGATTTTGAAGGAAAAGAAACTTTATGCCAAATTATCTAAGTGTGAATTCTGGTTGGAGGAAGTGAAATTCTTAGGGCATGTAGTGTCAAAAGGGGGAATCGTGGTGGATCCTAGTAAAATAGAAGTTGTGATGAGTTGGGAGAGACCTACTACGGTAACGGAGATACGAAGCCCTTTAAGACTTGCTGGATATCACCGTAGGTTTATTAAAGGATTTTCTCAGATTTCCTTACCCCTTACCAAGCTTACTAGAAAGAATGACTCTTTTACTTGGACCTCAGAGTGTGAAAAGAGCTTCCAAGAATTGAAACAGAAGCTAATCTCAACCCCGGTTTTAGTACTACGTGACCCCAATATACCCTTTGAGGTATATTGTGATGCTTCTGGGAAAGGATTGGGTTGTGTGTTGATGCAAAATAACCAAGTGGTGGCCTATGCATCGCGACAACTCAAACCTCACGAGGCAAACTACCCCACCCATGACCTTGAGTTAGCCACCATAGTGTTTGCTCTAAAGGTACGGAGACACTACTTGTACGGAGTAAAATTCGAGGTGTTTTCTGATCACAAGAGTCCGAAGTATCTCTTTGATCAAAAAGAGCTAAACATGAGGCAGAGAAGGTGGATGGAGTTTTTGAAGGATTATGACTTTGAGTTGAACTACCATCCTGGCAAGGCCAATGTAGTGGCAGACGCCTTAAGTAGGAAATCATTGCACTTATCCCACATGATGGTTAAGGAAGTTGAGCTGATTGAAAAGTTTAGAAACCTAAACCTAGGTATGACCTTGACCACTAAGAGCATAAAGGCATGCCATCTTAGTGTAACGAGTGACTTTAGGAAAAGGATCATTCAAGCTCAACAGGAGGATAGAGAGTTTCAGGAGACCCTAGAGGCAGTACGGGTAGGAAAGTTAAAAGAATTCACCTGAGGTGCCGATGGTATGTGAAGATTCGAAGGAAGGATCTGTGTACTGGCAATTGGTGACCTCTGAAAAAAAATCTTGAAAAAAAAATCTTGAAAGAGGCCCATAAATGATATTACGATATAGAAAAATTTGCAACAAGGTTAAAAGGATAAATTTTTCTTGATAAAGTTTTTTTTATGTCAATCGGGTACAAAAATGATAAGAAACGGTACATCGAAATGGTAATAACCGGTATACCAAAACATCTAAATTAGTCTAATTAATGGACATTATCATATCTTAAATAAATTTTTACTTAGAATAATCAAATAAATATAGATATTCCTAATGTTGATAGAAGGCAAATTGATTTGAAAATAGAAATTCCTTTACTTTCTCTCCAAGTTAGTACGTTTATAAAAAGGAAAAGGCAAGGAAATTTCATTTTCCTTCTTGGTTAGACACAGAACACGTTTCTTTCTTCTTGCCTTCACTTCCTTCCATTTTGCTTCATGAAACTCAATGAAACCTTTTAGTCTTTTGATGATACACTTAAACATACACTTAAACTAAGTTCAAGGACACATCCTCTTCATCAAACTTAAATAAAAAACTTGTTTTTCCATGCACTTTGGTCCTCATAGCGGTGCACAAAGGTGATGAAAAAGAAGGGTTTTGAAGTTGATTGGAAAGGAAAAACTAGAGAAAAGCTTGGAGGGAGGTAGGAAAATTATTCTAGTCTTTTGCTTCATGATGTTTGATTATTTTGCCAAGATAAGTGCTTGAATTTGTTGAGGTTTTACTTGCTGAATCTGAAACCAAATTTTAGAATTCATGATAGATGGAGTTATGATGAGATTATGTATATTGGAACCTAAAATTTTATTGTAGAATTTATAAGTGCTTGGACTATGATGAAATCTTGTGTGTTGGAATTTTTGGTGTGCTAGAATTTTATGTACTGAAATTTTACAGCATTAATTCTTAGGTTCTATGATCTTGCTATACATATTAATCAAATCTTGAAAAGTGGTAGCAAAACTTGACTTGTATTTTTTAAAATTTAGGAGAAATTATTGCCCAAGGAATGATGATTCATAGTAGAAATAGCTTAAAATCCATTGCACAGAACTTGGTTCAATTGTTGAAAAATTGATAAGAATTATTGTTAACTAAGAGATGTAACAGAAATTTGGATGACATAAAATCTATTAAAAACCTAGTAGGCTTTGCAGAAGAACGTCAAAACTGTATACCAAATGTTATGGGAAATATCTCATAAAAGTTAAAGAGAGATATTATACATATTCAAGAGATTTTAATAGAATATTTCATAAGAGTTTAAGTAGATTTCAAGGAAAAATCTCAAAGTACTGCATGAAAAATAGAATTCTTAAAGAATAAATGTTACTCAATAACTATGAGAATTTCTATACAAATGATAAAGACACACATGAAGAAAGGGAACTTAAGGAAATAAACCTTACATAATATTATTGGTTAGTGGTAAGCTCATGGATTCACAGGTAGTAGTAGACATGCTACACCCTTAGAACTATATCAGGTTGTAATCGCGTCGGCATTACATCGTTATGAAGAAAAGGATGTACTGAGAATAACAATAGCGAGGCTATTGACATGAGATGTAGTAGACATACTCCATCTAGTGAACTATATCAGGTTGTAAAGCGATGACGTTACATCGTTGACAGTATGATCCAATGAGAAGTATATCAGAAGAATCCTATGAGTTCTACCATTATGTTCTAAAATTATCTAATAGAATCAAATTACAATAAATAATGTCGCTGACTAATGAGACCATTATATAAATAACTGAAGTTACATTGCTTATCTTGTATTAAGTTGAAGTATCATTGAGTAATAGATTGGTATTTTCCTACTGGGATTCATTGATTCTCATTCCTGCTATATGATTTATTTTATATAGATGGCCTCGATTGTGTTCTTTCTTGAGGTGCCTGAGCTGTAGTGGCATTATGACCTAAAGTTAGGGTCACTGTATCTGGTTATTGAGTCTCGTATCCACCTTGTTTATAGACATAGCATGAACTAGATTCCCTCATATTATATGACCATCATAGGCTCTTACGTCTGACCCTTTGAAGAGCCACTGACTGAGGGAGTTAGTTTTATTTATCTGTAGTTGGTTATATTTTGTTAGGCCCTAACCCGGATTAGGGTAGGTTTAGTTATACTACAAATGTAATTAGGTGTGAATGTATATAGTATAACTGTATGACTTAACTTGCTATGGATGTGATATAAGATGTAAATTAGCGTATGACGGACTTCTTAGGATATGTGTTATCTTCCCTCTATTTCTATATGTTGACTATTACGTCAAAAAGACTATGAAATGCGAAAAACTAGTATAGCTTTAGTGCAAGGCTCTTAATTATTACAACTTATACGTATATATTTCATATAGTTAAGAAATTACAAATCTATAAGATAAGTTATGAGTAACGACTACTTATTGTAATGTTATGACTCGAGCATAGCACTATAGTAGGAGAGGTGTTACACTTCACTTTTTTAATAACTTCATTTACTTTCCTTTATTTCGATATCCTTTTTAGCTTCACATGCCCTTGACATAAGTAGCTTTGCCTATTCCAGGGTGATAGACTGCTTATTAGGACTAAGCTCATTACTATATATAACACCCTAAAATTTATTTCAAACAATTTTGTTTGAACTTTATTAATCAGAATTTCATGAATTGGATAAAATTAGTCTTGATAAGAATGACTTAGTTAAAAATAAATAAATAGTGACCATGCAGGCCTCACAGGCTTGTCGGGATTACCGAAACCCTAGAATCGAGACTGGGAAATGCTTGAGTCTGAGAAAATATTGGATTAAGGTTAGGAAGGGTTAGAAATGAAAATTTTAGGCTCGAAATTTAATTTAAGGTAATATCTGTTTCACGGGTACAGTATTTTTTGTAATGCCTTAGGATTACGAAGTTGGGGAGTGATCGCCGGTACAAGGAGGCACGGACAAGGAGGCACGGACAAGGAGTGGCTCCTGGCAGGCTTCGAAAGCAGAGGGGTACATGAATGAACCGATTACACACCTGAATGAGAGGGATCCTATAACGCCCCAATTTTTACTGTAATTTTTACTGTCATTAGAAATTACTCAATTACCGAATAACCGTAGGTAATTATTACATAAGATTTGAGGTCGAACAATCCTCAATAAAGGAATATAACATTAGAAGAGAGGTTAGGAACGATTCATGCGAGAGTCGCAAATCCCGAATTTCTGTACGTATAAAATGACCAAAATGCCCCTGAAGTTATTTTACTCAGAAAATGAGGATCATGGGCCCCACCTATTCTCAAGGGGTTATTTTGAGGATAATAAGGGATTGTTTGTGTTATGTGTGTTAATAGAGCAGAAGGATATCAATTTTGAGTTCCGACGCGCGAAATGACCAAAACGCCCTCAGTCGCTTTAACTCCGATGTGCGTGCCTACTGAGCCCGGACCTCACTAAAATGTTTTAAAATGTGTTTTTAAGCCATGATTAACCATTGGTTAAGCTCGGGTGGCCTCGGGCAGTTTTTAAGTGAAAGTACGATTTTGCCCCTGTTTTTGGGCAGTTTTGCGAATTTCAGGATTTTTGATTCGTATACTGAAACCTAAGCAATATTAGGCTCAAATTAAAGCTTATTAAATTCTAAATATTAATCTAGAGTCAAAATTATGTATATGGATTGATTAGAACCCAAAATTGCTCAAAAACACCCAAATTGCTTACTAATTCACTTAAACCCTTAACCGTAAATTCTCTAAATTATATGAATACCTTGCCTATACCTAAATAATGCATGGAACACACAAATTTCACTTCTTTGGGCTGTAATGGACGAAATTATTGATGCCATTATGCAGCTGAATTATTGCCAAAAGTTGCACTAAAACAAAATGCCAAAATGTCACCATAAGAGACATAATTCCTTAATTTCATACAACTTTGTCTAAAATGATTTTTCCTCCCTTATTTCTCCTGCAAAATTCCGTCCACTACCTCATCATTTTGGCCAATTAGCAGCCTCAAAATCTTCTATAAATAGGCTTGCTTGAGTGGTCTTGGAATGCTTGGTTCATAACTAGTTTTTAAGAGCACCAAAAACTTTCTTTCTTCCTCCTCTTTGGCTGAATTCTTTCTTCAATTTTTTCAAAGAGATTTTGTTTCATTTCACTTCAAGAAACTAAGTTCTCTTCCTCTTCTTCAACTCAGATTAGGTAGGGAGTAGTTTCTAAATTTATTTCTATGCTTTGAGGAGTTGTGTTTTTAGCTCAAAATGATGAAATTATGAACTTACCTTAGCTTTTCATTTTGGTTTTCTTCTTCAATTTTTCTTTAACCAATTCAACCATATGGCCTAGGTGGAACTAAGATGATGGCTTGATGATGAGGACCTTGAGGGTGGATTGTAAATCCATCACAAGTTAGGCTTCTAAAGCTTGAAAATTCCACTTGATGCAAAACTTTAAAGAATAATGCTTTATGATGCTAAAACAAAGATTTTTAGTTTAGAACTTGAAAGATGTATTTTTCTTTTATGTTTTATTTCCTGTTAAGATATGTATTGGGTTGAATTTATAATTCTTTTAAAGTCTTGAAGGAGCTCTAGTAAAGAAACAAAATGAATTTGCATCCATGATTAAATTTATGCTTTGCATAACCATGTTTACCTTCTATGTCATCACTAAATTTTCAAGAATGAATAAATGAACTTGCATTTCTCATGTTTAAATTCCAAGCTTGTATTTCATGTTTATGTTTCAAGTCATCACTTAATCTTTCAAGATAATAAAGAGGTTGCATCTCATATTTAATTTATGCTCTCACTATATTTTATAATGGCTAAAAGAATCAACGCATGACATGTTTATTTTATGCCATCACCTAAAGATCCTAGAGCTCAAAGACTTGCCCATGTATCACAAGCAAAGAAATATGATTATTGGAGTTAAAGAATTTATTCTTTAAAAAGTCTTGAGATTGGAGCTTAAAAAGATGTAATAATAATTCTCTTCTCCTTCTACTGGTCCTGTGCGGATTACCACCGCTCCGGTTTCTTAATATTCTCTTCTCCTTCTACTGGTCCTGTGCGGACTACCGCCGCTCCGGTTTCTTAATATTCTCTTCTCCCTCTACTGGTCCTGTGCGGATTACATGCTCCAGTTTCTTGTATCATGTTTATATTTCAAGTTCTTGCATCATGTTTAATTTTCAAGTCATCACCTTAAATCTTAAAGATAAAGAAATGGAATTGCATATCATGTTTATAATTCCAAGCTATCACCTTATAAAGATAAGATTAAAATAAGGTTGCATAGCATGTTTATAATTCTAAGATGTCACCTAAATCTCTAAAGCTCAAGACTTACTCCTTTTATCTTAAGTGAGAATTTTAATTGTGAAGATCCTCCCAAATTTGACAAAAGAACTAGTTTCTAAATGAGTTTTAAGGCTTTACAAGGATTTTACACGGAACTAGTATTTTATATGCACTTAAAATATGATTCTATGTAATTGCATGAGGTTCATGATTCGGCCACTGATCTGAGTTTAGTATCAATGTGTGATAATGATTTGATATGATTGAAGTTGTGATAATTATGGTTTATTGTTAAGAGAATGATTCATAATTGGTTTAGTAACTAATTAGTTCTATAATTGATAATTCTATGTAAGGATTGGATGCTTATTGAATGATTTCGTGGCTTGCATGTTATAGTTGCTGTTGCAAATAATGAGAATGCTTATACATGAAATATTCTTTATTATGTAAAATTTACCTTTGTTGCTAGAAGAAAGGGTATCATTGTAAAAGTGTAATTTGGAAAGGTTCTGGCTAAGGAAAGACTTGGTATTTAAGCGTGTCCATTGTGACCCACCTCTCTTTCCTGGGAATCTCCCATATGCATGATTACAGTTGATATATATTATTCTAGCTTAAGACTATAAATGAGAAAATGTTATGATGTTTATGAATTGTATTCTGATATAACATGCAAAGATTTAATGGTGACTTAAACTTATAAGAAAATGATCCTTTGGAACCATCAGACTATAGGTGGTGAAAAGGTGATTTTAGCCCCCTAACCCGTTCTCTCAAAAGGGTAGAGTTGGGACTTTAGCTTATCAAAAGGGATAAGTATATGCTAGTGACGACTAGTAAAGTATGAGCTCATAACCTAAATTACTCCCAAAAGGGTGGAGTATAGGGTGGCCTAAGGAAAATAATGATGATGATAAGATTTTAAGTCACCTAAGGCACTAAAGAAATGAAATATGTGCACTATGTCCACATGTAGCTAATATTATATGACGTTCTTTTATGCATGTTATTTGATAATGATGACGAGGAAAATGATGTAATGATAAAGGAAAAGTTCATTGTAAATATGACATGTTAAGATTGTGATGCATTATAAGACGCATGATTAAAAATTGACGAACCTCGGTTAAGTATTTGTCCGAACTTAAAATGAATCTTTGCATGCTCACTATTTTAGAATAATCCCGAGGTTCCTGGGGACTTTGATGATGACACTATAGAAGGAGGTACCTTACTGAGAATTCTTTAGCAAGATTCTCACTCCCTTTTCTTTATTTCCGTCATTGTCTCCAGATTCAGATGGCGACATTCGTCCTGTTCGTTGATACCCCTACTTGGGAATTTCACTATGATCCGGTGCATCGCTCGTATCATTTTGAAGGGAGGTGCACAGTTCGTGTTTTTATTTACATAGGTCGTCCATTTGCACATCCTGTCCCTAGTTATCGATTTTCTCCTACTTCTCCCTATGGTGATGAAATGGTTTTCGAACATGCACGTCCACTTGATGAAAGGATGTTACGTTCTTATCCTGCTTCATCTGCTGTCCATGGATTTCCAGAGTATGTTCTCGAGACGAGATATTCTGAAACTGATCCTTCATAGGACACTCCTACTCATGTATATTCTGAGAGCTCTGCTCCTACTCCCACACGTGTAAGAGAGGGTAGTGAGGAAATGGTTGTTCAGCCGAGGTTAGCAAGAAGGCCGTCCATGCGACTGACTGGTGTATCTCATGTGTCCTCTCGAGGGAGCTCATCGATGGATCGATTTATTCCCCCATTTCCAGGACAGTGGCCATAGAGGGTTCTTAATAGATTTATGTGTGATCATGCACCCTAGTTTTAGGATAACCTTCCCGGCTTATGGAGTTATCTAGTTTAGGGGCATGTATTTCCTTAAGTATATTTTCTTTTATGGGTTTGCATAAGATATTGATGTATGAACATAACCCACCCTTTGAGTGAGGTTATTGTATGTAAGTATATGCTATAATGTGCTTATAGATGTTATATGATGGAGCCTAAGTGATATGATGTGATATATTCTTAAACGTCTTATTATACTCCGCTTACTCGTTCACGTTGTACTCGGCTCACGTTTTCAATTATGTGTTTAAAAAAAAAATGGCTCGTAATTTCACTAAGTATTTTCAAATTATCAAGAAAGAACCAAAGCAAGGAGTAAAGTCTAGTCATTAATCAGATTCAACCTAGGTGTATCTGGTTAATTACTAGGGTGTTACAGATCCTAAGACTGTATAGGTATGGGACTATATAGTTGAGGAGGGCTTATATGAATTTATTTGTACTACCTATACCAACAAGATGCATCTTCTTTTCGGTAGCCCATCATGAAAGAACTCCATAGTTAAGCATGCTTGACTTGAAGCAATTTTGGGATGTGTGACCTCCTGGAAAGTTTTCTTAGGAAGTGTGTGAGTGTAAACAAAGCACGCTAAAAAGACCCGTGTTAGTTTGTAGGGACAGTCATCAATCCATAAAGTAGCATGGGATGTTACAAATGGTATCAGAGCCTGCACCTCTCTCAGTATGGTGTGGTTCAGGGACGAACCAAGAGGAAGCTGGTGGGCATCTAATGCCCAGGGATTGCAAAGTCGGGGAGTGATCGCCGGTACAAGGAGGCATGGACAAGGAGCGGTTCTTGGCAGGCTTCGAAAGTAGAGGGGTACATGAATGAACCGATTACACACTCGAATGAGAGGGATCCTAAAACTATATATGTAACACCCTAGTAATTAACCAAATACACCTAGGTTGAATCTGATTAATGACTAGACTTTACTCCTTGCTTTGGTTCTTTCTTCATAATTTGAAAATACTTAGTGAAATTACGAGCCATTTTTTTTAAAAAAAAAACATAATTGAAAACGTGAGCCAAGTACAACGTGAACGAGTAAGCGGAGTATAATAAGACGTTTAAGAATATATCACATCATATCACTTTGGCTCCATCATATAACATCCATAAGCACATTATAACATATATTTACATACAATAACCTCACTCAAAGGGTGGGTTATGATCATACATCATTGTCTTATGCAAACCCATAAAAGAAAATATACATAAGGAAATACATGCCCCTAAACTAGATAACTCCATAAGCCGGGAAGGTTATCTTAAAACTAGGGTGCATGAACACACATAAATCTACTAAGAACCTTCTATGGCCACTATCCTGCAAATGGGGGAATAAATCAGATCCACTAATGAGTTCCCTCGGGAGGGGACACACGAGATGCACCAGGCTGGGGTCGCATGGACGGCCTTCTTGCTAACCTCGGCTGAACAACTGTTTCCTCACTACCCTCTCGTACATGTGTGGGAGTAGGAGCAGAGCTCTCAGAATATACATGAGTAGGAGTGTCCTCTGAAGGATCAGTTTCAGAATATCTTGTCTCGGGAACATACTCTGGAAATCCATGGACAGCAGATGAAGCGGGATAAGAACGTAACATCATTTCATCAAGTGGACGTGCATGTTCGAAAACCATTTCATCACCATAGGGAGAAGTAGGAGAAAATCGATAACTAGGGACAGGATGTGCAAATGGACGACCTATGTAAATAAAAACACGAATCGCGCTTCTCCTTCAAAATGATACCAGCGATGCACCGGATCATAGTGGAATTCCCAAGTAGGGGTATCAACGAACAGGACGAATGTCGCCATTTGAATCTGGAGACAATGACAGAAATAAAGAAAAGGGAGTGAGAATCTTGCTAAAGAATTCTCAGTAGGGTACCTCCTTCTACAGTGTCATCATCAAAGTCCCCAGGAACCTCGGGATTATTCTAAAATAGTGAGCATGCAAAGATTCATTTTAAGTTTGGACAAATACTTAACCGAGGTTCGTCAATTTTTAATCATGCGTCTTATAATGCATCATAATCTTAACATGTCATATTTACAATGAACTTTTCCTTTATCATTACATCATATTCCTCATCATCATTATCAAAATAACATGCATAAAAGAACGTCATATAATATTAGCTACACATAGACACACAGTGCACATATTTCATTTCTTTAGTGCCTTAGGTGACTTAAAATCTTATCATCATCATTATTTTCCTTGGGCCACCCTATACTCCACCCTTTTGGGAGTAATTTAGGTTATGAGCTCATACTTTACTAGTCGTCACTAGCATATACTTATCCCTTTTGATAAGCTAAAGTCCCGACTCTACCCTTTTGAGAGAACGGGTTAGGGGGCTAAAATCACCTTTTCACCACCTATAGTCTGATGGTTCCAAAGGATCATTTTCTTATAAGTTTAAGTCACCATTAAATCTTTGCATGTTATATCACAATACAATTCATAAACATCATAGCATTTTCTCATTTATAGTCTTAAGCTAGAATAATATATATCAACTATAATCATGCATCTGGGAGATTCCCAGGAAAGAGAGGTGGGTCACAATGGACACGCTTAAATACCAAGTCTTTCCTTAGCCAGAACCATTCCAAATTACCCTTTTACAATGATACACTTTCTTCTAGCAACAAAGGTAAATTTTACATAATAAAGAATATTTCATGCATAAGCATTCTCATTATTTGCAACAGCAACTATAATGGATTTATCAAGTACTTATTAAGCATCCAATACTTACATAGAATTATCAATTATAGAACTAATTAGTTATGCACATAAGGGATTTATTACCATCCTTACGATTATTTATAGGCCTTAAGAACACTATTAAATCAAATGGGGTAGCATAGGTAGTAAGTTGTTCCTAAGGTTTTACGGTATGCTAGAAGTTATGTTTTAAATCCTTTCTTGTTACCAGCTTTCCCTATGATGCTGAAATTAGTTACTAAACCAATTATGGATCATTCTCCCTTATTTAAACATAATAAAACCTGGTTCTTATCGTTGCTAAAGATTCTGGATAGAATGCATAAATTTCATTCCCTAGAGTTCTAGAAATCTTGTTTTTACGGTTTTCTAGTTGCTAAGTTCATTTTTAGTGTTTGGGATCAATGCTAGTCTAATTGATACCAAATTTTTTGTGGCTAACTAATCCTAGACAGAATTATAACATACTAAAATAGATTTGGCATTGGCTAAACTTAAAGGGGTCAAAAACTAGATAAATTCTAGCTCTTCGGTTGTTCTAGGGAGCTAGTTTTATCTCTAACATTCAGTGAATCATTCTCTTAACAATAAACCATAATTATCACAACTTCAGACATATCAAATCATTATCATACATTGATACTAAACTCAGATCAGTGGCCGAATCATGAACCTCATGCAATTACATAGAATCATATTTTAAGTGCATATAAAATACTAGTTCCCCGTAAAATCCTTGCAAAGTCTTAAAACTCATTTAGAAACTAGTTCTTTTGTCAAACTTGGGAGGATCTTTATAATTAAAATTCTCACTTAAGATAAAAGGAGTAAGTCTTGAGCTTTAGAGATTTAGGTGACATCTTAGAATTATAAACATGCAATGCAACCTTATTTTAATCTTATCTTTATAAGGCGATAGCTTGGAATTATAAACATGATATGCAATTCCATTTCTTTATCTTTAAGATTTAAGGTGATGACTTGAAAATTAAACATGATGCAAGAACTTGAAATATAAACATGATGCAAGAAACTGGAGTGGCGGTAATCCGCACAGGACCAGTAGAAAGAGAAGAGAATATTAAGAAACCGGAGCGGCGATAGTTCGCATAGGACCGGTGAAGGGAGAAGAGAATTATTATTACATCTTTTTAAGCTCCAATCTCAAGACTTTTTAAAGAATAAATTCTTTAACTCCAATAATCATATTTCTTTGCTTGTGATACATGGCCAAGTCTTTGACCTCTAGGATCTTTAGGTGATGGCATAAAATAAACATGCCATGCATTGATTCTTTTAGCCATTATAAAATAAAGTGAGAGCATAAATTAAATATGAGATGCAACCTCTTTATTATCTTAAAAGATTAAGTGATGACTTGAAACATAAACATGAAATACAAGCTTGGAAAAATACATCTTTCAAGTTCTAAACTAAAAATCTTTGTTTTAGCATCATAAAGCATTATTGTTTAAAGTTTTGTATCAAGTGGAATTTTCAAGCTTTAGAGGCCTAACTTGTGATGGATTTACAACCCACCTCAAGGTCCTCATCATCAAGCCATCATCTTAGTTCCACCTAGGCCATATGGCCGAATTGGTTAAAGAAAAATGAAGAGGAAAACCGAAATGAAAAGCTAAGGTAAGTTCATAATTTCATCATTTTGAGCTAAAAACACAACTCCTCAAAGCATAGAAATAAATTTAGAAACTACTCCTTACTTAATCTGAGTTGAAGAAGAGGAAGAGAACTTGATTTCTTGAAGTAAAATGAAACAAAATCTCTTTGAAAAAATTAAAGAAAGAATTCAGCCAAAGAGGAGGAAGAAAGAAAGTTTTTGGTGCTCCTAAAAACTACTTATGAACAAAGCATTCCAAGACCACTCAAGCAAGCCTATTTATAGAAGATTTTGAGGCTTCTAATTGGCCAAAATGGGGAGGTAGTTGGCGGAATTTTGTAGGAGAAATAAGGGAGGAAAAATCATTTTAGACAAAGTTGTATGAAATTAAGGAATTATGTCTCTTATGGTGACATTTTGCCATTTTGTTTTAGTGCAACTTTTGGCAATAATTCAGCTGCATAATGGCATCAATAATTTCATCCATTACAGCCCAAAAAAGTGAAATTTGTGTGTTCCATGCATTATTTAGGTGTTGGCAAGGTATTCATGTAATTTAGAGAATTTACGGTTAAGGGCTTAAGTGAATTAGTAAGCAATTTGGGTGTTTTTGAGCAATTTTGGGTTCTAATCAATCTAAATACATAATTTTGACTCTAGATTAATATTTAGAATTTAATAAGCTTTAATTTGAGCCTAATATTGCTTAGGTTTCGCATTACGAATTAAAAATCCCGAATTCGCAAAGCGCCCAAAAACAAGCAAAATCGTACTTTCACTTAAAAACGCCGAGGCCACCCGGGCTTAACCAATCGTTAATCATGGCTTAAAAACATATTTTAAAACATGTTAGTGAGGTTTGGGCTCGGTCGCACGCATCGGAGTTAAAGCAATGCAGGCATTTTGGTCATTTCGCGCGTCAGAACTCAAAATTGAGATCCTTCTGCTCTATTAACACACATAACACAAACAATCCCTTATTATCATCAAAACATCCCCTTGAGAATAGGTGGGGCCCACGATCCTCATTTTCTGAGTAAAATAACTTCAGGGGCATTTTGGTCATTTTATACGTACAGAAATTCGGGATTTGCGACTCTCGCATGAATCGCTCCTAACTTCTTTTCTAATGTTATATTCCTTTATTGAGGATTGTTCGGCCTCAAATCTTATGTAATAATTACCTACAGTAATTCAGTAATTTCTAATGACAGTAAAAATTGGGGCGTTACAATATAGGTATAGGACTATACAGTTGAGGAGGCTTATATGAATTGATTTGTATTATCTATACCAACAAGATGCATCTTCTTTTAGGTTGCCCATCATGAAAGAACCCCATAGTTAAGCGTGCTTGACTTGGAGCAATTTTGGAATTGGTGATCTCCTGGGAAGTTTTCCTATGAAGCATGTGAGTGAGGACAAAGCATGTTGAAAAGACCCGTGTTGGTTTGTAGGGACAGTTGTCAATCCATAAAGCAGCTGGGGATGTTACATTTTTCCCATTTGATTAAATTATGATGTGTAGTTTCTTACACCGTATGAAACTTGCAGTACAAATTGCCATCTAAGGTAACCAGTGTGTGGTTTAGAAATATGCCACACCATTACCTTTATTAAGAGCCAATAAGATTCAAACAAAAAGAGGACAATTTTTATTTTAAGAAATATATTTTCATGGTAGCAAACCAAATGAATACACATGTTACCTAAATTAAAAAAAATCATGAAACCTTATCAATTCTTCCAGAAATTTTGGCTAGCCATCATCCTTTTCAGCCTCCATGCTCTTCTTGCTCCAAACCCCAAAACCTACCTTGTATGGTCTCAAGGCTTAAGCACAAAGTCACTAAAATTACAAGCTTTCTTCACCAAACTTACTTTACTCTTCATAATCTTCAAATCTAACCTATTAGAATTTTAAGCCATCATTATTTTTCCACTTTAAGGCATTATACATGACTACTAAAGAGAGGATTAAGGGTTGTTTGGAAGGGTTTTGAATAAAGAAAGCCACTTGAGAAAGGTTGCTTTAGGAAAGAACCTTTAAACATTCAAGCAAGGTTTCTTTAACCTCTTTTGCTCAAAACTAATTCTGAAATTTATTTAAGTGTTTAAGCTTGAAATATTTGATTTTATTGGCTAATTATACATAGATACTAAAGTGTCTAATTGGGTGGAATGATTGGATGGTGTTAGAAATTTTTTTCCTCAAAATATGTTTTAAGTTGTGTGTCGGGATTCTCAGATTTGAGCAAGTAGGTGAAAATACATGAATTTTCTGACCTAGTTATAGACCTTATTTTGAACTAAAAATTTTATGTGATGAAGCTAACATGTTAAGGTGTTCTCAGTTTCTTGAGTTATTTTGAGCACTTTTACTATTTTTAAAAATTGAATAACCAAGCAAGTAAAGGTTTTTTTTCTGCACAGTCAATTTTGGAGCACTGAATTTGTCTAATTTTGTTACCATATCAAATGATCGAATTCTCCCTTGAAAAGTTTCAAGATATTGAGGACATCTTGAAGTCCAACTTTGAATGTTTGTAGGAATTTATATATCCATTTGATAGGGTAATAAAATTGGGAATTCTGACCATTGGCTGGAAATAAGTAGATTCTAACCTCTGAATTTGTAGAATTTTTTTCATATAGTTAAAGATCTTATTTCTTTATGAAATGTTTACAAGATCTCATAGATATGATAAATTACCTTTGAAAATTTATTTTCTCTGTTTTGACGAGGTTTATTAGCTGATCCATAATTTTCTTTAAGTCTGAAAATTAGGGTAGCATGCTAAACTAGCTAAAAATATGATGAAATGGTTATGATTTTATCTCATTTATGCTATGTGAATTTAATGATGATGTTACATATATGTAAATGTGAGTGTTCATGATAAATTCTCCTATATGAAAAGAATATTTAAACTATAACTTAAGATCATGAGTGATATGTATGCTTGATGAATTAAGAAACTCAGAAATTGATGCTAATACATATATGATTGTGATGCTTGTATATGTCAGCCTGATGATGATGTATATGCATATAATTGTGAATATTTTTGACAATTGTCCTAAGCAGTCCTCTATATTATGTGCTAAGTAAAGATGAGATCTTCTTTGGTATGTCAAGGGCACAGAAAGATAAAAAAGATATGAGATCCCCTTCGATGTACCCAGGGCCCGTAAAGTTGAGAATGATGCATATAAGATTCCCTTCGACATATCAAGGACACATAAACATAATTTCACTAAAGATCATTGTATTTATCATATGCATACACATGTTTTATTAAATTATTTGTCTAGAATGTATTACTATGATGTTGAGTATTATGACATATGTATATTAAGTGATTGGATTCTAAAAGGAACCCACTTTGGAAGGATGATTTTTGAACTTTAAAATGAACCTTTAATATGTGTTGTGTGATCATATTTTCTTAATAAATCGAAGTGGCTGGGATGATAATGATGACATGGATATTGTTATGTACTTTTGGGGAATGCCCTATTGAGAATGTCACAATTCTCATCCTCTATGTTTTGTATTTTCATGTCGTCTCCAGATTGCTCAGGAAAATTATGAAGCTGCTGCCATAGAAGAATTTGATATGTATTAGCCCGATAGTTGAAGTTCCTTATCAATTATATATATATATATATATATATGTTTGTAATTATATAAATAGACAAGATATATATGAAACATCATAGAAGAGTTTTTTTTATTTGAATTTGCATTTAAAAATTATTATGTTATCTTTTTATATATTTTAATAGCATTATGAATTAGATATTGCACGATTTGATCAACTTTGCTATAGATACTTAAGAAGGGTCCGTTCATTTATAAGTAATAACTCCTGAGTCTAATGACATGACTTAAGGATGATGTTATACTTGGGAGGGTGTTACATTATGCATGATTATCGGATTTAATTTCTCTGACTCTCATACAGTACTATTCCTAGTGGTGTTTACTTTCCTTAACTCAGTGTTGAAAGGGATCCAATAAGTGGTTAAGTTTACTCTCCCTGAAGATTTAATCTTTATAAGTGGCCAACCTCACTTTCCCTAACAATTTAATCTTTATAACTAGTCATGCTCACTCTCTCTGATGATTTAATCTTTATAAGTGGTCAGGTATACATTCCTTGACGATTTCGTCTTTTATTTATTCTGAAATACTTTGACAACTCAAGTTTCGTGCTCCATGTCATATGCATAAGCATCACAACCATATATGGGTGGCGAATAACATGGTGCCCGTAACATCCTAATTCTCAACCCAATACTTTTAGGACATAACTAGGTTGATCATTAGTTTATTACTTTTTTAGTCTTATTCTTTCAAAAAAATTTCTTTAAAATACTTAGCGAAAAATATGGGTAAAATTTTTCTTTTTGAAAGGAAAGACAAAATGTGAGCCATATGCATGTGCTAAGTAAACTACGTCATTACCTCGCAAGAAAAAAAACAAGAGGGAAAAACACATCATACCTAAAGGAACACAATATCATAAAAGAAATAACATAATAGTCATGCCATACACCAGAATAGTAGTATAGTTGTTACAATCATCCATACATCATAAGGAAAACATAAAGAAAAATACATCTGAATCTCTGCCTACAACAGTGTATCTAAAAATAGGTAACCTCTAAAACCAAAAGAAGGCTACCCTAGTCGTGTAGGAGTATGTGCACTGAAATCAACTACCAGCTCCTACTCCTGCTTGTCAACGGGAGGTACATATCCAATCCATTGGGCCAGCTCGGCAAGGGTGGCCAAGCTATGAGCGGGTTGGGCATGTGCTTCGCGGCAGGGTACCATCCTCACTCTACCACCTCGGAGTGGCTCCGTCACGGTATCCTCACTCCCCAACTCCATGGGTACGGTAGGGGAAGAACCTATGGATGGAATGTCTGTCTCGGAGGAGTCGATCTCGGAGAAGGCCCGGGGTGAACAGGGAATGTACTCGGGATAGGCATGGATAGCAGAAGCAGCATCAAGGGTGTGACAAATGCGTTCTCCTCGGGGGCACGTGCGCTCGAACAGGAGGTCGTCAGCGAAGGGTGAGGTTAGAGTGAATCGGAAGCTAGTGACTGGCTGAGCGAAAGGGTGATCTAGGAACACAAACATACGGATGAAGCAATGGCCTACGAAGTGATAGGACTGGTGTGTGGCGTCAAAATGTAGCTCCCATGTCGGCGCATCAATGTATATGACGAAGGATGCCATCGTCCTCTGAAGACGTGATGGAAAGAGAAGATAGAGGGAGTGAGAAACTTTCTAAAGAATCTCAGTAGGGAAATCCTCATATCCTAGTGTCATCATCTACATCTTCAAGAACCTTGGGTTTATTATAAAAAGGTGTGTATGCATAGAGTTCATTATTAGGTTTTCGAACATAATTATCCAAGTCCCATTCATTTTAGGATGAATCTTAATGTCATGGATGCAACATAGCAAGGCATGAATGCATGAATATACATTATGCAAGAAAGCAGTAGAACATAATCATCAAAAAACATCATATAAGTGGCATCTAGTGGCATATATAACTTTTCGCGTGAAGCTTTCATTTTTCTTATCTGTGTGACATTAAACTTCATATTTTTCATCATGGGGGCCACTCTAAAAACATCTCTAGGTTATGAGCTCATACCTAACTAGTCGTCACTAGTTCTTACTTATCCCTCTTGATAAGCGTAACATGATAATCCTGACTCCTAGAGTATGGACTAGGGGGCATAAGGATCACCTATCATAACCTTTAATTTGGGGAGTACATA
The DNA here is from genome assembly GCA_031216125.1 of Dalbergia cochinchinensis. Classification (NCBI taxonomy): domain Eukaryota; kingdom Viridiplantae; phylum Streptophyta; class Magnoliopsida; order Fabales; family Fabaceae; genus Dalbergia; species Dalbergia cochinchinensis. Next base: position 33,991,023 of record CM062377.1, read on the forward strand.
GGAATATTTCTTTCTTTGAAACGCTCTACTGGTATCTAGTACGTAGTGAATTGTCCGCTTTGGCAAGCTCAATGTCAATACCCTCACGGATTTGCTTCCTCCCACTAGAGCATGAGAAATGCGTCTCAGTGTTATGTCACACTTGTTCTTGTGCGTGCTCGGCTAAACCAGTGTCACCTAGGACATATCTTGTGGGGTTTTCAAAAACTTTTCTTAAGTTCTCAAATTTGACAGAAATTTGGCAGCGTAGCGGCAGTACACCGAATTTCTTTCAAATTTGCTTTATACCATAAGAGCCAATAGCACATGTAAATTAAGTCATCAATATCATACAACATACCCATTCATGCATCAATGCATCATAGCATGTCATGATTCACGAACAATCATTTCTAGCTCTTCATATATCTCTAGCATATGCATCCCTAATATTCCATATGAAACTATAACATGTAAAGGTTAGGTTCTATTTCTAGGGATCAATTCATCAAAGTAAACATACTTATGAACCATGAATAGTCATACACTTCTCATTAATTCATGGATTCATATCATTCAAGTAGGGAAAGTGTTTATTGTAACATCCTCTGCTGCTTTATGGATTGATGACTGTCCCCACAAACCAACATGGGTCTTTTCAGCGTGCTTTGTCCTCACTCGCATGCTTCCTAGGAAAACTTCCCAGGAGGTCACCCATCCCAAAATTGCTCCAAGTCAAGCACACTTAACTGTGGAGTTCTTTCAGTTTGGGCTACCGAAAAGAAGATGCATCTTGTTGGTATAGGTAGTACAAATCAATTCATATAAGCCCTCCTTAACTATATAGTCCCATACCTATACAGTCTCAGGATCCCTCTCATTCGGGTGTGTAATCGGTTCATTCATGTACCCCTCTGCTTTCGAAGTCTGCCAGGAGCTGCTCCTTGTCCGTGCCTTCTTGCACCGATGATCATTTCCTGACTTTGCAATCCCCGGACATTACATTTATTGCATACTTGGGGTTTTGGTAATCCATTACATGAGCCCTGTAATGGATTACACAGCTTCAAGTTTCAAAAATAGATGAATTGAGGGCTCTGGTAATCGATTACATGAGCCTTGTAATTGATTACACAGCTTCGAGTTTCAAAACAGATGAATTGAGGGCTCTGGTAATCGATTACATGAGCTTTGTAATCGATTACACAACTTCGGGTTTTCAAAATAGGAAGGTTGGGGGCTTTGGTAATCGATTACATGGGCTCTGTAATTGATGACATCAAACTTGGGTCCCAAGAACATCTGAGTAATCGATTACATGGAATGGCAATCGATTACTAGTGTTCCAGTACGTGTAATCGATTACATAGGGCTGTAATCTATTACTCAGGCCTAAAAGTTCATGTCTGATTTTGGCAAAACTTTCTGGTAATCGATTACATAGACTCTGTAATCGATTACCAGTACCTTTAAAATATGAAATTTTCAGTCTAAAACATCTTCTAAGTTATTCCTCCCTTCACTAACCATTTTGACCCTTGTTCCAATACTTACTTTGAAATCAAAACACTTTTACAAGATAAAAGCCCATAGCTTTTAAGATTTAGTTGAAAGAGAATATTTGAGCCTTAGATCTTTAGGTGATAAACATAAACATGTCAATGCAAGTTTTATTTTAATCTTAGCATTATAGAGTGATGGCAAGGAAAAGTAATGATGCAAGACTTGAAAATAAACATGAGAATGCAAGTTCATTCTTAATCTTTAGGTTTATGTGATGGCTTAAAATATAAACATACTAGACAAGAAATATAAACATGAAATACAAGTCCATTTCTTATCTTTGGGCTTTAGGTGATGACTTGAAAAATAAATATGATATGCAAGTTTAATTCTTTATTTTAGTGCTCTAGGCCCCTTAGAGTTTTCACTCTAAATCAACAATCAACTTTAAGGTTGAAATAGGTAGGCTTTGAGATTAATTATTAAGGTGATAGAAAGGAAAATAAACATGAATGCAACCATTTCTTATCTATTTGAATCTAATGCTCAAGATTACTCTTACAACAACATAGTTTCTTTAGTTGCTAAAAACCTGTTTCAAAAATGAAACCTTCAAGCTTTAGAGGTCAAACAAATGATAGTCTTACAACCAACACTCAAGATCCTCATCATCAAGCCATGGTTTCTTCCAAATGTAGGACATTGAGGCCGAAATCAAAAGGGGAGGAAAAGGAATAGCAAAAGCTTAAAAGAAAGTGGAAAAAAGAAGAAGAAGCAACATTGAGTCTTTACAAACCAAGAGATAAACAACAAAAGAAAAGAATACAACTCCCTACCTTGGATGTGTCTTCTGTTTGGAAGAGGTCTTGATCTTGGAAGGAGAAGAGGAAAAAGAACTCTTTGAGGTTGAAGAAGAAAAGCTTGGAGTTGCAAGAATGAGCAAAGTTCTTGCAAGCTTCCTTAGATGCCTATTTATAGAAAAATGAAAACACAAGAGGGTAAGAGTAGGGAGGGAGTGGCCAGCCAAAGGGGTAGAGGGAGAGAGAGAAAATATCTCTTCCATGTGGTCATTCAAAGGTATGGCTCAAGGCATGGTGAAGCATGGTGCAAAGCATGGTGAGATATGGTTCAAAGTATGGCTATTTGTGTGTAAAATAAATCACCATGTGATGAAAAGTAGGGAGGGGTGGCTAGTTCTCTTATAGGAGTTTAGGAGGAATATTTTGTTATTTCATTTGTGTTATGACTTGATTTAGGGAATAGGTTTGATTAGGTAATTGATTAGGAGTTTGTAAGTAAGTGTTGTAAGTGAGGCAATGGGTAATTAAGGGTGTAACGCCCCGATTTTCTGCTAGAGTGAAAATGACCAAAATGCCCCTGAGGTCATTATCAGCTCGGAATTCGAGGAAAGCCAGGTCCAGCAGTACTTGAAGGGCAAACTCAATGTTGGAAGGGGATTGGATGACTTGTGTTTTTTTCTGGGATCGAAAATCTCGTTTTTCGAGTTTTCAGGTCAAAATGACCAAAACACCCCTGTGGCGTTTTACCCTTTTGCAAGTGGCGGATGAACCCGAAACCTCTCTAGATCGGTTTAAAAGACGTTTTTATGTATTCTGTGGTCTCAGTTTTGGTTCCGGAGGTCCCGGGCAAAATAAGTGCAAAATTACGGTTTTGCCCGTAGTTTCGTATGTTTACACCTAATTACACGGTTAAGCGAAACCTAAGCAATATTAGGCTCTAATCGAAGGTTAATTAATTTCCATAATTAATCTAAGGTCAAAATAATTTAATAAGGATGATTAGAACCTAAAATTGCTTAGATAAACTTAAAACCCTATCTTTAAATTCAAGGACTTTGAGTGTAGGAATCAATGAATAGTGTTTTAATAGTGCACAAATAGTGTTTTCTCTCTCTTTCCTTAAATCATGGGATTGTGATACACATTGTTTATTCACAAATGAGTTTTAAATTCTCTAATGATGTAAGAGCACTCCTAACCTTGTCATAAAATTCCTAATACACATGCTTAGTTACCTAAACTTAAGCTTAATTACTCCTAACCTTGTACCTAAACTAACCTACACTTAATCCTATCATTAACACCCAATTACATGGAAGATTTTTCCTCTCTCCTTGCTGCCCAAATTTGACCGAAAATCATCCCCCATTTTCATGAATTATTTCATTTCAAACTTAAAGGAAAATCACATCAAATCATCTTACTTGTCATGCCTTGTCATAATTTCAATCAAGCTTGCTTTTCCAAATGAATAACCAAGTAAAATAAATCATTCCCTTCAATTATTTGTGGCTGAAAAACTTCCAGCCATGTTGGTCTTCTAGAAGCCTAATTTCATCCACAATTTAAAGAAAAGATCACTCAAAAACCCATGCTTGAAGCCATACCTTGTGTCATGAGCTCCATGCTTCAAACCATGCTTGTATGACACCATCAAAGAGATATTTTCTCTTTCTTACCATCAGCCATGCTTTCCATTCTCTCACCTATCACTTTGTTTTTCTATAAATATGGAGCTTGTGTTAGCATTGGATGCACATTGAGCATTTGCTAAAGCTTAGAGTAGTCTTGCTAGTTTCTTTCTTTCTCTCTAGTCCCAAAGAGTTCCTTTCTTTTTCATCTTCATCTTTTTCATCTCTTTACTTCATCATCATCATCTCATAACCTTCACACATCACCCCATAACCTTGAATCACCATCAAACCTCTCAAATATTTCATCTCAAACACAACCTCACCTCAAACACAACTCTAACCTCCTTATCTCCCCTTGGCCGAAAACATCAAGCCTTTTGGAGGAGCTCATCATCTTGTTTTCTTCTCTCAAAGTTCAAGCTCTTTGTCTTCACTCTAGGTAGGAGTGTTTCTTTGCATCTCATTTCCATGAAAAATGAGTTTTTCTCTAGCTACCTCTTGGAATTTCTTTTTAAAACTCTCTTGGTTTCCTTCTTGAGTTTTCGGCCTTCATGTCCTTTAAACTCATACATGATGGCTTGATGATGGGGACTGTAACATCCTAATTTTTAACCCAATACTCTAGAACATATTTAGGTTAATCATTAGTCTATTACTCTTTTAGTCTCATTCCTTACAACCTTTCATTAAAATACTTAGCGGAAAAAACGAATAAATTTTTCTTTTTGAAACTTGAAAGCAAAACGCGAGCCACGCACTAACCTATCGTTCGTCATAACCATATCGTGCGAGAAAAGTAACCACACCATTGATAATCATGAAACATAGTATTATACTTAACATTCATAATATCATCACATCTTCATAGATACATAGACTACTAACATCATTGTACCATCATTTACATCAAAACACGTCCATATATGTGAAGTCATTCTTATCCACCTATGAGGTTGGATACGTGTCAACCCAAAAGCTAAGCTATCTATGCTTCCGCAGCGACCCTCTGCCCCGTCTTCTAGTGTGATCCTCAAGCACGAGCCTCGGAAGAAAGTCACGATCCTCGTTGTAATCGCGTCTAGAGACGACACGGAAGAAAAAGGAAGGGATGAGAAACTCATTCGAGATTCTCGCAGGGATTCCCACTCTAACACTAGTGTCATCGTAAATCGTCGTCCCCAGCCACCTCGGTTTTTAATTATGAAAAAGGTACATGCATAAGGATTGGTTTTAGGCTTTACAAATCTATTTATCCGAGAAGGTGTCTTTTAGTATGTGTCTTAATGACATGAATGCAAATGTGATATTTGATGAATGCATGACAATACCATATGCACATTAACACTAAATCGTAATACTTGGGCACATCATAAGGAAACATAAATCATATTTGTGGCATAAAGGCATAGTACTTTTCATGTGATATCTTTCTACATAAGTAAAACTCTTAAGTTCTCTTTTCTTAAAGACCACCCTCTTAACATATCCACCAAAAGTCCAACCGATTCACCGCCCGTGATAACTGGGTCACCAAACTACAGCTCACCTATCGCCTAGGAATGAGCTAATTCCTAACAAATCCTAACTAGATTTAATATGGGCTAATAGAGGGGGTATACATAACTTTCTCGGATCACCTATCTTAGGATCATTTCCTTCTTTGAAACGCTCTACTGGTATCTAGTACACAGCGAATTGTCCGCTTTGGCAAGCTCAATGTCAATACCCTCACGGATTTGTTTCCTCCCCACTGTAGCGGAGAAATCGTCTCAAGATGCTTTGTCACATCCGTTACGGGGTGCTCGGCTGAACCTGTCACCCGGAGACCTATCCTGGGGGTGCTCGGCCGAACCGGTGTCACCCAGGAGTTTTCACAAACTTTTCTCAAATTCTCAAGTTTGATGGGAAATTCGGCAGCGTAACGGCATACACCGGATTTCCTTCAAACTTGCTTTATGCCACGAAACATATAGAGCATGCATAGTCATTCAACATCAACATAAGGCATCATATTCATCGTATGCATCGTAAGCATCATAATATCATAATTTTACATAACGCATCGTGGCGGGAGCATCAACACATCAATACTATACGCTCTCATCAGAGATCACATGCTCAAGTTGTTCTCGTAATAAAACATATATCCTCATGAATTCCTCATATGAATATCATCATCATCATTTACATAACATACATCATCATGGAACATTCAACCGTTTATCCTTACGGTAGCTTATGCTTTGACCCTTACGGGTCTTAATCTTGAGATATAATTCTCTAACATCCGACGCTCATATTTTTATGCACCTAAGGGCTCATAATTAATCATCATTCCTAATCCTCATGTTCATACTTAAATCTGAAAAGCATAGGGCAGAATCTAAGTTGTATTTACGGGTTCTAGAACTTACGTTTTAGACCCTTTCTCGTTCCGTTTTGGCACGCTATATATTAAATCTAAATCAATTATGAGGCATTCCTATGCTTAAGGATTAATTATTAATCATGTTTATCATGTTGTAAGGGTGCTGGACAGAATCCAGAAAATTAAATGTTCTAAGAGTTCTACATTTGCATTTTTATGGTTTTTCTTGTTACTAGTTTCCCCGTAGGTGCTAGAATTCGATTCTAATCCAAATGATACCAAGTTTTTCATGTCTAAACAATCTAAATCTGATTATATCCCCATTAAAACAGTTTGGATTAGTTCCATAAACAAATGGGTCAAAACTATGTTAAATTCTAGCTTTACGGTATTTCTAGTTAGCTAGTTTCTTACCTATCATGCATAGGTTAAGCTTTCTACATCATCACATGATATTTTCACACATTCCAACACATCAAAACATCATCATACAACATCACACTCATCATATCAGAACCGAAAACATTTAACTTAAATAAGAGAGTTAAATTGACATTTCTAGGTACATAAGTTAACTAGTTTCTCTTGGAATCAATCTAGAACTTCTAAAACTCTTTGCAAAACATTTTAATTCATCAAGAGGCTAAGTGAAGCCTTAGGTCACTAACCAAAACATATTCCATCCCCTAAAGATAAAATCACAACTTGTGATGACATAACCTTATAAAGATTTGTAAAGCTTTAAGGAAAACTTAAAACGTAGACTATTGGTCCTAGTAGCTAGATGAAAACTCATTGCAAGCCCATCATCACTACTTGGCCGAAATTATGTATTTAAGGAATACATTCACATATAACTTTAACTTGGAATGAAATGGGCAAGTCTTTGAGCTCTAGGTTCTTAAGTTACGACATAAACTAAACGTGCTCATGCTTTTCGTTTTTAATCTTGCTTACAAAGTAAAGTGATGACTTAAAATTAAATATGCAAGGCATAACTTAAACGTGCAAGCTTGAAGGTAAATATGCATGGTTCAATTCTTTATTTTAGTGCTCTTGGCCCAACAACAATCGACTTTAAGGCCGAAATAGATAGGCATTCGAGAAATTAATTAGGTGGTAATGCAAGCTCAATTCTTTATTTTAGTGCTCTAGGCCCAACAACAATCGACTTTAAGGCCGAAATAGAAAGGCTTCAAGAATTAAGTTAAGTGATGATACAAGTTTCATTTTAGTCTTTATGTTCTTAGGTGATAGCTAGAAGGTAAAGATGCATAGCAAGAATGTAAATATGAATGCAAGCATAAAATAAATTATGCAAGTTCATTTTATCTTTCTAGAGCTCTTAACAAGACTTTAAAGGAATTTAAACCATAACCCAAACTCATCCAAACAAGGTAAAGTCAAGCTTAGAATTCTTAAAACTCAACATAATGTTTTTAGGAAATCAAACCATGAAGCTTAGATAAATTTAAGGAAATGGCCGAAATCTTCAAGAAGAAAAGGAACATTTTAAAACTCTAGAGTTCATGATCTTGATGATATATTAACACCAACATCATGAGTCCTCATCATTGAGTCCATAGAGCCATTTTAAAACATCATTAAAGCTAAAGTTCTCAAGAGTTCAAGAAAGGAAGAACTAGAAATATTTTTGCTCAAGAACAAAGATCAAGCTCTAGAGTTTGTTTCAAGTGATGAACATCATCATGAAACTCTCATCATCAAGCTCTCATTCCTTTGTTCTCTAAGGCCTATGGCCGAAAATGGAAAGGAACAAGGAGAAGAAAAGAAGTTCTAAAAAAGAATCAAGAGAAACTATGAACATCAAGCTTGAAACAAGAACTTTAAAGAAAAGAATACATGAAAGAAAATCCCTACTTGATGTGATGAACTTGAAGATGGAAGAAGAAGATGAAGAAGATGAAGAACTCCAAGAACTTGAAGAACACTAGAACTTTGAGAGAAAAGGAAAAGCTTTGAGTGCTCCTAAACTTAGCAAATGATCTAAAAGTGGTGCAAGCTCTTCAAGGCATTCTATTTATAGAGAAATGAAGCAAATGGAGGGTGAGGGGCTGATGCATTTTCGGCCAAGGGGAGTGCAGCCCATGAGTTCCATGAGGTGAGATAATGTGTTCTTGAGGCATGGTGAGGTATGGCTCAAAGTATGGTGAGGTATGGTTCAAGGTATGGCCTCAAGCATGGTTCTTTGAGTGAGAAAATAATTAAACATGTGGTCAATGGGAGAGGAGAATTTCGGCCATGTGCATCAGATTTGGGAGAGGTTTAGTTGCATTTTAATTGTGGTTTAGAGTTGTGTTTAGGTGTATCTTTGATTATGCTTAAGATTAGGAATTTGTAAGAAAGTGTTTAGGTAAGGAAAATGGGTAATTAAGGTGGTCTAGACATAATTAAGGAGTGGTCTTGCACCATTAGTGAGTTAAATCCTCAATTTAGAGTCTAAACAACTCTAGACACATTTCCTTGATTTAAGGAATTGGAGAGAGAAAACACTATTCAAGATTCCAAGACTAGGAGTCTTGAGTTCTAAAAAGGGATTTAAGTTTAATCTAAGCAATTTTAGGTTCTAATTAACTTTAATAAATTATTTTGACTCTAGATTAATTAGGGAAATTAATTAATCTTCGTTTAGAGCCTAACATTGCTTAGGTTTGCTTAATTACGTCATTAAACTCAAAAACACTATTCTAGGGATAAAATCGTAATTTTGCACTAAAACTGCCCGGGGCCATCGGGACTTGATCAGAGACCTCTAGACACATGAAAACATGGTTTTAAACCTCTGGGGAAAGTTCCGGGCTCAAACGCACACTTTACGCAGTAAAAACGCTTATAGGGGTATTTTGGTCATTTTGACCGAAACTATGACGAGATTTTCGCCTGTCGAGAGCATTCAAAGGTCATTCAATCCCCTTCAAACATTGAGTTGGCCCTTCGAGGACTGCCGGGTCGGCCATCCTCGAATTCCGGGCCGAAAATGACCTCGGGGGCATTTCGGTCATTTTCCACTCAGACAGAAAATCAGGGCGTTACAGGGACCTCTAGATGATGACTATGTGTTCATCATAATGAGACCTCTAAAGCTTGAGTTTTCTTTAGTTTTTATTATTATGTTATGAAGTTCACTAAAGTTTTCAACTTAAGAAAATAAGAATGATTTCAAAAAGGAATATGGGTTACTTTCTCTTAGCCTCATGATTTCGGCCATAATTCCTTTTCTTGAAAATATGGAGATTTCTTTTAGTTCTATTCTCTTGACTTGATGAGACTATGTTGGGGTTGTGAATATTGGTTCTTTAAAGTCTTGGACGAGCTCTAGTTATTAAACCAAAATGAACTTGCATTCATATTTAGTTTATGCCTTGCCTAGCATGATTTATTTTTATGTCATCACTAATGCTCTAAGACTAAAAATGAACTTGCATATTCATATTTAATTTCCAAGCATTGCATTTCACGTTTATTATTCAAGTCATCACTTAAAATCCAAGATAATAACAAGTTGCATCTCATATTTATTTTGAGCTATTTACTTTTCAAGTTCTCACTTTATTTCCCTAATGAACAATAAAAATGAAGTGCATGACATGTTTATGTTTTGTCATCACCTAAAGCTCTAGAGCTCAAAGATTTGTCCCAAGGTCTCAAATGAGAGTTAGACATGGAAAGCATTCTCTTAGAATGCCCACTTGACTATGTGAGATGAATGAACTTAGGATAAGTTTCATTTGATCACAAATGCCCACAAGCTATGCTTTATAATTTTTTTAAGTCTATGTGGATTCAAAGAACATATAGAACTAAGTTTTATGGATTTAGTACCTCTTGAAATAAATTCAACTTAGCTACTGCCCTTATAAATATCTTGATGATTTTAGATGTTAAAAATGTTTACAAAAGAGTTTTGAAGGTTTTAAAAAGGTTCCAAGAGAAACTAGTATCCTATGTGCTTTAAAAAGTATGTTTTATGCCTTTGTATGGAGAGTGTTGTTTCGGTTCCGCCTTGCTATGATTGGCCACTGTATGAGCTGTTTTAACGATGATAACATGCTTATGTTTAAGTATGATCAATGGAAAAACTCATGAGTAAAAGATAAGAAAGGTTAGAAACTAGAAAAGAATTAATTTGAGAGTTCTAGATCCCTTAATATTAGAATTTTCTGGATTCTGTCAAGCAAGATTTAGTAATGATAATCATGGTTCTAAATTAGTTTAAATGTGTAGAAATGACTCATAATTGGTTTAGGACTTGATCTTGGTGCCTTAGGAGCAAACCGAACTTAGAAAGGGTCATTGTCGTGACTCCTAGGTACCCGTAAAGTTGAAATTATGAATTCTGCACCTTTGAGATTAAGAGATATTCTTGACCATAGTATGAAGAGAGATATACTTAGTGATAACCTCCTAAGTACCCGAGAGGTTAGCTTTGAATGATTCATAACTTAGACTGTGAGTTAAAGACCATAGCGGTCAATGCATAAGACATTAAGAATATGAGAATGATATTTATATGATACTAAGGTATGTTAAGATGTTTTATGATGATGCATATGTTATGTGAATGATGATGACGTTATTCATATGAGGAATTCATGAGGATATATGTTTATGTGGCATAAAATAAATTTGGAAGAAATTCGGCGTGATGCCATCGTGCCGCCGAATTCCTGACAAATTTGGGGACTTAAAGATTTTGAAAATTAAGGTACTAAGATGGGTTCTAGGATGACACCGGTTTGGCCGAGTACCTCCATAGAACTCATGTGACATCGGTACCCATTTTTTTACTCTTAGGTGACACCGGTTTGGCCGAGCACCCCTGAGAGATTTGCCCCCTAACCCGTACTCAGATAGTCGGGATTTATGATTTATGATACGCTTATCATTAAATGGTAAGTAAGAACTAGTGACGACTAGTTAAGGTATGAGCTCATAACCTAGAGATGTGACACGTTCTGGGTGACACAGGTTCGGCCGAGCACCCCTAGTTCGATTGTCTTTTAGGGTGGCCCATAAGGAAGAGGAGTTTTATGATTATGATTATGTCACTAAGTTTGTCTCATATGAATGTGTTCTAATTGCCACTTAATACCACTAAGTATGATGATGATTGATGTATGTGCATTAAGTAGCGCCACGCATACATTCCTTATTATGTTGCATTCATGACATTAAGATCATCCTAAAATGAATGGACCTTGGCTAAAATACACTTTAGAACTTAAAATGAACTTGATGTATGCTCACTTGTCTTTATGAAATAAACCCAAGGTTCCTAGGGATGTGAACAATGTAACCCTAGGATAGGAGACTCCTACTGAGATTCTTTACTAAGAATTCTCACTCCTCTCTCTCTTCTCCCGTCACATCTTCAGAGAGCGATGGCGATGTTCGTTGACTTCATTGACACGCCAGTCTGGAAGGTGCACTATACCCCGGTGGAGCTTTCGAGTACACAAGCGTTGCAAGGATATTCCCTTCGGCTGTATCTTTTGGGAGGGGTGGTGGATTTATACTCGTAGCTTACTAGAAGGGTAGCATTTTGGATTTTTATTGTAGTCGCACCCTACACTTGTGTTTCTTGTTGTATTTTATTTCTTCTTTATCACAAGCTCTGCCTGTACCTATGCGGGTATGACTACCTATGTACTCTAAATATATTATTAATGAAATGTTTCTCTTGTTATGATGATTTCTGCTCCACTATTATATGTTTCCCTTTTTGAGTTCTCTCTATGAGTGTTAATCATGTCTTACGTTTCTGTTATTCGAATAGTTAAGTTCGCGGCTCTCACTTTGTTTTATACTTTCAAAAAAAAATTTTACCATAATTTCCGCTAAATATTTTCAAGAAAAAGATGAGACTATGAGGTAATAGCCTAATGTTTAACCTAATGTGTTCTAGAAAGTTGGATTAAAATTAGGGTGTTACAAAGGGTGCCAAGACATGATTAGGGAGTATTCTTACTTCATTAGAAAGATTAAAACTTATTTTAAAATGTAACAATTGTAGACACAATTCCTTAATTTAAGGAATTTAAGGAATTGGAGAGAGAAAACACTATTCAAGATTCCATGTCTTGAAATATTGGGTTTTAAGAACAGATTTAAGTTTAATCTAAGCAATTTTAGGTTCTAATTAACTTTAATAAATTATTTTGACTCTAGATTAATTGTAGAAATTAATTAATCTTTGATTAGAGCCTAATATTGCTTAGGTTTGCTTAATTTCGTTATTAGGCCCGTAATGCACTAAGCAGGGGCAAAATCATAATTTTGCACACAAACTGCCTGGGACCATCGGGACTTAAACAGACCTGCCCAGACTCATAAAAACATCATTTAAAACCTTTGGATGAAGTTCAGGCTCAATCAGCTCATTAATAAGGGTTTAAACAGCCACATGGGCATTTTGGTCATTTTGCACATCGAAACTCAAAAATGAGATTCTTCTGCTCTATTAGCACACATGCCACACATAATCCCCTTTGAATATTGAGTTGACCCTTCGAGGACTGTCGGATTGGCTGTCCTCGAATTCTAGGTGAAAAATGACCTCAGGGCATTTTGGTCATTTTTGCTCAGACAAAAAAAATCGGGGTGTTATAGTGCCTCCCATGTTTTAGACCACCCCATAGTCTAGCCTCATAATTATAAAACGTACCTCGTGTTGAATTTATTAATATTTCAATTTGGGCTTTTATTTTTTTTAATTATTTGCAAAAGAAGTCAACTAGTAACATACTTGTTATTGTTATGTCTTGGAAACAATGACCATATCTAGGTCCCCATTGTAACATCCTAATTTTTAACCCAATACTCTAGAACATATTTAGGTTAATCATTAATCTATTATGCATTAGTTTTCTCTTTACATTAAAAAACTTAGCAGAAAATATAGGTAAATTTTTTTTGAAATGTAAAAGCAAAGTGAGAGCCGCCCAAGATGACGAACGATGAAGAATTAAAGAAATAAAAAAAAATCCAAATAAACACCTCATGAACATTCGATCATAAAACATGTAATTGCACAACATGATAAAACAAACCGCATATATAGATATATAATATGCCCACTCAAGAAAAGCGGGACTTAGTTTGGTACAACCCAGAACAAATACAACTGAAATGAAAGTACAATGGAAAGGAAAATACAACCGAAAGCGAAAGAGAAAACTCCCCAACCTAAGTGTATCTAGAATGGATAACCTCTAAACAAAAGAAGGTTTATCCTCATCTATGTACAGTGTGCACTATCTCTACCCACGAGCCTCTATTGCTGGGATCTCGGAAAGGGTGGAACATATCCAATCCAAGGATGAAGAACATCCAAAGTGGGCACTCGCTGCGGCTGGACGTGAGCTCCTCGACGGGGGTGCATGGATTGCCTCTGAGCCAGCCTCGGTTGAGTGACAGTCTCATCGCTGCCTTCTCCCATTAGCGGTAGAGTGGGGGCAGAGCTCTCGCTATACAAGTGGGTAGGCGGGTCCTTCGACGAATCGGTCTCCGAGAAGTACGTATGCGGCACATAGTCAGGGTAGTCGCACATGGCCGAGGCGACGGTGTGCATATGGAGCACCCTCTCGTTATGCGTGCGGGCACACTCAAAAACTCGATTGTCATCGCCATATGGTGCTGTCGGGGAGAAGCGATGAGTATGTACAAGATGAACGAAGGGTTGTCTAACAAACATGAAGACACGAACAGTGCATCGACCCTCAAAATGGTATGATCCATGCTCTGGATCATGGTGCACTTTCCATGTCGGGGAATCCACAAAAATCACGAACATCACCATTTGAAGACGTGAAGGAAAGAAGAGATAGAAGGAGTGAAAATCTTACTAAAGAATCTCAATAGGGAAACCTCCTATCTAAGTGTCATCATTTACATCCTCAGGAACCTTGGGTTTCTTTGAAAAGGGTGAGCATGCATAAAATTCACTTATTAGGTTTTAAACTTAATTATCCAAGGTCTATTTCTTTTAGGACGAGTCTTAATATCATGGATGCAACAGAATAAAGCATGAATGCATGAAGATGCAACAGGCAGAAATCAATTAAACATTTATAGAGCTATCAACATCATGCAGGTGGCATAAAGTGGCATATACTTCTCATGTAAAAGCATTTCTCTTTCTGTAACTGTGTGACATTCAAAGCATCGTACTGTAACATAGGGATCACCCTAAAAAGGCAATCGATCTGGGGGTGCTCGGCCAAACCGGTGTCACCCAGAACGTGTCACATCTCTAGGTTATGAGCTCATATCTTAATTAGTCGTCACTAGTTCTTACTTATCATCTGATAAGCGCAATCTCAATAATAATAATCATAACAAAATGCGTCGCATCGGTATCAAGTACACGGTGAATATTGTCCTCTTCGGGGCGTTACGTATCACCGTCCTTCTCAAGGATTTGTTTCTGGGGCGTTACGTATCGCCGTCTCCCAAAATGCGTTCTCACAGTACTATGTCACATTTGTAACATCCTAATTTTTAACCCAATACTCTAGAACATAATTAGGTTAATCATTAGTCTGTTACGTCATAACTTCCTTATTACTTTAAAATACTTAGCGGAAATACTGGTAAATTTTTTTTTGAATTTATAAAAGCAAAGTGAGAGCCGCGCGATACGATACATAATAAAGCACGAACGGAACTAAGCAAACATCGCATAGCAGCATGACATAAGCAAGTAAAGGCACATCAATTGAACTGAACTGCATACTTATATGTAGTAGAATATGCCCGCTCATAAAGAGTGGGACTTAGTTTAATACATCTGAAATAAAGATACATTGAAACGAAAGTACAGCAAAGGCATAAAAGAAAACTCTCCTAACTCTAGTGCGCCTACAAATGGATAGCCCCAAAGATAAAAGAAGGCTATCCTAGCCTAGTCATGCCTGAGCACCAAAACCGCGACGGTCGTCTCCTACTGCGGGCCTCTCTGGAGAGGAGGGATGTACCCGATCCACTAGGCTATCTCGGCCGGGGTGGCGTTGCGCTGCATCAGTCGGGCATGAGCTCCACGGCGGGGAATCGTCCTTACCTGTCCTCCACGTACTGGCTGGGCGACAGAAGCCTCATTACCCTCCCCAACATCCATCGGCACAGTGGGGGAGGATCCCTCGGAGGGTACCTGAGTGGCAGAGTCCTCGGAAAGGTTCGTCTCGAAGAATGATGAGGGCGAGCAGGGTACATACTGTGGGTAGTCCCGGATGGTAGAGGCTGTCGATGGGGTGCAGCGGATCTGCTCCTCTCGAGGGCGTCTTGGCCTTTCGAACAGTAATCGTCACCGAAGGGTGAGACAGGAGAGAATCGATGGCTATGTACGGGGTGACTAAAGGGCCGTCCAATGAACATAAACACACGAACGATGCAGTGACCCACAAAATGGTATGACCCGTGGTCTGGATCATGATGTACCTCCCAGGTTGGGGTGTCCACAAAAACCACGAACGTCGCCATCTGAAGATATGACGGAAAGAAAGAGATAGAGGGAGTGAGAATCTTGCTAAAGAATCTCAGTAGGGTCTCCTACTACCTAGGTGTCATCATCTACGTCCTCAGGAACCTTGGGTTTAGTATACAAAATAAGTGAGCATGAATTAAATCTATTTTTAGGTTTTAAAACATATTTAGCCAAGGTCCGTTCATTTTAGTATGATTCTTAATGACATGGATGCAAACATATTAACGAATGTATGCATGGTTTTACTTAATGCAAGAATAATAATCTCAACAATAGGAACATCATAATAGTGGCATAAAGTGGCAATTAAATTCTCATATGGGAAACTTTGTAACATAAACATCATAACTTCCTCATAGGCCACCCTAAAAGACAATCGCTCTGGGGGTGCTCGGCCGAACCGGTGTCACCTAGAACGTGTCACATCTCTAGGTTATGAGCTCATACCTTAACTAGTCATCACTAGTTCTTACTTATCAATCCCGATAAGCGTAACATAATCATAAACATAATCTTGACTTATCCAGTACGGGCTAGGGGGCATTTCTTGGGGGTGCTCGGCCGAACCGGTGTCACCCAAGAATTCATCTTGGTACCGATGTCACATGAGTTCTCTGGAGGTGCTCGACTGAACTGGTGTCATCCGAGAACTCATCTTAGTACCTCATAAAAATCTCATAGGTTTTCAAAAACTTTCTGAGTCCCGAATTTGTCGAAAATTCGGCAGCATAACTGCAGCATGCCGAATTTCTTCCAAATTCTTCTTTATGCCAGATAATTCATTCAAACATGCATCCTCCATCATAATTTTCATGCATTCACATAATCATTCTCATGCGTTCACAAGCAACATTTAAAAATCCATTATGCTCTTGATCCTACGGTATCTTATGCTTTGACCCTTACGGGCCTTAAACTTGTGATGTAATTAACCTATCATCTTCCATCAAACATTTATGTACCTAAGGGTTCTCTTCTAACAAATCTTATTATTATTTATGCTCTCTATTAAATCTGAACATCATCATTCCTTAGGGGCAGCACTATAAACTTAAAATTGCGGGGTTCTAGAACTTACGTTTTAGACTCTTTCTTGGTTCTGTCTTCGCCTAAGGCGCTATAAGTTTGACTTAAACCAATTATGAGACATTCCTATGTATAAGGACTAATTATAAACCATGTCTACCATATTATGAGGTTTCTGGACAGATTCTAAAAATTAAATGTTCTAAGAGTTCTAGAATTGCGGTTTTACGATTTTCTAGTTACTAGTTTCTCCATAGGTGCTAAAATTCAATCCTACTTCAATTGTAACCAAATTTTTCATGATTAAACAATCCTAATCTGATTATATTCCCATTGAAACAGTTTTGGAGGTGTCCAAATATAATTGGGTTAAAACTATGCTAAATCTTGACTTTACGGTTTTTCTAGAAAGCTAGTTTCTCTCCTATTATGCATAGAAATGTTCCTACCTCATCATACATAATTTTTACTCATTGAAACACATCAAAACATCATCACACAGCAGCAAACTCATCATGGAAGAACCGAGACATTAAGTCTCCAAAAATATGCGTAACTTGATATTTCTAAAACGTATAAGTTGCTAGTTTCTCTTGGAACCATTTCTAGGACTTCTAAAACTCATTTGCAAACTGTTTTATTTTGTAAAAGAGCTAAAAACATCCTTAGGTCAGTGACCACTTGATCCCTCCTTAAAAAGAATTAAATTCATAAATCTTGTTGGTCTTAATCTCATAAACTTCATGGGGTTTTAAAGAGAATTCTTAAAACTTAGATTGTTGGCCCTTGTAGCTAGATGAAACTCATTCCAAGTTCATCATCACTACTTGGCCGAGATTATGCATTCAAAGAATGCTCCCACATTAAACTTTAACTTGAGATAAAATGGGCAAGTCTTTGAGCTCTAAGGTTCTTAGGTGTTGACATAATTTAAACATGCTATGCACCTCATTTTTATTCTTCATTACAAAGTAAAGTGAGAGCTTAAAGTAAATATGCAAGACTTGAATTATAAATATGCAAAGCTTGAATTAAATATGTAAGACTTGAAATATAAATATGCAAAACTTAAAATATAAATATGCAAGTTCATTTCTTTATTTTAGTGCTCTAGGCCCAACAACAATCGACTTTAAGGCCGAAATAGAAAGGCTTTGAGATTTAGTTAGGTGATAGTGCAACTCTCATTTTAAATCTTTATGTTCTTTAGTGATGAAAAGTAAATATGCTAGACAAGAATGTAAATATGAGATGCACTTCATTCTTTATCCTTTAACTTTAAGTGATGGCTTGGAAAATAAATATGAATGCAAACTCAAAGTAAATATGTAATGCATAAGCTTGAATTTAAATATGAATGCTAGTCCATTTTACTTCTTATTAGAGCTCATACAAGACCTTAAAGGAACTTAAACCTCAACCTAAACTTATCATGACAAGATAAAGTAAAAACAAGAGTGAACCTCAAAGGTTCCTTAAAACACAAAGTTTCTTTTCTTGAAATGTAGACATAAATAACATTTTTATTAAAACTCAAGCTCTAGAGGCCTCATTGTGATGAACACATAGTCATCATCTAGAAGCTCTCATCATCAAGCCATTGTGAACCTTATTGGCTATCATGCCCGAAAATGTGAAGAGAGAAGAAGAAAGGAATCGAAACTTTTAAGAAGAAAAGGAAACGTTTGAAACTCTAGAGACCATCATCTTGATGATGCATTAACACCAACATCATGAGTCCTCATCATTGAGTTCATGTGACCATTTTAAAACATCATCAAAGTGAAAGGTTTCAAGGATTCAAGAAGAAAAACTAAAACATCTTTAACTTAAGAACAAAGATCAAGCTTTAGAGATTGTTCAAGTGATGAATATCATCATGAAACCTCATCATCAAGCTCTCATTCCTTTGATCCTCAAGCCTTATAGCCGAAAACAAAGAGGAGAAGAAGAAGAAAAGAAGTTCTAAAAATATTCAAGAGAAACTATGAACACATAAAGTGATTAAGAACTTTAAATGAAACAAACTCTTGAAAGAAAATCCCTACCAAGTGATTTGGAGATTGGGATGAGAGAAGAGGATGAACAACTTGAAGAACTTGAAGACTTGAACTTGAGAGAAAAAGGAAACTTTGAAGTGCTCTTTGAAAACTTACACTTAGCAAATAAACCCAAAATGATGCAAGTTCACCCAAGCAAGCTATTTATAGAGAAATGAAACAAATGCAAGGTGCAAGGAGGAGGGAAGGCTTCGGCCATGCAGCACAAGGGCAACCCCCATGTGTTCCATGAGGTGAGATGTCGTGATCTTGAGGCATGGTGAGGTATGGTTCAAGGCATGGTTCAAAGCATGGTGAGGTATGGTTCAAGGTATGGCTCAAGCATGGTTCTTTGAGTAAGAAACAATTCAACATGTGTTGTAAATGAGAGAGAGAGGGCCGAAATTGTATCAGCCATGGGAAGGGTTTTCTTGCATTTTAATTGTGGTTTAGAGTTGTGTTTAGGTGTATCTTTGATTAGGATTAGGATTAGGAATTTGTAAGAAAGTGTTTAGGTGAGAAAATGGGTAATCAAGGTTGTCAAGACATAATTAAGGAGTGGTCTTGCATCAGTAGTGAGTTATAAACTCATTTTAGTGTATAAACAATTCTAGACACAATTCCTTGATTTAAGGAATTGGAGAGAGAAAACTCTATTCAAGATTCCAAGAGTGGAATCTTGAGTTTTAGAAAAGAGATTTAAATCTAATCTAAGCAATCTTAGGTTCTAATTAATTTTAATAATTTATTTTGACTCTAGATTAATTATGAAAATTAATTAATCTTTGATTAGAGCCTAATATTGCTTAGGTTTGCTTAATTACATTATTAAGCTCAAAAACACTATTCTAGGGGCAAAATCGTAATTTTGCACTAAAATTGCCCGGGACTACCGAGGCTCAAACAGATGTTTTGAAACATGTAAAAACATTGTTTTAGACCTCTGGGGAAAGTTTCGGGCTCAAATGGCACCTTTACCCGCGTAAAACGCTATAGGGGTATTTTGGTCATTTTGGCCCGAAACTGCAGAAAATGAGACTTTCGTCTCCGAAATCACTCAAGGGTCATTCAATCCCCTTCAACACATTGAGCTGGACCTTCGAGGACTGCCAGGACGGCCATCCTCGAATTCTGGGCCGAAATGACCTCAGGGGCATTTTGGTCATTTTCCACTCAGACAGAAAATCGGGGCGTTACAACATTCAAAACTTATATCTTTTTGAAAACTTTCTAGGTTTCTCAAATTTATCAGAAATTCGGCAGCATAACGACGACACAGCGAATTTCTTCCAAATTTTCATAATAAAAACATGCACTCACATGAAGTATCACAATCATGAGAATCATAATCATCATAAATTTTCATAATAAAAACACTATTCAAGATTCTATGTCTTGGAAACTTGAGTTAAAAAAAGGGGTTTGAGTTCAATCTAAGCAATCTTAGGTTCTAATTAATTTTAATAACTTATTTTGACTCTAGATTAATTTTGGAAATTAATTATTCTTCGATTAGAGCCTAATATTGCTTAGGTTTACTTAATTACATCATTAAGCTCAAATAGCACTATGCCAGGGGCAAACTCGTAATTTTGTACAAAAACTGCCCGGGACCACCGGGACTTAAACAGATACTTTTAAACACATGAAAACATCATTTTAAACCTTTGGGGAAAGTTTCGGGCTCGAACAGCACCTTTACCAGCGTAAAAATGCTATAAGGCTATTTTGGTCATTTTAACCCGAGATTGCAGAAAACACAATTTTTGTTTCCGAAATCACTCAAGGACCATCTAATCCCCTTCAAACATTGAGTTGACCCTTCGAGGATTGCCGGGTTGGTTATTCTTGAATTCCAGGCAGAAAATGACCTCAGGGGCAATTTGGTCATTTTCTCTCAGACAGAAAAATCGAGGGGTTACATCCATGTTGAGGCAACCCCAATACAACCTATGGAGACCAAAGTGGCTTTGTGTCTGAATGTTTTAGGTCATCGACATTGTTGTGCATAGTGTGGCCATTGCTGTCTTTATTCTATACAACAAATTCTTCAATCTTAGTCTAAACTTGGAAGATAATCTTTTTCCCCATTTGGAGAAGATTGGTGCTTGATTTTGTGGCTATGGTTAGATTGGTTGTTAACACCAAAAACTGGAGATGCACCCTCTACCTCTAGAGAAGTTTCCAAGAGTAGGTGGATAGAGCAAAATAAAGCAAGAGTTCAGCTAAACTCTAAGGCTAAGTACCTACTCATGAGTGCACTAAGCAAAGCTAAATATGATAAAATCATTGCTTCTGACATAGTAAAGGAAATTTGGGACATTGCACATGCTACATGAAAGAATAGATCAAGTTAAAGAAACTAAGATCAATAAGTTAGTCCATTAATACGAAATGTTCAAAATGAATGAATAAGAAACTATTAATAACATGGACACGAGGTTCATGCATATTTTAAACCACTTAAAGGATTGGGTAAAAGATACTCTAACTTTGAAATGGTCAGAAAGATCTTGAGAAGACCTTCTGTAAAATGACTTCTCAAGGTCACCGCCATTACAAAAGCCAAAGACCTTCAAACTCTTAGCTTGAATGCACTCATTGGGTTTCCTAAAACCCATGAGGTTATGCTCTCTAAAGTTCATGGTGAAACCATGAAGAAAAGAAAGTCCATTGCCCTGAAATCCTCACACAATAAACAGACCAAAGGTAAAGCAATAAAAGTTACAGAAACCTCAGATGAAAAGGAAGATTCAGAAAAAGAATATCAAGAAGAAGATGGAGATGAGGTCTCTATGCTTGTAAGAAAGATGTCTAGAGCTTGGAAGAACAGAACAAAGAAGAGAAACAACATCAGCTTTAAAAAGGAAAGAAAAGGAAAGAAAAGGAAAAGGAAAGTTAGATAGAGGAAATTGATATAATTGTCAAGAAAGGACACTACAAGACTGACTGTCGCAAGTTCAAGGGTCCACAGAAAAAGTTTCCCATAAAGAAGAAGGGAATGCTATCCACCTAGAGTGATTCAGAAGAAGAGAAAGAAGATTCAAAAAGCCAAGATAAGCTTGAAGATATAGCAAACTTGTGCTTTGTGGCTGGCTACACTTCAGAAGGAGAACCATAGGTAGAAATATTCCTTTGAACTTGATCTTTCTTATGATTAATTGCTGGCCTTATATGATGAATTGCTTGAAAATTCTCAGACCTTATCCTCTGCCTATCTCAACCTCAAAAAGAACCATCAAAAAGTGGTTTTAGAACATGAAAAGGAAAAACAAATGTTGAAAACTTAAGGCTTAAGAAAGAAGTGATCAAAGGAGAAAATAATTTTTTAAATATGAAACTCAAAGCCTTAGAAGTTAAAGCCACTGATAAAGGTCAAAAAGCTTAGAATTGTTAATGCTTGGAAGTCAAAAGCCACACTTTCAAAGAGTAGGATTGGGATATGAGAGTGAAAAGGATAAGAAAGGTAAAGTGGACTTATAAAGAAGGAAAAGAACAAAATATCTTGTAATTTCTGCCATAAAAAGGGATACTCACTTGACAAATGTTTTATGAGAAGAAAGTCTATAAAACAAGTTAGGAAACCCACCCCAAAGAAAACTAACCTAAGAAGATCCAAGAAAGTCTGGGTACCTAAGTTGAAAACTATTTTTGTTGCAAGTGTGGATCAGTAAAATTTGTTGATGGAAGAAAAACTAAGTGTAGGTTGAAACGTGTATGAGAAAGGGGGTTGAATTGTGCTTGGACTTTTCTTTCCTTTTTCATTTGTGGAAAACTTAAATAGGTACTATCAAGTGTGAACTTGAAGTACAGCAAAAATAATGTTAGTATATGTCAGAAAGTAACTTTGTGAACTATAATAGAGATATGAAAAATGCATTAAAAGAGGTTTTTTAGAAAAACAAATATAATAGACATGAGGCAAAAAGTAAAGGAAATTCAAGGAAGGAAAAGATATTGCATAGGAGTTTTTATACTAGTTCTGCCAACCTGCCTATATTAAGTTCTCAACAACGGTTGAGTTCCACTAATCAAACCTTTTCAACTTGAGAAAGTTAGATAATCTTTCTATAGCCTTCTCAAGCTATCTCCATGTCACTAGTAGCCCATTCTACTGTCACTTCCAAGTAGTTTTTAACTGTTCTCTTCAAGCTAACTCTGCATGTAACACCCTAAAAAATTAGTTAAAAATTAATTTGAGCTTTACTAGTCGTAATTTTAAAAATCTAACAGTTTTAGTAATGATGAGGATGGTTCAAGGGATTTGTAAAAAAAAAAAATGTGAATAGTACCTGCGGGCCCCACCAGTCCGTCAGAACAGCCGATACCCTAAAATTGGGCCTCGGAGAAGCCTGAAACTAAGAAATTATAATATTAAGATTATAAATGAGTAGGAATAAAAATTTCATACCTAGAATTAATTTTTCAAGTAATGTTTGATTACCCGGGTACACTGTTTTACCCGATCGGTAGAATTTCGGTGTGCAATTTCTAATATCGTAAAAGCTACTTAGTAGCTAAGTAAGCTTTATCAACCACTTTATGCCAAGTGGATGACAAGGATTGAAAATTGAAAAGCAAGTTTTAATCATGGCCTTTCATTTATTAATATTTTACTCGGGTGCTCATATCTCACCCGTTCGGTGGGATTTTGACATTGTAAAAGCTATTTATTTTACAAGTTAAAGAGAGCCACTTATCTTGAGCCAAGTGGCTGACCAAGATTCATTCTTTGACCAACAAACAAAATCTTAGCCATCCATTTTTCTTACTTTGGTCAAAGATCATTTAATTATACAATATAATACTCATTCTTTTATATATAACAAGATAACTACAAGCCAAGCTTCTTCAAGAAGCTCAAAATTTCATGCATCATGCTGTGAGGAGAAGGAAACCAGGTTCCTCCATGTCCAAGAGCTCAAACTTCACTTCAAATGCCAAAAACACTAGCCTAGAGTTGATAAACCACTAAACTTCCTTCACTAAACTTATTCTACACATCAATACCTACAAATCTAACCGATTGGAATTTCAATTCCTCATCAATCCTAACCTTGGTAGCTCATACATCACTGATTAAGGAAGGGCTTGGTGCTGATTTGGTGGCCTTGAGTTGAGCAAAATCAATCTTGGAGCATCCTTTGGAGCCAAGATCCCTAAAGCCATCAAAGTAGGGTTTTCTTTGGCCTTTTCTTTCCAATTTTATGCTGGACTTTTCTGATCGTGTTTGGTCTGAAATTTCTGGATATATTGGTTGATAATATGTTGATATTAATGTGTTAATTTTGATGGAGTGGTTGGATGATGTTAAAAATCATTTTTGCTCAAGAGAAGTTGAAATATGCATGCTGGATTTTCGGTTCTGTTCTAGGCAGCAGATAATCACGAATTTTCTGGGTGAATTGTGGGTGTTTTTGTAACACCCTAAAAATTATTTTAAAATTAATTTGAGCTTTATTAGTCATAATTTCAAAGATTTGACACTTTGAACAATGATGAGGACGATCCAATAGATTTGTAAAAAAAAAAAATATGAATAGTGTTTTGTGGGCCCTACAGGCCCGCCGGGACATCCGAAACCTTAGAATTGGGACCCGAAGATGCCCGAAATTGAGAAATTATATGATTATGGTTAGAAATAAGTAGAAATAAAGATTTTATACCCGAAATTATTCTTCGGGCAATGTTTGATTTCCCGGGTACACTGTTTTACCCGTTCGGTAAAATTTCGATGTGCGATTTCTAACACCGAAAGCTAGTTTGACCTTTACAAAAAGAGAATGCTTATCCATTTCAATTAAAGGAATGGCTAAGATTCAATCTTGAGTAACAAGATCCAATCTTAGCCATCCATATTTCTTTCTTTTTATTAAAAGGTTAGGCTTTATATTAGAATAATGATTTATCACCTTATAAGATAAACACAACTCACCTAACATCATTATCTCATCTTCTCATCCTCGGCCAGCTTTAGAAACTGCAGAAACTCCATTTCTTCTTCACATAAACCTTGCAAAATTGTTTCCAAAATCTAAACTCATAGCCTAGATTTGTTAAAACCCCAAACTTCCTTCACTGAACTTGTTCTACACATCAATATCTACCATTCTAACCGATTGAAATTTTAATTCCTCACTTTGATTTCTCATACTCCTCTGCCTATGGAAGGGTTTGGTGTGGGTTTAGGAGCTTTGAAGTGGAAGGAATCAATCTTGGAGCACCTTGGAGCCAAGGATCCAAAAGACACCAAAAGTAGGGTTTTCTTTGGCCTTTTAGTTTCAAATTTTTTTGAAACTTTCTGACTGGTTTCAATTCCAAATTTCTGGATGTATTGGTTGATAATATGCTGATATTGATGCGTTAATTTTGGTGGAGTGTTTGGGGTTGTGGAAAAATCATTTTTATCAAAAGAGATTTTGAGTTGGTTTGCTGGATTTTCGGTTTTCTTACAGGCAGTGTGTGATCACGAATTTTCTGGGCTTGTTGTGTGCATTTTCGTGATCTTGGAAAAATATATGTTGGAGCTAACATCTTGAGCTACTGTCACAAATTTTCTTAGGTTCTAATTTTGAGTCAAACTGCTTTGAAAAAATCAAGAACCGAAATTAAGCCTATGCTGACTGAAATGCTAGAATAGAAGCTGTAAATTTTGCTAATTTTGTTACCATATCAAATGATGGAATTATCACTTGAAATTTTCATAGGGTATTAGATACATATTGAGGTTTTACCAGGATTTTTATTTTGAATTTTCTGGATTTAATTGCTAGGGTTAAAAATTATGAATTTTAGTTCTTGAGCTGAGGTTGAGTGGTTTCTGACCACCAAATTTGTCTAATTTTATTAACATAGTTAGAGAACTCTTTTTACTCTGAAATTTTTATAGAACCTTGGGGATACATTGAAGTGTCTTGAATAATTTTTATAGCCTCTAAATTGATTATTTGATGTACAAATAAATTTGTGCTACAATGGTGTGAAATCTACCCACTTGCTGGAAATGAACCAAAGACTTGAATTGATAATGTAATGGTATTTTGGTTCTAGTATGACATGAATACCTGAATATGAGGATGAATAATTGAGCATGTGAACTTATTGATGAGGTTAGGTACACATAGATATGAATGACTATTATAATTGCTCATATGTGAAAGTAAAGCATAAGATTTTGTTTCTTGGGCTGGAGAAAGTAAATCCAGTTTGTTAGGGAAAGTAAACCTAACTACCAAGAAGTAAGATTTATAGCCCTTGGGCTAGAGAAAGTAAATCCAGTTTGTTAGGAAAAGTAAACCTAACTACCAAGAAGTAAGATTTGTAGTCCTTGGTCTGGAGAAAGTAAATCCAGTCTGTAAAGGAAAGTAAACCTGACTACCCTTGAATTGAGTCAGGAAAAGTAAACCTGGCTAGGAATAGGTCTGTGTGAGAATTGAAGAAAGTAAATCCAATGATCATGTATAGGAATGAGCTCAGTCCTGAAAAGCAGTCTATTACCCATTATTGCCACACTGGGGACGGCGGTACGTAATGCCTAGATGTGACAAGATTTAGTCAGGGGCCAAGGCAAGTTTAAGAAGTAAATTTTCTAAGAAATCATTTGTCTTATATGCCGAGTGAAGAAGTTTAGTATTGATATTGAGACCAATATATTTAAGTGGAAAGTTAGTAGTATATGATGTTGAGTTGTATGGTATATGTACATTAAGTGATTGAATGTTAAAAGTAACCCACTTCGGAAGTATGATTTGGAACTTTAAAAATAAACCGTTATTATATAATGCATGGCTACTTTTTCTTAATAAACCGAAGTGGCTGGGGCGATAATGATGACATTATAATTGTGTTTGGGGGAGTTTCCGTATTGAGAATTGTATAATTCTCACCCCTATTTTGTGTGTTCCCGTGACGTCTCCAGGTTGATTCAGAGAACAATGCCGCTGCTACATGCAAGAAACTCAAGATTTGCAGTAGTTTAGTAGTTGATGTTCTTCTTATGTGGTATATAGTTGTAGGTATATATGTAGGTGAATGTAATAGAGATTGTGTATGTATTCAAGCTCACAGTAGAGCTTCCTTATGTAATTGACTGGTATCTTTGTTATACATGTTAATCAAATTACGCTAGTTATTACAGAATCTTATCGCATTTGCTATAGTTATTTAAGATAGGTCCGATAATTAAGAAGTAACAACTCTCGAGTCTAATGTCATAACTTAAGGATGACGTTGTACTTGGGAGGATGTTGCAGTTTTCATGAGTTATAAAAATTATATGTTGAAGGTAACATCCTAGGATAGTTCCATGAGTTTTCTTGAGCTCTGGTTTTGATTCCTAATGCCTTGAAAAATTCAAGAACCGAAGTTGTAACTATGCTGTCTGAAATGTTGAATCTGAAGCTGTGAACTTGTGACATTTTATTACCCTAGTAAATGTTCGAATTATGAGCTGAAATTTTTACAGGATATTAAGGACATATTGAAGTCCAACCCTGAATTTTTATATGATCATTTAGTAGGGTAATAAAATTGGAAACTACTGCTGTTGGCTGTAAATGGGGGTTTTTAACCTCCGAAGTTGTCTAATTTTGTTGACATATTTAGAGAATTCTTTTTGTTATGAAATTTTTATGGAACCTTGTGGACACATTGAGGTGTCATTGAGAATTTTTATAGCATTTGAATTGATCATTTGGTATGAGAAATAAATTATGCTACTTGAGTGAAAAATCTGCCAATTTGCTAAAGTTGTGATGATGCCTTGAATTAGTGACCTAATGGCATTTGGTTCAAGTTTATGTGTATGACTGCATGCCATGGACTTCCAAGATTATGTTATAAGGAATGAATGAATAATATATATAGGTTTGAAGTATTATGAGATTAGAGAATTATGTTCATGCATATAGAAATGTGATGCATGTATATGTGAGCTTGAGGATGGTGTATGTGGTAAGTGAAAAATGAAGTCCCCATTAGGGCATAGAAAAGTCCCCTTTAATGTAAAAAGGGCACGATAAAGTCCCCTTTAATATAAAAAGGGCACGAAGAAATCCCCTTTAATATGTAAAGGGCACGAAAAGGTCCCCTTTTGTTTATCAAGGGCACGGGAGAGGTCCCCTTTTGTTTATAAAAGGCACGGGAAAGGTCCCCATTAGGGCACGAAAAAGTCCCCTTTATTATGTCAAGGGCACGAAAAGATCATGGTAATTGCCATATGTATATGTATATCTTGTTAAATTATTGGTCTTGAAGGAATTCCTATGATGTTGAATGTTATGAAATACATGTTTTAAGTGATTGAATAATAAAAGAGACCTACTTCGGAAAGGTGATTTTATAATTTTAAAATGAACATTTGATATGTACATATTGAATGCTCACGCTTTCTTAATAAACCGAAGTGGCTGGGGCGATGACGATGACATTATGAATGTGTAATTGGGGAGTTACCCTACTGAGAATTTTAGATTTCTCACCCCTATGTTTTTGTCTTCCCGTGTCGTCTCCAGGTTGATGCAGAGAACCGAGGGACTGCTATGTAAAAGAACTCGGAAGTGCAATAGTGTAGTAGTTAATGCTTTTATTATGTTGTATTTAGTGGAATGGATATGTGTGTAAATATGTTAGAGAACAAAGGTGTGTTAAAGCTCATAGAAGAGCTTCCCTTATGTACTTAACTCTGTATTAAATAAATGGTTTGGTTTCATTGCTATATATTTTAGTATAATTATGATCTAGTTATCTTGCTAACTAACCAAACTGGCTATAGATATTTAAGAAAGGTCTGCAAACTTAGAAGTAACAACTCTCGAGTACAACACCATAACTTAAGGATGAGGTTGTACTTGGGATGATGTTACACGGCATGGTCAGTTGCTCACTCTACTATCACCTCCAAGTAGTTTGACAAACCTCTTCAAGCTATCTCACAACAATCACTACTAGATTGGGGTACAAAGGTTGTGTTTGGGTTGGATCACTTAAACTATCAAATACTCAAGTTTTCTCAAAATAAACAATATTAGAGCTAAAAGCTTGAATGACTTTTTTCTATTTATTCTTCCTAGGAAGAAGATGCTATCTAATAAAAATGTAGAAAGAAGATTTTTTTAAAAAGATGTAAGTTATTATAAACTGATAGTTTTATAGAAGATGAGAGGAAGTTTCTTCAATGTTTCAGCACATGTGTTAAGTAAAAGTCTCTTCATTGTAAGCATACCATTTGCTTTTGTACTTAATCTTTATTTGTGATTGTTGTTGCCCTTGATCTGTTTTCCTAGTCATTAGTGTTGATCTTCTTTTTGTGTCTTGGAAATGAAGTCTAGAAGAATAGCTTTGAGTATCAGTGTTACTTTTTGCAGTTACAGAAGTTGTTTTCTAATAGAGGTTTTTGAATTTACCTTCAAAAACTACTTTTTGCTTTCTAAATGAGCTTTCTAAAATTTTCCTTCTAGAAGCTGGGGTAGTTGACCAGGTTGAAAAAATGTCACTATCAGTCCCTAATTGAGTTTGACTTTAAAACTTGAATTTCAAATTTTCCCTTTTTATTTCAGTAAAGTGCGCTATTTACAGTAAACATGCTTTCTGAAGTGCTTTTTTTAGTTTTTGGACAATCCTTAGATCCTCCTTTCTTCAGTCAGAGCTTGGTGTAAGGATATGATCACGATTATGATGATTAAAGATGATAACCATATTTTTTCTTCAGATTTGGATTGAAATCTTCACTTGAAACATACTTTCTGAAGTCGTAGCATGCTTTCTGAAGATCTGAACTTTGGTTTCTTGTTCATGGAAATGTCCTTCCATACGTTAAGCATAGAAACGTTCATTTCAAGAATTATTTTTCACTTTCATTGAGTTCTAGATCTCTTTAAATGAGATTAAACATATTTGCACATATTATTATGAAAATAATCTCATTTTAGGAACATGTATGTTAACAAGAATAGTCTTGTTTGGTGCTTCACGAAACTCAAGGAATGGATTAGTCCTTTATCAAAATATTTTCACAAAATTGATTTTGTAAACATTAAGAATTAATGCTTTCTGAAGGATTCTGGAGCTAACAATCTCTCCTTTTTTGATGATGACAAACCAATTCTTGGAAAATCTTTTGAAGAGGTTTAAAAAAAATTTGACTAGATATAGATTAAGATAAACCTATATTCTTTCCAATACATTTGATGGGATTTTCAGAAGGTCTCATTCTTAAGGTGTGATGTAGATGAAATCAAGATATTTTGCAACCTTAAGTAACAAGAATCAGAGCTGTTTTATTTCAAAGAAGGTTTCTGAATAAACCATAGTACTTTCTAAGAAGTATCAGAGCAAATTTGAAAAGGTTTGAGCATTTAATCTTTCTGAATAAAAACAACTTGAATAAAGAAGATAATACTCATGATATTTATTCTTGATCTTGAATCCATACGCAGCACATCTTTATACAAATAATTTTTGAAAACACAATGCAATCATTGTGCATAAAAAACATGCAATGGATAAGCTTTGAACATAATGGAAGTTTTTGAAGCTCAAAAAGATTTGATCATATATGTATCAAAGCATGTGCATTAGAGCTTGAGATGTATATGAGCAAACTTCATATTTGTGTGTTAGAGCATACATGTTTATATGAGAAAACTTCAAGATCATCTATCATAGCATAAGAGATAATGCATGTGTGTCTATATATATATATATAGAGCTATAATATATATGCATCACAGCTTAATCATCAAAAAATATCAGAGCATATGATGGATGTAGCTAATTATTAGAGCATATGCCTAAGACTTATGAGACACTCATCAAGATATATGTAACGCCTAGATTTTTCCTGTTATGCAAAATGACCAAAATGCCCCTATGATCATTTTGCACGAGAATCAAGGACGGCCAGTCCAAGACCTCCCTAATAGGGAATTTCATATATGGATGAGGTTATATTAGGTTTAGATAGTAATTTGTGGCAAAATCACAATCCCCGATTTTTACCGCATTAAAATGACCAAAATGCCCCTGAGATCATTTTTACCCGGAGATCGAGGATGGCTGATCTCGGCTATCCTTAAGGGATTAGTTTGATGTTTGAAGGGGACTAGATGTGTTTTGTATGACAATAGATGTGAAAATCTCGATTCCTGATTTTTCCTATGTGCAAAATTACTGAAACGCTCCTGAGGTAATTTAACGCAGGATTAAATGATGATCGGACCGGTTATCACCTGGGAATTGGATATGTCAACTAGAAGAGGTATTTGATATTTAGATGGTCTCAGGAAGTCCTAGGGAGTTTTTATGTAAAATTACCATTTTACCCCTAGTTAGTGCGAATTAAACTTAATTAAAGTAATTAATGGCATATAGGAAATATTAGGCTTTAATTAAAGATAAATTATTTTCATTAATTAATTTTGAGTCAAAATAATTATTTTGGGGTAATTAAAGCCCAATATTGGTTAAGGAAAGTTTAAGCCCACTCTTAATCAAAGATGCTTCATAAGACCAAAAAGCAAAAACAAAAGACAAAAGGTATACTCTCTCTCCTTCTTTTCCTAAAGATTAAGAACCATGTTGGTGTTTAAAATTTAAATTAATCAAGTTTAGCCCATTTAACCTTGCAAAACAACTCCTTAACCCTGTCTTGAAAGCCTTAAACACATAGTTACTAACCCAAACACCTAATTATCAATTCCTAACCATTCTCCTAATTAAACCTACCCTTAATCCTAATCTTAACACACACAAAACATGAATATATCCCACCTAACCCCTAATAATTTTGGTCAGCCCACCCTTCTTTCCCTTTCATATTTTGATTTCTCAAACACTCTTGCACTCATACTCTCTTATTTTCCTTACCACCAACTTTTTTGGCCAAATTTGTTCACCAAGTTATGTTAAAAAAATGCTCCCATTCGCTCTATCTTGAGCTTTCTTTTTCTTTCTCATCTTCACCTTCAATAACCTCCATTTTTGTTCTTTGACCAAGTTACAAACATCAAACCACCACCATAGATCAACCCCTAAACACTTAACCTTTCATCCTCAAACACAAGAACACAGAAAAAATCCTTTCTTCCATTTCTCCTTCTCTTGGCCGAAGCTTGTTTCACTCCAAGAGAAGATTTTTCTTCTCATTTCCTCACAAAGATTCAAGCTTTCTCACTTGCACACAAGAAACCTTGTTGGTAAGGATTTTATTTATGTTCTTTTTCTTATTTTCTCTTTTCTTTTTCGATTTTGGTTTCTTTGTTGGGGGTCAAGACTATGGGTTGATGATGATGGTTCTTGATGATGGTTGTGAGGCCATTTGAAAGAAAAAGGTTAAAGAATGCTCATTTGGTTTCTTTGTTGTCTTTGAGTTTGATGATGAGTCCAAGAAATGAGATTCTTGGAACCATGGGAATGAAGGACTCTAAAACTCATTTTCATTTTGTTGAGATTTATGGGGTTGCAAGTTTCACTCTTTAAAGTCTTGAGTTATTGAGCTTTAATAAGATGTATGCATTCATATTTATATTTCAAGTCTTGCATTTCCATGTTTATGTTTCAATGCATTGCATATCATATTTATTTTCTGAGTTGTCACATTGTAATGTTAAAGATAAAGAAATGAACTTGCATTTTCATGTTTATATTTCAGGTCTTGCATTTCATACTATCATCTTCTAATCTTAAAGACTTAAAAAAGAACTTGCATATCATGTTTATGTTTCAAGCCTTGCATATCATGTTTATATTTCAAGCCTTGCACATCATGTTTATATTTCCAAGTTGTCACCTTATTACATTAAAGATTTAAAATGAGATGCACAACATATTTATGATTTTAATCATCACCTAAGTCTCAAAAGTTCAAGACTTGTTCCTTTTATCTCAAATAAAAATTTTGATCATGGACACATATGTAGATATAGATTTTGGACATGTCCAAATAGTAGGATTAAAGTTGGTTTTATTTTATTTTATTTTGAGGCTTGCATCTTGTGTTTTGCGTATACAAAGGAATTTTGAAAGAAATATAGTTTTGCAAGGAGCAAAAATATGATTTTAATTAAGTAAAAACCTTATTTATGAAACTTTAATTTTTTGTTATTGATTTGAATGATAATAATTAATTTCTACGAGGAAAAAAATGATTCCATGTGTTTTAAGTGTCTTAGAATAGTTTTTGATAAAAACTAGTAACTAGAAAAAGATAAAAATGCAATTTTTAAGCTTTTTAGAAATTTTAATTTCTGGGCATTATTCACTTCTATTCACTACTGTTCACATGGTTAAAAATATGTTAAAAATTATTTCATGTCTTAGATGTCTTAAAATGGCTTTTGGGGAAAACTAGTAATTGGAAAGGGTAAAAAATTGTAATTTTTATAAAGCTTTAGAAAATGAACCTTTTGGTACTATTCATTACTGTTCTAGTTAACTACTGTAGGGTACTATTCATTTGCATAAAAATTATTTTTAGCACTTTGGGAAAAACTAATAATTAGAAAAGGTCAAAAATATAATTTCTTAAAGCTTTTGAAATAGCAATTTTCGGCACTGTTCATCAACGTGGGTACTGTTCACATACATAAAATTCATTAATAATTATTGGAAAAATTATTTTTGGTGTCTTAGGTGTTTAAAAGAATAAGTACAAGTATTAGTTTGGACCGTTTTGCAAAATGTGAAAAGTTATGATTTAAACTATTATTATGGAATTTTAGCCAAATGGATTTAATTAGAGTTAGTAATGATTTTGAATGTATCCATGTATTCAAAATACCATTTATGATATTTAGCAAAAAGTTTTAGAAGTATTGACACTTGCTAAATGTAAAAAATGTGAAACTTTACACTTTGACCCCTAACATCTAACAAAATTTGGCCACTGGCCCAAAATAATTTTTATGATGGATTTAAATGAATTCTAAGTGGTATGAGTCTCTTAAAAGTGTAAATAAAATTTGAGGATCATTAGTTTGAGAAAATGTGTTGAAAAGAGGAATTAACACTTTGACCTACAAACTCTTAGAAATTGTAGTTTTGACCTCTTCCAAGGCTAAGGTGTAATTATTAACAACTTGGTGTTATTGATGTGGTTGACATGTTATGAAGGCTATGTTTATATGATTTGGCTGAAAATTATATAACTTGAAATAATTGTCCAAGATTATGTATTGATGGCTATGCATGCTTAGTAATGATTTCAATTATATTGTATATATCTTGATAAACATGGCAAATGTAATGCTCGGAGATGAAGTAGGAAAGTGATCGTCGGTGCAAGAAGACACGGGCAAGGAGCGGATCCTAACAGACTTTTAGGCGAAGGGGTATATGAATGAACCGATTACACACCCAAATGAGAGGGATCATGAGACTGTGTAGGTTTGGGACTATACAGTTAAGGAGTGCTTATATGAATTGATTTATACTACCTATACCAACAAGATGCATATTCTTTTTGGTAGCGCATCACTAAAGAACTCCAAGGTTAAGTGTGCTTGACTTGGAGAAATTTTGGGATAGGTGACCTTTTGGGAAGTTTTCCAAGAAAGTGTGTGTGTATGGACAAACCACGCTGAAAAGACCCGTGTTGGTTTGTAGGGACAGTCATCAATCCATAAAATAGTAGGGGATGTTACAAATGGTATCAGAGCTTGCACTTTTCCCAGTACGGTGTGGTTCGAGGACGAAACCAGCGGAAGCTGGTGGGCATGTAATGTCCGGTGACAAAGTAGAGGAGTGATCGTCAGTGCAAGAAAGCATAGATAAGAAGCGCTTCCTGGTAGATTTCTAAGCAGAAGGGTACATGAATGAACCGATTACACACCTGAATGAGAGGGATCCTAAGACTGTATAGGTATGGGACTATACAGTTAAGGAGGGCTTATATGAATTGATTTGTACTACCTATACTAGCAAGATTTATCTTTTTTTTCAGTAGCCTATTACTAAAGAACTCCAAGGTTAAGCGTGCTTGACTTGGAGAAATTTTGGGATGGGTAACCTCCTGGGAAGTTTTCCAAGGAAGTGTGTGAGTAAGGACAAAGCATGCTGAAAAGACCTGTGTTGGTTTGTGGGGACATTCGTTAATCTATAAAGTACTAGGGGATGTTACAGCATATGCATTAGCTGAGTTCGGTCCTTGATTCCAGCATACTGGGTAGTAGCATGTTTACTTTTCAATAAGATATTGATGAAAATATGCTTATGGATATATGCACAGAATGAGATACATGCTTATGTGATCAATTATATGATGATTTGTGGCATGTAGTAATTATGTATGAATGATTGAGATGCATGATTGACGTGTTCTATGACATGAAGCAAATTTGGGAAAGCTTTGTTTCTAGTCGTTATGCTGCCAGATTTTCGCCAAATTTGTGGACGTAGAAAAATTATGAAGTTTATAAGCATGAAATGTTAAATGATAAGTTATGATGACGGCTGTGATTATATGCTCATGTTTGTATCTTTGAATAACATGCTAAGATTAAAAGTGATATAAGATACTCGGAAATGATCCTTCCATAATGAGTTGGGCCCAGCGTAAGGTGATCCAGGGAGATGATCTTTTCGTAACAGGCTGGAATAATTTTATAAGACAATAATTTTTTAATCAAGAATGAGATACATGGAAATTACACTAGAATATAATTAGAAATAATTTTATAAATTCTTAAACATTAGTATTTTTGAAATATGATGATAAAGTTTCATAAGACAAGAATGAAATTTTGATCCATAGAAAAAAAGGTATTGAATTCTAAGTAAGACACTTGGTTCAATTCCTTGAAAACTATGAAAATTATCAAGTAAAGAGCCCTACAAGTTTCTGCAGTAAAGAAATCTCATAAAAGTTTAGTGCATTTTACAAAGAAATCTCATAAAAGTTTAGCTAATTTTATAGAGAAGTCTCATAAGATATTATGGAGAATTTTTTAAAGAGAAAAATCTCATAAGATATTCAGGAGATTTTTAAAAGCAAGAATCTCATCAGAATTCAGGAGATTTTGAATAGAAAATCTTATAAGAATCTAGAAAATTTGAAGGAAGTCTTATAAAAGTATGAGAAATAAAACTATTAGGAAGAAACTCTATATAATAATCATAAGATTTCCTAAATAAATATTAAGGATTCATATGAAGAAAGAAAACTTAAGAAATAATGCATATATAAGCTCAATTTAAT
The DNA here is from genome assembly GCA_031216125.1 of Dalbergia cochinchinensis. NCBI lineage: Eukaryota > Viridiplantae > Streptophyta > Magnoliopsida > Fabales > Fabaceae > Dalbergia > Dalbergia cochinchinensis. Next base: position 34,027,065 of record CM062377.1, read on the forward strand.
ATTAATTGCTTGATTATAAGCTCATGGATTTAAATTGCGATCTATATAAGCTTATAACATGAGGTGTTACATTGTTGTGATGAAAGAGATGTATTGAGAATAGCATGCTATGTGATTTGTAATCTATATAAGGTTGTAGTACTAGGTAAAACATCGATTGAACTATGTTAGTGATCTATATAAAGTTGTAGCATGAGGTGTTAGATCATTGGCAATACATCAGATGAAAAGTATATAAGGAATCATATGAGTTCTAGTCTTAAGCATAAATACACTCATAATGCCAAGTTAAATAGGTAAAGGAATAAGAAAACTAATTATTTCAAAAGAAATTGAAGATACATTAATTATTTAATACTAAGTCAAATGTTGCTGAGTATTAGACTAGTGTTTTTCCTACTAGGAATCTTTGATTCTCATTCCTACTATTATCATATTTTTCACATAGATTGTGATGATGGTGGTCTCGATGGAGATCCTTAGTTGGTATTAATGCTATGGTCTAGATCTTTTGATGAGTCACTAATAGAGAGCTTAGTCAATCTTTTTATTTTCTTTTAATAAATTTTTAGTAGTGCCATACCTAGACTAGATGGTTCCTGCGTGAACGAGGGTAAGAGTTTTGTAACACCCCGATTTTTCTGTCCGAGGGAAATGACCAAAATGCCCCTGAGGTCATTTCCTGACCCGAACTCGAGGGTAACCAACTTGGTCATCCTCGAAGGGTCAACTCGATGTTTGAAGGGATTGAATATGGCCTTTGAATGCTTCTAGAGCGAAAATTTAGTTTTCACTTGAGTTTGGTCAAAATGACCAAAATACCTCCAGGCGTTTTTCTGGCGTAAACGTGCCGTTTGAGCCCGAAACTTTCCCCAGAGGTTTAAAACCATGTTTTCATGTGCCTAGAGGTCTCTGTTCAAGTCCCGGTGGTCCCGGACAGTTTTAGTGCAAAATTACGATTTTGCCCCTAGAATAGTGTTTTTGAGCTTAATGACGTAATTAAGCAAACCTAAGCAATATTAGGCTCTAAACGAAGATTAATTAATTTCCCTAATTAATCTAGAGTCAAAATAATTTATTAAAGTTAATTAGAACCTAAAATTGCTTAGATTAAACTTAAATCCCTTTTAGAACTCAAGATTCCTAGTCTTGGAATCTTGAATAGTGTTTCTCTCTCAATTCCTTAAATCAAGGAAATGTGTCTAGAGTTGTTTAGACTCTAAATTGAGGATTTAACTCTCTAATGGTGCAAGACCACTCCTTAATTATGTCTAGACCACCTTAATTACCCATTTCACTTACCTAAACACTTTCTTACAAATTCCTAATCTTAAGCATAATCAAAGATACACAAACACAACTCTAAACCACAATTAAAATGCAAACTAATCCTCCCCATGCATGATGAAGTTTCGGCCAGCACCTTTCCCCATTGACCACATGTTTAATTATTTTCTCACTCAAAGAACCATGCTTGAGCCATAAGCTTGAGCCATACCTCACCACATACCTCAAGAACACATTATCTCACCTCCTTGGAACTCATGAAGCCTCCAATCTGCACCCTCATGGCCAAAACCTCCTCCTCCATGAGGCTCCTCCATTTGTTTCATTTCTCTATAAATAGAATGCCTTGAGAGCTTGCACCACTTTAGATCATTTGCTAATTTTTGGGAAACACTCAAAGCTTTTCTTTTCTCTCAAAAGTTCTTGTGTTCTTCAAGTTCTTCAAGCTCTTCAAAGTTCTTCATCACCTTCATCTTCTTCTTCCATCTTCAAGTTCATCACACAGTAGGGATTTTCTTTTCTCATGTATTCTTTCTTTAGAGTTCTTGCTTCAAGCTTTATGTTCATAGTTTCTCTTGATTCTTTTTAGAACTTCTTTTCCTTTCCTTGTTCTTGCTCATTTTTCGGCCATGGGTCTTGGAGTTCAAAGAAATGAGAGCTTGATGATGAGAGTTTCATGATGATGTTCATCACTTGAAACAAACTCTAAAGCTTGATCTTTGTTCTTGAGCAAAAGTGTTTCTAGTTTTTCCTTTCTTGAACCTTTGAGAACTTTAACTTTGATGTTGTTTCAAAATGGTTCCAATGACTCAATGATGAGGTCTCATGATGTTGGTGTTAGTATATCACCAAGATCATGGATTCTAGAGTTTCAAACATTTCTTTTCTTTCCTTGAAGTTTATTACCTTTACCTTTCCTTTTCATGCTAGATGTTTGATTTTCTAAATATGTTATGTTGAGTTCTAAGAACTCTAGACTTTTACTTTGTCTTGGTTTGATGAGTTTGGGTTGAGGTTTAAGTTCCTTTAAAGTCTTGTTAAGAGCTCTAGAAAGATAAAATGAACTTGCATAATTTATTTTATGCTTGCATTCATATTTACATTCTTGCTATGCGTCTTTATTTTCAAGCTATCACCTAAGAACATAAAGATTAAAATGGAACTTGCATCTTCACTTAATTTAATACTCGAAGCCTTTCTATTTCGGCCTTAAAGTCGATTGTTGTTGGGCCTAGAGCACTAAAATAAAGAATTGAACTTGCATTATCACCTAATTAATTTCTCGAATGCCTATCTATTTCGGCCTTAAAGTCGATTGTTGTTGGGCCAAGAGCACTAAAATAAAGAATTGAATCTTGCATATTTACTATCAAGCTTGCACGTTTAAGATTATGCTTACTATTTACTTTCAAGCTTGCACGTTTAAATTATGCCTTGCATATTTAATTTCAAGTCATCACTTTACTTTGAAAGCAAGATTAAAAATGAAAAGCATGAGCACATTTAGTTTATGTCGTAACTTAAGAACCTAGAGCTCAAAGACTTGCCCATTTCATTCCAAGTTAAAGTTTAATGCAAACCACACTTTGAATGTATGTTTTTCGGCCAAGTAGTGATGATGGACGTGCAATGAGTTTTCATCTAGCTACTAGGACCAATAGCCTATGTTTTAAGTTTTCCTTAAAGTTTTACAAATTCTTTATAAGGTTATGTCATTATAAGATGTGATTCCAATCTCTTTTAAGGGATGGAATATGTTTTGGTCACTGACCTAAGGCTTCACTTAGCCTCTTGATGAATTAAAATGTTTTGCAAAGAGTTTTAGAAGTTCTAGATTGATTCCGAGAGAAACTAGTTAACTTATGTACCTAGAAATGTCAATTTACTTCTCTTATTGAGGCAAGATGTTTTCGGTTCTGATGTGGTGAATGTGATGCTGTATGATGATGTTTTCATGTGTTGGAATGTGTGAAAATATCGTATGATGATGTAGAAGCGATCCTATGCATGATAGGTGAAAAACAAGCTAACTAGAAATACCGTAAAGCTAGAATTTAACATAGTTTTGACCCATTTGTTTATGGAACTAATCCAAACTGTTTTAATGGGGACATAATCGGATTTAGATTGTTTAGACATAAAAAACTTGGTATCATTTGAGTTAGAAATGAATTCTAGCACCTATGGGGAAACTAGTAACTAGAAACCAGTAAAAATGCAAATGTAGAACTCTTAGAACATTTAATTTTCTGGATTCTGTCCAGCACCCTTACAACATGATAAACATGATTAATAATTAGTCCTTAAGCATAGGAATGCCTCATAATTGATCTAGATTTAATCCATGGCAGCTTAGTAAAAACAGAACAAGAAAGGGTCTAAAACGTAAGTTCTAGAACCCCGTATTCACATGTTAGGATTTCCACCCTATGCTTTTCAGATTTAAAAGTAAAATGAGAGGATTATGAATGATGTTTAATTATGAGCCTTAGGTGCTTAAATATGAGCAGCGGGTGTAGAGAACTATATCTCAAGATTAAGACCGTAAGGTCAAAGCATAAGCCACTCGTAAAGTAGCGTTTGGATGATTTATGATGATGCATGAAGTATGCTAATGATGATGATGTTATTCATATGAGGAATTTATGAGATTATATGTTAATGTGACATAAAGCAAATTTGGAAGGAAATTCGGTGTTATGACCGTTTTGGCCGTTGAATTTCCGACAAATTTGGGGACTTAAACAGATTTTGAAAAATAAGGTACTAAGATGGGTTCTAGGATGACACCCGGTTATTGAGCACCTCCATAGAACTCATGTGACATCGGTACCATTTTATACTCTTAGGTGACACCGGTTGATGAGCACCCTAAGAGATTTGCCCCCAACCCGTGCTCGGATAGTCGGGATTTATGATTTATGATAAACGCCTTATCGTTAAGTGGTAAGTAAGAACTAGTGGCGACTAGTTAAGGTATGAGCTCATAACCTAGATGTATGACACACGTTAAGGTGACACCCATTGCGAGCACCCCGATTCGATTGTCTTTTAGGGTGGCCCATGAGGAAAGAAGTTCATGATTATGATTATGTCACTCAGTTTTGTCCCATATGAATGTTACTATACTTTATGCCACCAATGATGATGATGCTTGATGTTATGTTTTATGTATGTGCATTAGGTAGTGCCATGCATACATTTTCTATTATGTTGCATTCATGACATTAAGATCATCTTAAAATGAATGGACCTTGGCTAACGTATATTTTGAAGTTTAAAATGAACTAAATGCATGTTCGGACATTTCGTATAATTAAACCAAGGTTCTGAGGGCGTAGATGATGGCACCTAGGTAGTGAGGCCTACGAGATTCTTTATGCCCAAGATTCTCACTCCCTCTATCTCTTTCTTTCCGTCGTCTTGAGATGGCGGCGTTAGAGTGTTCATGGACACCCCAGGCATGGAGGTGCACTATGACCCGACTCACGGGTCATACCATTTTGAGGCGGTGCGGTGCAAGATTTTCATGTTCGTAGGGCGCCCTTCGCTCATCCCGTGCACACCCATCACTTCTCCCGACCGCACCTATGGCGGATTTGACAGCGGGTTTTTGAGCGTCTTGGCGCATGACGCGAAGAAGTACTCCATAGGCACACCGCCCTTAGCCATGCGAGATTATCGACTCGTGCCCCGGACCTACTTCTCGAGACCGACCCATCCGAGGACCCGCCTACCCATCCGTATAAGCGAGAACTCGCCTCTCCACCACAGATAAGGGAGGCGGTGAGATCTGTGACTCGACCACGGCTTGGCGGCAGGAGATGTGACCCATCTGAATCACCCTCGATCCCCGTTCCGCCTCTTCACGTCCGGGAGCTCGCCCAATTTCCCGGATATCTCGCCTGGATTCGCGAGATGGGCGCTGATGGGAGGTGGACGATCGTCCGATGGAGTACCCGGTTAGAGCACACACCACTTAGATGGGGATAAACCTTCTTTTGTTTAGAGGTTATCCTATTAGATGCACTCGGGTAGGGGAGTAGATTATGTTTATGTTTATGTTGTATTTTCTTTCATGTATTTCCATGTACTAAATCAAGTCCCACGCTTATAAGTGGGCAAATTATAATTATATATGAGATGTTATTCAGTGTCTCTCATGATGTGCCCTTATATGCTTTATGCTATGACGTTATGAGATGTATGTTTTGTCCGTTGCAAGTTATATCGCATCACGCGGCTCTCACTTTCATTTCAAAAAAATTACCCGTATTTTCCGCTAAGTAATTCAAAGTTAAATGAGAACTATGAAGTAACAGACTAATGATTAACCTAAATATGTTCTAGAGTATTGGGTTAAAAATTAGGATGTTACAAGTTTGATCTAGTTATGTATATTATTTACTCATCGAAGCACAATACAATTATGTTATTACACTTTTTTATTATGACATATTATTTATGTTTAAACTTTGCAACACAAAGGAAAAGGCAATTTATGTCTTTCTCAAGAGCAAGCTCATATTTAATATCATATATACACTTCCAAGATCAAGCATAATTAACAAGTAATAACTACTCACTATAAAGTTATGGCTTAAGCATAGCTTTATGTTAGGAAGAGTGTTACAAGAATCATCCTTACAAACATTTTCTATACCTGTAACCATGGTTTTACTTCCATAAGTGAATTGTACTGATGTAGAGTTCTTGGGCTTCAAATTTCCAAACCACTTCTTGGATCTAAACATGTGTCTAGAGCAACCATTGTTCATATAGCACTTGTTGTCTTTGTCAACATGTGTTCTCAACACACCTGCAATAAAAACAATTTTTATTTTAGGTACTTAGATTCTTAGGTCCTTTTCGGTTAGTTTTTCTTGGGGGGAGGTTTCTAAACTTGTTTTATAGATTTCTTTCTTATAAAACATTTGTCAGGTGGATGTCCCTTTTTGTGATTGAAAGTACAAAATGCTCTGTTCTTTACTTTCTTTGATAGGATTACTTTTCCTTTCTCATCCATCTCACTCTCATATCCCAACCTTGTCTTTTAAAAATATGGCCCTTGATCACCAAGCATCATCTTAAGATTCTTTGAGCTATTAACCATTTTTTCTAGATTTAGATTTGAGTAGTTTTGAAGTCCTTTTAAGTTTAGAAATTACTATCTAAGTTTTCTAGTTTTCTTCAATGACTTCAACTTCTAAGGCTTTGTTCTTAATATTTAAAAACTTTGATCTCTTCCTTCTCATGCCTTAGATTCTCAATATCTGTCTTGGCCATTTCAAGTTCTAGAACCACTTTCTGATGGTTTTTTTTTTGAGACTGGGATAGTGAGAGGATATGATTTAAGAATTTTCAAGTAATTCATCATATAATGTAAGTAATTCATCATAAGAAAAGTCAGGTTCAGAAGATGTCTTTACCTCAAGTTCTCTTTCTGAAGTATAGCTAGCCATGAAACTTAAGTTTGCTACATCTTCTAGCTCATCATGGCTTTCTGAACGTTCTTTCTCATCCTCTGAATCACTCTAAGTAGCCAACATTCCCTTTTTCTTTGAGGGGAACTTTCTCTATGGACCTTTGAGCTTGGGAAAATTAGTCTTGTAGTGTCCTTTCTCTCCATAATTGTAACAGGTTAAGCTGTCTAGTTTTCCCTTGCCTTTCTTGTCTTTTTTGAAGTTAATGTCTCTTCTTTTCTTTGTTCTACTTCTTCAAGCTTTGGACATCTTCCTCACGAGCATGGAGATCTTATTCCATCTTCCTCTTGAGACTCATCTTCTTATTCTTCCTCTTCACCTTTCAGCAACTTTCATTGCTTTACATTTGGCCTGCTTCTTGTATAAGGACTTTAGGGCCATGGATTTGCTCTTCTTCATAGTTTCACCATGAACTTTAGAAAGCATGACCTCATGGGTTTTCAGAGACCCAATGGGAGCATCTAGGCTAAGGATTTGAAGGTCCTTAGCCTCTGTAATGGCGGTGACTTTAGGACTCTATTTTGCAGGATGACTTCTCAAGATCTTCCTTACCATTTCACAGTTTAAGTATCTCTTACCCAAACCTTTGAGTTGATTCACTTTGTGCATGAACCTAGTGGTCATGTCATCAATATTCTCTTGTTCAGTCATTTTAAACATTTCATATTGGTGGATCGATATACTAATCTTTATCTCCTTAACTTGATCAGTTCCTTCATGTAACATATGAAGTCAGTCCCAGATTTTTTTAGTTGTGTCACAAGCAATGATCTTATTATTAGCTCCAGAACCCTATGCGCTTATTTTTTTTGAATAACAACAAAACCAATTTAAAGAAAATGCTTTGAAGAATGATTGATGTCTCGAATATAACATGTTTCTATCATTTACCAAGAGCAAGGCTTACTTAAATGAGTATATATTTCATTATACATGTGTAAACATGTTTATCTCATGTTAAGAGATTTGAATTAAAATAGAAGTGAAATTATATCCTTATTCAAGCATTAAATAGCTAACGATAAGAAGAGTATCTCAATGCTACAATAAACTAAGACTTGAGACTTTAGAAAGTAGCACGGGACATTAGAAAGTACACTCAAGATGGAGAAATCAACTCACGTCCAAGAGCAACGTGTTACTCAATCTTTAATCATCACAATTGCAAATAAATTATCAGCAAAGAAGATTAAATTGAAGATCAGAAATAAAAGCTTTCATCAAGGGACTAATTACGACTTTAGAATGCTCACCTGAGAATGGAGCATAGAATGGTATAGGAAAAGGAGGAAAATTTGAATTTTGAATTTTAAATGTTCAAGACAAATCCAGTTTCAAACTGGTACGTCATTTCTTCTACCTGATTGATCAACCACCCTGGTTTCACAAAGGAAGAGTTCAGAAAGCATGTTTGGAAAGTAGAAAAGTAGTTTCTGAAGGAAGATCAGAAAACTCAACATTATAACGGCTTCTGGAACTGATGTGATAGATCTGTCAACCTCTCTTCTGGCTCTTTCTTTCAAGACAACTGATGATCAACATGTGTCACTTGAAGAAATGATCAAGGGCAACAGTCACAAAGGGAGACTATTATATATGGAGATGCTATGCTTAAAAGCTGATGAGATATTTGAAGATGCAAGAGAGGAAACTCTATGAAAATCTCTTCCCACTTCCTAGAATATTCCATATTTATCATGTAATCAGTTTTTATCCTTGAAGTGTAAGAAAATCTTCTTTCTATGAAGAAGTGATAGAAGGAAGTCATTCAAGTTTTCCCAAGAACTTTTCATGTATATGTTAAGGAAATTTGAGTGTAGGTTAGTTTGAGTGTAATCCAAACACTTAACATTTGTATCCTCGATCCAATAGTGATCGATGTGAGATAGCTTGGAAAAGCTACCATAGAACTACTTCAATGCGTCAGTAACGTGATCTTACTATTCATGGTTAGGCTTGGAGATGCCAGTGTGAAGACTACTTTCAACATGATAGTAGAGGTTGCTACTAATCACGGGTTAGCTTGGAGACACTAGTACAATACTACTCAGGTTAGGCTTGGAGAGGCCAGTGTCAAGACTACTTTCAACGTGATTGTAGAGGTTGCTACTAATCATAGGTTAGCTTAGAGAGGCTAGTACAATACTACTTAGGTTAGCTTGGATAGGCTAGTACAATACTACACATGGTAGCTTGGAGAGGCTAGTACAATACTACTCGGTTTAGCCTAGAGAGGTTGGTAAGCCAATACTCAACTTATGACAGTCTTTGAGTTTGTCTGCTAGCCCAAGTGAGAGTTTCGGAAGGCTAATATAAAGGCTATCTAGTTTACTTTCTCAGGTTGAGAAAGTCGTTGAAATTAAACCTCAACAGTTGTTGAGTACTGGATGTAGGTAGTTTGGCCAAATCAGTATAAAATCCTATATGTCTATTCTTCTTTCTTTGATCTCCTTTAATTTTCTCAGTTGTGCCTTTGATTTATTCATACTTTGATTTATCCTTCTCGTCATTCTGTTATTCCTTTATTATGAACATTTTATTTAATAGGTTTCAGAAATCTACTTTTTGAAGCTACTAACTATATTTCTGTTGCACTACAAGTTTTACATAGATGCTTCAGAAAATATGAAAAGAAGCAATACATGATTCAACCCCCCTTCTCGAGCGGATTTATGTCTACACTTATCATATTTAGCTTTGCCTTGTGCACATTCAATAGGTATTTGGCCTTTGAGTTCAACTGAACTCGTGCTTTATATTGCTTTATCCACCTACTTCTGGGAACTTCTTTGGAGGTTGAAAGTGCATCTTTGGTTTCAGGAATTTCTTCCATTGGAACATAATATTCTTCTTGGATGATTTCCCACAAGTCAAGACTATGTATTTTATGAACAATTCCATTCTATCTCTCTAGTATGCATAGTTTCCACCATCAAAGAATGACAGTTTGTTTATGGAGTATCCTTCTATAATATGGATATTTTGTGCTATTTATCTGAAGAAATTTTAACCTCTGCAGTCATTAGATTGCTCAAACTTTTAGAGGCCTGAGCTCTGATGCCAAATGTAGGTTGAAAAGTATATGAGAAGGGGGGTAGAATCATGCTTTGGCTTTTCTTTTCTTTTTAGTTTCCAAAAAACTTAAACAAATACTAGCAAGTGTGAACTTGAAGTGTAAAGGAAATAGCATTAGCATATGTCAGAAAGTGACTTTCTGAACTAGAAAAGAGATATGAAAAACAATTTTGAATAAGTTTTTCAGAAAATAAAATATGATAAGAACAAAACAGAATATAAAAGAGATTTAAGGAAAGGGAAGATACTGCATAAAAGTTTTTATACTGGTTCGACCAACCTGCATTCATCCAATTCTCAACAACTATTGAGTTTCACTAATCAATCCTTTCTCTACCCTGAGAAAGTTAAATAGTTTTCCAATAGCCTTCGCGAGTTATCTTATGTGACCAGTAGCTCACTCTACTATCACTTCCAAGTAATGTTTGACTAGCCTCTTCAAGCTACTTCACAACTTTCACTAATTAATCGGGTTACAAAGAATAGGTTTGAGTTGGTTCACTCAAATGAACGAACACAGTTTTCTTTAGATGAATCAGTGTATGAGTTGAAAACTTAGGTGACTTCTTTCTTACTATTCTTCCTAGGAAGAAAGTATAAATTAATAAGAACATAGAAAGAAGAGTTTTTTGTAGGAATAAAATTGATTACAAGTAGTAATAGTTTTACAGAAGATAAAGGAGAATTTCTTTAGCATTTAAGCACAAAGTAAGGATCAAAAGTCTTTAGATATAAGCATACTATCTTCTTTTATACTTCATCTTCATTTATGACTGTTGCACTTAATCTGTTTTCTTAGTGACACGTGTTGATATTCTGTTTTTGTCTTGGAAATGAAGTCTAGAAAAGTAGCTTTGCATGTCAAAAACTACTTTTTGTTTTCTGAACGAGGTTTCTAAACTTTTCCTTCCAAAAGCTAGGGCAGTTGACCAAGTTGAAAAGAAATGTCACTATCACTTCCTAACTGAGTTTTGTCTTTAAATTTGAATTTCAAATTTTCCTTCCCACTTTTGTAAAGTGTACCATTTACAGTAAACGTGCTTTTTAAAGTGCTGTTTCAGTTTTTAGACTTCCTTTTCATCTTTGTTCAGAGCTTGTTGTGATTGATATATCACGATCATGATCATTGAAGATGGTAGCCATACTTTGCTTCAGAGTTGGATAGAAATCTTCACTTGAATAACGCTTTTTGAAGTCGCATTATACTTTCTGAAGATCTGAGTCTTGGTTTCTTCTTCTTGATAATTTTCTTTCATACCCTTGCCATACTAATGTCCATCTCAAAGATTATTTTTCACTTCATTTAAGTTCTAAATCTCATTGAATGAGATTCAATATGTTTACACATGGTTTCGTGAATATAACACTTGTTCATGAAGTAGTATGATAATGAGAATGAACATGTTTGTATACTCAACAAACTCAAGCAAACGATTAGTCCTTCTACAAAGTGTTTTCATGAAATTAGTTTTATTATCATTCAAAACATTCAGGATTGATGCTTTCTAAAGGGTTTTGGAGCTAACACCCACATCTTCTTGGGTCCTTTTGGGTTAGTCATATTTGGAGGGTTGTTTCTGACCTGTTTGTTTGCCTTGTTTATCATATGGCATTTATCAAGTAGATGCTCCTTCTTATGACAGAAATTGCAAGAAGTTTTAAACTTTACTTTCTTAGATAGGTTGTGTTCACTTTCTTATCCATTTCTTTCTCATAACCAATCTCTGTCTTTTGAAAATAAGGTTTTTGACCTCCAAGCATCATGTTCTAAAACTTAGAGACATTTACCATTTTCTCTGAATCTGATTTGAGATGTTTTGAAGTTTTCTCAAGTTTAGAAATTTTTCTATGAGATTTCTGACCTTTGTCAGAAACCTCAATTTCTAAGGACTTAAGTCTAACATTTAAAAAGTTATTTTCTCCTTGGATTCTTCTTTTTAAGCCTCAGATTCTCAAAGTCAATTTTACTTTCCCAAGTTCTAAAGTTACTTTCTAATGGTTCTTTTTAAGAAATATGTAATGAGAAGTTAAGGTTTGAGAATTTTCTAGCAATTCATCATATAATTTTAAAACATGATCATAAGAAATTTCATTTTCCAAATGGCCATTTACCTTAGTTTCTCTTTCAGACTTATAGTCAGCCATGAAGCAGAGGTTGTGTTTTTGAACCCCCTTTCTCCTCTTAAAAGTCATTTAATGTAGCAAGCATTCTCATCTTTTTGGGAGTAAACTTCTTTTGTGGACCTATAAGCTTTGGACAACTAACTTTGAAGTGTTCTTTTTCTCCATAATTGTAGCAATTCACACTTTCAGTTTTTCTTTGACCTTTTTGTCTTTTTTGAAATTGAAGTCTTTCTTCTTTTAATCCTACTTTTCCATGCTTTTGATATTTTCCTCATAAGCAAGGACATTTATCTCCATCACCTTTATCTAACTCTTCTTCTGAGTCATCTTCTTTATCAGAGACCTTAGCAACTTTCATTGCTTTCCCTTGGCTTTACTTTCTATGGGAGGTTTCCAGGGCAATAGATTTGTTCTTCATGGCATAACCATGAACTTCAGAAGTACCACCTCATGAGTCTCGAGAGACCTAATGTAACACCCCGAAATTTATTTAAAAAATTTTGTTTGAATTTTATTAATCAGAATTTCATAAATGTGATATAATTAGTCATAATAAGAACGACTCAAAAAAATGTGAATAGTAACCTTGTAGGCCCTTCGAGATAGCCAAAACCCTAAAATTAAGATCGGGAGATGCTCAGGACTGAGAAGATAAATGATTAAGATTAGAAATTGTTAGAAATGAAGATTTTAGACCCGGAATTAAATTTTGGGCAATATTTGATTACTCGGATAGTATTGTTTCTTACACCATGTGAGACTTGTAGTACAAGTTAGACACTTTACTTGACAAGTGTGTGGCTTGGAAAAGGGCATACCATTGCCTTATCCAAGAGCTAACAAGAGTTACACAAATATTACAATTTTTACTTTAACTAAACAATTTTTATAATAGCAAAATTATAGACAAGTCATGTTAAATAAATAAAGTCAAAACCTTATCACTTCTATTGCAAAAGGTTCGGCCAAGTTCCCATTGTTACAGCTCTCATTATTTCTTCTTCATCAAAACACAAAAACCTAGCCTGAAACTTTAAGTTGCAACACCAAAACTCCATAACCAAAGCATAAACTCTATTTTAGCTCTTGAAATACTCAAATCCATTCCGAAAGAAATTCCTTATCTCTACCTTACCATCAAGAATTGTTGTTGTGTTGGTTGCCTAATAAGAGGATTTGATTGGTTTGAGTGGAAAATTAGGAGTAGAAGTTCTTGGAAGAGCCAAGACAAGCTCAAAGGTCTTCAAGTAACAAGTAGAGCTTTCTTTGGCCTTTTTTCATTCAAATTTACTCTGAGATTTTCTAATTGATTTGGCTTGAAATTTTTAGTTGTTTTGATTGATAATATATAGATATTGATGTGTCTAATTTGGTGGAAAGATCGGATTATGTTAGAAAACCTGTTTTTGGCAAAATAAGTTGAGAACTTTGTTGCTAAAGTTCTCCTATTTAAGCAAGCAGATGAAAATACATGATTTTTCTTACTTCATTGGAGACCTTATTTTGAGCTAAAGTTTTATAATCAAGCTAACATATTATGGTATCTCCAGTATTTTTCTTAAGTCATTTTGAGTACTTTTTCTATTTTTAAAAATTCAAGAACCATGTTAGTCAAGGTTTCTGCCTGAATAGTGAATTTTGAAGCACTGAATTTGTCTAATTTTGTTACTATAACAGATGATTGAATTTTAACTTGAAATTTTCAAGAGTATTGAGGACATCTTGAAGTCTAAACCTAAATTTTTGTAGGATTTTATATATTCATATGATACGGTAATAAAATTGGCTGAAAATAAGTACTTTTTGACCTCCAAGTTTATAGAATTTTGTTAATATAGCTAGAGATCTTATTTTGCTTTGAAATTTTTATAGGGTCTTAAAGACATGTTGAACTAACTCTAAAAATTTCTTTTGCTTTGTTTTGATGTTGTTTAGTAGCTAATCCATAATTTTCTTTAAAACTGAAAAGCAGGACAACACACTAAACTAGTTGAAAATACAATGGAATGACTATGAATTCATCTCATTATGCTATGTGAATTTTGTAACATCCCCTACTGTTTTATGGATTGACGACTGTCCCCACAAACCAATACAGGTCTTTTCAGCATGATTTTTCCTCACTCACACGCTCCTTGGGAAAACATCCTAGGAAGTCACCCATCCCAAAATTGCTCCAAGTCAAGCATGCTACACTATGGAGTTCTTTAGTGATGGGCTACCAAAAGAAGATGCATAATGTTGGTATAGATAGTATAAATCAATTCATATAAGTCCTCCTTAACTGTATATTCCTATACCTATGCAGTCTTAGGATCTCTTTCATTCAGGTGTATAATCGGTTCATTCATGTATCCCTCCACTTAGATTAAGAATTATCTAATTATAATATATTATATTCATGCACTTATCATAAAGATCAACACAAGTTGATCTTCTCCCGGAAGCCATCAAAACATTCGGCCATCAACCAGAAAAGGTAGCAACTTTATCTCCATTCTCAAAGAGCTCCATGGCTTTCATTCCAAGCCCAAATACCTTAGCCTAGAGTTGTTAAAATTTTCAAGTTCCTTCACTAAACTTATTCTACACTTCAATACCTACAAATCTAGCCAATTGAAATCTTAATTCTCCATCAATCCTCACATTGATACCTCACTTCCTTACTGAATTAAGAAGGGTTTGGGTTTGATTTTGGAGTTTTGAAGTGAAAGGAATCTATCTTGGAGCATCTTAGAGCTAAGGATATACTAGCTTTTTACAGTAGGGTTTTCTTTGGCCTTTTCTTTCAAAACTTATTCTGAACATTTCTAATTGGTTTTGGTCTGAAATTTTTGATTATATTGGTTGATAATACATATATTTTGATGTGTTTAATTGGCTTGAGTGATTGAATGATGTTAGAAAAATCATTTTTTGCAAAACAAGTTGAGACCTATGTTGCTGAATTCCCAGATTTTCATAGATAGCATGAGGTTCATGATTTTTCTGAGACACTTGTAGATGTTTTTGAGTTGAAAAAAATTATATGTTGAAGCACCTTAAGGCAACTTCATGATTTTTCTTGGGTCATGTTAAAGACTTTTACTACTTGAAAGAAAACCATATACTTTGAACTTAGTTACTGGAAAATCCAGGTTTTAAGCAAGCAAGGAATTTGTTCAACTTTTTTGACCTATTTAGAGATGTTGGATTCAGGTAAAAATTTTATAGGATGTAACTAACATATCTCTAGTAAAAATTTGAAGCCATTCGGGGTACTTTTGCTATACTTAAAAAATCAGAAACTGAAGTGATGTATATGCTGCTTGAAATGTTGGAATAGAAGTTATAAATTTTACTAACTTTGTTACTATATCAAATAATTGAATTATCACTTACAAATATTACAAGATATTGTAAACATCTAGAAGTTCAACCATGATTTTTATTTTAAATTGATTCAATCATTTGCTAGGGTTAAAAATTATGAGATTTCAGTTCTGGGTTGAGGTTAAGTGGTCCCTAACCACCAAACTTGTAGAATTTTGTTAACCTAGTTAAAGAACCCTTTTTGCTTTGAAATTTTTATGGAATCTTGGAACATGAAGTGTCATGAATAATTTTTATAGACTTTGAAATGTACAAATAAATTTGTGCTAAAATGGCATAAAATTTTCCAATTGTTGGAAAGGAAACTAGAGCATGAAATTGATGAGATAATATCCTTAAATTCAAGTATAATGTATGTGAATACATGCTTGCAACTTAAAAGATTGGTTTATGAGACATGATATATGAGCTTGATGATGATGTATATTCTCAGTAGAGAAAAGGTCCCTGTAATATTTAAAAGGTATGGGAACGGTCCCCTTTTGTTTATAAAGGGCACAGAAAAGTCCCCTTCTGTTTGTAAAAGGCATGAAAAGGTCTCCTTCGATGTATCGAGGGTATGAAAAGTTGAGAATAAGCTTCTATGATGTTAAATAGTATGATAGGTGCATATTAATTGATTGAAAATGTTGAGCAGTATGACATATGTATATTGAGTGCTTGAGCAATTGAAAAATACCCACTTTGGAATTATGATTTGAAACTTTAGAAATGAACCTTTGATATATGTTACATGCTCACAATTTTACTAATAAACCGAAGTAGCTAGGATGATAATGATGATACGAGTTTCATTATATGTTTTAGAGATGCTTTACTAAGAATTTTTGAATTCTGACCCCTATATGTTTGTTTCTGTGTCATCTCCAGATTGATTCTAGAGAAGGGTGAAGCAGTTACAAGAAAGACTAAATTGTAATTTCTATAGTTTAGTTATGGAAACACGTATCTGTTGTACATAGTTATATATATTTGTCAGCAAATATTGTAGAGAACAGATGTGAACTAAAGCTCATAGAAGAGCTTCCTCTTTGTTTTGACTGTACTAAATAAATAATTTGTTTCCTTACTATATATTTGGATAGAACCATGAGTCAGTTAGTATATGATTCGACCCATTCTTACTATAGATAATTAAGAAAGGTCTGCAAATTGATCCAACTGTTGCTGCCCACAACAAATTAAAAAAAAATTATTATTCAGTTGCACCAAAAATGCAGTTAGGGTGCAATACAGGTCGTCTCACAAGGAAGTGTTCCAATTGATTCAAGAAAATTGGGGTTTTTGAGATTATAACAAGCTAAAATAAATTATGAAATTATAATAGGAAGAATTACCTACACAAGGATTCCCTTAGATTAAGAGTTGTTCAATCATTGGTTCAAAAGATAAATTCATGGTGGTGGTTACTTTCATTAGTTATGTTATCACACAATAATGATGCAATTCTACTTAATGGTCATACAATCACACTCCCACCAAGGGTTTGGCTAACATATGAACTAGTAATTCACGATCGTATGAACCTATGTCAGTCTAATTACCAATTACAGCAACCTAATTCCTAACGGAGTTAATTTCAATCCCTTACCAACTGGATGTAATTAAATCAATCGACCTAATATCCCAATGGCTCTTAGATTATACATGCAAATGAATGCACAATCAAGAAACTCTTAAAAATATAATTACAATAATCATCGCAATTGGTATCAAAAAAGAAAGCAAATGGGGAAGAAAAACTGACCATAAATTTCAATTAAAATAATAGGAATCTCAAGAACAATCTTAATCTTCAGTTATCCTTGCACAAGGTAAAGAGATTACTCCTCCATGGGGGGAGTGTCACAATTGTTGTTAAAAGAATGCTGTAAATTACAATCCCAAACAGGAGCCAAAACAAAGATTGGGAACTCCCTTAACCTAGAGAGAGAGTAGATAGAGAGTTCTAGAGAGAGAATGAATGAATTAAAAGTCGTGAATGAGAGTCTGAGTGCTCAACGAACTGGGGAGAGGTCATGCGTTGTGTTTTCCTTCCAAATGGCCTTTCCAAAGATGCAAAATCGGGCCAGCCCATAAACATATGACCACCTGGGTGGTTAGAGACCGCCTGGGTGGTCATGCGAAGCGCTCTAGAGAAATACGACCCTTTGTTCATTGCCTGGGCGGTCATTGAACACCTGGACGGTGATCAGTATATTTCCAAGGTAATTTGAGGTCCAAGACGTTCGAATTAGCTCTGTGGCCTCAAATAGAAGTTGTAGCTCTCTAAATAAGTTTTCCAATGCCATAAGAATCATCTTAATCGGACATTTATAGGTCCAGATATTGGAAAAACACTAACTAAAGGTCAAACTAGACAGCTTCATATCTTCAGCAGTGTTCCTGAGTCCTTCTTCTGCTCTAATGCACCAACCTTGAAGTCCCTATTATCTAACAACACTCCCACAAAGAGGTTAAAAACACAAAGCACTTCCAAAGTATGAGAATTCACTAAAAACTATGCTGATGGCTATAAAATTATTGAATAATGCATGTTGAGGACAAAGTGCAAATCCACTAATTAACCATTAATTCAACACAACTCAAATGCAAAATACTAAGAATTAGGAAGGAAAATGGGTGCCCAAATGCAACCCATCACAAATTTATAAGTAACATCTATCTCTTAAGTATGATGCCATGACTTAAGGATGAGGTTGTGCTTGGGAGGATGTTACATTATGGCATGAAAGCAATTCATCCTTGTAGGACCTTGAGGAATGGACTGGCTATGTTTCCTTAGTAACTATCATGCATTATAATTTTATATATATGTATGACTGATGATTGGGAATATTGTGGGTTGCTGCCATGCTTAGCTTAGTATTGAGCCTGATCAACTCAATAATTCTTGTTTAGTGTGATAGGAATCGATGACTTCAAATTGGCGTACTAGGAGCAGAGCTGGAAATGAAGCCGAAATGATGGATACATTCTGTGAGATGGCCCCGGCAATGAGGGAACAAGCGGTGATTGCTAACTGAATGATGGAAAGGTTAGGCTATAATGAGGAACAGAACCTGATTGGCAACCCTGGAGGGAACGAGGTGGATGTAAAATATAAAAAATTTGCCGAGTTTAGGAAGGCAAACCCTCCACTATTTCAAGGACCCTTCAATCCATGTAAAGCCAAAGAATGGATTAAAGTCATGGAGAAGATTTTCTCGATTCTTCCTTGCACCGAGACCCAAAAAATGGCTTTTAATACTTACATTCTGGATATTGATGCAGAATTCTGGTTGGTTGGCACCAAGGGTTTGTTTGAAGCCTCTCAAATTGAAGTTACCTGGAAAGTTTTTAAAGAGGTCTTTTATCACAAGTATTTTCCTGTTTCTGTGAGGAATGCAAAGGAGCTGGAGATCATGACAATTAAGTTCCATGAGTGTAGCAAAGTACACAGCAAAGTTTGAAGAGCTCTACAAATTTTCTATCATCTATCAGCGTAATCCTGATGAAGCTTGGAAGTGCATGAAGTACGAAGGAGGATTACGTGAAGATATTGAGGTAGTTGTGAGTCTTTTGGAGATCAGGGATTATGCAACCTTGGTAAACAAGCACCCTCATGCAAAGGACTCCAATAAGAAGCTAGCAATTGCTCAATCTGCTAAGAACACTCCTAATAAAAGACTGGCTCTTGAAGACCAAGACTATGAGGATGACCCACCCTTGAAGAAGCAGTTTCAATCAAGTCCACAAAAGGATTGTAACATCATAATTTTTAACCCAATACTCTAGAACATATTTAGGTTAATCATTAGTCTATTACTCTTTTAGTCTCATTCCTTACAACCTTTCATTAAAATACTTAGCGGAAGATATGAATAAATTTTTCTTTTTGAAACTTGAAAGCAAAACGCGAGCCGCGCACTAACCTAACGTTCGTCATAACCATAACGTGCAAGAAAAAGTAACCACACCATTGATAATCATGAAACATAGTATTATACATAACAATCATAATATCATCACATCTTCATAGATACATAGATTACTAGCATCATTGTACCATCATTTACATCAAAACATGCCCATATATATGAAGTGATCCTTATCCACCTATGAGGTTGGATAAGTGTCAACCCATAAGCTAAGCTATCTATGCTCCCGCAACGACCCTCTGCTCCATCTGCTAGTGTAACCCTTAAGCGTGAGCCTCAAAAGAAGTCACGAACCTCGTTGTAATCCTCGTCTAGAGATGACACGGAAGAAAAGGAAGGGATGAGAAACTCATTCGAGATTCTCGAGAGGATTCCGACTCTAACACTAGTGTCATCGTCGTCGTCCCCAGCCACCTCGGTTTTAATTATGAAAAAGGTGTACATGCATAAGGATTGGTTTTAGGCTTTACAAATCTATTTATTTGAAGTGGGTGTCTTTTAGTATGTGTCTTAATGACATGAATGCAATAGATATTTGATGAATGCATGACAATACCATATGCACATTAACACAAAAATCGTAATACTTGGGCACATCATAAAGAAACAAAAATCATATACGCGGCATAAAAAGGCATAGTACTTTTCATGTGACATCTTTCTCATAAGTAAAACTCTTAAGTTCTTTTTCTTAAAGACCACCCTCTTAACATATCCACCAAAAATCCAACCGATTCACCAGCCCGGCAATAATCTGGTCACTAAACTATATCTCACCTATCGCCTAGGAATGAGCTCAATCCTAACTAGTCGTCACTAGATTTAATATGGGGTAATAGAGGGGGTATACATAACTTTCTTGGATCACCTATCTTAGGATCATTTCCTTCTTTGAAACGCTCTACTGGTATCTAATACACAGTGAATTGTCCGCTTTGGCAAGCTCAATGTCAATACCCTCACGGATTTGTTTCCTCCCCGTCATAGTGGGAGGAATGCGTCTCAGTGTTACGTCACATCTGTTCTGGGGGTGTTCGACCAAACAGGTGTCACCCAGAACCATTCCTGGGGGTGCTCGGCTGAACCGGTGTCACCCAGGAGTTTTCACAAACTTTTCTCAAATTCTCAAGTTTGATGGGAAATTCGGCAAAGATAACAAATAAGTTCACCGGATTTCCTTTAAACTTGCTTTATGCCACGAAACTTGTAGGACATGCATAACCATTCAACATCATCATAAGACATCAATTCATAATCACTCTCATACGTCCACAAGCCACATTGAAAATTCATTATGCTCTTGGTCCTACGGTATCTTATGCTTTGACCCTTACGGGCCTTAAATTTGTGATGTAGTTTATCTATCATTTTCTATCAACCTCTTATGTTTCGAAGGGCTCTCTTCTAATGAATCTCATTATTATTTATGTTCTCTAATGAATCTGAACATCACCATCCCTTAGGGTCAGCATTATAAACTTATAATTGCGGGATTCTAGAACTTACATTTTAGACCCTTTCTTGGTTCTGTCTTCACCTAAGGCGCTATAAGTTAAACCTAAACCAATTATGAGTCATTCCTACATCAAGGAACTAATTATAAACCATGTTCTCTACATTTTAAGGTTGCTGTACAGAACCTAAGAATTAAATGTTCTAAGAGTTCTAAGATTGCGGTTTTACGGTTTTCTAGTTACTAGTTTCTTACCTATCATGCATAGAATCGTTTCTACATCATCATGTGATATTTTCACACATTCTAACACATCAAACATCATCATATAGCCACAAGCTCATCATGACAGTACAAAAAACATCTAACTTCAATAAGAGAACTAAATTGACATCTCTAGGTACATAAGTTCACTAGTTTCTCTTGGAATCAATTTAGAATCTCTAAAACTCTTTGCAAATCATTTTAAATTCATTAGGAAGCTAAGAGAAGCCTTAGGTTAGTGACCAAAATATATTTCATCTTCAAAAAGGGAATAAAATTATAACTCATGATAACATAACCTTATAAAGATTTGTAAAGCTTCAGGAAAAACTTAGAACATAGATTATCGGCCCTTGTAGCTAGATGAAAACTCATTGCAAGTCCATCATCACTACTTGGCCACAACATACATTCAAAGAATGCATTCACATTAAACTTTAACTTGAAATGAAATGGGCAAGTCTTTGAGCTCTAGGTTCTTAAGTTATGACATAAAATAAACGTGCTCTTGCTTTTCATTTTTAATCTTGCTTACAAAATAAAGTGATGACTTAAATTGAATATGCAAGGCATAAACTTAAACGTGCAAGCTTGAAAGTGAATATGCAAGGTTCAATTCTTTATTTTAGTGCTCTTAGCCCAACAACAATCAACTTTAAGGCCGAAATAGAAAGATATTCGAGAAATTAATTGGGTGATAATGCAAGTTCAATTTTAATCTTTATGTTCTTAGGTGATAGCTTGAAAGTAAAGGTGCATAGCAAGAATGTAAATATAAATGCAAGCATAAAATAAATTATGCAAGTTCATTTTATCTGTCTAGAGCTCTTAACAAGACTTTAAAGGAACTTAAACCTCAACCCAAACTCATCAAACCAAGATCAAGTAAAGTCTAGAGTCCTTAGAACTCAACATAACATTTTTAGAAAGTCAAAACATTTAGCATGTAAAAGACAAGGAAGTGGCCGAAACTTCAAGAAGGAAAGGGAACATTTTAAAACTCTAAGGCCCATGATCTTGATGATATATTAACACCAACATCATGAGACCTCATCATTGAGTCCTTAAAACCATTTTGAAACATCACCAAAGATAGAGTTCTCAAGAGTTCAAGAAAGGAAGAACTAAAAACATTTTTGCTCAGGAACAAAGATTAAGCTCTAGAGTTTGTTTCAAGTGATGAACATCATCATGAAACTCTCATCATTAAGCTCTTATTTCTCTATTCTCAAGGGCTCATGGCCGAAACAAGAAAGAAAAAGGAATAGAGAAGAAGTTCTAAAATGAAAACAAGAGAAACCATAAACATCAAGCTTTAAAGAAGAACAGTCATGAAAAGAAATCCCTACTTGGTGTGATGATCTTGAAGATGGAAGATAAAGATGAAGAAGATGAAGAACTTGAAGAACTTTAAAGAGCTTGAAGAACACTAGAACTTTGAGAGAAAAAGAAAAGCTTTGGAGAGACCTAAACTTTGCAAATGATCTAAAAGTGGTGCAAGCTCCTCAAGGCATTCTATTTAAAGAGAAATGAAGCAAATGGAGGGGTGTGTGTGGTGATGAAGGCTTCAGCCATTGTGTGCAGAATTGGGGAGAAAAATATCTCTTACAAGGCATGGTTGAAGGCATGGTGAGTTATGGGTTCAAGTATGGTGAGGTATGGTTTAAGGTATGGCCTCAAGCATGGTTCTTTGAGTGAGAAACAATTCAACATGTGTGGTAATTGAGAGAGAGGGGGCCAAAATGCATCAGCCATGGGAGGAGGGTTTCTTGCATTTTAATTGTGGTTTAGAGTTGTGTTTAGATGTATCTTTGATTAAGATTAAGATTAGGAATTTGTAAGAAAGTGTTTAGGTGAGAAAATGGGTAATCAAGGTTGTCAAGCCATAATTAAGGAGTGTTCTTGCATCATTAGTGAGTTATAAACTCATTTTAGTGTATAAACAATTCTAGACACAATTTCTTGATTTAAGGAATTGGAGAGAGAAAACACTATTCAAGATTCCAAGAGTGAAATCTTGAGTTTTAGAAAGGAGATTTAAATCTAATCTAAGAAATCCTAGGTTCTAATTAATTCTAATAATTTATTTTGACTCTAGATTAACTATGGAAATTAATTAATCTTCGTTTAGAGCTAATATTGCTTAGGTTTGCTTAATCACATCGTTAAGCTCAAAAACACTATTCTAAGGGCAAAATCGTAATTTTGCTCTAAAACTGGCTGGGACTGCCGGGACTCAAACAGATGTTTTGAAACATGTAAAAACATGGTTTTAAACCTCTGGGGAAAGTTTCGGGCTCAAACGGCACCTTTACCCGCGTAAAACGCTATAGGGGTATTATGGTCATTTTGACCCGAAACTGCAAAAAATGAGACTTTTGCCTCCGGAACCACTCAAGGGTCATTCAATCCCCTTCAAACATTGAGTTGGCCCTTCGAGGACTGCCGGGTCAGCCATCCTCGAATTCCGAGCCGAAAATAACCTCAGGGGCATTTCGGTCATTTTCCACTCAGACAGAAAAATCGGGGCGTTACAAAGATAAACAATAGTGGTCAACCATGAGCCAAGATTGTCTAAAATGTGGGAAGAACCATGGGGGTAGACCTTGCTTAGCTGGGCAGAACGTATGCTATCGCTGTGGAAAGCCAGGACATATAATGAGAGATAATCCAAATAGAAATTCAAAACCAACTACTATAAAGCCATAACACCAGAGTAGGGTCTTCACCATAAGTTTTGAGGAGACGTCACCACCCAAATATTCGATCTAAGGGAGGAACGTTTATGATTTGCTTGAATTGTTTGAACTATGTGTGAGTTCCTTGTTTGATTCAAGAATTTGTCTTTTGAAATTATTTTCAAATGAATTTGGAGGGAAAAATTCGTTTAAGATAAGTGATAATGTAACACCGAAAAAATTATTTAAAAATTAATTTGAAATTTATTAATCTTAATTTCAAAAATTTGATAACTCTAGTAATGATGAAGACGGCCTAACGGAGATGGTAAAAAAAAATATATAAATAGTAACTTGTGGGCCTCACAGGCGACTCGGAGATGCCCGAAAGTGAGAGATTATAGGATTGAGATTAGAAATGGTAAGGCATGAGAATTTTATGCTTGGAATTAATTTTCGAGTAATGTGTGATTACCCGAGTACGATATTTTACCTGTTCGATAAAATTTCGGTGTGCGATTTCTAACACCGAAAGCTAGTTTGATCTTTATAAAAAGAAGATGTTTATCCATTTAAATTAAATGAATGGCTAAGATTCAATCTTAAATTACAAGATTTAATCCTAGCCATCCATTGTTTGTAATGCCCTGATTTTTCCCGCCGTGCAAAATAACCAAAATGCCCCTAAGGTTATTTTCATTAGGAATCGATGACAGCCAGTCTAGGCTATCCTCCAAGGGTTAGTTTGATAATTGAAAGGGAATGAATGTATTGTTAATTCTGTTATCGGTGAAAACCTCAATTTCCTGGTTTTTCCCGTATGTGAAATTACTAAAGTACCCATGCGGTAATTTGACACGAGATTAATTGCCGACTAAACCCGGATGTTGCCCCGAGAGTCTGGAATGTTATTTTTAAGGGATGCATGACGTCTGTATAAGCTCGGATAGTCCTAGGGAGTTTTGTATAAAATTACTATTTTTCCCCTAATTAAGGGCATAATGAACTTAATTGTGTGATTAAGGAAACATAGGCAATATTAGACTCTAATTAAAGATTAATTAATTTTAATTATTAATCTTTAGTCAAAATAATTAATTGAGGTTAATTAGGGCCTAATATTGTTTAGGGAAATTCGAAATCGTTTCCTTAATCTAAGACTTTGTGTCATGTCATATGAAATAGTGTTTTCTCTCTCTAATTCCTTAAATTATGGAATCCATGATGTGATAAGATTCCTAGCTAATAAAGGTGAATTTACTCTAATTGAGCAAGACAACTTCCTAATCTTGTCTTGCATGGCTTTAATCATTTGCTTACTAGCCTAAGCACTCTATTAACAATTCGTAACCAAGTGCCAAATCAAGTTTATCTCTAAACACAACTCCTAAACACAAAAGAAAGAAAATATCTCCTTCCCCTTCCCCCCCATGCCTTCCTCATGGCAAGCCATCCCGCCTTATACCTCTACATGGCCACTCCTTGCACATACTCCCCCATATTTAGTTTTTTTATTTAACACACAAACACACACACAAACTCTCATTTCTTTCCATCCACTTTTTTGGCCAAGACTTTGTGTCCAAAAAGTGCTCTCAAATTCTCTCTTCTCTCACTTCTCAAAGACTCTTTTTTCTTCCTCCACCACCATAAGAACTACCATCCACCACCACCTCTCAACCTCAAACCACCACAAACCACCCTCAAGAAACATAACTTTTCCATCTTTAAACACAAGAACTCAAGAAAAACTTTCCTTTCTTTCTGTTCTCTCTTGGCCAAAAGTGTTATTGCTCAAAGAGAAGATTTTTCTTCTCATTTTCTTTCACAAAGATCAAGCTTTTCCTTGCAACAAGAAAATATCTTTGGTAGGGATTTTTGTTTTGAGTTCTTCTCTTTTTCTTTGGCTATTTTGGGTTTGAATGAATGATTGAATGTTGGTTCTTTTCTTTCCTTCCATTTTTGGTTTTAAGCTTCTATTTTTCTTCCTTTCTTTTTTTGGCCTTGTTGGCCTTTGATGCTTAAAAATCATGGCTTGATGATGAGGATCTTTGATGTTGGTTGTGATACCATCATTTGTTTGACCTCTAAAGCTCAAGGTTTCAATTTTTTTTGGTGTCTAAGAGTTCATAGCAAGTAAAAGTGCCATTTGGTTTTCTTTGTTGGTTTTTCTGAGCTTGATGGTGAATCCAAACAAATTAGAGGTTCTTGGAACCATGGTGTTAATGGACTCTAAAGCTCATGTCCATTTTGTAAGATTGTTCGGTGTTTTACAGTTGTTACTCTAAATAGGTGTCAAAGATTAAAATGAGGCTTGCATTAACATGTTTATGTTTATGTTTATGTTATCACCTAAATGTCTAAAGCTCAAGAATTATCCCTTTCAACTTACATAGGAATTTTGATCCCATAGGCATTTGTTTTTACAAATATATTTTGATTTCAAAGGAATGAAGTTTCAAAATTTGATATATTATTACATTGATGTTTCAAAACTTGTGTCAATGATCCCATTGTTTATTTTAGAAGAAAACTAGTTACTAGAAATGCTTGATCTTGCAACTTTTCAATGCTATAAGAAATTAAATTATGGCTACTGATTTGATTCTTTTATTTCTGTTATGTGCTGTTTGGAATGGTTAGAGGCGTAAAATGTAACACCCCGATTTTCTGTCTAAGAGAAAAATGACCAAAATGTCCCTGAGGTCATTTTCTGCCCGGAATTCGAGGATAGCCGGCCCGGCTGTAACATCCTAATTTTTAACCTAATAGTCTAGAACATATTTAGGTTAATCAATAGTCTATTACTCTTTTAGTCTCATTCCTTACAACCTTTCATTAAAATACTTAGCGGAAATATGAATAAATTTTTCTTTCTGAAACTTGAAGGTAAAACGCAAGCCGCGCACTGACCTAACGTTCATCATAACCATCACGTGCAAGAAAAAGTAACCACACCATTGATAATCATGAAACATAGTATTATACATAACAATCATAATATCATCACATCTTCGTAGATACATAGACTACTAACATCATTGTACCATCATTTACATCAAAACATGCCCATATAAGTGAAGTCATCCTTATCCACCTATGAGGTTAGATAAGTGTCAACCCAAAAGCTAAGCTATCTATGCCTCCGCAGCGACCCTCTGCTCCGTATGCTAGTGTGTACCTTAAGCGCGCGCCTCAAAAGAAGTCACGAACCTCATTGTAATCCTTGTCTAGAGACGACACGGAAGAAAAGGAAAGGATGAGAAATCTCATTCAAGATTCTCAGTAGGGATTCCCGACTCTAACACAAGTGTTATCGTCGTTGTCCCCAGCCACCTCGGTTTTAATTATGAAAAAGGTGTACATGCATAAGGATTGGTTTTAGGCTTTTCAAATCTATTTATCCGAAGTGGGTGTCTTTTAGTATGTGTCTTAATGACATGAATGCAACAGATATTTGATGAATGCATGACAATACCATATGCACATTAACACGAAAATCATAATACTCGGGCACATCATAAGGAAACATAAATCATATACACGACATAAAGAGGCATAGTACTTTTCACGTGACATCTTTCTCATAAGTAAAACTCTTAAGTTCTTCTTCTTAAAGACCACCCTCTTAACATATCCACCAAAAGTCCAACCGATTCACCGGCCCGGCGATAATCTGGTCACCAAACTACGTCTCACCTATTGCCTAGAAATGAGCTCAATCCTAACTAGTTGTCACTAGATTTAACATGGGCTAATAGAGGGGGTATACATAACTTTCTTGGATCACCTATCTTAGGATCATTTCCTTCTTTGAAACGCTCTACTGGTATCTAGTACACAGTGAATTATCCGCTTTGGCAAGCTCAATGTCAATACCCTCACGGATTTGTTTCCTCCCCACCGTAGTGGGAGAAATGCGTCTCAGTGTTACGTCACATCTGTTCTGGGGGTGCTCGGCCGAACCGGTGTCACCCAGGAGTTTTTGCAAGCTTTTTCTCAAGTACTCAAGTTTGATGGGAAATTCAGCAGCGTAACGGCGTACACTAGATTTCCATCAAACTTGCTTTATGCCACCAAACATATAGAGCATGCATAGCCATTCAATACCAACATAAGGCATCATAATCATCATGTGCATCATAAGCATCATAATATCATAATTTTGCATAACGCATCATGGCGTGAGCATCAACATATCAACACTATATACTCTCATAAGAGATCACATGCTCAAGTTGTTCTCATAATAAAACATACACTTGCATGAAACATTAAAGCTCATTATGCCCTTAAGTCTATGGTGTCTTATGCTTTGACCCTTACGGGTCTAAATCTTGAAAACTAATTACGCTATCATCCGTTTTTATCCTTTTATGCACCTATAAGCTCACAACTAATAATTCTTACTAATATTTATGTCCGTCAACAAATCTGGGCAGCCTTACACTTTAAGGGCAGAAATCACATCTTGTGATTACGAGGGTTCTAGAAACTACGTCTTAGACCCTTTCCCGATTCCGTTTTCGCCTAAAGCGCTATAAATTAAATCTAAACCAATTATGAAGTATTCCTAAGCCTTTGAACTAATTATAAACCATGTTTACTACATTGTAAGGGTGCTGGACAGAATCAGAAAACTAAATGTTCTAAGAGTTCTAAACTTACACTTTTACGGTTTTCTAGTGACTAGTTTCTCTCTAGGTGCTAGAATTCAATTCTAATCCAAATGTTACCAAGTTTTTCATGTCTAAACAATCCTAATCTGATTGTGCTCCCATTAAAACAGTTTGGATAAGTTCCAAAAGCAAATGGGTCAAAACTATGTTAAATTCTAGCTTTACGGTATTTCTAGTTGGCTAGTTTCTTACCTATTATGCATAGAATCATTTCTACATCATCATATGATATTTTCACACATCAAAACATCACCATACAATATCACACTCATCATGACAGAACCGAAATCATGGAGCTTCATTAAGAGAATTAAATTGGCATTTCGAGGTACATAAGTTAACTAGTTTCTCTTGGAATCAAATTAGAATTTCTAAAACTCTTTGCAAATCATTTTAATTCATCAAGAGGCTAAGAGAAGCCTTAGGTCAGTGACCAAAATATATTCCATCTTCTAAAAGGGAATAAAGTCATATCTCATGATAACATAACCTTTTAAAGACTTGTAAAGCTTTAAGAAAAACTTAGAACAGAGACTATTGGTCCTTGTAGCTAGATGAAAACTCATTACAAGTCCATCATCACTACTTGGCCGAAAACATGCATTCAAAGAATGCATTCTCATCAAACTTTAACTTGAAATGAAATGGGCAAGTCTTTGAGCTCTAGGTTCTTAAGTTATGACATAAAATAAACGTGCTCATGTTTTTTCATTTTTAATCTTGCTTATAAAATAAAGTGATGACTTAAATTAAATATGCAAGGCATAAACTTAAACGTGCAAGCTTGAAAGTAAATATGCGAGGTTCAATTCTTTATTTTAGTGCTCTAGGCCCAACAACAATCGACTTTAAGGCCGAAATAGAAAGGCTTTGAGAATTAAATTAAGTGATGATGCAAGTTCCATTTTAATCTTTATGTTCTTAGGTGATAGCTTGAAAGTAAAGGTGCATAGCAAGAATGTAAATATAAATGCAAGCATAAAATAAATTATGCAAGCATAAAATAAATTATGCAAGTTCATTTTATCTTTCTAGAGCTCTTAACAAGACTTTAAAGGAACTTAAACCTCAACCCAAACTCATCAAACCAAGATAAAGTAAAGTCTAGAGTTCTTAGAACTCAACATAACTTTTTTAGAAAGTCAAAACATTTTGCATGTAAAAGAAAAGGAGATGGCCGAAACATTCTAGGCAAGAAAAAGAATATTTGAAAACTCTAGAGTCCATGATCTTGGTGATATATTAATACCAACACCATGAATCCTCATCATTGAGTTCATAGAACCATTTTAAAACATCATCAAAGCTAAAGTTCTCAAGAGTTCAAGAAAGGAAGAACTCGAAACATTTTTGTTTAAGAACAAAGATCAAGCTCTAGAGTTTGTTTCAAGTGATGAACATCATCATGAAACTCTCATCATCAATTTCTCATTTCTTTGAACTTCAAGGCCTATGGCCGAAAATGAGAAAGACAAGGAATAGAGAAGAAGTTCTAAAAAGAAAACAAGAGAAACCATAAACATCAAGCTTTAAAGAAGAACATTCATGAAAAGAAATCCCTACTTGGTGTAATGATCTTGAAGATGGAAGAAGAAGATGAAGAAGATGAAGAAGATGAAGAACTTGAAGAACTTTGAAGAGCTTGAAGAACACTAGAACTTTGAGAGAAAAAGAGAAGCTTTGAGTGTTCCTAAACTTAGCAAATGATCTAAAAGTGGTGCAAGCTCCTCAAGGCATTCTATTTATAGAGAAATGAAACAAATGAAGGGTGTGAATGGGCTGATGGGGTTTCGGCCATGAGGGTGCAGAATGGAGGCATCCATGAGTTCCATGAGGTGAGATAATGTGGTCTTGAGGCATGGTGAGATATGGTTCAAAGCATGGTGAGGTATGGTTCAAGATATGGCTCAAGCATGGCTTCAAGGAGTGAGAAAACAATTCAATCATGTGGCCAAAGAGGGCATGGCTGTTCGGCCATGTTACAGCCAAGGGGAGGTTTGTTTTGCAATTTAATTGTGATTTAGAGTTGTGTTTAGGTGTATCTTTGATTATGCTTAAGATTAGGAATTTGTAAGAAAGTGTTTAGGTAAGGAAAAATGGATTATTAGGGTGGTCTAGACATAATTAAGGAGTGGTCTTGCACCATTAGTGAGTTAGATCCTCAATTGAGAGTCTAAACAATTCTAGACACATTTCCTTGATTTAAGGAATTGGAGAGAGAAAACACTATTCAAGATTCCAAGACTAGGAATCTTGAGTTCTAAAAAGGGATTTAAGTTAATCTAAGCAATTTTAGGTTCTAATTAACTTTAATAAATTATTTTGACTCTAGATTAATTAGGGAAATTAATTAATCTTCATTTAGAGCCTAATATTGCTTAGGTTTGCTTAATTACGTCATTAAGCTCAAAAACACTATTCTAGGGGCAAAATCGTAATTTTGCACTAAAACTGCCCAGGACCACCGGGACTTGAGCAGAGACCTCTAGACACATGAAAACATGTTTTTAAACCTCTGGGGAAAGTTTCGGGCTCAAACGGCACCTTTACCCACGTAAAATGCTATAGGGGTATTTTGGTCATTTTGACCAAATCAAGCTGAAACGAAATTTTCGCTTCCGAAAGCATTCAAAAGTCATTCAATCCCCTTCAAACATTGAGTTGGCCCTTCAAGTACTGCCGAGTCGGCCATCCTCGAATTCCGGGCCGAAAATGACCTCAGGGGCATTTCGGTCATTTTCCACTCA
Organism: Dalbergia cochinchinensis; assembly: GCA_031216125.1. NCBI lineage: Eukaryota > Viridiplantae > Streptophyta > Magnoliopsida > Fabales > Fabaceae > Dalbergia > Dalbergia cochinchinensis. Next base: position 34,058,147 of record CM062377.1, read on the forward strand.
GACAGAAAATCGGGGCGTTACACCGGCAGTCCTCGAAAGGTCAACTCAATGTTTGAAGGGGATTAGATGATCCTTGAGTGGTTTTAGAAATGAAAATCTTGTTTTTTACAGTTTCTGGTCAAAGGTGTCGTTCGAGCCCGAAACTTTTCCCAAAGGTTTAAAATGATGTTTTCATGTGTTTAAAAGTATCTGTTTAAGTCCCGGTAGTCCTGGGCAGTTTTTGTGCAAAGTTACGATTTTACCCCTGGAATAGCACTGTTTGAGCTTAATGATGTACTTAAGCAAACCTAAGCAATATTAGGCTCTAATCAAAGATTAATTAATTTCTATAATTAATCTAGAGTCAAAATAAGTTATTAAAATTAATTAGAACCAAAAATTTCTTAGATTAAACCTAAATCTCTTTTTAAAAACTCAAAATTGCTAGTCTTAGAATCTTGAATAGTGTTTTCCCTCTCCAATTCCCTAAATTAAGGAATTGTGTCTAGAATTGTTTATACACTAAAATAAGTTTTTATTTCACTAATGAAGCAAGAGCACTCCCTAACCTTGTCTTGAAATCTTTAATTACATCATTAGTCACCTAAACAATTTCTCACAAATTCCTAAACTTAAGCCTAATCAATGACACACCTAAACACAACTCTAAACCACAATTAAAAGAGAGATTTTCCTCCTCCCTTGGCTGATGCAATTCGGCCACCTCTCCCACCATTTCCATCACATGTTTGAAGTTTTAAACACTAAAAGAACCATACCTCAAGCCATACTACACCATACCTCAAGCCATGCCTCACCATACCTTGAACCATACCTCACCATACCTTGAACCATACCTCACCATGCTTCAAGAACACAACATCTCACCTCATGGAACACATGGGCTGGCCAAATTCCTCCTCCCTCCATTACACCTCTCATTTGTTTCATCTCTATAAATAGCATGCTTGGATGAACTTGAATCACTTTTAGTTCATTTGCTAAGTTTGAGTTTTCAAATAGCACTTTGAGCTTTTCTTTTTCTCTCAAGTTCAAGAGTTCCTCTTCTTCAACTTCTTCATCTTCTTCACTCATCTCAACCTCAAGTCACTTGGTAGGGATTTTGTTTTAAGTGTTTCATTCATTAAAGTTCTTATTTAGTTTTATGCTTTATGATTTCTCTTGAATCTTTTTAGAACTTCTTCTATCCCTCTTTAATTTTCGGCCAAGAGCCTTTGGAACTTGGAAGTGAGAGCTTGATGATGAGGAATCCATGATGATATTCATCACTTGTGTAACCTCTAAAGCTTGATCTTGGTTCTTGAGTAAAAAATATTTTTGGTTTCTTCCTTTCTTATTTTTGAGAAACTTAACTTTGATGATGTCCTAAAATGAATATGTGAACTCAATGATGAGGACACATGATGTTGGTGTTAATACATCATCAAGATCATGGCCTCTAGAGTTTTAAAGTCTCATTCTTTTCTTCCCATGGTTTCGGCTACTTTTCCTTTTCTTTAAGATCATTTGTTCTTTTAATCCATTTCCTTAGAGCTTAATAATGAAGTTCACACCATATAGTTTCTTTGAAAACCTTGGTACAAGAACTCTAAAGCTTGCTTTATCTTGCTATGATAAGTTTGGGTTGAGGTTTAAGTTCCTTTAAAGTCTTGCAAGAGCTCTAGTGAAGAATATAAAATGACTTGCATTCATATTTACTTTTCTTGCCTAGCACATTTATTATTTTGGCCTAAAACGTAAACATTAAAACAAGAATTGCATTTTCATATCACCTAATAATTAATCTCGAAGCTCGCCTATTTCAGCCTTAAAGTCGATTGTTGTGGAGCCTAAAGCACTAAAATAAAGAATTGGACTTGCATTCATGTTTGCATTCCCTTGTCTAGCATATTTATATTTCAAGTCATCACTTAAATCCTAAAAGATAAAATGAACTTGCATATTTATTTTCAAGTCTTGCATATTTATATTTCTAGCACCTCATATTTATATTTCAAGTTCTTGCATCTCATATTTACTTTGAAGTTCTCACTTTACTTTATAATGAAGAATAAAATGGGATGCATAGCACGTTTACATTTTTGTCATCACTTAAAGACTCTAAGAGCTCAAAGACTTGCCCTCTTTATCTCAAGTTAAAGTTTGGTCATGGAAACATTCCCATGGATGCATATTTCGGCCATGTGATGATGATGAACTTGATGTGAGTTTCATCTAGTCACAAGAGCCAACAATCTTTGTTCTAAGATTTTCTTTAGGCCTTAAAAGTTTTATAAGATTATTACCAACAAGATTTATGAGTTAAACCTCTTCTAAACATGCCTTTAATTACCTACTGCCCTATGGTTATTTTTAGTCTCCTTTTATAAAATAAAATAGGTTTCAATAAGTTTTAGAAGTCCTAAAATGATTTCAAGAGAAACTAGTAACTTGTATGTATTAAGGACATGATTTTTGAATGATGCTTGAGCTTTAATGTTTCGATTCTACCTTGGTATGTATGCTGCTATATGATGATGTTTTGGCATGTTAGAATGTGTAAAAATTATATTTGTTGAGGTAGGAGCCTTTCTATGCATCTTCGGAAAGAAACTAGTCTTACAAAAAACCGTAAAGTTGAATTTTAGCATAGTTTTGACCCATCTATTTTTAGCCACTGCCAAAACTATTTTAGTATGATAACATTCAGTTTAGGATTGTTTAATTATGAAAAACTTGGTAACACTTGATGTAGGATTGATTTTTAGCACCTATAGAGAAACTAGTAACTAGAAAATCGTAAAAGTGCAATTCTAGAATACTTAGATTAATTAATTTTGTTTCTATCCAGAAACCTCATAATACAGTAAACATGGTTTATAATTAGTTCATAGGCATAGGAATGTCCCATAATTGGTTTAGATTTGATTTATAGCACCTTAGGCGAAGATGGAACGTAGAAAGGGTCTAAAATGTAGTTTCTAGAACCCCGTAATTGAAAGATTTATATCTTGACAATCTGTATGGAGTTGTTTGTTTTGATCCAAAGCATAAAAATTAATAAGGATAATTAGTTGTGAACCTATAGGTGCATAAAAGGTTAATAGAGAATGTTAGAATAATTATATCTCGAGTTTAAGCCCCGTAAGGGTCAAAGCATAAGACACCGTAGGTTTAAGAGCACAACGAGCTTTAGTGTTTCATGTGAATGCATGTTTTATTATGAGAATAACTTGAACATGTGATCTCCTATTAGAGTAAATAATGTTGATATGTTAATACTCATGCTGTGATGCCTTATGAAAGAATTACGATGGTATGATGCATATAATGATTATGATGTTTATGGTGTAACACCCCGATTTCTCTATCCGAGGGAAATGACCAAAATGCCCCTGAGGTCATTTCCTGACCCGAACTCGAGGGTAACCAACTCGGTCATCCTCGAAGGGTCAACTCAATGTTTGAAGGGGATTGAATGGCCTTTGAATGCTTTGGGCGAAAATTTCGTTTTCAGCTGGGTCAAAATGACCAAGAAATACCCTATAAGCGTTTTTACGCGGGTAAAGGTGCCCGTTTAAGCTCGGAACTTTCCCCAGAGGTTTAAAAACATGATTTCATGTGTCTAGAGGTATCTGTTCAAGTCCCGGTGGTCCCGGGCAGTTTTAGTGCAAAATTACGATTTTGCCCCTGGAATAGTATTTTTAAGCTTAATGACGTAATTAAGCAAACCTAAGCAATATTAGGCTCTAAACGAAGATTAATTTATTTCCCTAATTAATATAGAGTCAAAATAATTTATTAAAGTTAATTAGAACCTAAAATTGCTTAGATTAAACTTAAATCCCTTTTTAGAACTCAAGATTCCTAGTCTTGGAATCATGAATAGTGTTTTCCCTCTCCAATTCCTTAAATCAAGGAAATGTGTCTAGAGTTGTTTAGACTCTAAATTGAGGATTTAACTCTCTAATGGTGCAAGACCACTCCTTAATTTTGTCTAGACCACCTTAATTACCCAATTACCTTACCTAAACACTTTCTTACAAATTCCTAATCTTAAGCATAATCAAAGATACACCTAAACACAACTCTAAACCACAATTAAAATGCAAACTAATCCTCCCCATGGGCTGATGCATTTCGGCCACATCCTTCCCCATTGACCACATGTTTAATTATTTTCTCACTCAAAGAACCATGCTTGAGACCATACCTTGAACCATACCTCACCATACCTTAAGCCATACCTCACCATACCTCAAGAACACATTATCTCACCTCATGGAACTCATGGAAAGCCTCCAATCTGCACCTCATGGCCGAAGCTCTTCATCACCATGAGCTCCCTCCATTTGTTTCATTTCTCTATAAATAGAATGCCTTGAGGAGCTTGCACCACTTTTAGATCATTTGCTAAGTTTAGGAAACACTCAAAGCTTTCTTTTTCTCTCAAAGTTTTTGTGTTCTTCAAGTTCTTGGAGTTCTTCAAGTTCTTCATCATCTTCATCTTCTTCTTCCATCTTCAAGTTCATCACACCAAGTAGGGATTTTCTTTCATGTATTCTCTTCTTTAAAGTTCTTGTTCTAAGCTTTATGTTCATAGTTTCTCTTGATTCCTTTTAGAACTTCTTTTCTTCTCCTCCCTCCTCTTTATGTTTTGGCCATGGGCCTTTGGAGTTCAAAGAAATGAGAGCTTGATGATGAGAGTTTCATGATGATGTTCATCACTTGAAACAAACTCTAGAGCTTGATCTTTGTTCTTGAGCAAAAGTGTTTCTAGTTTTTCCTTTCTTGAACTTTTGAGAACTTTAATTTTGATGATGTTTTAAAATGGCTCTATGAACTCAATGATGAGGACTCATGATGTTGGTGTTAATATATCATCAAGGTCATGAACTCTAGAGTTTTAAAATGCACCTTTTTCTTCTTGAAGATTTCGGCCATCTCCTTAGATTTTCTAAGTTTCATAGTTTGATTCCCAAAGATATTATGTTGAGTTCTAAGAACTCCAAGCTTGACTTTACCTTGTTTGAATGAGTTTGGTTTAAGGTTTAAATTCCTCTAAAGTCTTGTTAAGAGCTCTAGAAAGATAAAATGAACTTGCATAATTTATTTTATGCTTGCATTCATATTTACATTCTTGCTATGCATCTTTACTTTCAAGCTATCACCTAAGAACATAAAGATTAAAATGGAACTTGCATCTTCACTTAATTTAATTCTCGAAGCCTTTCTATTTCGGCCTTAAAGTCGATTGTTGTTGGGCCTAGAGCACTAAAATAAAGAATTGAACTTGCATTATCACCTAATTAATTTCTCGAATGCCTATCTATTTCGGCCTTAAAGTCGATTGTTGTTGGGCCAAGAGCACTAAAATAAAGAATTGAATCTTGCATATTTACTTTCAAGCTTGCGTTTAAGATTATGCCTCGCATATTTACTTTCAAGCTTGCACGTTTAAGTTATGCCTTGCATATTTAATTTCAAGTCATCACTTTACTTTGTAAGCAAGATTAAGAATGAAAAGCATGAGCACGTTTACTTTATGTCGTAACTTAAGAACCTAGAGCTCAAAGACTTGCCCATTTCATTCCAAGTTAAAGTTTGATGTAAACCATACTTTGAATGTATGTTTTTCGGCCAAGTAGTGATGATGAACTTGCAATGAGTTTTCATCTAGCTACTAGGACCAATAGTCTACGTTTTAAGTGTTCCTTAATGTTTTACAAATCTTTATAAGGTTATGTCATTATAAGATGTGATTCCAATCTCTTTTAGGGGATGGAATATGTTTTGGTCACTGACCCAAGGTTTCACTTAGCCCCTAAATGATTTAAAATGTCTTCAAAGAGTTTTAGAAGTTCTAGATTGATTCCAAGAGAAACTAGTTGACTTATGTACCTAGAAATGTCAATTTAACTCTCTTATTGAGGATGAATGTTTTCGGTTCTGATGTGATGAGTATGATGCTGTATGATGATGTTTTGATGTGTTGGAATGTGTGAAAATATCGTATGATGATGTAGAAACGATCCTATGCATGATAGGTAAGAAACTAGCTAACTAGAAATACCGTAAAGCTAGAATTTAACATAGTTTTGACCCATTTGTTTATGGAACTAATCCAAACTGTTTTAATGGGAACATAATCAGATTTAGATTGTTTAGACATGAAAAAACTTAGTATCATTTGAGTTAGAATTGAATTCTAGCACCTACGGGGAAACTAGTAACTAGAAAACCGTAAAAATGCAAATGTAGAACTCTTAGAACATTTAATTTTCTGGAATCTGTCCAGCACCCTTACAACATGATAAACATGATTAATAATTAGTCCTTAAGCATAGGAATGTCTCATAATTGATTTAGATTTAATGTATAGCGCCTTAGGCGAAGACGAACGAGAAAGGAGTCTAAAACGTAAGTTCTAGAACCAGTAAAAAACAAGTTAGAGATTCTGCCCTATGCTATTCAGATTTAAGTATGAACATGAGAATGAAGAATCATGTTTAAATATGAGCCTTAGGGGCATAAAATATGAGCGACGCATATAAGAGAACTATATCTCAAGATTAAGACCCGTATGGTCAAAGCATAAGCTATCGTAAGGGTAGGCGTTTGGATGATTTATGATGATGCATGAAGTATGCTAATGATGATGATGTTATTCATGTGAGGAATTTATGAGGTTATATGTTTATGTGGCATAAAGCAAATTTGGAAGGAAATTGATTGTAATGACCGCTTTGGCCGCGAATTTTCGACAAATTTGGGGACTTAAAGAGATTTTGAAAATTAAGGTACTAAGATGGGTTCTAGGATGACACCGGTTCAGCCGAGCACCTCCATAGAACTCATGTGACATTGGTACCATTTTATACTCTTAGGTGACACCGGTTAGTGAGCACCCCTAAGAGATTTGCCCCCTAACCGCTATTTCGGATAGTCGGGATTTATGATACGCTTTATCGTTAAGTGGTAAGTAAGAACTAGTGATTACTAGTTAAGGTATGAGCTCATAACCTAGATGTATGACTCGCTCGGTGACACCGGTTTATTGAGCACCCCCAGATCGATTGTCTTTTAGGGTGGCCCATGAGGAAGAGAAGTTCATGATTATGATTATGTCACTAAGTTTCATTCCATATGAATATTACTATTGCCACTTTATGCCACCATAAGTGATGATGATGCTTGATGTTATGTTTTATGTATGTGCATTAGGTAGTGCCATGCATACATTGCTCTATTATGTTGCATTCATGACATTAAGATCATCCTAAAATGAATGGACCTTGGCTAAAATATATTTTTAAGTTTAAAAATGAACTTAATACATGCTCAGTCATTTGTATAAATAAACCCAAGGTTCTGAGGGCGTAGATGACGACACACCTAGGTAGTAGGAGGCCCTCTTGAGATTCTTTAGTAAGATTCTCACTCCTCTATCTCTTTCTTTCCGGCCACGCCTTGAGATGGCGACGTTAGAAGGCGTTCATGGACACCCCGGACATGGAGGTGCACTATGACCGACTCACGGTCATACCATTTTGAGGGTGCACGGTGCGGATTTTCATGTTCGTGGGGCGCCCTTCGCATCCGTGCACACCCATCACTTCTCCCCGATCGCACCCATGGCGATTTACGGCGGGTTTTTGAGCGTCGCGGCGACGCATGATGAGAGAGTGCTCCGTAGGCACACCACGCCTCTAGCCATGCGAGATTATCCCACTACGTGCTCGGACCTACTTTTCGAGACTCCGACCCGTCGAGGACCCGCCACCCATCCAGATATGCGAGCTCTGCCCCTCTCCACCACGCAGATGAGGAGGCGTGGGATACTGCGTGACTCGACCACGGCTCGCACGGCGACCGGAGGCGACCATCACCGCTGGGGTCACCCTCGATCCCCGTTCCGCCTCTTCACGTCGAGGAGCTTGCCCGTTTCCGGATATCACTGCGTTCAAGCAAGATGGGCGCCCGATGAGTGACGATCGTCCGATGGAGTACCCGGTTAGAGCACACACCACTTAGATGGGGATAAATCTTCTTTTGTTTAGAGGTTATCCCATTAGGTGCACTCGGGTAGGGGAGTAGATTATGTTTATGTTTTATGTTGTATTTCCTTTTATGTATTCCCCTTGTACTAAATTAAGACCCACACTTATAAGTGGGCAAGTTATATATATATAAGATGATTTTCAGTGATGTTCATGTTGTGCCTTATGTTACGATGTTGTGAGACATTTGTTTACCATACATGGTTTACCGCTTATCGCATCACGCGGCTCTCACTTTTATTTCAAAAAAAAAATTACCCGTATTTTCCGCTAAGTAATTCAAAGTTAAATGAGAACTATGAAGTAACAGACTAATGATTAACCTAAATATGTTCTAGAGTATTGGGTTAAAAATTAGGAAGTTACATATGGCACATATGATTATGGATGACTATGTACATATATGAATGTGGCATAAAGAAAATTTGGAAGAAATTCGGTGCGCTATGGTTATGCTGCTGAATTTCTGACAAATTTGAGGACTTAGAAAGTTTCAAAAATATGAGTTTTTGAATGTGACATAGTACTGTAAGAACGCATTCTGGGGGATGGCGATACGTAACACCCCAAAGAGGACAATATTCGCTATGTACTTGGTGCCGGTGCGATGCGTTCTGTTATGATTATTATTATTATTGTGATTACGCTTATTAGAGGATAAGTAAGAACTAGTGATGACTAGTTAAGGTATGAGCTCAGAACCTAGAGAAGATTTTAGGGTGATTCCCTATGTTGCAGTACGATGCTTTGAATGTCACACAGTTATAGAAAAAGAAATGTTTTTACATGAGAAGAGTATGCCACTTTATGCTACCTGTATGATGTTAATATCTCTACAAATGTTCACTTGATTTCTGCCTGTTGCATCTTCATGCATTCATGCTTATTATGCTGCATTCATGCTTATTATGCTGCATCCATAACATTAAGATTCATCTTAAAAGGAATGAACCTTGGATAATTAAGTTTAAAACCTAATAAATGAAGTATATGCATGCTCACCTTTCTCAAAGAAACCCAAGGTTCCTGAGGACGTAGATGATGACACCTAGATAGGAGGTTGCCCTACTGAGATTCTTTAGCAAGATTCTCACTCCCTCTATCTCTTCTTTCCGTCACGTCTTTAGATGGCGACATTCGTGGTCTTCGTGGATACCCCGACGTGGGAGGTGCACTATGATCCAGAGCACGGATCATACCATTTTGAGGGTCAATGCGTTGTTTGCATTTTCATGTTCATCGGACGAACCTTCGCTCATCCTGTACATACCCATTGTTTCTCCCCTGCCTCACCATTTGGTGACGACCTTATGTTCGAGCGCTGCCGCCCTCATGAGGAGCAGATTCGTCGCACCCCACTGACTGCATCTGTTATTCGGGATTTTCCACAGTACGTGCCTTGTTCCCCATCATCATTCTCGGAGACAGACCCTTCCAAGGACTCTGCCACCCAAGTGCCTTCTGAAGGGTCCTCCCTCACTGTGCCGATAGACCTTGGAAAAGGTAGTGAGGCCACCATCACACAGCCGATGCGTGGGAGACGAGTGAGGATGACTCCCCACCGAGGGGCCCATGCCCGGCCGATGCAGCACATAGCCACCCCTGGCAGAGATAGCTCAGTGGATCGAGTATGTTCCTCTTTTCCAGAAAGGTCTGCACTAAGAGACTGCAGATGTGTTCTGGTGCCCGAGCCTCTGACTAGATCCGAATAGCCTACTTTTGTTTTGGGGATTATCTAATATAGGTGCACCCTTTTGTTATGGGGGAGTTTTCTTTTTTTTGCTTTTTGTTGTATTTTCATTTCAAATGTATTTGTTTCTATGTTGTACCAACTAAGTCCCGCTCTTCATGAGTGGGCATAATATATATATATATGCAGTGAGTTTTATCATGATGTGCAATCACATGTTTTATGTCCTGACAAATGTTTATTTAATCTTGTGTTCTATTTCTCTATGTGCCTCATTGATCGTCGTGTTGCATGGCTCTCACTTTGCATTTACATTTCAAAAAAAAAATTTACCTGTATTTTTCGCTAAGTATTTTAATGAAAGGTTTAAGGAATGAGACTAAAAGAGTAATAGACTAATGATTAATCTAAATATGTTCTAGGAGTATTGGGTTAAAAATTAGAATGTTACATAAAAATTACTACTAATTGTTGTGGAAATCATCCTTGGCACCTTAGGTAAAAACTAGTAACTAGAAACAAGCAAAATTGTAATTTTGGAAGCCTTTGACAACTCCATTTTCGGTTACTGCCCAAACTGTTTCATTACTGTATGGTGCTGTTTAGGATTGTTTAAGTGTGTAAAATTTGTTAGTAATTAGTGTAATGATTATTTTTAGCACTTAGGGAAAAACTAGTAACTAGAAAAGATCAAAAATGTGATTTCTAGAACTCTTAAGGATGAAAATTATGGATTCTGTTTCAGCAAGTTATACTTATATAAAAAGATGTTTAACACTTATTAAATGTGTAAGAATCACTCATAATTGGTATAGGAATTAATTTTAGCATCTTAGGGAAAGCCGGTAACGAGAAAGGGTCAAAAATATAACTTCTAGAACCTCAAAACGATTTAGTTTTAAGTGCTATCCAAAACTTTACAGCCTTATTTGGTAATGTTCATGAGGTTAAAAATCATTGGGAATCATGGTAATTGATCTCTTAGATGCATAAAAGAATAGTTACTAATGTTAGGTTAAACCGAGTTGTAGTTTTGACTCGTTTAAGGACTAATAAGTAATTATCGATGACTTGAGCATGAAAATATGAATAATATCTGTGATGATCTTTAATACATTGAATGTATGTATGTATACCTTGTTGAACATAGCATATGCATTAGCTGAGTTCGATCCTTGATTTCGGCATACTAGGTAGGAGCATGTTTACCTTTCAATAAGGTATTGATGATGGCATGCTTGTGTGAATTATTTTATGATGTATGGCAATTATGATTGGGATATTTGAGATGCATAGTTGAAGAGTTTTGTGAGCATGAAATGTGAAATGATAAGTTATGATATGATCATTTATTGCATCTCTAAATAACATGCTAAAGTTAAGGTGACATAAAACGCATGGAAGTGATCTTTTAGACTACCAAATTAAAGGTTATGAAAGATGATCCAAGTAAGTTGCATGCTCATAACAAGAAAGTTAAGGCAGGGAAGTAATGCGTTTCTCTCACCCCATGTTAAATCTAGTGATGGATAGTTAGGTTGAGCTCATCCTAGGCAATCAGTGAGATGAAGTTTTGGTGGTCATTGTAAAATCGCCGGCGAAGGTGTAACACCCCGATTTTTCTGTCTGAGGGAAATGACCAAAATGCCCCTAAGGTCATTTCCTGACCCGAACTCGAGGGTAACCAACTCGGTCGTCCTTGAAGGGTCAACTCAATGTTTGAAAGGGATTGAATGGCCTTTGAATGCTTCTGGAGGCGAAAATCTCGTTTTCCGCAGTTTCGGATCGAAATGACCAAAATACCCCTATAGCGTTTTTACGCGGGTAGAAGTGCCGTTTGATCCCGAAACTTTCCCCAGAGGTTTAAAAACACATTTTCATGTGTCTAGAGGTCTCTGTTCAAGTCCCGATGGTCCCGGGCAGTTTTAGTACAAAATTACGATTTTACCCCTAGAATAGTGTTTTTGAGTTTAATGACGTAATTAAGCAAACCTAAGCAATATTGGACTCTAAGCGAAGATTAATTAATTTCCCTAATTAATCTAGAGTCAAAATAATTTATTAAAGTTAATTAGAACCTAAAATTGCTTAGATTAAACTTAAATCCCTTTTTAGAACTCAAGATTCCTAATCTTGGAATCTTGAATAGTGTTTTCTCTCTCCAATTCCTTAAATCAAGGAAGTGTGTCAAGAGTTGTTTAGACTCTAAATTGAGGATCTAACTCACTAATGGTGCAAGACCACTCCTTAATTATGTCTAGACAACCTTAATTACCCATTTTCCTCACCTAAACACTTTCTTACAAATCCCTAATCTTAAACATAATCAAAGATACACCTAAACACAACTCTAAACCACAATTAAAATGCAAACACAACCCCACATGGGCTGATCCATTTCGGCCAGCACACCTCCCCATTGACCACATGTTGAATTGTTTTCCCACTCAAAGAACCATGCTTAACCCATGCTTGCACCATACTTGAGCCCATGCTTCCAACCATGCCTTCAACCATGCTTTGTAAGAGATATTTTCCTCCCATTTCTGCACCCTCATGGCCGAAACCCCTTCATCCACACACACACTCCATTTGCTTCATTCTTCTATAAATAGATGGCCTTGGGAAGCTTGCACCACTTTTAGATCATTTGCTAAGTTTAGGAATACTCAAAGCTTTTCTTTTTCTCTCAAAGTTCTAGTGTTCTTCAAGTTCTTCATCTTCTTCTTCCATCTTCAAGTTCATCACACCAAGTAGGGATTTTCTTTCAAGTATTTCTTTCTTTAAAGTTCTTGTTCTAAGCTTTATGTTTATAGTTTCTCTTGATTCTCTTTAGAACTTCTCTTCCATTCCTTTTTCCTTTTCATTTTCGGCCATAAGCCTTGGAGTTCAAAGAAATGAGAGCTTGATGATGAGAGTTTCATGATAATGTTCCTCACTTGAAACAAACTCTAGAGCTTGATCTTTGCTCTTGAGCAAAAATGATTCTAGTTCTTCCTTTCTTGAACTCTTGAGAACTTTATCTTTGATGATGTTTTAAAATGATTCTATGAACTCAATGATGAGGGCTCATGGTGTTGGTGTTAATATATCACCAAGATCATGGACTCTAGAGTTTCAAATATTTCTTTTCTTGCCTAGATGTCTCGGCCATTTCCTTTTCTTTTATATGCCTTATGGTTTGATTTTCTAAAGATGTTGTTTTGAGTTCTAAGAACTCTAGGCTTTACTTTATCTTGGTTGGATGAGTTTGGGTTAAGGTTTAAGTTCCTTTAAAGTCTTGTTAAGAGCTCTAGAAAGATAAAATGAACTTGCATAATTTATTTTATGCTTGCACTCATATTTACATTCTTGCTATGCACCTTTACTTTCAAGCTATCACCTAAGAACATAAATATTAAAATGGAACTTGCATCATCACTTAATCTAATTCTCAAAGCCTTTCTATTTCGGCCTTAAAGTCGATTGTTGTTGGGCCTAGAGCACTAAAATAAAGAATTGAACTTACATTATCACCAAATTAATTTCTCAAATGCCTTTCTATTTCAGCCTTAAAGTCGATTGTTGTTGGGCCAAGAGCACTAAAATAAAGAATTGAACCTTGCATTTTACTTTCAAGCTTGCACGTTTAAGTTTATGCTATGCATTTTACTTTCGAGCTTGCACGTTTAAGTTTATGCCTTGCATATTTATCTTACGTCATCACTTTATTTTGTATGCAAGATTAAAAATGGAAAGCATGAGCACGTTTATTTTATGTCATAACTTAAGAACCTAGAGCTCAAAGACTTGCCCATTTCATTCCAAGTTAAAGTTTAATGTGAAACCATTCTTTGAATGCATGTTTTCGGCCAAGTAGTGATGATGGACTTGCAATGAGTTTTCATCTAGCTACAAGGACCAATAGTCTATGATCTAAGTTTTCCTTAAAGCTTTACAAATCTTTTCAAGGTTATGTTATCATGAGATATGACTTTATTCCCTTTTAGAAGATGAAATATATTTTGGTCATTGACCTAAGGCTTCTCTTAGCCTCTTGATGAATTAAAATGATTTGCAAAGAGTTTTAGAAATTCTAAATTGATTCCAAGAGAAACTAGTTAACTTATGTACCTAGAAATGTTAATTTAAATCCTTTACTGAAGCTAAATATTTTCGGTTCTGATATAATGAGTGTGATGCTGTATGATGATGTTTTGATGTGTTAGAATGTGTGAAAATATCATATGATGATGTAGAAATGATTCTATGCATAATAGGTAAGAAACTAGCTAACTAGAAATACCGTAAAGCTAGAATTTAACATAGTTTTGACCCATTTGTTTTTGGAACTCATCCAAACTATTTTAATGGGAGCATAATCAGATTAGGATTGTTTAGACATGAAAAAATTGGTAACATTTGGATTAGAATCGAATTCTAGCACCTATAGGGAAACTAGTAACTAGAAAACCGTAAAAGTGTAAGTTTAGAACTCTTAGAACATTTGTTTTTCTGGATTCTATCCAGCACCCTTACAACATGATAAACATGATTAATAATTAGTCCTTAAGCATAGGAATGCCTCATAATTGATTTAGATTTAATTCATAGCGCCTTAGGCGAAGACGGAACCGAGAGAGGGTCTAAAACGTAAGTTCTAGAACCCCGTAATCACAAGTTAGGAATTCTGCCCTATGCTTTTCAGATTTAAGTGTGAACATGAGAATTATGAATGATGTTTAATTATGAGCCCTTAGGTGCATAAAATATGAGCGACGAATGTTAGAGAACCATATCTCATGATTAAGACCCGTAAGGGTCAAAGCATAAGCTACCGTAAGGATAAGCGGTTGAATGTTCCATGATGATGTATGTGTTATGTGAAGGATGTTAATGTTATTCATATGAGGAATTCATGAGGATATATGTTTGTGTGGCATACAGCAAATTTGGAAGAAATCCGGCGTGATGCCATCGTGCCGCCGAATTTCTGACAAATTTGGGGACTTAAAGAGATTTTGAAAATTAAGGTACTAAGATGGGTTCTAGGATGACACCGGTTCGGCCGAGCACCTCCATAGAACTCATGTGACATCGATACCAATTTATACTCTTAGGTGACACCGGTTCGGCCGAGCACCCCTAAGAGGCTTGTCCCCTAACTCGTACTCAGATAGTCGGGATTTATGATTTATGATACGCTTATCGTTAAGTGGTAAGTAAGAACTAGTGACGACTAGTTAAGGTATGAGTTCATAACCTAGATGTATGACACGTTCTGGGTGACACCGGTTCGGCCGAGCACCCCCAGTTCGATTGTCTTTTAGGGTGACCCATGAGGAAGAGAAGTTTCATGATTATGATTATGTCACTAAGTTTGTCCCATATGAATGGTTCTATTGCCACTTTATGCCACTAGGCATGATGAGACTTGACGTTATGTTTTATGTATGTGCATTAGGTAGTGCCATGCATATATTCTCTATTATGTTGCATTCATGACATTAAGATTATCCTAAAATGAATGGACCTTGGCTAAGTTATATTTTAAAGTTTAAAATAAACTTGATGCATGCTCACTGGCTTTCACGAAAATAAACCCAAGGTTCCTGAGGACGTAGATGATGACACCTAGGTAGTAGGAGACCCTACTGAGATTCTTTAGTAAGATTCTCACTCCCTCTATCTTTTCTTTCCGTCACGTCTTCAAATGGCGACGTTCGTGGTGTTCGTGGACACGCCAACATGGGAGGTGCACCATGACCCGGACCATGGGTCATTCCATTTTGAGGGTCGATGCACAGTTAGAGTATTCATGTTCATGGGTCAACCCTTCACTCCCCCTGTACATTCCCATCGTTTCTCCCCCGTCTCACCTTTTGGCGATGACTTGGTGTTCGAGCGCGCACGCCCCCGAGAGGAGAGGTTTCACCGTACTCCACCATCCATGTCTGCCGTCCGAGACTACCTATCGTAGTGCCCCGTTGCCCGTCATCTTTTTCGGAGATGGATCCTTCCGAGGATTCGGCTACCCAGGTACCCTCCGAGGGATCCTCCCTTACTATACCCATGGACCTTGGGGAGGGTAACGAGGCCACCGTGACTTAGCCGAGGCTTGCACGACGACCGGAGATGAGGCCGCGCTGTAGAGGTCACTCCCGAGGCTCGTTCCGCCTATTCTCACCGGAGGAGCTCGCTCAGTTTCCTGGTTACGTGCCACGCTCGAGGGATAGTCGTCAGTAGGAGGCCGTGGATGGCCCGGGTTAGTGCACACACCACATAGACGAGGATAAACATTCTTTTGTTTATAGGTTATCCCATTAGATGCACCCGAATAGGGGAGTAGTTTACGTTTATGTTTATATTGTATTTTCTTCCATGTTTTCCCTTGTACTAAATTAAGTCCCACACTTATAAGTGGGCAAGTTATATATATATATATGTGAGATGATATTCAGTGTTATTCATGGTGTGCCTTATGTTATGATGTTGTAAGACATCTGTTTTACTTTACATGGTTTACCGCTTATCGCATCACGCGGCTCTCACTTGGTATTTCAAAAAAAAATTTACCCGTATTTTCCGCTAAGTATTTCAAAGTAAAAATGAGAACTATGAAGTAACAGACTAATGTTTAACCTAAGTATGTTCTAGAGTATTGGGTTAAAAATTAGGATGTTACATGAGATGGTTGGTTTGGGATGGTTATGTAAAAGGGTGGTTATTAAGAAAGGAATTTGAAAGTTCAAATATAAGAAAGTAAATTATCATGAGTTCTTCGGCATCCCATGCATGCTAACGGTTATATGGTTTATCATATTTGCATTATTTTACCCGTCATACGATTATATAGATTGCATGCCAAGTCACCGAAGAAAGAAAAAGAGGAACAATTGCATGTATAGTGGATATGATCTTTATGCTTCTACATTATGTCCTTGTGTACTTGGAATGTTGCATGAGATATTGACATGCATTCATAACATTAAGATGCATGCTAAAAGACACAGACCTCGGCTAATGGTATTTTTTTTAATTTAATAAATAAACATTACATATGTCCACTACTTTCATAATGAAACCCGAGGTTCTTAGGGACGATGATGATGACACGTGTGTGGAGACGGAATACCCAACTGAGAATCTTTTATAAGTTTCTCACTCCCTCTTTTTCTTTCTATCTTCGTCTTCAGACAAGATCGATGGCCATGCCCGTGGACTTCCTTGAAATGCCAGTGTAGGAGTTGCTCTGTGATCTAGATCAGAGCAGTGCAGCAGAAGCAGAGATAAATTCCTTCCTATTTTCAGCACTTAGAAGTTGTCTCGTCTTCGCATATGCTTGTAACTTAGTTCTAGTAGATGTGCACCCACTAGGAGTTAGTTACTTTTTAAACGTGTTTGGCTTTTGTATTACCGTATGCTCAGCCTCTATGGGTGGGCACAATATATTTTGATGTGGTACTATGATTGTGGGATATTTCCACATTATTATTATTACTACTTGATTTGATATTCGAAGTAAATGTTATGATGTGATGATGTTCGCAGTTTATGTTGCACCTTGTTGTGGTTTGCATGATTGCTATGTGATGAATAATTATACGCTATAACGTATACGCGAATAGCTCGTGGTTTGGTTTTTTTTTAAAAAAAAAAAATAGGTCGTATTTTCCATAGACTTATTTTCAAAGCTCAAAATTAAGTAAAATTCTGAGACAAAAGAGTAACAACTAAGGATTAACCATTATGAGTCCTAGGCGTATTGTGTTGAAAGTTTGGGCGTTACATTGTTCATTCTTAGATTAACAATTATCTAATTATAATATATTATATTCATGCACTTATCATAAATATCAACACAAGCTAATCTTCTCCGGGAAGCCATCCAAAACTTTCGGCCATCAACCAAAAATGGCAGCAACTCCATCTCCATTCTCAAAGAGCTCCATAGCTTTCTTTCCAAGCCCAAATACCTTAGCCTAGAGTTGTTAAAATTTCCAAGTTCCTTCACTAAACTTATTCCACACTTCAATACCTACAAATCTAACCGATTGAAATCTCAATTCTCCATCAATCCTCACATTGATACCTCACTTCTTTACTAATTTAAGAAGGGTTTGGTTTTATTTTGGAGTTTTGAAGTGAAGGGAATCTATCTTGGAGCATCTTAGAGCTAAGGATATACTAGCTTTCAAGAGTAGGGTTTTCTTTGGCCTTTTCTTTCAAAACTTATTCTGAACATTTCTAATTAGTTTTGGTCTGAAATTTTTGATTATATTGGTTGGTAATACATAGATGTTGATGTGTTTAATTGGGTTGAGTGATTGAATGATGTTTGAAAAATCGTTTTTGGCAAAACAAGTTGAGAACTATGTTGCTGAATTCCTAGATTTTCATAGACAGCATGAGGTTCACGATTTTTCTGAGAAATTTGTAGATGTTTTTATAAGCTAAAAAAAATTATATGTTGAACCTAACACCTTAAGGCAACTGTGATTTTTCTTGGCTCATGTTAAAGACTTTTACCACTTGAAAAAAATCATATACTTTGAACCTTGTTGCTAGAAAATCCTAATTTAAAGCAAAAAAAGCATTTGTTCGAATTTTATGACCTATTTAGAGATTTTGAATTCAACTGAAAATTTTATGGGATGTAACTGGCATATTAAGGTGCCTCTAGTAAAAATTTTGAGCCATTCGGGGCAGTTTTGCTATGTTTAAAAAATCAGAAACCAAAGTGATCTATGTGCTGCCTGAAATGTTGGAATAGAAACTATAAATTTTACTAATTTTGTTACCATAGCAAATGATTAAATTACCACTTGAAAATTTTACAAGGTATTGTAAACATCTTGAAGTTCAACAAGATTTTTATTTTGAATTGATTCAATCATTTGCTAAGGTTAAAAAAAATATGAGATTTTGGTTCTGGGTTGAGGTTGGTGGTCTCTGACCACCAAACTTGTAGAATTTTGTTAACCTAGTTAAAGAACCCTTTTTACTCTGAAATTTTTAAAGAGTCTTGTGGACACATTGAAGTATCATGGATAATTTTTATAGACTTTTAAATATGCAAAAAAATTTGTGCTAAAATGACATAAAATTTGCTAATTGCTAAAAAGTAAACTAAAGCATGGAATTGATGAGATAATATCCTTAAATTCAAGTGTAATGTATGTGAATGCATGCTAGCAACTTAAAAGATTGGTTTATGAGACATGATTATATATATAGATTGTGGATAGATGTTTATATCAGCTTGATGATAATGTATATGCTCAATAGAGGAAAGGTCCATGTAATGTGTAAAAAGTATGGGAAGGGTTCCCTTTTTGTTTATAAAAGGCATAGAAAAGGTCCTCTTTTGTCTGTAAAGGGCATGAAAAGGTCCCCTTCGATGTACCGAGGGCATGAAAAGTTGAGAATGAGCTTCTATGATATTAAGTAATATGATAGGCGCATATTAGGTGATTGAAAATGTTGAGCAGTATGACGTATGTATATTGAGTGCTTGAGCAATTAAAATAAACCTACTTTGGAATTATGATTTGAAACTTTAAAAATGAACCTTTAATATATATTGCATGCTCACAATTTTACTAATAAGCCGAAGTGGCTAGGATGATAAAGATGACATGAGTTTCATTATATGTTTTGGGGATGCCCTACTGTGAATTTTTGAATTCTGACCCTTATATGTTTGTTTCTGTGTCATCTCCAAGTTGATTCCAGATAAAGGTGAAGCAGTTACAAGAAAGACTAAATTATAATTTCTGTAGTTTAGTTATGGAAACTCAAATTGTTGTACATAGTTATATATATTTGTCTGTAAATATAGTAAAGAATAGATGTGAACTAAAGCTCATAGAAGAGCTTCCTCTTGTACTTGACTTATACTAAATGTAACATCCTAATTTTTAACCCAATACTCTAGAACATATTTAGGTTAATCATTAATCTGTTACGTCATTGTTTCCTCTTTATTTTAAAATACTTAGCGGAAAATACAGGTAATTTTTTTTTTTTTGAATTGTAAAAGCAAAGTGAGAGCCGCGCATCATGACGAGCAATGAAACGAACTATGAAGCATAAAGGCATTAAATCATGAATCCAAATAAACACGCCATGAACATCCGATCATAAAGCATGTAAATGCATAGCATAAGAAAACAAACTGTACACATGGATATATATAATATGCCCACTAAAAAGTGGGACTTAGTTTGGTACAACATCAAGTGAATACAACTGAAAATGGAAACACATGGAAACATAAAAGGGAGACACCCACACCCTAGTGCACCTAAAATGGGTAACCTTTCTGAACAAAAAAAGGCTACCCTAATCTACGTATGGTGTGTACACTATCACTCCTCGAGCACCTCTGCCACTAGTGGTTCGGATAGGGCGGGATATAGCCGATCCACGGGCGAAGCTCATCCGGAGTGGGCACTCGCTGTGGCTGGACGTGAGCTCCTCGACAGGGCCGCATGGACTGCCTCCGAGCCAGCCTCGGTTGTGTGACCGTCTCCTCGCTACCCTCCACCCTCAGTGGGGGCATAGGGGCAGAACTCTCAAAGTATGGATGGGTAGGTGGATCCTCTGATAGGTCAGTCTCTGAATGCCTCGAACAGGGGACATAGTCGGGGAAGTTGTGGACGGCGGACTCAGCTAAGTACGTGCGGAGCACCCTCTCGTTGTGTGTCCTCACTCACTCAAATATCATGTTGTCGCCATACTGGGAATTTAGAGAAAATCGATAACTATGTACAAGGTGAGAAAAGGGGCGTCCCAAAAACATAAACACTCGAAGTGTGCAGCTCCCCTCAAAATGATATGATTGGTGCTCCAGGTCATAGTGCACCTCCCAGGTGGGGGTGTCAATGAACAGCACGAAGGTCGCCATCTGAAGACGTGGCAGAAAGAAAAGATAGAGGGAGTGAGAATCTTGTTAAAGAAACTCAGTAGGGCAACCTCCTATCTAGATGTCATCATCTACGTCCTCAGGAACCTTGGGTTTAGTGTATGAAATAAGTGAGCATGTACCAAGTTCATTTTTAAGCTTCAAAACATAGTTGGCCAAGGTCCGTTCATTTTAGAATGATTCTTAATGCCATGGATACAACATAGTAAAGAATGTATGCATGGCACTATCTAATGCAAGGACATCAATCATAACTTCATGAAACATCATAATGGTGGCATAAAGTGGCAAGTAAAATCTCCTGTGGGACAAACTTTGTGACATAATCATCATACTTCACTTTCTCATGGGGCCACCCTAAAATGACATTCGCTCTGGGGGTGCTCGGCTGAACCGGTGTCACCTAGAGCGTGTCACATCTCTAGGTTATGAGCTCATACCCAACTAGTCGTCACTAGTTCTTACTTATCAATCCCAATAAGCGTATCATAATCATAATCCCAACTATCTAGTACGGGCTATGGGTATTTCTTGGGGGTGCTCGGCCGAACCGGTGTCACCCAAGAATACATCTTGGTACCGATGTCACATGAGTTCTTTGGAGGTGCTCGGCCAAACCGGTGTCATCCAAGAACTCATCTTAGTACCTCATTTCTATAAAGAAAATCTCATAGGTTTTTCAAAAATTTTCTAAGTCCCCAAATTTGTCAGAAATTCGGCAGCATAGCAGCAGCACATCAGATTCCTTCCAAATTTGCTTTATGCCACGTAAATGAATAGAGTATGTATTCTCAATCATAATTTCATTCATTGACATGATCATCCTCAAATAAAACATAAAAGCTCATTATATCTTTGAACTTACAGCATCTTATGCTTTGACCCTTACGGGTCTTAAACTTGAGATATAGCTATTCTATTGTTCTCTATCAACCTCTTATACATCTAAGGTCCACAACTAATAAATTTCCACTAGCATTTATATTCACTAATAAATCTGGGCAGCATCATACTCTGAGGGCAGAATTTCATCTTTATGATTATGGGGTTCTAGAACTTACGTTTTAGACCATTTCTTGGTTCCGTCTTCGCCTAAGGCGCTATAAGTTAAATCTAAACCAATTATGAGGTATTCCTAAGCCTTTGAACTATTTATAAATCATTTTTACTACATTATAAGGGTGCTGTGCAGAATCAGAAAATTAAATGTTCTAGGAGTTCTAGAATTGCATTTTTACGGTTTTCTAGTTACTAGTTTCTCTATAGGCTCTAAAAATCAATCCTACATAAAATGTTACCAAGTTTTTCATAATTAAACAATCCTAATCTGATTATTATCCCATTAAAACAGTTTGAATAGAATCTAAAAATAAATGGGTCAAAACTAGGCTAGAACTCAATTTTACGGTTTGTCGGTAAGACTAGTTTCTTTCCTGACTCGCATAGAAAGATTCAAAACTTATTATGCATACTTTTAACACATTCCAACAACATCATACAACAGCAACCATACCATGACAGAACCGATTTCATATATATTCATATCATGCATAAAATTTCAATTTTAGCAAGCATAAGTTACTAGTTTCTCATGGATTCACTTTAGGACTTCTAAAACTCTTTGGAAACCAACTTATTTTACTAAAATCACTGCAAGTCAAACAAGGGTGGCAACCACTTGGGTTGGCTCAGGATTTAAAATTTAAAATGTAAAATTATACTTGAAATGTTCTTTGAGTTCTCCTATACTTCACGAAATCCTACGGCATAGGTTATAGGCACTTGTGACTAGATGAAACTCATGCCAAGCTCATCATCATCACATGGCCGAATTGTGCATTCAAGGGAATGCTTCCATAACCAAACTATAGCTTGAGATAAAGAGGGCAAGTCTTTGAGCTCTAGGTTCTGTAAGTGATGACAAAATTTAAACATGCTATGCATTCCGTTTTATTCTCCATTATAAGGTAAAGTGAGGGCTTCAAAGTAAACATGAGATGCAAGAACTTAAAATATAAATATGAGGTGCTAGAAATATAAATATGCAAGACTTGAAAGTAAATATGCAAGTTCAATTCTTTATTTTAGTTCTCTAGGCCCAGCAACAATCGACTTTAAGGCCGAAATAGAAAGGCTTCTAGATTAATTAGGTGATATGCAAGTTCTTGTTTTAAATCTTTAAGTTCTTAATTGATGACTTGAAACATAAACATGAAATGCAAAGCTTGAAACTTAAACGTGATAATGCAAGTTCTTTTTTTAATCTTTAGAGTTTAGTGATGACATAGGAAAGTAAATATGAGATGCAAGAACTTGGAATGTAAATATGAGGGGCTAGAAATATAAATATGCAAGTTCATTTTTTTTATCTTTACTAGAGCTCTTACAAGACTTTAAAGGAACTTAAACCTCAACCCAAACTTATCATAGCAAGATAAAGTGAACTTTAGAGTTCTTTATACCAAGGTTTCAGAGAAACCTTATGGTTTGAATATTATCATCAAGTTCAAGGAAATGGATTAAGAGATCAAAATGACTAACAACCAACATTATTCAAAACAAAACCTTGAACACCAAAGAAAAGGAAGACAAGGCCGAAGCCATGAAGAGGAGAAAAACAAAACTTTAAACTCTAGAGGCTATGATCTTGGTGTCACATAATCTCTAACATCATGTACTCTCATCCTTGAGCCATTTTTCATACAAAAATGAACCTTCAAAACCGAAATCCAAACAAGAAGAGGAAAAAGAAAAGAAACCGAATCCAAGAAGGAAAAGAAGGAAAAGGAACCGAACTTGTTTCAAAGAAAGGAATAACCAAGATATGTTGAGATCAAAACTAAGTTTCAAGCTCTAGAGGTTTCTCAAATGATAATCATGAGTCCATTATATTGAAACCTCATCATCAAGCCATCATTTTCCCCCAAGATAGGCCATCATGGTCGAAACATAAAGGAAGAAAAAGGGAACTAAGAAACCGAAAAAGAAAGAAGGAAAGAAAAGAAAAGAAAAGAAGAACTAAGAGGTTCTAGGGAAATCATAAAGCACATAATCAAATAACAACTTTTGATGAATGAAACACTTGAAAAAAATCCCTACCAAGTGAAATGAGGTTGAAGAAGATGAAGAAGATGAAGAGGTTGAAGAGGAAGAACTCTTGAAACTTGAGAGAAAAAGAAAGCTTTGAGTGCTCTAAACTTAGCAAATGAACTAAAGGTGTTTCAAGTTCACTCAAGTGTTCTATTTATAGAAAAACAAATCAAAGGTGATGGAATAGAGGGAGTAGTCGAAATGTTGAGGGGGAAAAGGAGGGAAAATGTCTCTTGGTTGTGTCATTTCAAGGTGAGGTTGTAGGCATAGGTTTAGGCATAATTCCTTAAGTGTGTGAGTGAACAAACTTGTGAGGTATAGGGTATGAGGTGGTGCCATTTTTAGGGGAATCCAAGGGGAGGAAATTGTTTTATTAATTGTGGGTTAGTGATGTGTTTAGGTGTATTTTTGGATTAGACCTAAGATTAGGAGTTTATAGTGAAATGTGTAAGTAAAAGGATAGGTAATTAAGGCTATGTAGGGTATGATTAGTGGGTATTCTAGCCTTTTAGGGGAGTCCATCTCTACTCATCCTAGGCTTTCAATTACATCCTAGGCTTCCTTTTGAAGTGTAGAGGGTGAATAGTGAAAATACTATTCAAGATTCTATGTTCTAGAAACTTGAATTTTTAAAAGAAAAAGAGGTTTTGAGTTTAATCTAGGCAATCTTAGGTTCTAATTAATTTTAATGACTTATGTTGACTATAGATTAATTATGGAAATTAATTAATCTTTGATTAGAGCCTAATATTGCTTAGGTTTGCTTAATTGCATCATTAAGCTCAAATGGCACTATGCTAGGGGCAAAATCGTAATTTTGCACAAAAACTATCCGGGATCACCGAGACTTAAACAAATACTTTTAAATACATGAAAACGTCATTTTAAACCTTTGAGGGAAGTTTCGGGCTCAAATGGCACCTTTACCCGTGTAAAATGCTATAGGGGTATTTTGGTCATTTTGACCTGAAACTGCAGAAAACACGATTTTTGGTTCCGAAACCATTCGAGGCCATCCAATCCCCTTCAAACATTGAGTTGACCCTTCGAGGATTGCAGGGTCAGCTATCCTTGAATTTCGGTCAGGAAATGACCTCAAGGGCATTTTGATCATTTTCTCTCAGACAGAAAAATCGGGGCGTTACACTAAATAAATACTTTGTTTCCTTAATATATATTTGGATAAAACCTGCCCTATTCTTGTTAAATATAATTTAGAAAGGTCTACAAATTTATAAGTAACATCTCTTCCGTACGATGCCATGACTTAAGGATGAGGTTGTGCTTGGGAGGATGTTACAAATTTAATGATGATGTTATACATATGTAGATGTGAGTGCTCATGATAAATGATCCTATATGAAAAGAATATTGAGATTATAGCTTGAGATCATAAGTGATTGTATGCTTGATGCATTAAGAAACTCAAAAATTGATGCTAATACATATATGATTATGGTGCTTGTATACATAACGTGGAGCATGAAGATGTTATGTGCATATAATTGTGAATACTTTTGAGAATTGCCTCTATATGAGTGAAAGAGAATGAGAATCTGTTTTCTTGGCCAGAAAAAGTTAGTTTTGTCAATCGGAGAAATTAAACTTGACTGCCCTTGAATTGAGTGGAAGAAAGTAAACCTGGCTATGAATAGATTTCTATGAGAGTTAGAGAAAGTAAATCCAATGATCATGTATAGAAATGAGCTCAATCTTGAAAAGTAGTCTATTACCCAATAGTGGAATAAGCCACCATAAATCAAGGGTCAAGACAAGTTAAAACAGTAATTGTCGTAAGTAGACCTCTATATTATGTGCTAAATAAATGATATTATTATTTATGTTGAGGCCAATATGTTTAAGTTGTAACTTAAAAAATATAAGTTCTAAATGATAATGGTTGAATAAAGTGATTATTATATATGTATATTAAGTGATTGAATACTGAAAAAAACCCACTTTGGAAGGTTGATTTCAAAACTTTAAAATAAATCTTTGATATGTATTGTATGATAATATTTTTCTAAATAAACCGAAGTGGCGGGAATGATAATGATGACATGGATATTATTATGTATTTTAGGGATGCCCTATTGAGAATTTCATAATTCTCACCCCTATGTTTTTGTTTTTGTTCCCATGTCATCTTCAGATTGATCAAGAGAACAATGAGACCACTACTACGGAAGCTCAAAATCTTAAAGTCCTTTATCAATTGTATTTTGTTATGTATATATGTTTGCAAATATATAAGGAGATAAATGTATATTGAAGCTCATAAAAGAGCTTTTTTCTTGTTTTTGGATCTATATTTAATGAATACTTTGTTTCCCTTTTATATGTTTTTATAGAATTACGAATTAGCTATTACATGAATCAATCGAATTTGCTATAGATACTTAAGAAAGGTCCACTAAATTAGTTATTACATGAATTAGTTATTACACCTAATGAGAGCATCTAAGATAAGGGTTTAAAGACCTTTAACTTCAGTTATGGCTATAACCTAAGGAAGCCACTTGGATAGAAGGTTTCTTAAGATTTTTATCTCCATCTCAGAGGTTGACTATCTTTTACGCAAACCCTTGAGTTGGTTTATTATGTGCATGAATCTAGTTGGCATCTCATCAATATTCTCTTGTTTAGTCATCTTGACCATCTCATCTTAATAGACTAGCCTGTGTATTTTGATCTATTTAACCTGATCTATTCTTTCATGGAGCATGTGTATTCTGTCCCAGATTTCTTTGGTTGTGTCATAAGCAATGCTTTTGTCATATTCATTTTCTTAGTACACATATAAGTAGATATGTAGCCTTGGAGTTCGATTGAACTCTACCTTTATGTTGTTCTATCCATCTACTTCTTGGGACTTCTCTTGTTGTAGAAGGCCCACCATTATTTCCTAGTACATCCTCCATAGGAGTATAATCACCTTCTTGAATAATTTTCCATAAGTCAAGACTTACGTATTTTATGAATAACTTCGTTCTATCTCTCCAATAGGCATAGTCACCATCTTCAAAGAATAGGAATCTGTTTATGGAGTGTCCCCCAACAATATGTATATTGTGTGCCATCTTTTCTTAGAATCTTTTCTTCTGTAACCATTTGTATGCTTAACCTTTTAGAGATCTAAGCTCTTATGCCAATTGTAAGTTGAAGGTGCCACGAGACGGGGGCTAATCATGCTTCTAAACTTCCTTCTTTTAATTTTTAAAAGCTTAAACAAGGTCTATCAAGTGATTTGCACCTGAAGACAGTGGAAACAAATGTTAATAAGCTTCAGAAAGTGACTTTTTGAAGTACTTAAGGCCAAAAACCTTCAAAAACTATTTTAAAAAGACTATCAGAAATCACACAATAGAAACATAAATAATTGCTGAAAGATAAAGAAATAAGGAGAGAAAGTGTAACACCCTAAAAATTATTTAAAAATTAATTTGAGTTTTATTAGTCATAATTTCAAAAATTTGATAGTTTTAGCAATGATGAGGATGGCCCAATGGATTTGCAAAAAAAAAAATGTGAATAATAACTTGCGAGCCCCATGGGCCCATCGGGACAACCAAAACCCCAGATCCAGGACCAAAAGATGCCTAAAACTGAGAAAATATAGGGTTAAGGTTAGAAATTGTTAGAAATGAAGATTTATACCTAGAATTAATTTTTGGGCAATGTTTGATTATCTGGGTACGGTGTTTTACTCGTTCGGTAAAATTTCGATGTGCGATTTCTAATATCGAAAGATGATTTAATCTTTACAAAAGGATAATGTCTATCCTTTTGAGGCCAAGTGTAAGGCTAAAATTTAATCTTGGTAGCAAGATTAAATCCTAGCCATTCCTTTTGATCAGAAAAGAAAGAAAAATCAAACTTTACCCAAATTATTACACAACCTTATCTAATATCATTAAAAAACCACCAAACTTAACCAAATCATCTCATCATTCTCGGCCAGCGTAGAGCGCATAGCTAACTCCATTGTTGCATCACCAAAACTATGGAAAACTTGATTCAAATCTCCATTTTCCCAGCCTAGACTTGATAAAACCACAAACTCTCTTCACAAAACTTGTTTTACTCCTCAATATCCATCAAACTAACCGATTAGAATTTTAAATAATCTCCAAGCTCCACCTTGAGCTATCATTCTCTACTATTTAAGGAAGGGTTAGGTGCTGTTTGGAAGGCTTCAAGTGAGGAAAAATCATTTTTGAAAGATCCTTTGGAGTTAGAAGCCTTAAAGCTTCACAAGTAGGGCATTTTACACCTCTTTTACTTCAACTTTATTTTTGTGATTTTCTTGCTGATTTCACTAAATATGTTTCATTGAATTGGTTGATAATATATTAATAGTGATGTGTTAATTTTCATGGACTAGTTTGATGTTGTGAAAAATCATTTTTGTGGAAAGAGATTTTGAACCATACCATTGGATTTTCAGTTTCTATATGGATATCCACTAATCACAAATTTTCTGAGTGAATTGTGGGTATTTTCATGAGCTATAAAAATTATATGTTGAAGCTAACATCTTGAGGCAACTCAGAGAATTTTTTTGGATCATAATAAAGACTCTAACTTCCTGAAAAAAAATCATGAACCAAGACTATATATGTACTGCTTGAATTTCTAAAATTGAAGCCATGAATTTGTCTAATTTTGTTATCATAGGAAATGATTGAATTATCCTTTGAAATTTTTACAAGGTGTTGATAACATCTCGAAGTGTAACCATGATTTTTATTCTGAATTTATTCAATCATTTTCTAGGATTAAAAATTATGAGATTCCAGTTCTGAGCTGAGTATAAATAGTCTCTAACCACTAAATTTGTTGAATTTTGTTATCACACTTAGAGAACTCTTTTTACTCCAAAATTTTCAAAGATCCTTGGGGACATATCAAAGTGTCCTTTAGAATTTTTATAGCCTTTGAATTGGTTACTTAATATGAAAAATAAATTGTGTTACTTGAGTGAAAAATCTACCAATGTGCCGAAATTGTGATAATGCCTTGAATTAGTGACCTAATCACATTTGGTTCAAGTTTGATGTGTATGAATGCATGCCATGGACTTCCAATATTATTTTATAAGGAATGAATGAATGATATATATAGATTTGAAGTATTATGAGATCAGAGAATTATGTTAATGCATATAAAAATGTAATGCATGTATATGTGAGCTTGAGGATAATGTATATGCTAAGTGAAAAATGAAGTCCCCTTTAGGACACAACAAAGTCCCCTTTAGTATGAAAAGGCCACAGCAAAGTCCCCTTATTATATCAAGGGCATCAAAAGATCATTCCAATTGCCATATGTATACGCATATTTTATTAAATTATTTGTCTTGAATGAATTATTAGAATCTTGAATGTCATGAAATACACGTGTTAAGTGATTGAATAATTAAAGAGACCCACTTTGGAGAATTGGTTTTTGAACTTTAAAATGACACTTTGATATATATATTGCATGCTCACACTTTCTTACTAAACCGAAGTGGCTGGAGTGATGATAATGACATTATGATTGTGTAATTGGGGAGTTACCCTACTGAGAATTTTAGAATTCTCACCCCTATGTGTTTGTGTTCCCATGTAATCTTCAGGTTAATCCCGAGAATAAGGAGGCTGCTTTATGAAAGGAAATCGAATTTACATTAGTTTAAGGTTGAAGCTTGTATTGATTGTACTTAGTCTTATGTTTATGTCTGCATTTATAATAGAGACCAAATGTGTATTGAAGCTCATAGAAAAGCTTCCTTTTATACTCGATCTTATAATCAATAAATGTTTGTTTCTTAGTCATTTATGTTAATAGAACTACGAATTAGTTACTTCACGATTCAATCAAACTTGGTATAGATATTTAAGAAAGATCCATTAATTTACAAGTAATAACTTCTCAAGTACGACATTATGACTTAACAATGATGCTATATTTGGGAGGATGTTATAGAAAGATGTTACTCAAGGATTTTATACAAGTTCGGCCAAACACTGCCTACATCCAATTCTCATCAACTTGTTGAGTTCCATTAATCAACCACATTCTCAACCTGAGAAACTAAGATAACCTTTGAATAAGATTCTCAAGCTATCTCTAGTGAGCAGTAGTTCCAATTTACTCTCACTTACAAGTAGTCTTTGTCCTACCCTCTTTAAGCTAAACTCACTTGATCACTTTTGGATCAGAGTACAAAGATAAGATTTGGGTCGGTATGCTCCAACAATGAACACTCAATCTTTTTAAGTTAGTTAATGATTATCAAAAAGAAGATTTTCTGTACAAAAATTGATTACTAAGAAAATGATGAACTTCAGAAAGTATTAGAAGATTTTAGCGCTTGTTGTTGCAAAAAGCTCCTTCCTGTTTGAAGGCTTCATCCTTTTATACTTGGATTTTGAATTGGATTGTTGTCCCTTGATTTCATCTCCTTTTGACACGTGTTGATCTTATTTTTGTGTTGATCCTCTAGAAGAGTAGTTGAGTTGTGTTAAACTATCCTTGTTGGTGCATAACATTTTAGTTTCTGAATAAACCTTTAGAAAACAACTTTTACTTTCAAAACATGGTTTCTAAACCTTTTCTTCTAGAATACGAGGAATTGTCTAAGTACAAAGATGATATGTTACTGTTAATATTATTCTGAATGTAAATAAATTTGAAATTTTCAAATTTTCTTCAGTTTCTATTCACTCTATGTGGTTTCTGAAGTAAATGTGCCTTCTAATGTGGTTCTACACTTTCTGAGCTTATTGTTGATCTTTTAATCTTAACTCCGAACTTGATAAAGATTTCCTCAACATTTAGATAGTCTTCAGAGATAATAGCCAAAGTGATTTATGTTGATGAAGATGATATGCTTATGAGAAATTAATTTCTCCAATGGATATCTCACTTTCTGAATACGTGAATCACAAAGATCCAGACTTAGTTTTTGATGCTAAATGTTGCTATCTCGAGTCTCTCACAAGCCTCAGTTCACTTTCTAAACTATTTTTCACATCATTAAGTTCTAAATCTCTTTGAATGAGATTTTAATCACTTAAAACATGATATTGTGAAAAATTTGTCATAAATTAAACTTATATTTTATGAGAATAGCCCTGTTAAATACTATAGAAACTCAAGCAAATCATTACTTCTTTCTTCAAAATATTTTAACAAAAATTGTTTTGTTATCATTCAAAACATAAGCCATACATAGCTTTCTAAAAGGTTCTAGAGCTACCAAGAAATACCTTGAGAACAATCCAAAACATGCTTTTGAGTAATTTTTATGTCTCCAAATATCATCTTATAAATAGCTATGCACTTGCGATATTGTTTTAAGTGCTCTACTATGGTTAAACCTTTTTTCAAGTCTAAATCTTCCTCACATGTCTCTTAATTGTTTGATACTAAAGCAAATCATCTAAGTTCTAATGTATGCTCCTCTCTTAATCTCTTTTCTATTTTCTCCAAATGTCTTTTTCAAATATTGATTTGTCATCACAAAAAAGATAGAGATTGTAAGCTCCAAAATCCTTGTAAGACATTACAAAAGCTTAGTTTTGAATGCTAATAGAAAATTATCAATCTTTGGAAAATTCTCTTGAGAAAGTGACCTAATGTTTGATCAACTATTTACTATTAGCATATATCACAAATATTGCAATCATATGCTTTCTGTTAATCCAAAACTTAATGAGATTGGTCATACTACTCAAATCCATGTTCTTTATCAAAACATATCTCTTGTTTAAAGAGATTTCAATAAGTTTAATGTATATCAATCTCCATAAAGTTCTCTAAAATGTTGAGAAAGTTCCAATAAAGACAGTAGAAGATGTTTCTCAATCTAGAAAAATATGTATTGCACCTAAAGTTGATCAAATGAGTAAGAAGAAGCCTTGAGAAAGGTTTTAAGCTTACAGGAAACATGATTCTATGTCTCCATCATTCAAAATGCTATTTTGATGCAATGAAGAAGCCATGTCAACAAACAAAAAGGACAGCAGTACTATTATAGTCATTGTTTGTAATGTGATAGCTGCAAAAAGGAGCGTGCCTCAATGCACAACTTCTAGAAGGGTATTTCTTCAACCATTTGATTGAAAGACGCATGTCCGGGGATCCTACATCCTTGGACATGCTTAACTTTGAAGATCAACTATAAAAGGATCATTTTTTGAAGGTACAAGAGTTGTTGGAAAAAAATGATTTCATCCTGTGAAAGCATATCTTTCTAAACATCTAGAAACATGATTTATGTTACTATTTCATTGAAAAATCGTACACGACCTTTGCATATAAAATATCCTCTTTGTGAGATCATCTTTGTAGAAAGTCATTCAAGTGACTCTCTATTCTATTGCATATTCAGAGAGTTTGAGTCTTACCTAATGATTTGAAATCAAAACCTTTTATCAAAATCATTGTATACTAGAACTGATAGTGGTCATTGTAAGTTAGCTTGGAGAGGTTAGGACAATACTACTTATGCTTAGATTTGAAAGGCTAAGACAAGACTATCTGCTATAAGCTTGCAAAGGCTTATAAAGAATACTTATGGTGGAACTCTTAATAGTGGTGTTGAGGACTGAACATAGACAAGTGATTGGTTGAACTGATATAAATCTTCTATGATCCACATAATAAAAATTTGATGAAATTTTATGTTGACGGTCTTTTTCTTATTACAACCATTTTCTTTTATTTGAGCTTGAAACTGATTATGTAAATATTTATAGTAAAGCACAACATAAGTAAAGTTGTCAAATGTAAACTAATCAAATAAAAAAAGGGTAAGGTTTTAAAATGGTAACTTTTCACTAGGAATATGATATTTGAAGTTCCGAAGTATGGGGTCCACCACAAAATTTATATATTTACTTTTATTCAAAACCTTAACTAGTGCTCTAAGGGCAGTAATTAGATAAACCCACAAAAAAAAATGCCACAATGGCTCCATGATTCTTTAGGGAGAGAAAGTCATGAAAACACAGCATGAGGATATGATTCATGATTAGTTGGAGGTGGATACTCAGGTGAAGATGAAAATAAAATCTTCACATGAAGATATGGTTTGTATCAAATAAGAAGTTGACATGTGGAGTGGCATATCATGCCCCCAATCGCATATCGCCTACCATAGATATTCATAGTTAAAAAACAATCTCTCTCCTAAACTGCCCCCTATGGTCAACTTGGCATGATCATCTCGTGCCCTCCACCATTTCAACCACTATGAACCTCCTTTTTTTCTTTGTCACCACACTCCATGAAAGCACAATGGTCACTAATCTTCATGAAATTGCATTAATTATGCATAAAATTACTCTAGACAAAAAATAGTAGGCAAAAACATAATTTAGAGGACTTAACCAAACCAAGCAAAACCCCAATGCTACAATGTCTCAATAAGCAAGATACTAAAACACAACTAAATCAATCAGACCATACTTAGTGACAATAATGCACATATCATATCTGCATCAAGAATGGAAATAGATCCATGGTTAAAAGAATAGACTTCAAATCTAGAACAAATCATAACAGTAGGTTCACCATCAAAGATGGAGAAAATAGATACAGATCTAATGATTAAGATCCACTCAATGCTATGGCACGGGGCAGATTTGAATGAAGATCAAATGACAAAGACGCCAGGGAAACAACGTTGTGGAAGCACTGCCAAGAGATAGACCTAAAGATATTAGTAGCTAGCTCAAAGAACCAAGAACTAAATGGACTACAGCAAGATCAAAAAGCATGCCAGAGAATAAGAACCATGTCGATGATAGAGCAACAACGAACTAGATCTAGAATCAAATAGAGAAACATCATCACCATCCGCCACAACACTAACACAAGGCAAACAAAGTGATAGTAGTGTTAGGCGCGGCAGTTTGGTTGCTCGCGGCTGGAGAAGATGGAGAGGAATAGGATTTGACCAGGAGAGTCCGATGATGAGAAAAGAGAAGCGCTTGGTGCAGGAGTGGCTCCATCTCCAACAAACACATATGCTTGTCTTCACCATCCCCACCTGAAGCCCCTTCATCAATTGGAGGAGAATATAGTACCAATTGATGAAGAGGCTTCTAATAGGGGTGATGAAGAAAGGGTGTGTGTGAGTGAGTTGGCCTTGGTGTGCAAGGAAATAAATGTCTTGCTAGGTGTGGATGGCTGGGATTTGTTACTAGTAGAGAATGAATGTCTTGAAAAGATGAAATACATTGACATATTACTTGTTCATCCTTTAGTCAGTCTTGATAGATTTATTGACATTTTCCATTTACAACAAAGTTTAGGAATTATTATTATTATTATTATGATTATTATTATTATTGGTGAGTACTTTATCATAATATTAAGAACTTACATGTTTCTAATGGTGTTATGCTTCAGCAATATGCTTGTTTTCAATCGAACTTGGGTCTCATGTACAATCCAACTAAGGTAGAATAACCAGCAATCATAAACACGAATTTAATTCCAGCATGAGAAGATGGATGGAGAAAATTTCGAGTATTCCATCTCAAACCCACTGTACTTTAAATTCTCTTTCTTTTTTTGTCGAACAAAATTCTCTTCCATGGACTATAGCATATTGGGCATTTCAGTCCGCCTCCGTGGGAAAATGATTCAACAATATTTTGGGTTTGAACCTGGTACAAACTCAGAACTAGCCCATAGATTAAAGCCCAAGATCGACTATGGGCCCAATTACCTTATTAATCCTTCAGTAGTCATTCTTGAAATCGATCTATGCGGTTGACCCAAAAAAACAAAAAAGAAAAAATCGAACTATGCACGACAAAGAAATAAAAACCTAAAAAAAAAAGAACCATGAGAAAGAAAATCACATACATAAAAAGAACGTTCTTGTATACATTTGGTACCTATTCAATCTAAATTACAATATGATGACGAAACTAGAAATTCGATCAAGGGGGGTAGTATTTCGTCCAGTGCAACAAAATCGAAATTAATTGAGGAATTGTTGCGAAAAATGTAGTTAAAAAATGTACCAGATCCTTTCATAATAGAAGTCTTGCCAGAAATTCACAAGGCTAGCATCACTAGCATTTTTACTGAATACAATGCTAACTAATCTTTACAACAATCCTCCTCTCTTAGTAAATCAACTTTACAGCCAGATATTAAGGAAGCATCTTGTTTGTTAGTCTATGATTACCTGTTGTAGTTGGTGAAGTTCCTGTCAACTCAAGAGAGTTGCACTGTGAAAAACTGAGATGATGCCCGTGGTGCAAAGATTCTCCTGGGTAGTCCTTTTTGGCTGATCAGTATTTTCAAGAAACATGAAACCGACGGAGGCAAGAACATGCATATAGGTCATGTTCACATACTCCAAGAACTGTTCAGGTGGCAGCTACAGACAGATAATTTATTGCAATGCAAACTTGCAGATGAATAAATAAAACAGCTAATGGTAACATGTGCTCAAGGAAGATTGAGCTCTTATAATTTACATAGGCCCTCGTGGAAGGGGTTTAAAATAATTGAATCAACCGGTGCTACCAGATAAATCACCAGAAAATGCACTTCCATATGACACCGATCCTGTCTGAGAAGCGCTGCTGGCTCGAGCTTTCTGATACTGTCGTATCCGAAAAGCATCACGAGGAAGGGGTTGGCTTTGGACAGTTGTAGTATCATCATCTTCTTGCCCTGAATATTATAGTAACAACTATCAATCGGGGAAAATTTCAAATTTCATGTTACGCATATCAAAGAAAGCTGACAATACATGCATGCACTTGCTGCTTATCCTCCAAACTCTTTTTAATCCTCTTTTCTACATAGTACTGAATTTCTTCATTGTTAGGAATACATGCATGCACTTCTGATGCCAAGTATCAAATCTGACATGCAAATATGCAATTAACCATTGAGGTAAATCTACTTGCTTTTATAATAAAGAAAACCTCTTTACCAACAACTAAGCATTGTTGTACTAGACAGGGTCGGTTACATGGATTCAGTGATCATATAATGGTCTATCATAGATTACATTTATATTCTCCAAAACAAGGAAAATCAAAGAAAATCTTTATGATGCGAGCATGAGCATGTAGTACCCACGCAACTATTGTGCAGGTACACTAATTTAGGCAAATCCTATACATTACCAATAGCAACTTATCATTTACTGAGAGTCCAGCTTATTTTTGACAGAGAATCAGTAGTAAAATGATGCATGAAATGAATTATGAAGCTCCTATAGCTACAGATTCAAAACTGAGTCACGACAAACTGTACACATCAATTCAAATATGTGACCATCTAAATCCCTTTGGATATATACATATGCAGAAAATGCTCCAGATGCCCCACGGCTCATACACAGAATAAAGTCAAATAGAACACAGTACAAATTAGTGGACAAAAGGGGAAATATAGCCAAAATGGATGATGCACATACTGTCTATTTCTTTCCTTTTCCCATATTGTCTATTACTGGTTTGTTTCAAAGATAAGCCACTTGGAACTGGGTGAGACTTGCTTGAACCAGAAAGTTCACTTGTAGCAGAAGCAGGACCGGATGGCAATTGTGTTGGAATCCTAGTTTTTCCACTCTGCAATTGTGTTGGATTCCCTGCTTTTCCACTTTGCTGTGTTAATTGGTCACACTGCAAACAAATGGATAGCACAATATCCACACTTGGAGTTGGGCCTGAAAATTACAAACCACAAAGGAACTGTATAATTCCTGGCAATGGCAAGTATGACTTTTTCAAAAAACATGCACCCTGCTTTCTGTCATCCATCCATCAATACTGATAGATATACAAATAAAACCACTCATTACATCAACCTTAACCTCGCCGCCTAAGCTTTCAGAGTTTTGCTAATTGACATGGACCATAGAGTATCAAAGCCTCTAACCTAGTGGTCAGGAACTTTGAACCTTGCCACTCCCATTCTTACAAATGAAAGTACAGTTTCACGAACTTAAAGTAGGACCACGTATTTTTAATGCTTCAAGCCCAAAAGTGTGAGATAACATGTTGGATATAAACCATTAATAAGCAGTCACCTAATTGCTGATTGACAAAAACTATTATTTTCCTCGGCAAATGGTAATCCACAAGTTTGACAAACACGGATATTGTATTAACACATCCAAAATTACTCATCCTATAAAATCCCACATGAACGACAGTTAAGAGAAACTTGCTAACCTGCAGTATACAGCACTAAGCACACGTAAATTAAGACAATGAAATAGCACCACACCATGGTTAGCAAATCGTGAATGTAAGATACATGATTAATTATTAAAAAAGGTTAAAGTATTTTTTTCAAGTGAAGAAACATAAAAAAACACTATATTAATGTTTTAAAGTCAAATAGTTCAGGGTATAACTAACAAATTGCTATATGTCAAAACAGACCAAAATTTAAGTTATAATAATAGTCACAAATCACAATAAGCCAAAAAAAAAAAAAAAAGCATCTTTACATATTTTGTCATCAATCAGTAAAAAAAAAAATATAAAAATGAAAAGACTCATTTAGACAACACAAAACAATTTACTATAAAACACAAACTAAACACTGTAGACCGGAGAGAACAGGCTGGACAGCAATAGACAACAAATAAAAAAAATTAGGGAAAAAAAAGGGAAAAAACTCGCATGGCATGTGGCGTTTGAATTGAAGCAAAGCTCGCTTGGGGTGGGGTGCTTGAGGGGTAGAGTTGTAAAGATAAAAAATGAAAAAAAGAAAAAAGAGGATACTAGCAAGCTCCACTTGGGCAATTTTCGTGGGGAAGAGGCGGAGATCCCCCAATGTCACAAATCCAAATAGTGACTTTCATCTAATGATGAGTGGGTAATCATGGGGAGAAGATTTTCGGCCATTCCCTCCACCTTGGCCAAGAGAGTTGCGAAAAAACAATGAAGTTCTAGGGCTTTTTAGAAGTAGGTCGGGCATAACCCGACTTGGATGGGTGAGCAACCGGCTAGGCGCAAATCACAGAAACACGATTCATTTCGCAAATCATGTGATTCACCTGCAATACCTACAATTCAGAGAATGATACATAGCATAAAACGATTCAACGTATGATTTGCATCATTCAGCTTGAGACTTGGATTGAATCGTGAGAATCGTATCGTGATTCTAGCAATACTAAGGACACTGCACCACAGTTGCAGGAATTCTAAAATGATTGTGCTTATGCACTGTTCAAACTCCACAAATAAAATCCTTAGCAAAGCAGCCATTGAGGAAAAAGAAAGAAAGAAAGAAAGGGAAAAATCGAAGAAAGGTGTTAGAAATAAGAAAATATCTATTAATATCTTACAATATTTCATGTTATATCTTAAATTGATTTATATTTATTTAGGTTGATTATGTCATTATAGACTTTATCATTAGCTTATAAATAGGATTATCCCATTGTATTATCACAACACAATATATCAAATATCCTTTCATATTATTGAGTCTCTATTCTCTCTCTTTTCTTCCTCCACCATCTAAAACCCTCAATTTCAACAAAGGAAATTATTGTAAGGAAAAAAAAAAAAAAAGCTATAAAAAATGTGAGTAACATAAACTGCCTAATCATATTGGCATTTTTCAATAGCACATTCACAGATTGATATAAACAGCAGAAAAGTACACTGCAATATGCATAAGAAATCATAGTACAGGTCGGAAATTACCCTCCACTGCAGGTAGGTTTGCTAAGAATGCAACCAAAGCAGGTGGTGCAGCTTTCAGAATTTCATCAAATGCATTTGTTCCAGCACCTGCCACTGGCAATCGAATTAGACAAGGTCCCAGTTCAATACACTCCAGATGCAGTTGCACATGGTAAACTTTAAAAACCATCGTTTTTTATATTGTTAAGCAAAGAAAAACAAATAACAACTGAAATATAAAAAAGAAAACAGAGATATTAACTCCTTTCCCATACCATCCGATTAGAACTGTCCTTGCAATATTTGGACAATGAAAAAAAAATCTCCTAATGCTCTTTTACCATGCATCATCTCTTGAAAGAAAAACCATTCAACTCACTGATTTTTTTATTTCTTTTTGGGATAAAAGACGACTTGGTTAAGTTGAAGATAAAGAAGAATACAATGCGACCGGATGAAAAGCGATCCTCCTTACAAAACAAGAACAAGCAAAAGGATCATGTGCTTTGCACCAAATACAGACCAAACCATCGCATAGATTGCGCACTGCCACAAAGATTTGACTTCATTCCTTTTCTCAACACCAAACAACACATTCCGTAGAGATTCAGCCGTGGAGCATTGCAAAAAAAGAGGTGCAAAGTTGTTTCTAAGCTAGCACTGCACACAATACACACATCAGGTGAAGTAGCCTTTTTTGGTAGTCAAATCTGCAACATATCATTAGTGTCAATTCTATTAACCAGAGCTGTCCAAATAAAGAATTTGAACCGCGAGGAAGCTTTAGCCTTCCAAATGGGTTTATCAAGACAAAAAGAGTTGCTCAAAGAATGAGTTAGGAACTTAAAATAAGATTTACAAGAAAAGACACCAGAGGATTCAAGAGACCAAGATCTTTTATCTGGAAAAGGATACTGTTAGGTATGTGGATTGTAACTTGGGCCTAAATTGTAATTGTTGGGTTTGTGAGATGAGAGAGGAGGGGTAAACTCTGTGTAACTACCTGCTAAATCAGCAATAGGATAGTGGGGAAGGGAAATACCATGTGATTCTGTTATGAGGTGGGTTATATGTATGCAAGGGATGGGAGGAAAAGGTAGGCAGAATATTGGTGAGGCATTTGGGAGAGTTGAGCTGCTAGAGTGCTCAGGATTGTCTTGGTTTATGCATATTGTATCAGTTTTCCTCACCATTAATACATCATTATACTCCGTTTCTATAGCTCTCTTCTGTGTGTCTATCAATGGCATCAAAGCTCCTTTCCAGGGAGCTATGTGAGCCGATCACGGATGCTGCGATGGAAGCTGGATTGGAGATCTTGGTGAGGAAGATAGATGGAGGGAAGACAATCAGGACCGACGGAGGAGACGTTCTCCGCCAGCACGGAGAAAGGATCTTCTGGTGGTTGTGGAGGACCGAAGGCATGGGGGTCCGAGGAGGCGTGAGGGTGTGCAACACTCTCCCCTTTGTAGAGAGAGGAATGATTCCCGGTCTTGGTGCCGCGAGTCGTACCACTCCCCCCGTTCGCGAGATGGTTCTTCACATCACTGGGAAGTAAGCCCATGGGGAAGTCGACCTCCCGATTGGCCTAGGGACAGAACAAAGCACCACAATGATCATCGAGGTGCCCAACACTATGATTAGCACGGTGAACGACGCCATGAACAGCGAGAACGAAGTCGGGGATTGAAATGGGAATCAGAGGAGGATGAAAGAAGAAGGCGTAGCAGGATGATAGAGCAAGAAGGACGACAGCGAGAGTATTATACTCGCAAGGGCAAGGAGGAAACGCGACCTCGGATACACCTTGGAAGAAACAAAGCAACAGACAATCAAAGGGCAACGGAGACAATTTCGACAGGGATGGTGTCGAAGATGGAAGCTACCAAGCATATTCATGCCAATGGCTGCATGAAACTTGATCGTGCACCACCGAACTCAAGGCCTCGTGTAACGACCGGCGAGCCACCACCTATGGGGATGGAAGCCGAAATGCTGAAGGAGTCGTGCGACCTCGAGGTTTGCGTGAAAAGAGAGAAAAATAAGGGAGTAGAGCTCGCAGTTGCAGGATATCTCCGACCACCGAGAAGCCTGACCGGCGAGCCACCCACAGAGGAGAACGGTGTTGCTCGAGTTTGCGCGGAATCCGCTCTAACGCCACCACCACATTCACCCGATCCGGACCCGTATACGGTTGCCAGCGAGCCACCTCCGACGGCTAACGAAACTCAAGCGTGGAAGATGGAGGCGGAGGCACCATCTTCTTTCTTTGGAAGCTTCACGAACGGCTGGAAACTGAAGTTGAGGCGGCACCAAGAGCAACCCAGTTTTCGGACAAGTTTTTTGACCTGATGGGTCGAGGGCCCAAATTGAGTAAGCCCAAAATTAATTCCAGAAATATGTACTTGAACTTTCTGAAAACACATGTGGGGAAAGAAGGGCTGCGGGCCTAATGAAGGGAATTCAATCACAAAGTTAATAGATCAAGCCCAATCAAAGGAGGAAGGGAGTTGGGGTCCAGCTAGAGAGAAGTTAATTATGAAGTCAGTGGACCCAGCCCAAAACAAGGGAAAAACAAAAGCTGTGACTAGAGAATGGGGATGGAGGGGATTTAGAAAACTCAGAAAAGTACGGAGTGGAATTACCCTCGAGTCACCCCGCCTCATGGCCATTCAACGGAGACCCAGGGCCACCTTCGAACAGAAGTTTGACACTTATAGCGGCACTCACCTCCATGTCAATTGTAATTCCTCCCAGTTCTCTTTGCATTCTTTTCACATGCACCATGAGGCTAGAGCAATTGGGACATGCCATTTTCTATCCTTCACAGAAATGGTTGAGTTTGAGTTTTCTACCCCCATTGCTTGAATTTCATTCTGGGGAACAAGGTGATGGGTGGATATTTGAAAGGGAGCATGAGATTTTGGTACCCATTTTGCCAGGGCTGCTACATCACATCGTGGAAGATGAGAATGAGAGCAATGAACAAGATGGAGATAGACTGCAAGATTACAGCATCCTGGTGGGCTCTAAGGACAGAGGTATGAAGAGGTCTTTAGAAGAAGAGATGACTAAGACCATTGTGTGGATTTGTCCAGATCAGCTTAACACTATTGTTGCCACTCCATTAGCAAATAATTTCATGCTTCTGCATCTGGGTGTTGCAAAGAGAGATGCTGTCCAAGGGACTATTTCACAGCAAGTGGAATATGTGTACAATTCCATTACAAAAACAGTCCCACTTGCTGCTGCGATTAAGAATACAAATGCAGCAACCAATGCTTCTAACGCTTCATGGTACCCGGGAGGACATTACTCATCAGCAAGTGTGCATTCCTCCATCTACTACCTAGGAGGAAAACACTATCGTGCAAGCATATTTCACTCCTGTTGCAAGATTTGGGACCCTGGAGGATGTCTTCGTTTTCAGCAATATATTTTTGCTATCCACACTAGCAAACACTTTTATGCCAAGTTCTTTGCAACACTTTATTGTTCAGATTCCCACATATGTGAGATCAGGAGATGATTCATCTAGTTCTCAAGATCCTAGAATGACTGCACTATTACACGGACCAATCTTACTTGTTCCTTGGGTTTTCCTCTGTTGGGGATGCTCCTAAAGCTGCCATGTCTGGGCAGACCCTATGCTCACTGTTAAGCCATGCAGAATCTATGATTGAAGTGATGAGTCCCACCTTGAGGACAAGATGGAAGTTTAGGGGGGGGGGGGGGGGGGGGGGTACTGTTAGGTACGTGGATTGTAACTTGGGCCTAAATTGTAATTGTTGGGTTTGTGAGATGAGAGAGGAGGGGTAGACTCTGTGTAACTACCTACTGAGTCAGCAATAGGATAGTGGGGAAGGGAAACACCATGTGATTCTGTTATGAGGTGGGTTATATGTATGCAAGGGATGGGAGGAAAAGACAGGCAGAATATTGGTGAGGCATTTGGGAGAGTTGAGCTGCTATAGTGCTCAGAATTCCCTTGGTTTATGCATATTGTATTAGTTTTCCTCACCATTGATACATTGGTATACTCCGTTTCTATAGCTTTCTTTTGTGTGTCTATCAGATACAGAATGATCGTGTCAAAGAATTACTAAATTTGATGATTCTCTATCATTTAAATTTGTCAAAAAGTGGAAGTCCCGAGAATGAGTGGAGCCCTACACAAAAAATATTTTGGATTGAGGAGTTGTAAAGAGAAGAGAAACGATAAAGAGATGGAAAAGTTAAACAACACGAAGAGACTACAATCCAATGGTCATCCTAAAAGTTGAGATGGAGGCCATTTCCCACCTTCAAGGAAAGCAAGGGCTTCAAGTTAGCATAACCATGGGAAATGAATTTCCAGGGACTAGAATGAATAGCTCAAGAAGTTGTATTAGCATCCCACGAGTTTCTGTCAACGCCATATTTAGTTCGAATAACCAGATGCCATAAGAAAAGCGATTCAAAAGGAAAATGCTATAAGCATTTAGCTATCAAGGCAATGTTAAATGGAACAAGTGATCACAACTCACATCCAAAGCACCAGACCAAAGAAAGTCTCTCTTAATCTTTTCAATTGTATCAGCCATCTGGAAAACAGAATAAGAATAAGAAATAGGGTAAATTATGCTAACCTC
Organism: Dalbergia cochinchinensis; assembly: GCA_031216125.1. NCBI lineage: Eukaryota > Viridiplantae > Streptophyta > Magnoliopsida > Fabales > Fabaceae > Dalbergia > Dalbergia cochinchinensis. The sequence continues at coordinate 34,101,175 of CM062377.1, forward strand.
TCTTGAGGTTTAGTGTAGTTACACACATCAACCATCTATCTTACAAAATCACACTGATCTATCCCACAGATATTTATTTATCAATTTTTAATTCATTTATTTTAGTGACAAAATTATAATATTTGATAATATGTGACATATATAATGATTAAAATACCCCCTTCTATCATACGTTATAATTATAATTTCATCTCCATGTGATAAAAGAAGTATTTTGATACATACCTTCACTAATGTTTACTCTAGGAGCAATAGTAGAAGTGGGCAGCCACCATCCCCATTATGTGCAACAAAACTGAGGTTTAGGATGAGCTACAGAGTGAGTGAGTGGGACTAGGAGGAGAATTGCCATTGTACAGGTATATAAGGGGTTGCGGTGAGAGAGTAGATCCTTCAAAAATTTAGAGAGATTAGTAGAGGCCGAAGGGCTCCTCTATGCCCAGGAACTTCTCTTTTTCATCTTGGCCATTTGTATGCTTTAAAACCTAAATTTTCTTTAATTCTACTTCAAACCACCACTGTTTTACGCCCCCAACAACTATTCCCAGCAACGTTTCTCGTTGAACTCACTTTCCTCTATGCAGCATGTTAGAAATAAGGAAATATTTAGTAATATATACATTATATTTTAGAATATTTCACATCATATCTTAAATTGATTTAGGTTGATTCTATTATTATGTTTAGATTTTATCCTTATCTTATAAATAGGATTATCTCAATGTATCACAATAACATGACATCAATATATTTTCATATTATCTAGAGTTGTTATTCTATCACTTCCCTCCTCCACTATCTAAAACCCTCAATTTCAACATGATATTAGCACAGTACTATAGATTATGACCTGTGTCCATTGTTCTGCTACAAAGATTCCAGTAATGTGAAACTCACTTGTATCATGTCCCCTACTATCTTTACTTTTCTTTCTGTCCTATCATTGCTCTGCCTGTCAAGCCCTTCAATTCTTTTTTCAAGTTTGACAGTGTTCTTGTTTTCCAAAAAATTTCAAACATAAAACCACTACTGTTTCTGCTTCCGGCCACTTTCCAACCACTTTTCTATTCTCTTTCTCGTTGTGTCAACCCCTTTGGTAGTGTCAATTCTCTCTGCTGTGTGTCACTACTAGTAGTACGAAAACCACCATCCACCGCCATCCTCCGCCGCAGGTGAGATTTTTCGGCACTGTTACCGACTGCAGACCACCACGCCAACACTGGCTCCTCCTTTGCGGCCCACCCCTGCCGACAGCGTCCGTAGACACTGTGTCACGCGCCCACACTCACGTCTCCCATGTTCTGACGCACAGACACCCATGGCCGCTTCTCGCAGCGTGTGGCGGAGCGTCCGACGGCATCACTGGCCGCCTCACCCACTTTCGTTCTCACGCCACTGTCCACTTTCCAGATCTGTGTTTGGTTTCATGATCCGTGCACTTCATTAACTTCAGCTTTTTTATTTTCGATTCTACCCCTGCTTGTGACACATGGTTATGACCTGTGAATGATGAATACTAGGTTGTGCTCCCTACCAACCTTCTATTGTGAATCATACCAATAGTGGTATTTGTCTTTCACTCAATCACACCGATGATATGCTCTTCCAGCTTTGGATCTCCAATCTTTCAACTATTCAAGGCTTCCATATATTGTTCTTGCGATCTATTATTGCATGTATTGGGAATCTTCCAGCCTTCATTATGTCTCTTCCAGCCTTCACTACTGGACTATTTACAGACTTAATTGCTGTTTGGAAACTCAATTGATAGCTATGTATCTCTTCTTATTCCTAGTCATGCAATTCTCCAACATGTAATTCAAGCTAATGGTCATTCCAACTACCTTGTTGTGTTATCTTTTTCAACGTATCCAGCATCCCTAAGTTGCTTTGCTAGTCTTTCTTAGAGGTTCTTTTATATTTTAAGGGTTCAATTGTAGCAAGCTTAAAGCTTAATAAGCTTAGGGGAGTGTTAGAAATAAGGAAATATTTAGTAATATCTACATTATATCTTAGAATATTTCACATCATATCTTAAATTGATTTAGGTTGATTCTATCATAGAATGTTTAGATTTTATCCTTATCTTATAAATAGGATTATCTCAGTATATCACAACAACACATGACATCAATATATTTTCATATTATGTAAAGTTGTTATTCTATCACTTTCCCTCCTCTACTATATAAAACCCTCAATTTCAACACAGCAAAACACTGTCGACCGCCCAGTGTTCCGATGTAAGATGTTCCGTCAACAGCATACGCGTACTATTCAATTGTCGTGCCTTCCGCCGCATATGATAGCACATTCATCAACATCTCTAGCCGCTACTTGCACCGCCACCCTCACCTTCCACAACGCGATTGAACCCAAATGATCCTTTCCTGTTCTTACCTTCGACACATCACCACGCGCCTCCGTAGTGGCTTGCAACACTGTTCATCGTCCGAAGTGGGCATCCGGCGCCATCTCCGGCCACTGCTTTCATCGCCGAACTCCCCTTTCCATCCTCAATCCTAGATCTGGCGTTGGTTTCTACATCTTTGCACTTCATTAGCGCCAGGTTTTATTTCTAATTTTTCCCATAGTTTGTATGTTACTGTTTTGACACTTCTTGACCATGTCATAAGGGTTGTTTCTTGATGTTCCTTGCCATTGTTATTTGTGTTTATTTCCAACTCTAACATTGCATTACGGGGGAGATAGTTCAAAAGTGTTTGTTAGATCACTCTTTTTCTTGTTGTGTGATGACTTCCGAACAAGTGACTCCACGAGACGGCTATTCCTAGCAGCTGGCCTCGTGAAAAGGCACTTGCCAACAGCTGGCCTCATGAGATGGCTCTTCCTAGATGTTTGGCTCTAAGGGCCATATTTGCTCCTCAACTATCCCAATCTTACCCTATTTCCTCCGTGACTACCTTCATCTGGTTAATATTTATATTATTAAAATTTGATTGTAACAAGCTTAAAACTTAGTAAGCTTTAGTTGATGGTGAGTGTTAGACACAAGTAAATGTTTAATAATATCTCTATCATATCTTATAATATTTCATATCATATACTTCTTAGGGTTGATTTATGTATTTCCTTTTATTTTTTGAATAGTTTCTTTATTTAATTAGAATTACGATTCTAATATAATTATAAATAGAGATTGTGTTAGGTACCCGAATTGGATTGAGCCTAAATTGCAATAGTTGAGCCTGTGGGAAGAGAGAGGATGAGAGGCACACTTATTGTGTAACTACCTGTTGAGTAAGCAATAGGATAGTGGAGAAGGAAAATACTACGTGATTCTGTTATGAGGGGGTTATATGTATGCAAGGGATGAAGGGAGGGGGGTAGGCAGAATATTGGCTAGCCACTTGGGAGAGTTGAGCTGCTATAGTGCTCAAGGCTTTTCTCTCATTTTCTGCAATATTTATACTGCTTTTCTCTTCTAAAGGTGTTAATAATACATTACACTTCTACTTCATAGTTTTTATCTATGGTTTCTATCAGATTGGTATATCAAATCACATCACATAACATCAGAGTATATCATATCAATATATTTTCATATTATTAGGAGTCGTTATTCTCTCTTTCCTTTCTTCACTATCTAAAACCCATAATTTCAACACCCTCCCAGTCATTATCTAAAAACAAAATAGTGTTGTCCGTGAACTACAAACGAGAGACTTCAACCCAATTTGATCCTACATTGGTCCCATCAATTAGCCCTCTTTCCACTGCTTTTGAGACAAATTGAATAAGAACATTCACCCCCAGAGTGGAAAAAAAAAAGGTACAGAGCCAAGAAACGTATTTCTTGTCCTAACTATAGAAAGAATATAGGACTAGCAAATGCCACTACTCTTGAATCTCAGAGATTTGGTGAAGATACCTACTAGTTGATCATTAGATTTCAGAAAAGGCATAGTGGTTTCTCCAAAAATGAACCTCTCCCAAATGAAATCACAGTCAGCCTTTATATCCTAGTTCACTAGCGAAAGATGTGATTCAAAATAAGGTGCAAATATTGCTTGGTTATCACACACAAGTTTCAAAAGCCTATTTTGCACAGGCTTTACTTTGTATGCTTTTCAAGGTTTGACTATAATGAACTTGTAGAAAAATAGAGGAGAGAGTAAAACAACTGTGTTACAGTAAATATTTGGATTCTTGGGTGCACAGTATTGACACCCAGCAGGACTATAAATGCTCATAAGGATAAACTAGTGATTGATAGAAGTTATTGAATTTAGAGGATGGTGGTGGAAAAAACAAAAAATAACAAATAGAAGGATGAGTGAGGGGGCAAAAGAAACTATAGAGAAAGAAAAGGGAAGAGCAAATGAAAAATAAGCAGTACCCCTGCCAGGTCACAGTAAAGCAGAGCCACCGTAGGTTAAGTCACTGGAAACTGGGTCGCTGCAAGATGCCTGTTTCCGAAAAAAGAAGCAGCAACAAAGAGCAACAGGAAGAGAGAAAAGCAATAGAATATGGAAGTGGGTCAGTTTAAATGGGATAAAAACTCTAGTGTCAACTCTTCAGATTAAAAAGGGAGGGAAAAATACACTTAAACCCCCATAGTATGCTCAGAACAGTAAAAAAATAAGGCTGCGACTGCCACAACACAAAAACATAATGCAACTGCAGCACTATTGGGCTTGCTAGTGCCGCTATTGGCCACCACTGACTACTATGTATAATAGTATAGATAAATGACATATTTTCATTGCACATTAATTAATAAATATTTATTTACTAAGAACCCAACATTTCCTATGCCACACATTAAATTCATGGTAAAATATTTCTAACACTCTCCCTTCCTTAAGCTAAAGCTTACTAAGTTATAAATTTGTAACAAATTAATCCCTTAACAATAAAAAAAATATAAAGACACCATAAAACATGAACGCCAAGGCAATAGATGTTGGAATGATCTTCAGCGGAGATTTCCTAATAGACAGTCACAGACAATACGTCCTCCAAGTTCAGCAATAGCATCTGGGTTGGAAAGGGCCAAGCGCCTAATATTACAAAAAGGTTCAAACACCTGGGACTGCCAGATAATGAGCCAAAAGAATTGCGGCTGGGACTGATAGATAACAAGCCAAAAATGACCACTTCCAAATACAGGCTGGAACTAGGTTAGCCAAAAACAGGCTAGAATAAGAACTATCTGAAATGGGCCAGAATTGTAACTTCCAAAACCAACAAATGACAACAAAAGAAGCCTAAGGCACTTCAAAGAGCGATAATGAACCAATACATTAGGATCAGTGGACTGCCACAATAAAGATACCAATCAATAATCACCTTTCTGCAAAAGCATCAATATCTTTTGCCTTTGTTAAATGATCAAAGGGTCCATGACTCAAAAACCAAACCTCAACAGTCACGTACCAGTTCAAATAGTTCTAACCAGTCAACTTCTCAATGTTATTGTGGCGGTGCCCTAAAAGGTTAAGGAGATGAGAATCTTTTTTATGGGCTGTCTAGTTGTTGTCATTGTTGGAAGACAACATGTGGACAAGGACAGACACAGCATCTTAAAGATCTGAAACACCAAAACAGAGACCCACTGAAAAAAGGAGACTAAAAATAACCATACAACCTCGGATACAGAATCAGTAGGCCCAGGCGCTGTAACCGGCGGCTGAAAATACGGCCAAAAGCGCCTTCATGTGCTGTGGCAGCAGCCAGAATGACTGAGAGGTGATCAGCTGCAAGAGAGCATGAGATGCCAGATGGAAGTGGGGTCACCATTTTGGGGGTGTGCTAGTAAACGCGATCTCGATGGTGCCATCGTTGGTAGGAAAGCTTGCCAGAACATGTCGATGGCAACAGCAGACAGCAGCAATAGCAAATAGCAACGAATGAGTGATGACAGAGCAACAAGATTACCCAGCCTCAGTGACCACCAAGGTCGTCAATGGCAGATTATGGCGGTGAGCCAAAAAACAGCCATAAAAATATGACGGATGGCGTTGCGGGTTATGGCGGAAGCCATGGCAGACTAAAGAATATACAAAAATATATATTAAAAAAAAATACAAAGACGTAATGCATGCTCAAAGCCTCAAAGACATAATCAAAGCCACAAATACACAATTAACATACTAATTCATTCATTAGCTCCTCCCCTAGACATATTTTTTGTCTTCAAATAATACCTAATAAAAACTAAGCAAAAATGTAGGAGTTTTTATTTTTTTATTTTAGGTTAGAAGAGGTTTTTAATCTTAATAAAACACAAATAGTGTTCTACAAAAAAAAAAAAAGAAGACTACCACAATACCACACGGCCCACACCCAAAAATACAAATGAAAAGCCAAGAAAACCCACACAACCTAATCCACGCCCATGACCTTGACTGATAAAATAACCCTAACATGTCAAAGATCCATTTACCAAGCCATGCAAAACCCAGAGAGAGAACCAGATCTGAAATCTGAATATCTGACCCCAAAAAATAAAAAACACTGAAGCAGATACAATGAAGAGCAAATGCAGGGGCTGATTCAGACGCGAACGGTGGAGATCGGAGGCCAGACGTTGCGCGACAGCCAACGAGGCTTGGGAGGAGGTAGATCGGCAAAAGAGCATAGACAAGGAGCTAGTGTGTGAGGGAGAGAGTGAGCTCGATTGCGCAACGAGTTTAGAAGAAGATGAAGGACCTTGCTAGGTGCTGGCCATCGTCGCCGATGTAGTGAGCTGCCATCGCCGGTGTGGTGCGCCGCCGCCGCTAGATAAGAGCAGAGACAGATTTTGAGAGACTGAGAGGGAGAAGGAAGCAGAGAAGCAAGATCGAGACTGAGAGAAATGGAAGGGGTCAGGTTCATTAAGGTTTCATTAATGAAACCTGAAAACCCAAAAATACCCTCTGATAAACCGAAAAAAGGGGGTTTTTGGCACATTTTCCGCCATGGCCGCCACGACCCCATCACGGCGCCACCACCATTGCGCCCGCCACGGCCGCCACGCCATCCACGTCCCCATAGCGGCGGCCTCAGATTCCACCACACCATGGCCGATATTTGACAACACTGGTGACCACACAATTGACTGTAGAAGTTTCACAGGACATTGTGTCCTCCTATCAGACAGGATTTCTCCCCAAGCCTTGATACCAACTTGAGAGAGTTTGAATGAATTGTTTGAGAAAACCACCCTTAGCACTAGTATATTGTACAAAGGGAATCTTGTGAATATGGAAATCAAATCTTGAATTGAGTAACTTTCTAATCTAATCTAATATCAACAGAGTGGATGTGATATACAAAATAAAACAAATAAGCCCATACCAGCAATAATCAAACTTTAGTTGTCAAGCATGAGTTATGGTGCACAGTGTTAAGTCAATCAACAAAAAGTTTTCAAATTTCAAACAGGGCAGGTTGCATACCGGGATTATGCTTTGGATCATATATCACCATCTTTGAAGTATCTGGATAAATAACCTTTGCAGAAATAGTTGACATGCTAGGGATTGATGCCTTATCTGCACTGACAGTGAACCATTTACAGCACAAAAAGAAATACTAAGAACCCAAGTGGCAGAATGAATATAATATCAATACCTAAAAGGGCCGTTCCATTAGGTATAACAGACTTCTCCACTTTGTTATTGAAATTTTTGGCAAGCCACTAGAGGTAGAGATGAACACTGAATTACTATATAGGACAGAAATATACATAGAGAAAAGTTTAGGAGAGAAATAATCTAATTCAGGCAATCTAAATGTGCATGACACTTGTACCTCTTGCCTAGCTAAGTGATCAAGATCATTAGAAGAACATGGCCACAGATCCATGAAACTGTATCGTGATACAACATCTTGCAGAGAACTCCCTGCAGCTGCTGTTCCATCTTCACCTGCTCCAGTAAGTGCTTCTTTCCTTCTTTGTTCAACCTATGTATGACATAAGGATAAGTGATCATAGCAGCTTACTGCCCAGTCAAAGCTAGATCCATAACTATCATTAACAATATTTTAATAGCATTTGCTTGCCATCCACCAAGATCCAATTTCCAGATATTGTCCCCAAAAACAAAGTCTGCCACGTTTTGTAGTGTTTCTTTTTTTTGAAGTAAATGCCAAAATTGTCCATAATTAAAATTATAAAGAAGCATAACAACAGTGAATTTTAGTTACTTCAAGTTACGAAGCACTAACTTAGCAAAACAAAGTGACTTTCATTCTTTTAGATGAGCTCCAGCTCTTTACTAAAGCAATTATATGCAAACAGCGCCTCTGCCACTGGGATGTTTGACCAGCATCCTATTCACGTCAATGTCAATTAATAAAGAATACATACAAAATAGATAGCATATTTTCCAAAGTTCATCTTATCCCAATATTTGCCCTCAATGCTATTCTTGTAAAGGACTATGGGATATGAAAAGCAAAGGTTTGATAAGCCTAATAGAGAATGTGATGTAAAGGAAACAAGCAGAGATTGCTGGGTTAAACGCTATATAGAAACAAAAGTAATACCTTCAGCATGCTAGCAAGATCCCCATAAGTTTGCTCAAACTGGGTGAACTTTTTCCAAATCTACAGTTGAGAATAAGTTCATATCAGCATACAACACCAATTAAACAAACTACAACTAAATAAGTACATCAATTGCGAGTAAACTTATATACAGCATCAAACATACTGAATATTACAGGGCCAGGGATAACATCACAACATTTCTAACTAAGAATGTGATACAATATTTACTGGCATTTTGTTAGGTACGTGGATTGTAACTTGGGCCTAAATTGTAATTGTTGGGTTTGTGAGATGAGAGAGGAGGGGTAGACTCTGTGTAATTACCTGCTGAGTCAGCAATAGGATAGTGAGGAAGGGAAATACCATGTGATTCTGTTATGAGGTGGGTTATATGTATGCAAGGGATGGGAGGAAAAGGCAGGCAGAATATTGGTAAGGCATTTGAGAGAGTTGAACTGCTATAGTGCTCAGGATTCCCTTGGTATATGCATATTGTATCAGTTTTCCTCACCATTAATACATTAGTATACTCCCGTTTCTATAGCTCTCCTTTGTGTGTCTATCACATCTTTTTAACCACTGTTTGGGCATCAGCTTATGGATTTACTAGAGGTCTGCCGTTCAATTATGCTAAAAGGGGAAATTCCCCATTTGAACTGATGTGCCTTTTAAGTTGGATTTGTATTCCAGCAATTCAGATCACATCCTTGCATTTCTTTCTATTAATGAATTATTATATCAAATAAAAAAATCGCTTACATTGTTAGTGATTGTGCCATAGGCCATTTATTGGAGCTTTATTATTAGTTATATTTTCATTAATAAAAGATGTTTTATTATTATTATTATTATTATTATTATTATTATTGCATGTTACATATAATAATAAATATATCCCTAGTTGATTATTAATATTATGATATGAAAATAATAATAATTGTTTGCAGGCTTCAAAAACCATTTATAGATTGAAGCAAGCTTCTCGGAGTTGGAATCTTCATTTTGGGGACAATATCTGAAGAACCTTGGATTCATCAAGAATGAAGATGAACCTTGTGTATACAAGAAGGTTAGTGGGAGCACGATAGCTTTCCTTGTGTTGTATGTCGATGACATATTACTCATTGGGAATGACATCCATGTCTTACAAAATGTAAAAACTTGGCTGGGGAGCTGTTTCTCAATGAAGGACTTGGGAAAATCTGCTCATATCCTTGGAATAAAAATCTATAAAGATAGATCCAAAAGGATAATAGGTCTGAGTCAGAATACTTACATTGACAAAGTGCTGAACAGGTTCAGCATGCAAGATTCCAAAAGAGGATTCTTGCCAATGTCTCATGGCATTCACCTTAGCAAGACTCAGTGTCCAACAACACCTAATGAGACCGCATGAGTAAGATCCCTTATGCTTTGGCTATAGGATCCATCAAATACGCCATGATTTGTACCTGACCAGACACCTCGTCTGCGTTAAGCATGATGAGTAGATACCAATCAAATCCCAATGAAAGTCACTAGACAGCAGTCAAGAATATCCTCATACTGGGGAAGGACTAAGGATGCATTCTTGGTGTATAGAGGTTTGGAAGATGAGCAAGCTGTATGGTTACACAGATGCAAGCTTCCAGACTGACATAGATGATTTAAGATTACAGTCAAGATATGTGTTTGTGTTAAATGGTGGTACAATAAGTTGGAAGAGTTCCAAGCAGTGCACTGTCATAGATTCTACAATAGAAGCTGGGTATATGGCAGCATTAGATGCAGCTAAGGAGGCTGTATGGATCAAGAAGTTCATCTCAGAATTAGGAGTGGTTCCTAGCATTCATAACCCTCTGGATCTCTACTATGATAACAATGGTGCTATTGCACAAGCTAAAGACCCCAGACCATATAAAAAATCCAAGCACATACTCAGGCATTACCATCTCTTTCGGAAAATCATTGAAAAAGGAGACGTGAAGACATGCAAAGTACCAACCAATGACAACATTGCAAATCCACTAACTAAGGCTCTTCCACAAGGCAAGCATGACCTACATACTAGGTCTATGGGTATTAGATACATATATGATTAGGCCTAGTGTAAGTGGGAGATTGTTAATGATTGTGCTCTAGGTCATTTATTGGACCTTTATTATTAGTTATATTTTCATTAATAAGAGATGTTTTATTCATATTTTTTTATTATTATTATATTTGCATGTTACATATAATAATAAATATATCCCTAGTTGATTATTAATATTATGAGACTAGTATAAACTTAATTGATAATTATGTGTATGATACAAAATTAAGCTTATAGGCATTTGTTAGAGAATAAGGTACTGGATAGACCCGTCATGAGATCACTGCATGGATTAATGTCATAAGTGATTCTCATGATAGTTATGTCAATAATCCTCATACCTGAGTTTACAGTTTCCTACATAAAAAACATTATTTTTTACATAATCAAATTTTATCTTTAACTAGATAATTATAAAGATTGTGGTTGAATATAATGCAATTTATGGAAAGAATAGCGACTAAACAAGATGGGATTTGTACGTCTTTTTTGAGAGAGATATCTACTAGACCCCTCAATAAGTGAGACTGAGGAATGCAGGGTCGTGTTCAAATAAACTGAAGGAGTTATCAATGTCAGTTGATTTATCAGTCTACTTGGAAATCGAGAAATTATATTCGACAATATAAGGATAACATTGTCTATGCCTTATATTCAAATTAGACATCGTGTGACAATAAAATTATGATATATTCTATTGGTTAAGTTACTATGGACTTTTAATTTATTATTACTTTAGTCAATCATACTGTCTTGTTAGAGACCACCTATGACTTGTAGGTGTAATAGGGATATTGGGCCTGCTGCCAACGTAATATATACCTATTGGGTTGTATACTAAGAATGTAGCTAGCGGATTGGGCTTTTCTTAGGAATTCGAATTTTAAATATACAGATATTAAAATTCATGATTCTGTTTTATATTATCAAATAATATAAATTTCAAAATTGATGTCAAATATATTGGATATTATCAAATCAGATTTGAAAAGCTTTGTTTTTAGATTCTGAAAGATTTTAAAAAAAAAAAACTGAATATCATTTTCCTAATTAGTTAGAATCACATATCTCACTATAAATAGAGAAGATAAGGATTTTGATTTTGCATGCGTGTGACATCTTTAGAAACCGAGAACAGCATTGAAGGAAACCCTAAACCCACAATTTTGGAATCGCACTAAGCTAACACTCAACAACCATTCGTAACCATTCGTGTGTGAATACTAATAGAGAACGGCCATTCATTGAACAGCGCCTACAATCCAAGCACAAGAATTGTGTGACTATGATGTAGTATTGTCCCCAATTTTCATTTCTAACTTAGAATTTGTGAGCCTCTTATTAAAATTATAATGTTGTGTTTTATTGAAGATCTTTTACATAGACCCTAGCCCAAATAAAAGAGGAAGGTTGTGTTAGGCAGTCATAAATTGATATAAAACTTTGTCGAATCTTTATACTATTATCCATAAGGTTTAGTGTCATCACAAGTAATGACAACGAGAAAATCTCTCAGCTGAAACAAAATTTGTTTAGGTAATATCAAACTAGGAAATCAAAATATTTCCTTGATATTTAAGTTGCTCAATCAAGGAATAGAGTCACTACCTCACAGAAAAGTATGCACTAGACAAACAGAGACAGAAATATTAGATTACAAACCAATCAATAGTCCCATAGATCCAAATATTAAATTGTTAACCAAACAGGGAAAGCTTTATTCTGAGCCAAAGACATATAGAAGATTGGTCTGAAAGCGGATCTATCTTGCCATTACAAGACCATATATTTCTTTTGCAGTTGGAGTAGCAAGCCAATTCATGCAATACATTATGAAGGTTGTATTGTGAATTCCAGCATATATTATTAAGGTATCGAACAAGGATTACTCTATGAGGACAACAGAAACTCTCAGCTCCGTTAAATTGTTATTGTTATGTGAATGTGCAAGCTCTCCTATTGATAGGTGTTCCACCACTTGATATTGTGTTTAGGTAAATCGAGATATTATTTCACGGAAAAGTAAAAAGTAATGTCATTGCCTGGTCCAGTGCAGAAACCGAATATCAGGAAATGGCTACAGCCACGTATGAGCTTATTGGGATTAAACAACTTCTATTGCTAATGTTTGGAAATATTTGCTAGAAAAAGATATGCTGCGATAATCAAGCAGCTATTCATGGCTTCTAATCTGGTTTTTCAAGAGAGAATCAGACATATCGAAATTGATTGTAATTGTTTCTGAGAAAAAGTCATCTCAAAGGAAGTGGTCACTAAATCTGTTAGTTTCAATGAGAAGTTAGCCAACATCTTCACAAAGTCACTCAGCTAACTGCAAATTCAGCATATTTGTGATGCTTAATGAATTCAACTTATATGCTCCAGTTTCAAAGGGAGTCTTTGAATTTGGAGTAGTATTTAATGGGAGTGCTGGGAAATAAGAGAAGTGCTTAACAAGAGTGTTAGAAAGAAGAGTGCATTTAATAATAAGGTATCTAGAGCATGCAAGCACACAGGAACTAGAATTCATACTAATAATAATAACAACAACAATAATAATAATGCAGCTAAGCTTTGTCTCATCAAACAATGCCATAGTATTTTATCATATATTATAAAAATTATGATAATAATAGCAATAATGTAATTTAATATTTTTGGGATATTTTTCGAATTATTACATATATTCCCTAAAATATGGATTACAAACCAAATCTGTTTTATGCTAAGCAAACAAGTATTTCAGAATACCCAAGAATGACATTCTTGGGCATAACAATCCTAAGGAATGTGATTCTTGAAAACGTAATTTTAAAGGATGAAGTATATACAAGTTGGCGTTTTTCGTTGCATAAGCAGATACCGGTGTGCACATATTTAGTTAATACTGTTAAATTAGTAGGAAAATATTAAGGAGTAGGAAATGTAGAACAGTATGTCCAAGAATAAAACTAGTGTGATGTATGACATGGCCAAAGCGCCTGGGACTGCCAAAGCTCACCTTGCTGGATTCAACCAAACACAGATCTTGATCAGGATATAAAATTGGCATCGCCATACTCATGAATGATTGGGGTCTGAAACCACAAAACCAGAGCCAAAAAAAAAGGGGGGGAGAAGGAACCAACCAACAACATTCCCTTGTTCAAAGGAGACATCATAATGTTCATAGTGGAGAAAAACAGACCAAAACCAGCCAAAAACCAGGCCTGAAACCAGCAAGTCAGAGCCTTCACCAGGGCTCTGTTCACTACCCACCCTCGCTGGCCAGCAACTGGAGTTTCCCATGCCAGAAAATTAAACACCCAAGCCACTGATGGCACGCCCAACTTCGGAACACAAGAATAGGGAGAAAATTGCAAAAATATCCATTACTACATAAATCTGGACAACATAATGTTACCAAAATAAAAACTTAGACAACATCAACAGCTATTTCCTAGATTGCTAGAAACTAAACAGTTGCCAGAAAATTTACTAGAACCAGTAGAGGGGGGCAGTTTGAAGGAGAAAAATTTGATGGAGAAATGACATGATAGGGTTCTAAGTGATTAATGACCAAGAATTATGGAGAGAAAAGGTGAAGTAGAAGGGCATCATGATGGCCTGAAATTCGCATATAGAACAATGAAGTTCCAACTTCACTGAGGACTTAGCAGCAGAATAAGGTCACAGAGAATAGCATTGCTCTGATATCATGTTAAACTAGTAGAAAAATATAAAGGAAGAAGAAATGTGGAACGATACGTGGCTAAATAGTTTAGATTCAATAAGTGCTTATTCTAGAATTGACACCCAGCAGTTCCTAATAGTGGTATCAAAGCAATACGATCTGCTCTGCCTACCCTAGCTTTTGAGATATGTCTTCGAAGTCAGAAGACAGCCCACATCTGGAGCAGAAGAGTCTCAAACCCAAGATGACTCTGGGTGACTCCCATTCTGTCCAAATCACCACAATTCACCTGAATGGAGCGAATTTCTTCCACTGGTCCCAATCTGTTCGCATGTATATCCATGGTAGAGGCAAAATCGGGTACCTGACTGGTGACACTACCCAACCAGCCAAGGACAGCACCCAGTATGCAGTGTAGGATGCTGAAAATTCCATGATCATGACACGGCTTGTCAACTCCATGGAAGAAGATATTGGCTCCAACTACATGTGCTATTCTATAGCCAAGGAGCTCTGGGATAGCATTAAAGAAACGTATTCTGACATGGGTAATAAATCCCAAGTGTATGAGTTGACTTTGAGGATCGGGGAGATCAAGCAAGGAGGTGAAAGTGTCACCAAGTATTTCAATAATCTGAAGAGGATATGGCAGGACCTAGATGTCTATAACACCTATGAGTGGAAATCCACTGAAGATGCAAAGCATCATAGCCAAGTAGTCGAGGAGGGAAGGATCTTTAACTTCTTGGCTGGATTAGATGATGAACTAGATGAAGTTCAAGCAAGGATCATTGTTAGGGGAGCTCTACCATCAATTGGGGAGGTCTTCTCTGAAGTACGAAGAGAGAAGACAAGGAGAAGCGTTATGCTAGGGAAAAGCAAGATGATGGAAACTGTAGAACCAGAGACTGCTGCCCTTATTGCTGCAGAATCTACTGCATACAAAAGCAACACTTTGCAGCAAAGAAAACCAGATGAGAAGGATCAGTTTTGGTGTGATTTCTGCAACAAGCCTCGTTATACCCGAGCGACATGTTGGAAACTCAATGTCCGACCACCAAAAAGGGGGAATAAGGGTGGACCAAAATCATGGCAAGGTCCTGCTGTAGCGCATGAAGCACACAGCAACATCCTGAACAATGATCAGATTGCTCGGTTCATAAAACTCCTGCCAGCTTCAAATACATCACCTAGCACTCCTAATGCTTCTATCACACAATCAGGTATTTTTAGTAGTTCTATTGGTTTATCTTGTACCATAGAGTCAGTTCCCTGGGTCATTGATTCAAGGGCATCCGATCATATGACTAGTCTTTCCTCATTATTTAAAACGTATTTGCCTTGCTCTGGTTTTGAAAAAGTTAGAATTGCAGACGGTAGTGTCTCTTATATTGCTGGAAAAGGTAACATATCTATATATGCAATCCTTACTCTAAAATCTGTCCTTCATGTTCCAAAACTGTCTTGCAACCTTTTGTCCATTAGTAAACTTTGTCAAGACACTAATTGTAAAGCCATATTTTGGGACTCCCATTGTGTTTTTCAGGACCAGACCTCAAGGAAGATGATTGGCAGTGCTAAGATGATATGGCCTCTACTATTTTAATAAAGGATCCTCCGAAGATGGAATGGCTCAAGGACTCAGTGGTACAAGTTCTACTACAATCCGAGAACAAATGATGCTTTGGCACCTTAGACTAGGACATCCAAGCTTTCAATACCTAAAATATTTGTTCCCCACTTATATTTCATAATGTTGATTGTTCGTCTTTCCAATGTGAAAGTTGCATTCTTGCTAAAAGTCATCGTATTTCTTATACCCCTAAACCTTATTGTACGTCCAAATCATTTTATTTAATTCATAGTGATGTTTGGGATCCCTCAAAAATCACTACTCAATTTGGAAAAAGATGGTTTGTAAGCTTTATTGATGACCATACACGGTTGTGTTGGGTATATGTAATGCATGACAAATCTGATGTTGCAACCCTATTTGAAACCTTTTACAACATGATTGAAAATCAATTTACCACTAAGATAGGTATACTCCGTACTGACAATGGAACTGAATATTTCAATAAATCCTTGGGAAGTTTTTTGATAAGAAAGGGGATCCAACATCAATCTACATGTCCCAATACCCCTCAACAAAATGGCCTTGCTGAAAGGAAGAATAGGCACTTGCTTGAAGTTGCTAGAGCTATTATGCTCACCATGCAAGTTCCCAAATACTTGTGGGGTGAAGCTGTCCTAACAGGAGCTTATTTAATAAACAGGATGCCTACTCGGGTTCTCAAATTGTCTACACCTCTGGCAGTCTTTAAAACTCATTACCCTGAATCACATATGCATACTGATTTATCCCTAAAAGTATTTGGGTGCGCTGCCTTTGTTCATGTTCATCGCAACTCTCAGTCTAAACTTGATCCCTGGGCTGAAAAATGGCCTTTGTTGGTTACGCACCTAATCAAAAGGGGTACAAATGTTTTAATCCAACTACCAAAAAATTATGTCAATATGGATGTTACCTTCTTGGAAGACCAACCTTTTTTTCGAAAGGATTATCTTCAAGGGGAGATGCAAAGTGATGAAGATAATTCTCTACATTTTTTGCAATCTCTACCTCAAGCAGTTTTAAATTCTGATTTTCCCAGTGTTGCAATTAATGGTCAAGGTGGTGAAAGTGAGACTTGTCCACAAAATGACCAAGTACCACCATTAGATGTTCCTCGGACAAGGGGAGAAATTCCACAGCTACCCAAAGAGCCTATTGTCTGGACTCAGAGAAACAAATTGTGTCAAAGTGGAAGCTAATCTATCATTCAAGCACCAGGTCAATCAACTTACCCCAATGCACCCGTTGTGTCCAGTACAGGTAATATTCCTTCTCCTAATTCCAATTCAGAAAACTTAGATGTTTCCATCCCAATAGCTCTTAGGAAAGGAACCCGAACCTGCACTAAAAAAGCCTGCAGCACTTACCATCCCATCTCTAATTTCATGTCCTACCATAGACTTTACCAGAATCACAAGGCCTACCCCTCTAGAATTACTAAACTTTTTGTGCCTAGAAATATTCAGGAAGCCCTAGATGATCCAAATTGGAAACTTGCAGATATGGAGGAAATGAGTGCTCTGATACTAACTGGAAAAGGGTATTTTATTCCCATAAACATGATGTACAGGGACAGCTTTCTCTATAGGAAGAGAGAATAGAGAAAAACAGGGAGTAAATCCTGAAAAATAGAAAGGAAATAAACAGCCTAATCTATCTTAGGAAAGAAATAATCTGTCTCCTAATTACAAGATATCCTGTTACCTAATTATAGGATATTTATAGTAAACAGAGATTATTTACAATAAAGAAGAGAGAGAAGTGAGAACAAAGACAGAAAGTGATAAAATTAAATATAGGATTCTAACAAGTTCTATAAATACTCACTAAGAAATAAATATATAGCATATTTTCAAGACACAGTAATTAATGACTAACTAGTTCCTAAGAGCCTAATATTTTCAATGCCATTCAAACTAAACACATGTATAATACATTACACGCATTTTTCTAACAAATATATTGTCTGAGAATGACAAAATCTTGCATCATGTATCCATTCACAAAATGGAATTGAGAACATAAACTTGATTTTGCTAACTAATTACTATTGAGGAATCTGGAATACATTTTAAACAAACAGGGAAACAGGAAATGAGGCCTACCTCAACTGATTCCTCAGGTCGAAGTGAACTTAATGACCTCTCAAATAAGGCTCGTATATTTTGGTCATCATTCAAACGTGTCAAGAAATCAGCATATCTAAAACAGCATGAAGATAATCTTAGTAATCCATCAATATGTTTTGGGTATGCAAAGAAATACTACAAAGACAAATGAAGAGAAATACAACTAGTGAGACCATAAGATTTCCTCTAAAACAGAGAGTAAAATGCAAAATGCAGTATAAAATTAAAAAACTAATAGTGTTTTTTAATTTTAAGGACAGCAATGACAACACAAAGCAATAAGGGGCAGAGGGTTGCAATAGACCACACGCTGTATCATATGATTTAGACAAAATTTGAAAAGTCCATTAAGCATCAGCTTCAGATAACGGCAATGAATATGTGAATCAACATTTGTTATGGTGTTGTAGAAAGAAAAAACTGTCATTTCCATGAGGTCACTAGGGTTTACTATTTCAATTGTCTATTCCTAGCACTCATACCAGAGAGAAGCTGTTCTAATTGTTTCCTATTTGATCAATAAATTGACATTCTATCTTCTTGGCAATTTAATCATTGTGAAAATTACGCTATCTAACTTTCCTTCTGCTCATATTATACAGCGTCTATAGTTGGTTGTGTGGCCTTTGTCCATGTTCAAAGACAGTATCGTAACAAACTTGATGTTAAGAGTTGTCAAATGTGTGTTTATGGGCTATTCCCCTAACAAGGAGTCAAATGTCTCCACCTAAGTAGTCATCAATTTTTTGTTTCAATAGATGTTCATTTTATGCTTTTTTCAGAATGGATGTAGTCAGAAAATGAGAGGAAATAAAAATAAGAATGTAAATCAAGAAAAAATGTCTCTACCCATCCAATTACCAAGGATCCCATCAATAATACAAATAAGTTTCCATTCATTCCTCCACATTACACTTATCTTCTCCATGTTGCAACACATGCCACCGATCTTCATCCAACCGCAGCAAGATTGCATCAATTTTCGCCTCAATTATGCATTCCTCTTCAATGCGTTTCAAGGACGCATCAATTTTTGCTTCTATTTGGTGTTCCTCTTCACTGCATTTCAGGGATGCATTAAGCTTTGCCTGAATTCGGAAATTCTCTTCATTACTATCCGAGAACGCATCTAACTTGGCTTCCATCTTCATTATGGTGTGCACCATATGAGCTCTCCCAAGATTGAAACTACTCTGATACCAGTGTTAGACATTGGTATCTCAATGAAGGAATGAATGGAAACTTATTTGTGTTATTGATGGGATCCTTGGTAAATCCCAAGAACCCAAGAAAGATTACAATGGTATGAGAAAGAGTTACAGCTCCTCAACTCAGTAAAAAGTCTAAGACTTGCTATCAAATGACAGACACTAACTAATCCCTACTTCCCTCTATTTGTAGCTAACTAACTCTTCTAACTAGCTTCTAAAAAAGAAATGGCTTTTAACGAAACCAAATATCTTCTCCCTTGAATTTTGGACTTGGGCCATCATATTAGGGTCTAAACCCCATTGGCATGATTTCACTACTCCCCAAATTTCTTTCTCCTCCACCTTTTCCCTAACCTCCAGTGCGGCCCCTCTGCCAGCATAGACAAAGCAGGAACTGTTGGTTCCAGAAATACCCTCTCATCCCCTTCACATGGTTCCTCCTAGCCACACTCCATGCCGCAGCAGCTTGTAGGGTGACCTGCGGCACTGCCATCATCACCAACAATGAAACAAGTGTGGAAAGTGGAAAAAACTGAATAATAGGGTGTTATTGAACTGTCCCCTTCGAAGATCATAGCGGCCTTGAAAGAGAGAATACAACCCCGGGAGGAATTCAAGAGTCTCCCTACTCTCCTCTGACAAAATTTCTCAGCTAACTCCCCACTTCCATCAGTAACATTTATAGGCAATGTGAACTCTAATCGCCTAACTAACCCTGGTGTCCATTTTGCAACTAGCCCCTCCTAGTGTAGACCCTCCTAATAATGAGACTGCTATAAATTTCCCTTAAAAGCCCATGTTAGTGATACATTATGGATTCAAGAATCCCTCTACAATCATCATACCAATACCAACCAAAAAAATAACAGAAACAAATAACGGAAAGAATACACCTCACATCTACAACTTATGACCTCATGGTAGAACATGATGAACTCATACAATTTAATATCAGAAAAGCAAAATAGAATAAGAGTTATCTAAGTTAGGAGGAAGTAGTACTCACTCAAGAATGTAAATAGGCTCATGCATAAAGCGCTTTAGTCCTGCTTCGAAAACATTATGTGCCATCTGCATGGACAAACAGAAAAGGCAATCATACTTATTATTTCGTCATCAGCTTTTGAGTCACAGTTTATTTGCAAGTAGTTAAAAATCTTATGTGGAATGCCACGGATAGAAATGTTTTTTTTTTTGGTTAAATCCCACCACGAAGATTAGAACAGTTAAGAATGAAAATTTATGTTGATGTTTCCTACTATTCATTTTGAGACTTAGGGAAAAAGATACAGCAATATCTGTCAACAAGCCTAAATTGACTACCTTATCGACAAATGGCTGCAGGTTATTCTAACACATTTTATACACACCTACAAATATGTACACCTGCAGACATGTAAATCGACACATACAACCATTGAGGGAAAAATTCCAGGTATCATCCCACTTATTGACTACAATACACAAACGAAAAAAGGAAACAAACAAGAGAAATGGGTAGGAGACCTTCGGATCCTTATCGAGACAAAAGGCCAACGTAGCATATGCGACATAAACATGATACGTGCAACTTGGAGATTTGCGAGCATCCAGAAAGTACTTCCGGGCTGCTTCAACACCTTCAGTTCTTCTTAGAAAACGAATAAACTGTAGCATGAAACAGGTGTCACTTCTTTCGCAAGGAAATCTATCAACAAGCAATTTTTCTTTTGTCGGATAGAAAAGGAAAGAACACCTAAAATGAACTGCACAAATCACTTCATTATGGATGAAAAATGAAATTGAGGTTTTAACACATACAGCTTCCACAAATGAAATTCTGTGAGGATGAAAGGTGCATGTTTGGAATCCACCAGCAAATGAAATAGATAAAACAAGGATAACAATATACTTAGTATTTGTCTAAAACAATTTCAGCCAAAAACTAGTTTAAAGAAATTGATTGTATCTAATCCCATTTTTTCTCTCTCTATCTTTCACCTAATCCTTTCGCAACAACTTGAAAAATTGATTAAACTAACTTTTAAGCATGTTTCTAACAAGGTTCTAAAATCCAGTTTGTTTCTAACATGGTTCTGAAAACCAAACTGGACCAGCCGGTTCAACCGGTTAAACCGGGAACCGTTGCTAAGTCCAGTTCGGTTATGTGGTGAAAACCAGAAAATTAAAAACCGGTCAAAAACCATATAAACCAGTCAAAAACCGCCATAATCGATAAACTGGACCAGTTTTAACGAGTCACCAATTTCTTCTTTCTTAAAATTTTTAACTGTCTTAGCCATATAATTGGCCCGAATTCCCAAACAATTTTATAAAAATTTGACCCCAGCAGTTGTTAGGTTGACATTTATCCGTGAAAGCATCAGGGGCAGCCCCTTCCTTTTATAAGCAAAGCCCTCGGCTTGTCATTGATGCCATATCCAATGTGGGACTTCAGTTTCCTACACTATGTGACTGAAAATTATCACCATATGCAACAGAGATCGTCTCTTTTTTTGGTAAATACACGTAAAAGAAAAAACAATCAGGAACCCACAACATGGTCACATTAGTCTCATGCATATATGAAGGATGTCACAAGGGGGTGCGTGCCACAAAGAACTCTCAGAGGAAGAGCCATGGGAACCCGTCTTGGCAAGGCTGCAAGGCCATCTGCCACCATGATAATGATAGCAGATCGAAACACATGCCACTCAAGTTACTCACTCAAATCATAGCTTTTTTCTTTTAAATATTTTTTTCTTATCTAAACTCCTCTGCTCTCTCCCCAATATTTTCACAATAATGCTTTTGACCAAAAAAAAAAAACTTAAATACAAACTAGGAATAATGCTTTTGACCAAAAAAAAAATGAGAAATAATGCCCTAATAAATAAAAGAAAAGAGGAATGCTAACCGAAAATTGTAATGACTAATGTGATGTTTGTTTTTCCCTTCTTAAAATTGTCTTTGTCATGTGAAAAATACTTCTTATTTGTAATGCTAAATAATTTTTATATTTTGTTACATGTCGGTTATATTCCAGTTGAACCCTGGTTGAACTGATTGGATCTCTAAATCTCTGAACCAATACATCGTCTGGTCCAGTTTTCAGAACCTTAGTTTCTAGCTCTTAGAATTGAGGGGTCTAGCTCGACCACAAAAGATAGCTCATGGAGAGGGTTTCCATGCTCTTGTAAAGGCTATCTTGATTCTTGACCATATCCTTAAACAATGCAGGACTCTAACATACCCCCCTCACACAAATACAAGACATCTGGAGTGTGAAGTTTGCAGAACTAGGCATTTGCAGATGGCCCAATAACTACAGGATAGGCTACTATACCATCTTAGAATTGGATAGACTTAATTCAACCTCAAAAGCTAGCTTATGGGGAATAGTTACCCAAGCTCTTATAAAGACTATCTTGGCCAAATCCTTCATCAATGTGAGACTTTAACATATACCAAACATTATTTAATTACAAAAAGTTCATTTATGTACAGTTTAACATAACTAGTTCATTTCTATACAATTTATCAAAACTAGTTCTATTTTTTACGATGATAAATTGCTATTTTGAGTAGCAAAACATGACATTAATATCATAAGACAACTAATGAACATACTTGAGTATTATTGATAACCAGGTATCCAACACCACAATCAGGTAGTAAAAGTAGATATAATTACAATAAAAGTCCCTATAGTTTCACCCAAAATTCAAATAGATAATTTAACTATTTTGTAATTGGAATATTATAGCGATAGGAGTTTTGTAAATAGGTTCCTAGACCAACCTTCAGTTAAAGCATTTCATTTACTGATGAGTATGCTGGCCTATGAACCCAACTACAAAATTTCAATAGGAATAAGGACCTCTTTAAATTTGAGATCAAACGGACTTACAAAATAATTAAACCTATTCACATCAAATGGAAAATTGCCATAATGTTTTTCATTTGACATTATAATGATAGCTTTGTTCAAGAGCCCAATTACAAAATTATTATCACTAAAGGGATTTGATTATGAATTTTTAAACTATTTTAGGGACCTATTTGGATTTTGGGTGAAACTATAAGAATCTATAAAGTACTATAAGAACCTATAGAGTAATTGACCCTTAAAATATTATCTAACTACTTCACATACTTGAATATGTGCAAGTGCAGTTGCACCAACACCATCTCCCAAAAGGCTTTCATATATTTTCTTTGCTGCCTGATATAAGATAATCACATAAGGAAATAAATAATGTTAAAGATTAAAAAAAAATTACAAATAAAAACAAAGAATACAAGACATGTTGAAGCATATATCCAACATAGCATGCCTGAATTGCTCCACGAGATTCCTCTAGCTCTGCGTAAGCATATCGTAGCATTTCTGAATCTATTCACGTTAGAAAGGACGGAGAGCAAAGGGATGAAAGACAATCATGCAAGATAGAATCAAGAATGATACATTAATCCATAATTAAGAGCTACACTATGCTCTACCAAAGTGTAAGAGCTTTATCCAATATAAACTCTACACTGGAAATCATAACAATGTGACACAAAAAAATGTTTCCACACACAAAGGAGATCTATCAGAAAAATATATCTGGGAATGCCATACCCTATCTTTGTAAACATATAATTTCATGATTTCCTATTACTTTTTTCTTTACTATATGTGGACCTTGGATATGTGTATTGCAAGATTCCTTTCTTATAATCATCTAAGATGCGAAACCCAAGAAAATGTTATGAACACAAAGATATGCAGGCACTAAAAACAACATAGGAAAACTCAGTAGAACCAAAGAAGGAAAATACTACAAACCAGGAAGAGCCTTCAGAGACCTTTGAAATACTTTGATTGCTGCATCTATTGAACCACCTTTTGCATGCCATGTAGCATAGTCATACCATACATCAGGATAATGGTACATATACATGAGACACTGAATAGCAATACAATGCAATAAGAAATTCAATAAATAAAAGAATAAATGTGATCAAGCACAACTTATAGTTAAGGATGCTATTAATTCCATATCTACACAATACAACATCTAAGCCTTATCCTACCAGATGGGGTCAGCTAAATGGTCTCAACAATACCAAAGTGTCATATCATAATAATTCCATTTCTACACAATGATGAGAAATGTTTTTTTCTCTCAATTAATAGACTACCTATAAATTCAATTCAATGAAAATGCTGCCAGTGGACATAATGATTATCAGTGGGTTCAATCACTTGTTTTGAATTGTCGACATCTCATTGCTTTGTTCAAAATTATGTATGCTACTATAAAACCATTCATGTGCCCCCTACAAACAACCTAAAACTTTTGGGAATGATGGTTCATAATATGGTATCAGAGCTTCTATGACCAAGTAGTCTAGAATTTAATTATTGTAAGATTGTTGTCCCCCTACTCTTCTAAATCGTTCATGCTACAATGCCAAAAACGAGACCGTTGGATGAAGCGGCATGTCAAATATAAAATCATCCACTTCTTCATTGCCAAATGGCAAAATATCTTTAGATTAGGCTTTTTCAAATCTTCGGACAATTGTGGTTTTCCCTACAGACATGCATTAGTTTCTGCTCATTAAGTTCAAAGATTTCTGCTCTAGTAAAGAAGCAAAGATCCTGTGGCAGTCCTCGGTTCATGTGGTGATTTGATTATTTGCTCAGAAAGAAAGTCTATACGTTTTCATCATTCCTTTATCATTGTGGGGGACTCACGCAACCTATGAGCCAAATATAAAAGGAAGCTTGCAATAACTTTTATCCCAATTCAAAGGCTTGGGTAGGATCAAACAGGGATATGATGTAACAATTACTTGGTCTGGTTGAAGAAATGAAGACCAAAGATTTACAGGTAATTCTCTGAATCAGAATTCTCTATCAATGAAATGATCAATTAGGATTTCTTACTGTGCCCCGGATAATGGTCTATTTAGATGGATTTCTTTGACAAGTCTGAAAGAGATTGCTGGGTTTGGTTCGTCACTTTATCTTTCCACTCTGTTACTATTTTTACAAGTATTTTTATTTTGTTCAACTTATGTACTACCTTACATTTACATCCTAATAAAATTTATTATCTTATCAAACTTTCAGAAGGGCGAAAAAATTTCCAAAGCACATATCAAGATAAAGGTTTTTTTACACAAATAAAATTAAAAAAATAACTAATTACATACTCCCCCTACTCTTCATCCATTTCCACATTTGTCCTTTTTTTATTTAATAGAAGTTGATTTAAATCGACTTCTCTTTAAGTTCAAATTTTCATCCAAAAATACTCGTAAATCGATTCAAATCAACTTTAAGTGGATACCCGCTTGCAACTGTCACATGCATACATTATATCATGTCGGAATAGCTATAGGTGGGCATCCACTCGGTCGATTTAAATCGACTTCCGACTATTTTCTGATGAAAAATTGAACTTCAAGCCGAAGTCAATTTAAATCGACTTCTATTAAATAAAAAAAGGACAAATGTGTATACGGATGAAAAATAAGGGGAGTATGTAATTACTTTTTTGTTTTATTTGAGCGAAAAAGCCAAGATAAAGGAGAGAAGAATGCCAAAAATAAGTTGTCAATGAAATTACACCAAAAGGCATTGCATGACCAACTGGCAAATCATATAAATCTAAAATATTATATAAACAAATATGAAAAATCCATAACAGAATTCAATAACTCTGGACTAAGCAACAAATGAACAAAGTGGACTTAGTACCTAAAGGTATATTCCACCATATAGTCATCACAACTACCCAAATTGAGATGACTATTGTTTAGGATTGACTGTCAAAAGTAGATAAGTACAATGAGGAAAATATATTGGCATCCTCAAAGAAGCAGTTATTTGATACACAATAAATTATAGCAGTTAAGGAGTAGACCTTGTTCCTGTTGACAGTGTACCCTCAAGCAACTTAAAAAATGTTCTTAATTCATAATTAGAAATCAAAGTAGTTAAAACCAGACAATTCAACTTTACAAATGACATGAAGATTAGCAACAACAACAGCTAAGAGTAAGTTGACATCATACGCTGGCCTAGCCAGAACTGCTTGTGCTTTATATTGATGACATTACATCTATCAGAATGGAAGACAAAACTCTGACAAAAGACACACTAAGAATCAAGGAAGAAATAAGGTCACACTTTCTTAACCCGAAAGCATAAAGTAGCTTCTAGAACAAAGTAACAAAAACAAAATAATAATCGAAAAGTCAACTTGGGTAGGAGTACAATTGGGCAGTAAGATAGAACTCCCCTAAGAAATATTCTTATAAGACCATAATTTTACTTCACATTATAGAGACATTGATAATACAATGACAACGACAAAGCTTTTTCCCATTTAGTGATGTCGGCAAAATGAAGAAACTAAGATCATAAAGGAGAAAAGGATAAAATATCAAAGCTTTTCCCATTTAGTGATGTCGACTACATAGAAGAAATTGATATCATAAAGGAGAAAAAAGTAAAATGAAATAAAACATATTTCCTATTACCTGCTCATATGTAAATATAACTCGTTTGTTGGAGGATGCAGTATCTATTCTCTGTGGATTTCCTCTGAAATACAGAATGATTAAATTAAATTGAAAATATGAACTAAACATCAGAAATCAGAAAGAGGCAATGAGGACATGATGGTCAAAGCCAATACACACACACACACACATCAAATTGCTATATCAAAAGGATAATTTCCGTCTAGGACCAGTTTTCCCAACAGCTTAGCTCCATGTCTGGATTAGCATTCAACACACTAAATGCAAATTCTTTCTTCCTGAACATCGTATTATCATATTTAGATATTTTCCAATTCAATATTCTAAAAGGATTTAAATTTCAAACCCCAGTTGATGCAAGAGTGACCTTTTATTGCTTCACCTTTGAAGCAAAATCATTTTACTTCTAACATTTTTATCTTTCCACCCAAATCGGTGGGAGTTTTTCACTATTCCTTTACATTCTTTGATATTTTCATTATTTTTTATTTTGCATCTTTGTTGTTCTCTCCATGCTCTAGATACCACGTTGAGAGAGTGAGAGGAGAGAAAAATATATGAGAATTCATGTGTCTCAACTACACAACAAAATATGGTATATATAGATACTAAGTAATAAACACAAAACTATTTACAATTATACAAGAATATTCTATTTGCCTAAATACATAATTTGACATCCTGATTATCATTTAACAATGTTTACTTTGCCCAACTCACTTTTAAGATAAAAGATCACAAACATAAATCATGTTATACAAACCCACTTTTGATCAAAATCATGTTTGCAAAATCACCTTGATTCAAAATCAAATTTGCAAACTCTAATCCGAACACACACTAAGTTGTTAGATGGAGGCTGGCTTAAGAATAGCATCTCGCAGCTTCAACCTAGTTCTTCTTATATTCATTACTCCAACAAAAATCAAGGAATGTAGCGGAAAAGAGCATGCCACCCCTTGTTTTGGTTATGCATGTCATTACCGCCTTGACACCCCAGTTTGTAAGGACAAAAATGGAGCCTTCAAGTAGCAAGGAAGGGGAAATAATTCATGACAACCCTCCATTGCCACTCCACACCGTCCTTTCAAATTACTCCCAAAAACACTCTTAACATGTTTGGTCATTCATTCCATTGTCATCCTTTCCAATACAGTGAAATGAAACAAAGTCCAACAAGCAAGAATTTAAAAATTTTAGGAAATCGAGATTAAAATAGAGCCAGTCCAAGTCACACAGCATGGTACCGCTCCAATAGCATATTGAAATTAGAGTTTGGGTGAGAAAGGAGCACAAAAGAGATCAAAACTCAGAATAATGTTGTCTTGTTTATGTTGGTGTGCTGTGTTGTGATCCAAAGGACAATAGTAAAATCCCAATCCTAATCAATTAAAGAAACAAATCACAAAATGTAAGAAAATATAGAAACAACAAACAGATCATCTAAGATACTTAAAATTTTAAGATACAATGACGATAATATCGGATGTATCCTAGACATTCTAAGATATTCTGGCATTTTTTTTTCCTAGATAAAACAAAAAAATCAATAAATACTAAATACCTTAATGCTAGAAATACAAAACTTTTTGAGTCCTCCAGCTAACAACTCTTAATATAATCTGAATAACCTACTGTAACTGAATCACAGTTCAGCATAACACCAACTGTTTCAACCAATTCCAAATTCTGTTAGATAATACAGCACATGTAACACGGAGTGTGTTTGTTACTCACTCTAAGAGACATTAACAGGTGTGTTAGTTATATAAATATAATTAATTGGCAGCTTAACAATTTTAACTTTCGGAGAAATTGGCCTTTGGCACACAACATTTCAGACTGTTGAATACCTATACAACAATTTTGATTTAAGTCAGGTTTTGCAAAGGGATTGGAGTAGCAAATAGCTTCTTGTTGGGGTTGGTGTTTTCCTTTTATCAATTTTCCTGTTTACTCCTTTAAGCAGCAGTTGAAGGATATGTCATTGTTCATCATAAAACAAAAGGCATTTAATGCAATAAAGGTTTTAATGCAATATCTTTCCCAAGACCATTTAAAGTAAAGAATAAAGAATTCCATGATGAATTATGCATTACATGTACAAAAAAAAGGCTCTAATGGAATTCATTATTTAGATAGAAATATAAACTTATTAATGAGAAAGAAAAGATAACGTAGAGAGAGAGAGAGAGAGAGAGAGAATAAGTTGTCTTCACACAAAGAACGGTGAAGAAAATGTGTAGGTCCTAAGAGACTAAGCCATGTAATATGGCATGCCATGCAACAAGGCTCCCACAGAATTCATTAGGACATGAACCAATATCACCATAGATATATTCTAACAAAGGTGAGGGCAGACAGGCACATGCATGCACTCTCTCTCTCTCACAAACCATGATGAATCATTCAGAAATATGAAGGGGAAAAGAAAAAGAAAAAACTAATTTCTCAGATACATAAGTGATTAGATAATTCAAGACTTTGCCTGCAATGCTTCAACAGTTTGATCATGAATAAAGCAGCACAGATCTATAGTAAAATTTACTAAAGATAATGTGTATGTACAGAAAATGAAGAAATTAACTGAAACACAACCAGCAACTTATATGGTTTATACCTAAATGCATCAATAACTAATATTAAAAGTTAGGCTACTAAAACCGGAAAAAGCAAAAGTGAAAAGGATTCATGCTTCTCACTTTTCAAAAGACAAAAGTCTCTTCCATGCCATCCACTGCATTTCTTCCTGTCATAAATAATAATAATAAACTACAACATATCATGACAAGCAATTGTAACAAAAGTGCAGCTATCTCTACGGACAACATGGAGAAGTATTTTCCAATTTACATCAAACATATTTCCCAAGGTCTAACAAACTACTAAGCTCTATCAGCCTCTTCAGCAAATTTTCAAAACTAGGGGGTGTTTGTTGCAAGATTTGAAATTACATTCCTAGGCATCACATTCCCCGGTATGATACACCTGGGAATTTTATTCCTGGATATTTTAAACATATTGTTTGTTTAGCATTAAACATTCCCAGGATTATTTGTTGGGATTCCTATAAATAAATTCAAAACTTGTTTGTTTTGTAATATATATTCATGGGAATATAAGTCATAATTTTCAAAATACCCCTAATATATTTATTATTATTACAAGCCAAAATGAAAATTACACTTCCAAAAAAAAATAAAATTGCCAATTAATTTTTAAAAATTTGTTCATCTCAATCAATATGACAATTAACAAATTTTTTAAAATTGAGAGCATAATGGATTTATGAAGTCAGATGAGCGCAGATAAATGAAAATTATGGAGGAAAAGTCAAATAATTGAGGGATATTTTTGTTTATACTTAATAACTATCACTCCCAAGTCATGTGAACTTTTTATTCCCGCCTTTCATCATGGAAATGAAATCTCACAAAATCATGGGAAAGTATTTTTCCAGGAAATCACCGGTGAATAATTTTGTTTGACGCGTAATAGACATGGGAACATATCATTACCAAGCAGTTATTTCTGGGAATAACTACATATACCTTAAAACCAACACCACCTAGAAGTGAAAAAGTGGATAAACATTCAACTAAACATCAAAAGAGGGTAGCTAGTGTAAGAACTTTGATGAGAGAAGATAGATGCTGAAGGAGAAAGGAGGGATGCTTTGTGTTTATTTTGCTTTAGCCTTTAGAAAGAGGGGAGGGTTTCCTAGGAGCGTTTTGGGGAAGTTGTGGTGGTTCCTTGTTCTATTTTCTTCGAACAATTTGCTTTGAGGAGCCCTAGTGGGGTGTTTCTTTTTTCTCTGAGGTGGCCAAGGGGGGGGTGTTTGGGTTACCTTTCCGGCTTCTTTTGGAGATTTGTTATCCTCTCTTGTAATAGCCCCCTCTTTTCTAATGATATTTCTTTTTAATCACAAAATATTACTTCATCCTATACATTCATTCAATAGCAATCTACAGCAAAAAGGTATTCCTGATAAGCAAAATTTGCAAAGTAGAACAAGTTGCCTTGTGTGATCCACTTGCTGGTACAGCAAGCATGTTCCAATCAATTTCATCCACATACTTCTTCCTCTCCCTGTAAACTGCCCTGGCACTGTTATATTTTGGTTGATATTCAGATATCAATCCTTTAGCCTGCAAAAATACCTCATCATCAAATTGCATGCTTTTTTAATATTTTTATCCAATGCCACAGAAGAATTACAGATCCATGAATACAAATTACCAGATGAAGCATAAGTTCAAGAGCAATATATTACCAACTGACGACTAACAGAATTTTCAAAATTCTCGTAGTCCTTCCAAAGTTGTTCAATGTGATGGGTAGGAGTAACAACAGCTTTTTGATAGACTTTCCTCACAGCAGTCATCCGTTGTGATTCCTCTTGAGCATTTACAGCCTGCATTTAAATTAGACAAAAAAGAATGAGAGATGAATGGCATATTATATACCTAGGATTGCACAGAACACACAAGATTAAGTAAACATACGGGCAATGATTTTAGAAAAGATATGTACTCCATCCACACAGGGCCAGATGCTATGTCTGCTCCTGTTAACACATAACTGGAAGTGTTAGAAATAAGACAATGTTAAGTAATATCTCCATTATATCACAAGACATCAATATACTCTCATATTATGCAAATCTTTATTATCTCTTTTCTTCCTCCCCTATCCAAAATCCACAGTATCAACATGATATCTAGAACCTAAAAGAGAAAGACAGCCCTAAATCTATGCCGTCAAGAGGAACCACTATCCTTCAAAGAACTTTTTTCTGGAAACCGTGTTTTCCTTCTGGTTTCCAGTATCTCCTCCCTGCCATGTCATCCCTCGCCGAGCACCATTTCCAACCTTTCGCTCTGCTGTGCGTCAATTTCAGCAGCCCCAAACCCACTGTCCACGGCCTCCCACCACTGCCAGCGATTTTTCCAATGCTGATTCCAACCACTGACCTCACCACCAGTCTCTGGTCCTTTAGGCGGCCGACCCCTGCCGATCACATCCTCAGTCAAGCTGCCATGCACTCTCATGTGTGCCAAACGCATTCTGCCGCACAGCACTTTGCCGCCACCTTCTACCACCAAGCTTGCCTTGCCATCCTTGTTCCAAATCTGCCCTCAGCTTTGTCACTCCTCAGTTGCTCCCAATTATGTCCAAATGGCTACACCTCCTGCCTTTGAAAGTGTGCCTCCCTTCGATGACCAACTTGATCAATCTGAGCCATCTTCAGGCACTTATGCTAATTTCTTATGGTATCAGAGTGGTACCATCCTTCATGACTTGTGATGCTCTTTTCAGCTGCCAAGTTACAACCTAAAAGTAGGAGCTCCTTGAGTATACTTCCAGAACCACACAATTGAAAACCTACCATTTTCTATTGATATACTTCAAACCGCCACTGTTTTCCATCACCAGCGACTTTTTTCCATAAACATTTCCAGCCAACAACCCCACTATCGACTCACCTCCCTCTCCGCATCAAAACCTTGCCAGCCAAGCATCAAAACCTTGCCAGCCACACACCGTCAACAGCGTCCGCATTACTGTTCCTTCGCCGCCACTTTCACCACATGTGAGGGCACGTCCGGTGACATCTACAACCACCGCTTGCACTCACCTTCCGTTGTGCAGCAGAACCCAAGTGGTCCCGTCTTGCTCCAACCTCTGACTGCATAGCTGCTGGCGACACTATTCACCACCGCCCTTTTCCTAGATCCGTGCCTGCTATTTAATTAATCGCACGCCATCATTTGTTTCAAGTAACCATGTTCCTTACTCCATGTATTTTCCCCATGAGCCCTTGATTCCCCTCCTTGACACATTTTTGGATCAACTTGTCCTTTGTTGATCTTCTTTGGTCTTCTCATGTGCCCAAACCACCTTAGGCAAGTTTGCATCATCTTCTCCTTAATAGGAGCTACTCTATTCAATAACAAACGAACATCCAAAAGAACAGAGGGGTGAAAGAAAGGGAAATAACTTACCAACATAGTTGAGCATAAAATCAAAAGCTTTTCTCGTTTCTTCTTGACCCTCTGTCCCCTTCTTCTCATTGACCTTTCTAATAAAGCGAATGTAACACCGCCTACAAAGCAAAAGATAAGAATAAAGATGCAAGACTTAATTTGAAGGAAAAAGAAACAAAAACAACTACACTGTTTCCATATACCACAAGAGAGACCAAGTAGGCTATTCCATCCATTTTCACAAGAAAAACAATCAGCAAAGATTTGAAATCAGAAGCAACATAGGATAGAGAAGATGCCACAAAATACATGACACGACTAAAGTTTCTACCGGGAAAAAAGAAAGAAACAACTAAAGTGCAAGGAATTTCAGACTACCTGCCAAAAAGGGTAATTTACAAGGTATATGATTTAATTAATTCTGCCACTATCAGTAAACAATTTTTCAGAACCCCCCCCCCCCCCAAAAAACACAAAAAAAACCCCAACCAGCCAAGTGTATGCCAAAAGAAGAAAGAAGGACTTGAGAGACTTGATGCACGTGTGCATTGAGGGAGACACTGGGAATAACATTCCCTATGATAGCAAAACCAGTGGGAAAGATACCTCCTGTGACAGAATTAGTGGGAAGAATATTCAGAGTTAATGATAATAATACCCCCTGATAACAAAATACCTATAGGGCAGGAAAAGAGAGAGAAATTCAATGATTGTGGGAGGATTCCAAAGGACAAAAGTGGGACGTAAGAATTGGGTGTGAGATGTTGGGAAGGAAGAATCAGACCCCTCAAATAGTATGTACAATTTGTTCTTTCTTTTTGTCAGGTTTCTTTTGTTCTGGAAACTAGTTACTGATTGTCCAGAGAGAAGGTTGAGAGGACCTTCTATTGTACAGAACTCTATTTGTTGCTGATACCATATCGAAATCAGTAGCAGACTTGAGGGACTTTCAGTAGTAAATCAATAATAAGGTACTTATTAGCCAATACCCTATCCTAGTCTAATCTTTCAAAAAGGTTACCCCAGCAAGGCTGTCTATCACTCTATTGATAACATTTGGCACAGCCACAGGCCTCCTAACCCCAGGATAAGTGAAATTTACTGAAAGACATAAATGAAACATAAACCTATTCATCCATGTATCCTACAAATAAGCATAACAGTTAAAAATTTAATATACCCAATGTCTACCCATGCAGTAGGCCGGTAGCCCATCCTCTTTCCTTAAACCTTCCCATGCACCCAGCTGCAGTGGCCAATATGAAAACCACTGAGCCATTCTAATTGGTAACCAACTAACAAGAAAGAATACACTATTTCTTAGTAGGACAGACTTATTGCACAAAAGCAATAGATAGTACCATCCCACGCCATACTACGCATTACTGGTTGAAGGAGCCAAACACACACGCGAGACCACAACATTTGAAACAATAGGGAAGTACAACATATTGACACAAATTACACCAGTACTAACACGAAACAAAGTTTAACCAACTGTACACACCAACCATTTGCATTCACAACATACCACAGAGGAATCTGAAGGCAATTCAACAGACACCGACTAAAAATCTGCTTGGTAGCTTCATCATTATTTACGGCCATATGCGCCTCAACATACTGCCTCCAAAACTTGGCCTGTACACAAAAAACCAAAATGAGCATCACCAATATCTGTGCCACAATAGTAGAAAACAGAAACTCCCAAGAATACTCACAGCAGCAGCAGCTCATCACAGAAAACATATTGCTCTCAAGAATAAAGAATAAATTCATACAAACGCTAAACAAGAAAACTCACAGATGTTGGAAACAACAGTAGAAGCTGCTCGTATATGGGTGTGGCCTCCGCAATAGGCAAATGCTAACAAACAGA
Source organism: Dalbergia cochinchinensis (assembly GCA_031216125.1). NCBI lineage: Eukaryota > Viridiplantae > Streptophyta > Magnoliopsida > Fabales > Fabaceae > Dalbergia > Dalbergia cochinchinensis. Next base: position 34,135,763 of record CM062377.1, read on the forward strand.
GTAAAACAAAACGAAAAAAACAACGAGAATGAGAAAAGGGTAAAAGCATTGGAAAAAGGAACAAAAGATTTGGGCTCGGAAGGTGGGATCAAACCTGGGCCTCATTGGCCAGAATCTCTGCGGCTTCAACGTTGTACTTGTCAGCCGGTGCCTTGTTGGCGCCACTATTGGGTTTGTCCTGAAAAAGTAGAAGGGGTCAACTTTTTTATGCACTTCAAAGACACGAACAAAGTTGCAGCATACAATGGTGTGGTATAGCGGAGTACCATGTTTAAGGCTAGAAGGACGACAGTGACAATCACGTGCTCAAAGGCGACAGAATAGAGGAGCGTGCGTGAGCGAGGACGTGTTTGGATTCTGCGAGGGGGTTGCAGAGGGGAAGAAGAGGCAATAAGTTGGGAGAAGCAGAAAAGGATTGAATTGAAGAAGGGGTTAAGGATCGATCGGGGTACGGATTTGTGAGAATCCCACACTTTTTCGTAGGTTTTTTTACTTCAAAACTTTCCTCGCTCTTCTGTGAAAAAGAAAGAAGACCATGGGCTCGTGTGTGAGCTGATAAAAGAGTCTCTTACTTTGACACCATCTCTACGCGTGGAGGAACTGGGTGGAGGGATCACTTTAAGTGATTTGTTCTTAGGTGACAACGAGGATACATCTGCCGATCAATGCATTTGATAGAGCTGCCATGTAGAAGGCGGCGAGAAAGACGCTCCTTTTTAAAGAAGTGAGATTAGGGAGAAACTGAATGCATGTGAAGACTAAATGAACCGTAAATTAGTTATTATTATTTTGTAATTTTTCAAGCGAGCTGAAAATATGAATTTAAAAACAAAATAATTTTAATTCATGGAAAGAAAAAGTTGAATCCCAAATCGGCAAGTTTCTATGTCGCTGCCACCCCAAATCCCTAATCGAAGCATTGGTCGAATTTAGTGTTGTAATCGGCGGATTTATTTCTGGTTCGGCAGTGGAAGTGGTAGCTCGACGGATTTCTGTTCTTCATTTTAGCGAGATAGTTGAAGTACGCGAGCATCGTGTAGTCAAAGCGGCGTGGACCTTCGCAGTGCGGCACCAAAGATAGAGCGTGGTGTTGGAATGGCATGCATTTTTGTTCAGAATCGCCAGTAGTTGTTTTTGGCTATAGATGTGGGTGGAAAGGCTGTCGGAGTCAGTGAGCGATTTCTGAGAAAAGAATGTACTATTTTTCGAAAAAATATTGGGCATTTGTGAGATCTGTTTCAAAAATTGCAATGTATATCTAATGTTGTTGGACTTATCTTGATTTGCAATATATTTTGCTGATTTGATCTGATCTATAAATAGTATTTTGCAACCTAATGTTTGAGATTTATGTGGTGTGGGCTCAATGTAGAGCACATTGCAATCGAAATGTAGTTAATGGTGTATTGAATAGGCATGTGCTGATAGTTGTGAGGAGATCTTTTTCGTGCAAGTGCCATTAACATTTTCTATTTTATAATAAATTTTTCCTCAAAATTTATAATGATGTGAAACTTGTCTTTTGGTTTATATTTTGAATGGTGCCTGACACTATTTATGTGGGTGTGGTAAAAATGGAATTTTGGTAGTGATTTGTTCAGTGACTAAGTGGATTTTAAAAATGTAAGAACTAAATCTTATTGGCCATGACATGAGAAATACATATTAGATAATTTGGACATGGATACGTTGCATTTTAATGTGGGATTGGGCAGCAATGGCTATAATGAGTGGTTGGTTGGTTGAAGATCCATAATATAGTGTTTGTTTCCGTGAAGATGTGTAGATTAACTTAATTATTCTGAGCTGTGTTATTACAGGACTATACGTAAGCATCGAAAGCGATGATTTGGATGATTTTGATTATAGCAGTGATGAGTATATGACAGACAGTTCTGCAAGTGATTTGGAAGACTCGATTGCTAAAGCGCCTGAACAGGGTGCGAATTCTAAGGGCAATGAGTCTGAGCATAGTGAAGAACCTACTACTGACGATATTCAAAACACAGAGTTTGCAAGTGAAGAGGGGGCATATCAGCTGTATGTAAAATATGCAAAGAATATTGGATTTGGTGTCCGAAAAGGAGACATTAGGTGTGATGAAAGGGGGACAGTTGTTAGACGAAGGTTTGTGTACAATAGGGAAGGGTTAAGAGAGACAAAATACCTGACAAAGGTGGACAGGGTGAGGGAACACAAGTCGAAGACTAGGACAAATTGCAAGGCAAAACTACTAATACACTTAAAGAGATCATTTAACCTGGAAGGTGAAAAACTTTGAAGAAGGCCACAACGATGAACTTATGCCACAGGTTTTTGTCCACTTGATTCAGAGTCATCGTCGAATTACCGAGTCAAACAAAGCACAGATAGACAGCATGCATCAATATGGAATGCAAACATCTCAAATCCCGGGGCTTCATGGCTGGTCAGGCAGGTGGATTTGTAGGGGTTGGGTTTTGTAAAACGGACCTTTATAATTATTTTGATTGAGCAAGATGGGCGAAAATATTGGATGGTGATGTGGCTGCAGCTATCAGTTACTTAGAAGGGAAGGCAGATTTTGAACCTATGACAATTGTGAGGTACAGTTCTACAAAGGATGATTGCTTGTGTAACATCCTAATTTTTAACCCATTACTCCTAGAATGTAACTAGGTTGATCATTAGTTTGTTACTCTTTTAGTCTCATTCTTTAAAAACATTTCTTTAAAATACTTAGTGGAAAATATGGGTAAAATTTTTCTTTTTGAAAGGAAAGACAAAACGTGAGCCATACGCATGTGCTAAGTAAACTACGTCGTCATCTCGCAAGAAAAACAAGAGGAAAGAACACATCATATCCGAAGGAACACAATATCATAAAAGAAATTACATAATAGTCATGTCATACACCAGAATAGTAGTAGAGTTGTTACAATCATCCGTACATCATAAGAGAAACATAAAGAAAAATACATCTGAATCTCCGCCTACAACAGTGCATCTAAAAATGGATAACCTCTAAAACCAAAAGAAGGCTACCCTAGTCATGTGGGAGTATGTGCACTGAAGTCAGCTACCAGCTCCTACTTCTGCTCGTCGACGAGAAGTACATATCCAATCCACTAGGCCAGCTCGGCCGGGGTGGCCAAGTGGTGAAAGGGTCAGGCGTGTGCTCCGCGGTGGGGTACCATCCTCACTCTACTTCCTCGGAGTAGCTACGTCACGGTATCCTCACTCCCTAACTCCATGGGTATGGTGGGGGAGGAACCCATGAATGGAATGTCCGTCTCGGAAAGGTCAGTCTTGGAGAAGGCCCGGGATGAACGGGGAACGTACTCAGGATAGGCGTGGATGGCGGAAGCAGCGTCAGGGGTGCAACGAATACGCTTTCCTTGGGGGCGCGTGAGCTCGAATAGGAGGTCGTCAGCGAAGGGTGAGGTCGGAGTGAACCGGAAGCTAATGACTGGCTAAGCGAAGGGGTGATCCAGGAATACAAACATACGGACGAAGCAACGGCTTACAAAGTGATAGGACCAGTGCATGGCATCAAAATATAGCTCCCATGTCGGTGCGTCAACATATATGACGAAGGATGCCATCATCCTCTGAAGACGTGATGGAAAGAGAAGATAGAGGGAGTGAGAAACTTTCTAAAACATCTCAGTAGGAAAATCCTCCTATCCTAGTGTCATCATCTACGTCCTTAAGAACCTTAGATTTATTATGAAAAAGGTGTGCATAAATAAAGTTCATTATTAGGTTTTTCGAACATAATTATCCAAGACCCGTTCATTTTAAGATGAATCTTAATATCATGAATACAACATAGAAAGGCATGAATGTATGAATATACATTATGCAAGAAAGCAGTAGAACATAATCATCAAGAAACATCATATAAGGGACATCTAGTGGCATATATAACTTTTCATGTGAAAACTTTCATTTTTCTTAACTTTGTGACATTAAACTTCATACTTTTCATCATGGGGGCCACCCTAAAAACATCTCTAGGTTTTAAGCTCATACCTAACTAGTCGTCACTAATTCTTACTTATCCCTCTTGGTAAGTGTAACATAATAATCTCGACTTCTAGAGTATGAGCTGGGGGGCATAAGGATCACCTATCATAACCTTTAATTCGGGGAGTCCATTGGAATATTTTCTTCTTTGAAATGTTCTACTGGTATCTAGTACATAGCGAATTATCTGTTTTGGCAAGCTCAATGTCAATACCCTCACGGATTTGGTCTTGGGCGTGCTTGGCTAAACCGGTGTCACCCAGGACGTATCTTATGAAATTTTCAAAAACTTTTCTTAAGTCCTCAAATTTGACAGAAATTCTGCAACGTAATGGCAGTATACTGAATTTCTTTCAAATTTACTTTATGCCACAAGAACTAATAATACATGTAAATCAAGTCATCAATATCATGTAGCATATCCATTTATGCATCAATACATCATAGCATGTCATGATTCAAGAACAATCATTCCTAGCTTTTCATATATCTCTAGCATATGCATCCCTAATGTCCCATAACATGTAAAGGTTGAGTTCTATCTCTAGGGATCAATTCCTCATAAAATAAACATACTTATGATTCATGAATAGTCATACATTTCTCATTAATTTATGTTAGGCAATCTCATAGTTTCATATGTAAGCAAGATCATGGATTCATATCATTCAAGTAGGGAAAATGTTTATTGCATACTTCGGGTTCTGGTAATCGATTACATGAGCCCTGTAATCGATTACACAGCTTTGAGTTTCAAAACAAATGAATTGAGGGCTCTGGTAATCGATTACATGAGCCTTGTAATCGATTACACAACTTCGGGCTTTCGAAACATGAAGGTTGGGTGCTCTGTAATTGATTACATCAAACTCGAGCTCTAAGAACATCTGAGTAATCGATTACATGGAATGGTAATCAATTACTAGTGTCCTAGTACGTGTAATCGATTACATAGAGCTGTGATCGATTACTCAGGCCTAAAAGTTCATGTCTGAGTCTGGCAAAACTTTCTAGTAAGCAATTACACGGGCTCTGTAATCGATTACCAGTACCTTTAAAATACGAAAATTTCAGTCTAAAACATCTTCTAAGTTGTTCCTCCCTCCTCTAACCATTTTGAACTTTGTTCCAACACTCACTTTGAAATCAAAACACTTTTGCAAGGCAAAAGCCCATAGCTTTCAAGATCTAGTTGAAAGAGAATCTTTGAGCCTTAGGTCTTTAGGTGATAAACATAAACATGTCAATGCAAGTTCCATTTTGATCTGATCATTATAGAGTAATAGTAAGGAAAAGTAAAGATGCAAGACTTGAAAATAAACATGAGAATGCAAGTTCATTCTTAATCTTTGGGTTTATGTGATGGCTTGAAACATAAATATGCTAGACAAGAAATGTAAACATGAAATACAAGTTCATTTCTTATCTTTGAGCTTTAGGTGATGACTTGAAAAATAAATATGTTATGCAAGTTCAATTCTTTATTTTAGTGCTCTAGGCCCCTTAGAGTTTTAACTCTAAATCAACAATCAACTTTAAGATTGAAATAGGTAGGCTTTGAGATTAATTATTAGAGTGATAGTAAGGAAATAAACATGAATGAAATCCATTTCTTATCTATTTGAATCCTAGGCTCAAGATGACTCTTCACAACAATATAGCTTCTTTGTGTTGTTAAAAACCTTTTCAAAAGTGAAACCTTTAAGCTCTAGAGGTCAAACAAGTGATGGTTTTGTAATCAACACTCAAGATTCTCATAATCAAGCCATGGTTTCTTCTAAATGTAGGCCATTTGGCCGAAAATCAAAGGGAAGGAAAAGGATGAATAAGAACCAAAAAAAAAAGAAGTGGGGGAGGAAAGAAACACCAACATTGTATCTTTACAAGTCATGAGATAAACAACAAAAGAAAAGAATACAACTCCCTACTTTGGATGTTCTTCTTGATTGAGAGGGAGGGCTTGGCCTTGAAAAGAGTAGAGGAGGAAGAAGAAGAGCTCTTTGAGATGAGAGAAAGAAAACTTGGGAGGTGTAAGAAAAATGAACAAAATGAGCTCTTGGAGAGCTCCTTCTATTTATAGAGAAATGAAACTGATGGGGGGTGAAAAGGACGGAAGGTGGCCGGCCACGATGGAGGGAAAAAAGAGGGAAAATATCTCTTGTGTGTGTCATTTCAAGGTATGGTTCTTTGAGTGTGAAATGTTATTAAAATAACTCAATAAGTGATGAATTTTGGAGGGGAAGTGGCCGTGTGTTTTGATGACTATGGGGGAGGAAAAATTATTTCATTCCTTTTATGTTATGATGTGGTTTAGAGCATACGTTTGATTAAGTATTTGGTTTGGAGTTTGTGATTAAGTGTTTGAATGAAAAAGTGGGTAATTAAGGGCTTCTCAAGACAAGTTTAGGAGTGGTCTTGGTTATTAGTGGTGTCAAACACCCTCTAATCAAGATTCTTAATCACATCCATTGGTTCCTTGATTTAAGGAAATTGATAGCAAGAACACTATTCTTTGATTTATGACATAATGTCTTGATTTTGACAAAGGATTTTGAGTTTCCCTAAGCAATCTCAGGTTCTAATTAATTCCAATTAATTGTTTTGATTCTAGATTAATTATGGAAATTAATTAATTTTCGATTAAAGCCTAAAGAGCAAAAGGTTGAAGCTATTCAATAAATGTTGTAATAATCAAGCAGTTACTAATAAAGTTCATATTCATGTTTTCCACGAGAGCAAAACATATTGAAATTGATTGTCACTTTATACAAAAAAAAGTCATTTCAAAGGAAGTTATTACTAAATCTATCAGTTCAAACTATCAACTTGCAGACATTTATACAGATTGCTAAAGGAGCCCTACATTGATCATATTTGTTGTAAGCCTGGAGCTTTTGACTTTTGCACCTCACCTTGAGGGAGAAGGTTGAAAATAGAAGACATTAATAATATTGGTGTACCTCTAGATTCATATCCATAGGTAGTTGTAGAATACTAATTTTAAATTATTAATGTAATTAATATATATAACTTATTGAATGCTTATGGAATCATGGAAAATTTTTAGCAATCACTTTCAAAATTTCTATCACATATTTTTCTCTATTTTCAAGTGGAAATGGATCATCTTAATTTGATTTTTGACATGATAGTCTTAGTTTTCATCATTGATCAAGTTCAAAGGAACTTAATTATTGGAAAAAGTGACTTGATTAATGGTGATGATTTAATATGATGCCATCATGTCAAGAATAAATTTGAGAGGATCTATTGCCATTCTCAAGTAATAGTTTAAACCTTTTTTTAATTTCTATAAATATATAATGAATTTCAATTTTGTTCCTGCAAAATTTTTAGATTGCTTTTGATTCAAATTTTCTTATAATATTTATAAAAATTAAAAGAGTTTAATTTTAATTGTCACAACGCGCCTTAGGACAACTTGTAGGAATGGCAGACAGATTTTAAAATAAAAATGAGAGTCACCACCAACGCACTCAGCTAAAATTAAACCTCTTGAATTTCAGAACCTGCCTTTTAAAAGAGATCAAAGGTTCGGGAGTTTGATTATGATTAGGGAATGGTGGAAACTTAATCCCATTACACCCCTAATACATCCGTATAAATACGGTTACCTTAGAGCTTATTATGCAAATTGATTATAATTTTATAATATTTATTTTTCCCCAAAAATCTATAATTATATAAAAAGAAATAAAATAAAAGAAAAGAAAACTAAATTAAAAGAGAATACAATTCAATGAAAAATTAATTTTGACTTGATAGTTGTGTTAACGTATCCTCTAGTGTAATGAGGAACTCAAAGTCACGTCGTTCTATAGAAAATGATTCTTTGTTGATGGATTTTATTATAAAAAGAAAAAGTGTGTTGATCGATTTTAATTTGAATTTTTGAAAATGGATTTTTATTATGGAAGGGAAACATTTAGACGAGCATTAATTTTAATAAAAACGGACAAAATTAATTTTCACGCCTGTACAAACATATAAAATTAAACTAAAAAAAACTATTTTTCATTTTTTTAAACTTTTATTTGTTTTTTTTTACTTTTATTTTTTTATCTTTTTTTTAAAAAAACTTTAACAAAAAAAAACTAGTCGCAAAAAAAAAAGGATTTAAAACTGAACAAACCTAGTAAAATAAAAAAACTAAAAAAAATTAAAATTCTTTTAATCAAATGTTTTATTTTGTAAAAAAAAAAAGGCCCAAAACGAAAAAACATAAACCCAGCCCACTTATTCATCCTGATAAAAAAACTAACATTCAAACCCAAAATAAAAAAAATGGAAACAAAATGTGCCCCAAACCTACTCTCTTCTTTTTTTATAGCCCATTCTCACCCATACACAAACAAGCCCAAGTAACAAATTACAAACAAGACGAACTAAAAAAAAAATCTTAAATCAAACAAACATAGTCTCAAACTAAAAGGAAATACACTTAACCCAAACCATCCTAATTCATAAAGGCCTAAAGATTAAATAAAATCCACCTAAAAACAAGTTCTAACCAAAAACCAATATCCCAACAAGAATTTTCTTTCTTTCTCTTTTGATCGAGGCTGATAATACTAAGAAGAATTAAAAAAAAAAACACAAATCAAAAACTAGAAGAACAGAAGGGAATGGGGTTCTGTGTCTTCGCCCCCCATACACACACACGCATACAAATCAAAACACATGCACACGGACACATGGAGAGATAGAGAGAGGAGGTCACACCCAGACATAAACTAACAAAAAGAAAAGGAAATAAAACATGGAAACAGAGACTGAGAGGGAAGCGAGAGAGGAGAGATAGAGAAATAGTGAGATTAAGGAAAAGGGAGAGAGGGGCCGCGGCTGGGAAGGATCTCGCGGCGGCGTGGTGCGCCGGTGACGGGGAAACCGGCACGCAGGCGATGCGTGACGCAATGGTGACGACGGCGATTCGCGAGGTTGCAAGTGCGATCGCGAGAGGTGGAGATGCGCACGATGGCTGTCGCGAGGAAGGGCGAAGGTGCGGCGCTGCTGGGGCGATTTCATGCGGAAATAGAGGATGAGCGACGCGCATGGAGGGAGGCTGCGTTTGGCTTTTCTCGGTGGCAAGGATCGTGGTGCCGAGAGGTTGCAGATCGGAAAGGATAAATGGGTGGTTCCCGGCTCTGGTAGTGGCGGTGTATGGTGGTTTTAGGAGGTGAGTGCTGTGGTTGGGGTTTGTGAAAGGGGAAGAAGATAATGATGATGATTAGAACCATGGGAGGCCGCGGCTGGGGGGAGGGAACCGCCGTGGCCTCCTCCTCTTTTCTCCTTTTCTTGTTTTCTTTTTGTTAGTTTCTGATGATGATGATGATGATGATGATATCTACCTGTCTCTGTTGTAACTGCTGGATTGGCGTTGATTCCTACTTTGATGTTGGTTTTGCTTGAATTTTTAGTTGATATGCTGCCGGTTTTCTTATTTGAATTTTCTTTGATTGTTGCTCTCTGTGTGGAAATTTTTTGATGAATGATGTTGCTCAATGTATGAGTGTGTTTGAATTCTTTTGACGTGTTTGAGAATTCTCCAAAAAATCCCCCCTTTTGGTCTGAATTTGAGTCCTATTTATGCCTCATTGTGGATCAATTCCCGCTCCTGTAATAATTCTTCCAGCTACTAAAGGGGATAATTGAGGGAACCAAGTGAGTTGGGGTTGTAGCTGTTCATGATGATGAGGGGCATGATCTTTCAGCTTTTCAATTTATTTTTATTATCTTCGCCCGTAATCCACTATCGGTGGCTTTCTTTTCTTTTCTTTTTATTTTTTATTTTTTTCTTTGTACATAAACATCTCGTAACCAAAACCGCAAATGGGATTGTAACTAAAAAAAAAATTGGGCTTAAGAAAACAAATTGAGCTGAAATGATGAATTGGATTTTTTGTTTTTTTTTGTTTGTTTTTTTTTAAATAAACAAAATAAAACAACCAGAAAACCCCTTTTTTTCAAAGGAAATGAAAGAACCTAAATGCAGAATTGTAAATCAAATGCGAATTTTTGGATTTTCTTATTAATGCATCGGACAAAATTGGGTGTTTATATTAATATATTGATAATATAAAACTATTTACCCCATCATCCAATAAAAATATTTTATTTGCATAACTTTTTAAATAGTTAGTGTGACGGACAACTATGATGACTGATGTAACAAGATATGATTGAATGATTGTGTAAAAAACTTTTACACTATTAGTACATAGAAATTAAATCTAAATTAAAAACCAAATTTTTTATATTTATAAATATTTATAGGTATCAAAATCAAAATTTGAAACAACCAGAAGCAAAACCAAATATCCTTGAAAAAATTGAATCAAAACTAAACTGAAAAATTTGTAAGGACCAAATTGTAATTCGTTATATTTTTAAAAGCCAAAAATATATTTAGGTCTTTTCTCAAAATAGATATCATACTACTAAAGTACGTTTAAATAAGGCTTAAAATAGAAAGAAACAATATCTTTCATATTCATAAGTTCAAACCTTGAGGGTGTGTTTGGCATGTTGTTTAGGCATGATAATATAATCTTATACTATACATTATACTTTTATCTATTGTTTGGTGCACGTGAAGTATTGTATAAATTTATTCATCATAACTTTTTTATACGTCAAAATGTTGTATAACTTAATACAATATGGTGATACCAAATTAGACTTAATTAGCTTTTAATGTATAAAATTATTTTTATTTTTTAATATTTTATTAAAATAAATATTTCTTAAATAAATAATAATAATTAAAATTTATAAATAAAAATAATTCTTAATAAAATTATATCATAATAACTTAATATAGATAAAAAATAATATATGATATCAATTTAACTATATATGATAAAAATAAAAATAACATTAATAAATAATAAATAAAATATAACAATAAATTGTTGATGACAGATTGATAATAAATAATATATACTATAAAATTATAAATTGTTAACTAGTAAAATATATAATATATAATATTAGCATTACTAATAAAAATATTGACAATATTTTTAAATTAAAACTTAAATAATTATGATTAAAAATAGAAAAAATTAAAATATATAAGAGTATATCTTATATTTATACAGTTTATTGAAATAATAAATAATTATAAGATATTGAAATAAATAATAACATTTAATATAAATTAAATTTTAATTAAAAAATATTTATATAAATATAATATTTAAAAATTATATTTAAATTATTAATAAAAATTTCTTATTCCATTTTATTCAACATTGACTTATAAAATTATAATTGTTTATGAACAAATAATAATATTATAAAATATAATATCTTATATAACACTATACCAAATGCTGTATATTATTAAAATCTTATCAACCCTTAAACTATTACATCTTATCTTATCAGAACTTCTATTATTAACCCTTATTCTCAAAAAAAAAAAAAAAAAACAAAAGACCATCTTCTCTCGAACAATTTTATACATTGGCATGCGTTCTCACAATAATTAGCAAGCAATACTCCAGAACAATCACTCGCCTTTTAGGCTTTTACGGTACAGTCCCTTGGTCACACACGTCACAACCTATGTACAAAGTCAAAAGCTGCAGAAACGCTCCCTGCTGAGTTAAGCAAGCAATATCACTTATTAATGTGATATATTTTCTACTTTGCTTCCTCCTTGCCCTCATCAAGGTTCAAATTGTCTTGCACTTGTTCTCTGTGCCCATTTTGCTGAGTTCTTTGCTCTGCAACAAGCTGGCCAACCTTTGGATACTTTTCTATGAACTTGTATTCCCAATCCTCTAAAATTGCAAGCTCTGACTCGTCCAAACCTTCAAGGTTCCCATTAATGTCTTCAGGTTTGAAAGACAGGAGAGCTAGAGCTCTACTACATTCCTTTCCAGCAAACATTGCATAAGGTCCACCGGGGCCATAAAAATGCCTGCATACATAGCCAACCAAAGCCTGATGCTAGTTGGGGGAAAATAGTATCTCACACTTCATACAAGGGACTAGGAAGCATTTCATATCGACCAAGAGCATTACAAAACACTAATTCTTGACCCAATTCAACTCCCTACCAAATTTCTTGGCAAGAGTTAAAATGATATAAATGAAGAGGAAGGATTGAAAGTTGAAAACACCTAACAAACACCCTAAATCGCTCACCAGAAATAACTCTCTTTACTGAAGAATCAAACCATAAAACTTTTCACTAATCGAGTGAATGCAACTCAGACCAAGTGGCACACCCAAAGCCCAAGGGTGCTTCAATTAAGAAACCATCCACAAGAAGTATTAAGAATGATTAATTTCGAAAATGCAAATTGCATGACAAAACTATAATGCTGTATCATATCATCATGTTAGTTTCAGATAATTCATGCAGGCAAAAGTATTACAAATTTTACAGATTTTAAAGATTTAGCGTGTTTCCAATACACTAAAATGCCATTGCTAAGCCAAGTACGAACAGAAGGATCAACTTCTGAAATAGGAATCCTCCACGTTGGACTCAAGACTGGGCCAGGTTAGTCTATGTAGCAATCCCGCTGACTAGGCAGGGGGTTAGTGATTGGAACTTGAATTTAGTTCTTAGCTTTTATTTCCTTCAGCAATTTCTGTCATGAGCTTCATATGCGTGAAAGAGTCAATAAATATTATGATAACGATGTATCCTGGAAGCATTTTGTGAAATGAATTCTGAGAGAGGACTTTCTTCTAACTCGGAAAGAAGGCTTAAAATATAAATATTTAGCATTTTTATTGAGAGATTTCTACCACAGTAGAAGGTACTTGATCAGCTGATCTTGAGGAATTAGTGTGGGAGACAGTATACACAAGCATTGATGGACAATCACATATAAACTGTTGGAGGCTTCAATGCAGAACTGCCATAAATGTGTCCAAAATTTGAAGCAATTATGCGAAACTGGATGCATTCCCAAATGGATTCTCAGATATTGCAAGAGAGACTAGGGTTTTAGTGATAAACAATTTGGCTTCGCCAAGGGAATGAGGATCAGAATTACATGTTTCATTGGAACAGAGGTAGAGGATTGGATCCTTTAAGATCAAAAAAACTAAATTGCAATCAATAGAATTTCCTAATCCTCCCTTCCAGAAAGGAAGAACGTGAAATTCTTTTTCCTTTCCATTGAGACCAGGAGATTGGATCTGGCCGTATATGGTGTATCTAAAGCACAGAGGATTAAGCTTGCAAGCTTTCACATGACCAAACCAGCTTATGCATGGTATAAGTGGATTTCTAAGAATGGGTTTCTGCAGTCCTTGGACACGTGTTGGATGCTTTGAGGGTGAGATATGATGTTAAGTAAGTTAGCAGATCCCAACGTTGCATAGGATTTGAAACAAACTGCTTTCGTTAAGGAATATCAGGCTTGGCTTGAGGAGTTACCCACCAACTTGAGCAGAGTAACTGAGGAGGCTTGTTAGCTTCTTTAGTGCTGGTCATAAGGATTAATTGACATGTGAAATAATCCTAGTACAAACAATTTTCCTGTGATATCATTGGCTAAACCGCACGAGCAAAAACACAGTACCCTACAAATGACCCTAAAGCAAACCCTCATAAACCATCCTTCCCCTCAAAAACCCGGGCTCCTTTCTCTCCTAGTGAAATTGGACTATCCACAGCCGTTAGACAGTCATGTAAGGGATCTTACTGCTTAAACACAAATCCCTCTAACCCAACCTATAGAAGGCTCAGAGCAGCAGACTTAGAGCACAAAAGAGAAAACACATTGTGCAATCATTGCGATGAGAAATACAACCTCAATCACAAATGTAAATCTACCTGTTAAATTTTGTTAGATCAGCACGAATTGGAGTAAGCGTTTCTTGACTTGAGGGAAGAGAAAAAAGAGGAATGGGTTGAAGGAGCTCAGCAAATTGAAGATGATTCAAATGAGATTAGTCGTAATGATCTTACTAGGCAATTCCACCCAGAACTATTTGTTCAACAGGCAAAGATAAAGAAACATCTGTCTAAATTTTGGTTGATATGTGGAGCACTCAACATCGAGCAAAACAGTGTTGCTCAAAGTTTCCAAGTAGAAGGGGGGGAAAAATGTCCTTATAAGGTCTATATAGGCAGCCGGACTACTTGTTTTGTGATTTAAGTGTAAGCACTCAGCAGTTTATAAGTGCTCAGTCAGGGACACTGGTTTAATGCGGATATCTATGTTTTAGAGAAGAATGGATTGGATATGGTGATCAAAGTGCAGTGGTTATACATTTTAGGTACTACTGATTACTAGGATCGCATTATGGAGTTCTTTGTGGCATGAATCTCAGTGAAGCTTAATTGAGAGATGGCTCAACTAAAAAGCCATAAAACTCTTCAGAAGTTAGTGGGAAGAGAAATGATAAGTATGTATTTCTATACCTATGTTGTATCCTGTTCTTAGTATCCTAGATATATTTTAAACTTAATTATATGCATTTACATCGTATTTGAGTTTGGACATCAATGCTTTAATGATAATTAACTGCATATTTGTGCTTTTGGCACTGTTTTGTGTTTTGGTCATAACCGGAGCTGCAAAGCTCTAAAGATTGTGTTCTTTTGCTTGTAGAAAAGCAAAAACGATTATCAAAAGCTTTCATGAAAAGCACAAAAGCCGAATCAGAAGTCTAGCTAGTCAAATTAAGCTTGAAAGTCAGAACAATGGCACTTAGATTCAAGATTGGGCATGCTTCACAGATTGGGCCATATCTTCCTCATTCCAAACCCAAACGACGCGAATAAGGTATCCATTTTGAAAAGAAGAGAAGATCTACAACTTTCATAAAGACATCAAGAGTTAATTCGAAGGTTTCGAGGTCAAATGGGGCCTGGAAGTGAGCGGCGGCAATTCTGCAGAAACTTTGTTGTCAGGAATCTTGAGCTTGCCATGGCGAGATACAAGCTCACTTTGGCGAGGTTGCACAGACCTAAAAGCCCCAAAATCAAGCATTCTCGCCGTGGCGAGGCTTGAACAAGCTTTGGCGAGCCCAAGTATTTGGGCAGCATTTTATCAGATTTTGGGCGCCTTTTCAGCAATTTTGAAGATGTACTTAATCCCTTAACCCCCAATTCCGAAAACACATAGAATAGGATAGGTTTAGGTTAGTTCTGGTCCTCCTCTCTTCTCGTCCTCTTCTCCCCTTCTCTTCTTCTCCCTCCCTCTCTTCTCCTATTCTTCTCTCTTCTCTTCACCTCGTCTTAAGTTTAGTTTTTAACTTTTGTTTTGGGTTTGTAAATCTCCATTAATGGAAGAGTTGTATTGTAGCTAGCACTAAGGATTCTACATGGCTCAAAGGTTTGCCTTGAGGCTTTCCTCAATTCAATTATATATGGTTTGGTTTCTTTATTTCTTATTCTCTTTATATTCCTTCCATTGCTCATGTACTCATATTGATTGATTGATTGATTATGATCTGAGGGTGCACGAGTGTGTCAACCTTAATTTTGAAATATGGTTGTATGATTATGAGCTAGGTTCCTTAATTGGGTGCACTTGATTATATGAACATGATTGTGTGATAGGTTGTATGATTGGATATATGGTTGAAATGAACCTTGGTTGTGTATGCTAATTCATGATTGTGGGTTGGTTATATGATTGGGATAATCAACTACGCATAAATTGGTTGATTGATCGATAAGTGCCTAGTTGGCATAAGAATTTAGAATTTAGGATTAATTCTTGATTGAGAATTAGGATAATGCAATTAGTGTAGAGGTTAGCATGAGCAAATAGGTATTGGGATCTCAATCACTTGTGTGACAAGATGTTAGCACATTTGTTTTTCAACTTCATATGTCCTCGTTAAGCCAAAGTGCTTTAAAGTGTTGATACTCATATGGATTCTAATGTCAAACTCCTACCAAATCAAGGGGAGCCATTATCTGGCACGGAGAGATACAAAAGTTTGGTTGGAAAATTAAATTACCTCACAGTCACTTGTCCGGACATTTCTTTTGTAGTGAGTGTAGTGAGTCAGATCCTTAACTCACCACGTGAAGGTCATTGGAATGCTGTGATTCACATTTTGAAGTATGTCAAAGGAACTCGTAGAAAAGGCCTTATCTATGAGGATAAAGGTCATACTAAGATAGTCGGGTATTAAATGCTGATTGGACAAGTTCTCCTAGTAATAGGCATTCTAGTTTTGGATATTGCATACTTGTTGGAGGCAATTTTATTGCCTAAAAGAGCAAGGAAAAAAAAAAAAATTTAGTTGCAAGGTTTAGGGCCGAAGTGAAGTATCGTGTCATGGCATCCACCACATGCAAACTTATCTCGCTAAAGCAACTTCACAAGGATCTTCAATTTACGAAGTACAAGCAAATGATACTTTTTTGTGATAATCAAGCTGCTTGCACATCACCTCTAATCCAATTTTCTATAAAAGGACCAAACACATTAAGATCGACTGCCATTTTATCAGAGAAAAGACACTATCTAGTGATATCACCACAAGTTTCATGAACTCAGATGATCAACTAACAGATGTCTTCACCAACTCTATAAGAGGTCTAGAATAAATTATCTATGTAAAAAGTTTGATGCATATGATCTACATGCTCTGACTTGAAGGGGAATGTTAGAATCTGTAAATAAATAGTTAGGATATCAAATCATGTATTTAGGAAAATAGAATATCTGTAAATATTCTTGTATTTATTACTCAATGTATATTATACTCCGTTGTGTAGTTGAAACATGGATTCTCACGTGTTGAATCATTCCTACACAATCAAGATGGGGTTCCCTTTTACAAGGACGGAACCTATATTGCTGCTTTCTCACTCTTAAAGTTTGCTATTCTTGCTAAATTTCTCCTCAAGTTAGTCATGATGGAACACTGAAGACATTCAAGTGTGTTTCATCTACGTTCTTTTGGAAGGTACTCCAACAATATGTTAGCACATTCCTCTCTCAATACTTGTGTTAACAAAGCAAGTATGACACTAATAAGTCTAGGGGGCTCTCCTCCAATGACACTTTCATTCGTCATGGCCTGTATGAATGCGTGAGCATGCATTTTGTTGAGAAACAAAGAAAGAGAGAAAATCATAAGGTGAATCCGTGTGTCTCAACTACACAATGGAGAGAGTATATATAGACAATGTGCAATAAATACATAATAATTACAAAGATACAATATTCCCTAATTATAAATATTCATAGATTCTAACACTCCCCTTCAAGTTGGGACATAGAAATCATATGCACCTAACTTGTTACATAGGTAGCTTATTCTAGGACCTCTCAATGATTTGGTGAGAACATCTGCCAGTTAGTCATTTGAATCGACGAAACTTGTGGTGATGTCTCCAGATAGAAAATAAAGTGACAATCAACTTCAATGTGTTTGGTCCTCTCATGAAAAACTAGATTTGAAGCAATGTGTAAAGCGGCTTGATTGTCACAAACAAGTGTCATGTGCTTGGTTTCCCCAAATTGAAGTTCTTTGAGGAGTTGTTTGAGCCAGATAAGCTCACATGTGGTTGAGGCCATGGCACGGTACTCTACCTCAGCACTAGATCGCGCCACTACAGTTTGTTTCTCACTCTTCCAGGATATGAGATTGCCTCCAATAAGTATACAATACCCGGAAGTGAAACGCCTATCAGAAGGGGATCCCGCCAAATCTGCATTAGAATACCCAACTATATCAGTATGCCCCTTATCTTCATAAATAAGGCCCTTCCTCGGTGCTCCTTTGACATACCTCAAAATACGTATAACAGTATCCAAGTGAGCTTTACATGGTGAGTTTAGAAATTGACTGACCACGCTTACTGCGAAAGAAATGCCTGGACGAGTAACTGTGAAATAATTCAATTTCCCAACCAATCTTCTATATCTCCCAGGGTCAGATAATGGCTCCCCTTGATTTGGTACGAGCTTGACATTAGGATCCATAGGAGTATCAATAGGTTTTGCAGCAAGTAAACCTATTTCCTCTAGAATGTCAATAGCATATTTTTTATGAGAGAGAACTACGCCATCAATAACATATAGACTGTGCTACTTCAATACCCAGGAAATATCTGAGTTTGCCAAGGTCTTTGGTCTAGAAATGCTTGCATAGGTGCCGCGGTCTTTGGTCTGGAGGTGCAGCGGAAATGGGTTATTTTGCTGGGAGGAAGGCAAAGCAGAAGGGAAAAAGTGGACAAACCGGAAAGGAAACACAACCTAGCCGGAAAAAAAATTTTCACCAGAGGGCAGTGGACTCTCCTCACGCCATGGATTAGGGTTTTCTTTCTTTCTTAGGCTCTGATACCATGTTGAGAAACAGAGAAAACGAGACAATTATAAGATGAATCTGTGTCTCAACTACACAACAAAGAGAGTATATATAGACAATGTGTAATAAATACACAATAATTACAAAGATATAATATTTCCTAATTACAGATATTCACAGATTCTAACAAATTTCATTAGAAGTCTGCCAAACTCTTAGCTATTTATCATATTAGTTGACTGAAGCAGCAGCTCCTTTTGGACCCTTGTAGACAGTTTTTACAGCCAAGATAGTTGCTGAACTGTTCATCAGAGTTGTGGTCAAGCTCCATGGTTTTGGTAAAATCATTGCAAGCTACAAGGATTATGTTTTGCTCAAGTTTCAACCAATTTAGGCAGCAGTTGAAGAAATTCAAGTGGCACTACCCTGAGCAATAGCATGGCCTATTGTCATCAAACATATGGACCAATTAAGGTTCTAAAATGGCGTTTCGAGCAGCACCAATGCTTTTTTAATTTCCAAACCTTAATTATGGCAGCCGAATCTTCCATGGGCAGTGTTCTGGGATAGCTTTTCTTTCCAGTCATCAAATGGAGTGACACCCTTTGAAGGACTTTATCGATTCAATCCTGCACCTATACCCAGGTATGAATCTCGTAGCTCTACAGTTGACGCCACTGATACCTTTTGCATCAACAAACTGAATCACAGCTGCAGCTCAAGGCTCATTTACTCAAGGCTCAGAAAATATATGAAGTAGATAGCAGACCAGCATTGCTTGAATAAGGAATGTCAGGTGGATGATTGGGTTTTGGTCAAACTACAACACTAAACGCAGCAATCTGTAGCCAAGATGCTCAATTACAAGTGGTTCGAGATCCCACATAGGACCATAAGGGAGATAAAAGAACGTAAAGCGTAGGAGTGTCACTCCATTTAAAAAAAAAGAGGGAATATTTGAATAGAGTAAAAGAAAGGGAGAATGCAGCTACTATAAGTATTAGAGTATAATATAATCCCGCCACCGAATATTTGCCAATTATTTAACAAATCATATTTAGATGGCTATGAGTGCTGAAAAACAGGTCTTGTTAAGGAACCAGGATTTTAATTTTGGCTCAATCCTAATCAGGAAGAGCGGGGGTAAGATTGTTGGCAGAGTTGTATAAAGATTTAGTAAGAATGAATAGATATTTCATACGGTCATTATGTCGCCTTAAATTGTTCGTAGAGTCGTCAGCAATATTATTGTGTTGATCCTCCATATGTGTTAAAAGAACTGTTGAAAAGAATCAAATAGTTTTTTAGTCTTGAGTCTGAAGAAATCGCATTTATCCTACAATATGACCTTCTTCTGACTCGACAGCACTAATACCAAATATTCCCAAAAAATCTTTTTTTTAATTTTAGATATCAGAAGCCAGCTCTAAAAAGCACCTTGGCTTTTTTATTTATGAAATAGAAAAAATTGTCTTACGCTTTCCATAAACTTGAGCACCCAGCCAAAGAGCATTACTAAACCCACCCATAGAGAGGGGCCTTTCATTAACTTTTTTGATCAAATGGGCCAGGTCAAAGGTCCCAAATTTTGAACCCAACAGAAGCGCCCAGATCACAAGGATTGGCAGCTCCTAGCGCTTTTGCACTCTAGCACGATGCTTCAACACACGCCGGCAAAATTGTTGCACGTAAGAGGAAGGCGCGCAGCGGCTTCTCATGGGTTCATATGAGTGGACGCTTGTACACACCGGAGCACGATCTTGACAACAATGGGGCCAAGTGTTATTATGGGCCTTATCAAATCACTAGCAGGATAGGCTCAGTGGCTTATAAGTTGATTCACCCTCTTGACTGCAGAATTCATGCAGTGTTTCATGTTTCCTTGCTTAAGGAGTATAAGTTATATAACAGTGTGCCTCCTACTGAAGTACCACCACTTCCTCATTCTTTTCCCTCTATACCTCCCCCTCCAGCAGCAACTGTGTGGCACAGAAAGATCAAGGGTGATGGTCAATCTAAACAGCAAATTCTAGCAGAAGAAGCAGTGTGACTCGTGAGCATGTAGCTTGGGATGATTGAGGTACCTTGATTCAGATTTTCACTTTTTCCTGCTACTCAACTTGGTCAAAAGGTGGATTTTGAAGCTGGGATATTGATACGAACTGAAGGATTAGTTCTCGAATTAGGAAGCCTCTACACTGGACTGAAGACTAAGAGCAGGGTTAATCCAAGTAACCAATCTGCTCACTCGGCAAAGGGTTCGTTATAGGAATTGGATATTAGTTACCAGGTTTTATTTCTGTTATGAGGGTGTCACATTTGTCCTGATTGGTTAGTGTGTAATAAGTGAGTCGAGTCCATAAATACCATGAGGACAATGAATGCCGCTAGCATTTTGTGTAGGCTAATCTGAGTTGGTTTGCATAATATTTTTCCTTTCTTGTCTTCAATTCAATAACGTTGAGCCTTTATCAAACCCCTACCTTATGTCTTAACCCCCTTGCTTAGCCATAATCAGCATATGCTCAAGAAAGTTCGCACTAAACAATAAGTCACAACAGCAACATGATAGTTACTATGAAACCCTCAATAAACGTTGAAAACTTAAAATCACATTGGAAGGTTGCATCACAAAATCAAGATTGGGACGAAGTATACAAATTATAAGACAACAGGGAAAAGGGAAGAGGAAAAAAGTGGGGTACCTGGCAGTGGAGACATCATAGATCTGGCCTTTAATTGCCATCAAGAGGGGCTTGCTGGGGTCGGAGCCATTGTAGGGTCGCAATTCCTGTTCGGTGATTTGGCCCAACTGAACCGGTTGGGGCGACGGTTCGGGGTCGTCGAACCGGCGATTGGTTCGGGCCGAAACAACGGGGGGTTTGTTGTAGTCTTCGGGGGACACAAACATGCCGCTAACAGTCCTGTAAACGACGACCATCATGGTCAGGATGGTGAAGAACGCCGTTGGCGATAGACCCGTGCACCAGGTTATCTCCTCCATCACGGTTGAGTATAGACCCATTTCTGAATAGCACTCCCTCTTCCTGCTCTACTTCTCAATACTGGTGTACGAATATGGAGAGGGCAAGAATGTAGAGGGAATTTGGCGGGTGCGGTAGGTGAAGGGCAGCATGATATGGTTATCGTGTTGACACCTACTCAGCTTACCAACCCAACCTAGCTTTTGCCTATCTCGTCTTAGTTGAGTGGAACTCGGTCTTCGACAATTTCGGCATAAAAAACAATTGTACCTTATAATTGAAAATTACCAACCAAGAGTCCTAACAATATTAAAAGTTATGTAGAGTGTCATTTTAGGGTTTAACGTTTAGGATTTAGAATTTTATTTCCTAAAATTATAAATTTTAGTCCTAAAAATTTTAAAATTAATTTTTTAGACCCTAAAATTATATTATGTAGGTCATATTAGTCCCTGGTCAAACAATAGCGAGTCAATCATTACATTTTATTAACATGGCACGTTAAGTAACACGTGACATGCTACGTTACATACTAATGTGGCATCATATCAAAATAGATTGAGATTAGTCCCTGAAATTTTAAATATGTCAAAATAATCCCTGAAATTTTCTAAAATATGTCAAAAAAGTGTCAAATCCTAAATTTCTCCTCTTGATTTATAAAATCTAAATCCTTATAATTCTTAAACTTATTTATTTCTCTTTCATTTTCACATCTTATTTAAATAATCTAAATTTGTAAATATATTAAATATAATTAAGAGTTTAATTAGTCCAAATTTGAGACCCTCAATGTTTAACTAACATAATTAATTTATTAGCAATTACATTACATTTCTTAGAATAAAATGGGTATTAAAATATTATTCCAAGAAATATAATGTAATAGCTAATAAACTAATAATGTTAGTTAAAAATGGAGGATCTTAAATTTGAACTAATCAACTCTTAATTATATTTAGGATATTTAAATATACAATGTGATGTTATTAAAATATGAGTTGGATATTTGAATAACATTTTTGTTTACAATTAATAGATGAATTATAGATACGAATTTCTAAGGTATCAATAATTACTGATAGCATCGAATAAGTTGAAAGAGGAAGTTTCCATGCCCATTAACTAAGTGGCAATCATAAGTTAATCTAATGCTGCCATTAGTTAAGTTCTAACATCAAGACTCTTGTTGTGGCTTTCATAATAAAAACCATATTATAAATGGCTCAAAAATCTTTTTGGTTTTTAATAACTCACTCTCATGGAATTGTAATTTACACAGTTCAAACTAAATAAAAAATTCTTAGGAGGAGGAATTTAAAAGGAAATGGATGAAATAATTTTTTTATAATTTTTAATACTCTGCTAGATCTCAATAAAAAATCCAAGCTTGAAAACTACATCAAAAAAATGTCAAAGGGTATAATTTGAGATGATTGGGGGTATCTAGAGCAAGGAGAAATTGGAGTCTTTTACTATTATTCCAAGAAATGTAATATAACAGCTAATAATTTAATTATATTAGTTACATTTAGAGGGTCTCAAACATAGAGAGTCTTAATTATATTTAGGATATTTAAAAATTTGGATTATTTAAATAAGGTGTGAAAATGATAGAGAAATAAGTGGGTTTAAAAATTATCAAAGATTTAGATTTTATGAACCAAAAGAGGAGAAATTTAGGATTTGGGATTTTTTTGACACATTTTAGAAAATTTCAGGGACTATTTTGACACATTTAAAATTTCAGGAACTAATTTGAACTTATTTTGATCTGATGCCACATGGGATCAATATGACATGTCTTCGACGCATGGCATGTAACGTGTCACTTAATGTGCCACATCAAGAAATATAACGATGATTGACGATTGTTTGACTTGGGACTAATGTGTCATATAGAATGCAATTTCAAGGACTAAAAAGTTAATTTTGAAATTTTAGGACTAAAGTAAAACAAACTTACAATTTTAGAGATCAAAGTGACACTTTACTATTAAAAGTTGGACATTTAGTAGTTCATGGACAAAAAACATTAAAGATGTTAGTAACAATTTCATTACCAGACAAATTGATTCATAATATCATTTACACAACAAAAAAATTATCATTTATCATCCCCTTTCTTCCTCCATCCTCTTCATCACCACCGCCACCATTAACACATAATAGAGAACTGAATTTAGAATGGCCTATGTTCGAGAGTTATTTTCACCTTAGTAGGCCTAAAAATATTGTTCTGAAGAAGAAATTTGTAACATCTAGAAATTATTTTAAAATATTATTTGAACTTTATTAATCAGAATTTTCCAATAGACTTAGTCATAATAAAAACAGCTTAGGGAAAAAATGTGAATAGTATTCTTGTAGCCCCGCGAGCCCGTCAAGACAGCCAAAACCCTAGAATCAGGACCAAGAGATGCCTGAGATTGAGAAATGATAGGATAAAGGTTAGAAATGGATATAAATAGAGTTCTAGACCTAGAATTGAATTTCGGGCAGTATTTGTTTTACCGGTATGGTGTTTTATCCGTTCGATAAAATTTCGATGTGCAGTTTCATACACTGTATGAAACTAGTAGTGCAAATTTCCTACTATACTTAATAAGTGTGTGGCTAGGAAGTTGCCATACCATTTTCTTTATCAAGACTTCATCATGACCACATAAAATTCTAATTTTTTAATTATAAAGTTATATTTTTTGTGGTTAATATTTCTAACACATTTTCCTTCTTAATGACCTAAAATCACAAATTTTCATTCTTCTCTCCCATGAATTTCAACCAGCTTCTGTAACACCCTAACTTTCAACATAATATGCCTAGGACATATAATGGTTAATCGTTAGTTATTACTCTTTTATCTCAGAACTTTACTTTTAAACTTTGGAAATAAGTCTATGGAAAATATAACCTATTTTTTTTTTTATAAAATGACCAAACTATGAGCCATTCGTGTATAAGTTGTAGCGTATAACTCTGCATCATATAATACTTAATAATAGTACATATCATCGGCATATTCTTACTATTCATCCCATAGCATACATGCAAATCACAACAGAGTATAGCATAAATTAGGAAAATCATTATATCATAACATTAATTTCAAATATCACGTCAAATAATAATAATAATAAAAATGTAGAAATATTCCACAAATATAATACCATAACAATTATACCAGGCCCACCTATAAAGGTTGAACATATAATAATTCAGAAGGTAAGCATAACTATGATATAGCTAAACCCTGCGTGGGTGCATGTATACTAGAAACTAAGATATGAGCATGTACGAAGATGAGACAACTCCTAAGTACTGTAAACAGGAAGGACTATATCCTTGTTTCCATTGCGCCACTCTGATATGGACCATAGTGCAACTCCTACACCGACATCTTAAGGAAGTTCACGGATATCGCCATTAACCTTGTCTAAAGACGAAGATGGAAAGAAAGAGAAGGAGTGAGAAACTTATATAAGAATCTCAGTAGGGCATTCACCTCCTAACATGTGCCATCATCTACGTCCTTAGGAACCTCGAGTTTTATTATGAAATAGTGAGCATAAATATAGTTCATTTAGTAAGTTCTAAATACCATTAACCGAGACCCGTGTATTTTAACATGAGTCTTACTGTCATGAATGCATCATACTATATCACGACATGCATGTCAATATCAGATCAACATGCTATAAGAAAACATGTGTAAAATAATTCATGACATAAAGAACATGAATAGCAAGGCATGATCTCTTCCTTTTCATTCTTTAGGTGACTTAAATTTTCTCATTCCATTTTCGTGGGGGCACCCTAATACTCTATCCTCATGAGAATTCTAGGTTATGAACTCATACCTAACTACTCATCACTAGTCTACACTTATCCTCTAGATAAGCAAATTCCTGACTCCCAAAATGCGGGTTGGGGGCATTGGATCACTTTCCACTGGACCTGGCCCATTATGAAAAGACCACCTCCTTGGATCACCTTACGCCGGGCCCGGCCCGTTACGGAAAGATCATCTCCCTAGATCACCTTATGCCGGGCCCGACCCGTTAAGGAAGGATCATCTCCTTGGATCACTTACACTAGGCTCGGCCTATTATGGAAGGATCATTTCTGAGTGTTTTATGCCACCTTTAATCTTAGCATGTTAATTAGAGATGCAAACATGAGCATTTAATTACATTATCATAACTTATCAATTAATATTTCATGCTCATAAAACACATCAATTATGCATCTCAAATATCTCAACCATAATTGCAATTCTTCATAAAGTGATTCACATAAACAAGCCATTATCAACATCTTATTAAAAAGTAAACATGCTACTACCCAGTATGTCGGAATCAAGGACAAGACTCAGCTAATGCATATGCTATACTCGGCAAGGTGTATACACACACACACACACACACACACACACACACACACACACACACACACAACGTACTAAGGATCATCACGGATATCATTCATATTTTCATCCTCAAATTGTCGGTAATTGCTCATTAACCCTTAAACGGGTCAAAATTACAAATCAGTTTAGCCTAACATTAGTAATTATTCTTTTATGCATCTAAGAGATCAATTGCAATGATTCCAACTAATTTGTAACCTCATGAATATTACCAAACAATGCTGTACAGTTTGGGCAGCATTTGAATAAACAATTTCTAGGTTCTAACAGTTACGTTTTTTACGCTTTCTAGTTACTGACTTTTCCTAAAATGCTAAAATTAATTTCCAAATTAATTATTAGTGATTTTCACACATATACAAAGTGTCAAACATCTTTTTATAGAATTAATACATGCTGAAACAGAATCCATAATTCAATTCTTAAGTGCTCTAGAAATCACATTTTTTATCCTTTCTAGTTACTAGTTCTTCCCTAAGTGCTAAAAATAATTATTATGTAACACCCTAGTAATTAATCAAATACACCTAGGTTAAATCTGATTAATGACTAGACTTTACTCCTTGCTTTGGTTCTTTCTTCATAATTTGAAAATACTTAGTAAAATTACGAGCCATTTTTTTTTAAAAAAAAAACATAATTGAAAATGTGAGCCGAGTACAACGTGAACAAGTAAGCGGAGTATAATAAGACGTTTAAGAATATATCACATCATATCAATTTGGCTCCATCATATAACATCCATAAGCACATTATAACATATATTTACATACAATAATCTCACTCAAATGGTGGGTTATGATCATACATCATTGTCTTATGCAAACCCATAATAAAAAATATACATAAGGAAATACATGCCCCTAAACTAGATAACTCCATAAGTCGGGAAGGTTATCCTAAAACTAGGGTGCATGAACACACATAAATTTACTAAGAACCTTCTATGGCCACTGTCCTGGAAATGGGGGAATAAATCCGAGCCACTGATGAGCTCCCTCGGGAGGGGACACACGAGATGCACCAGGCTGGGGTCGCATGGACGGCCTTCTTGCTAACCTCGGCTGAACAACTGTTTCCTCACTACCCTCTCTTACACGTGTGGGAGTAGGAGCAGAGCACTCAGAATATACATGAGTAGGAGTGTCCTATGAAGGATCAGCCGTAGATATCTCGTCTCGGGAACATACTCTGGAAATCCATGGACAGCAGATGAAGCGGGATAAGAACGTAACATCCTTTCATCAAGTGGACGTGCATGTTCGAAAACCATTTCATCGCCATAGGGAGAAGTAGGAGAAAATCGATAACTAGGGACAGGATGTGCAAATGGACGACCTATGTAAATAAAAACACGAACTGCACACCTCCCTTCAAAATGATACGAGCGATGCACCGGATCATAGTGGAATTCCCAAGTAGGGGTATCAACGAACAGGACGAATGTCGCCATTTGAATTTGGAGACAATGACGGAAATAAAGAAAAGGGAGTGAGAATCTTGCTACAGAATTCTCAGTAGGGTACCTCCTTCTACAGTGTCATTATCAAAGTCCCCAGGAACCTCGGGATTATTCTAAAATAGTGAGCATGCAAAGATTCATTTTAAGTTCGGACAAATACTTAACCGAGGTTCGTCAATTTTTAATCATGCGTCTTATAATGCATTATAATCTTAACATGTCATATTTATAATGAACTTTTCCTTTATCATTACATCATATTCCTCATCATCATTATCAAAATAACATGCATAAAAGAACGTGATATAATATTAGCTACACATGGACACAGTGCACATATTTCAATTCTTTAGTGCCTTAGGTGACTTAAAATCTTATCATCATCATTATTTTCCTTGGGCCACCCTATACTCTACCCTTTTGGGAGTAATTTAGGTTATGAGCTCATACTTTACTAGTTGTCACTAGCATATACTTATCCCTTTTGATAAGCTAAAGTCCCGACACTACCCTTTTGAGAGAACGGGTTAGGGGGCTAAAATCACCTTTTCACCATCTATAGTCTGATGGTTCCAAAGGATCATTTTCTTATAAGTTTAAGTCACCATTAAATCTTTGCATGTTATATCACAATACAATTCATAAACATCATAGCATTTTCTCATTTATAGTCTTAAGCTAGAATAATATATATCAACTATAATCATGCGTCTGGGAGATTCCCAGGAAAGGGAGGTGGGTCACAATGGACACGCTTAAATACCAAGTCTTTCCTTAGCCAGAACCTTTCCAAATTACACTTTTACAATGATACACTTTCTTCTAGCAACAAAGGTAAATTTTACATAATAAAGAATATTTCATGCATTAGCATTCTCATTATTTGCAACAGCAACTATAACATGCAAGCCAGGAAATCATTCAATGATATCAAGTACTTAATAAGCATCCAATACTTACATAGAATTATCAATTATAGAACTAATTAGTTATGCACCTAAGGGATTTATTACCATCCTTACGATTATTTATAGGCCTTAAGAACACTATTAAATCAAATGGGCTAGCATAGGTAGTAAGTTGTTCCTAAGGTTTTACGGTATGCTAGAAGTTATGTTTTAAATCCTTTCTTGTTACCAGCTTTCCCAATGATGCTGAAATTAGTTACTAAATCAATTATAAATCATTCTCCCTTATTTAAACATAATAAAACCTGGTTCTTATCGTTGCTAAAGATTCTGGATAGAATGCATAAATTTCATTCCCTAGAGTTCTAGAAATCTTGTTTTTACGGTTTTCTAGTTGCTAAGTTCATTTTTAGTGTTCGGGATCAATCCTAGTCTAATTGATACCAAATTTTTCGTGGCTAACTAATCCTAGACAGAATTATAACATACTAAAACAGATTTGGCATTGGCTAAACTTAAAGGGGTCAAAAACTAGGTAAATTCTAGCTCTTCGATTGTTCTAGGGAGCTAGTTTTATCTCTAACATGCAGTAAATCATTCTCTTAACAATAAACCGTACTTATCACAACTTCAAACATATCAAATCATTATCATACATTGATACTAAACTCAGATCAGTGGCCGAATCATGAACCTCATGCAATTACATAGAATCATATTTTAAGTGCATATAAAATACTAGTTCCCCGTAAAATCCTTGCAAAGTCTTAAAACTCATTTAGAAACTAGTTCTTTTGTCAAACTTGGGAGGATCTTCACAATTAAAATTCTCACTTAAGATAAAAGGAGTAAGTCTTGAGCTTTAGAGATTTAGGTGACATCTTGGAATTATAAACATGCTATGCAACCTTATTTTAATCTTATCTTTATAAGGTGATAGCTTGGAATTATAAACATGATATGCAATTCCATTTCTTTATCTTTAAGATTTAAGGTGATGACTTGAAAATTAAACATTATGCAAGAACTTGAAATATAAACATGATGCAAGAAACTAGAGCGGCGGTAATCCGCATAGGACCAGTAAAGGGAGAAGAGAATGTTAAGAAACTGGAGCGGCGGTAGTCCGCACAGGACCGGTGAAGGGAGAAGAGAATTATTATTACATCTTTTTAAGCTCCAATCTCAACAGTTTTTAAAGAATAAATTCTTTAACTCCAATAATCATATTTCTTTGCTTGTGATACATGGCCAAGTCTTTGACCTCTAGGATCTTTAGGTGATGGCATAAAATAAACATGCCATGCGTTGATTCTTTTAGCCATTATAAAATAAAGTGAGAGCATAAATTAAATATGAGATGCAACCTCTTTATTATTTTGAAAGATTAAGTGATGACTTGAAACATAAACATGAAATACAGGCTTGGAAAATACATCTTTCAAGTTCTAAACTAAAAATCTTTGTTTTAGCATCATAAAGCATTATTCTTTAAAGTTTTGCATCAAATGGAATTTTCAAGCTTTAGAGGCCTAACT
Organism: Dalbergia cochinchinensis; assembly: GCA_031216125.1. Lineage (NCBI taxonomy): Eukaryota > Viridiplantae > Streptophyta > Magnoliopsida > Fabales > Fabaceae > Dalbergia > Dalbergia cochinchinensis. Next base: position 34,165,360 of record CM062377.1, read on the forward strand.
TGTGATGGATTTACAACCCACCTTCAAGGTCCTCATCATCAAGCCATCATCTTAGTTCCACCTAGGCCATATGGCCGAATTGGTTAAAGAAAAAAAATGAAGAGGAAAATCGAAATGAAAAGCTAAGGTAAGTTCATAATTTCATCATTTTGAGATAAAAACACAACTCCTCAAAGCATAGAAATAAATTTAGAAACTACTCCCTACCTAATCTGAGTTGAAGAAGAGGAAGAGAACTTGATTTCTTGAAGTGAAATGAAACAAAATCTCTTTGAAAAATTGAAGAAAGAATTCAGCCAAAGAGGAGGAAGAAAGAAAGTTTTTGGTGCTCCTAAAAACTAGTTATGAACAAAGCATTCCAAGACCACTCAAGCAAGCCTATTTATAGAAGATTTTGAGGCTTCTAATTGGCCAAAATGAGGAGGTAGTTGGTGGAATTTTGCAGAAGAAATAAGGGAGGAAAAATCATTTTAGACAAAGTTGTATGAAATTAAGGAATTATGTCTCTTATGGTGACATTTTGGCATTTTGTTTTAGTGCAACTTTTGGCAATAATTCAGCTGCATAATGGCATCAATAATTTCATCCATTACAGCCCAAAGAAGTGAAATTTGTGTGTTCCATGCATTATTTAGGTGTAGGCAAGGTATTCATGTAATTTAGAGAATTTACGGTTAAGGGCTTAAATGAATTAGTAAGCAATTTGGGTGTTTTTGAGCAATTTTGGGTTCTAATCAATCTAAATACATAATTTTGACTCTAGATTAATATTTAGAATTTAATAAGCTTTAATTTGAGCCTAATATTTCTTAGGTTTCAGATACTGAATCAAAAATCCCGAATTCGCAAAGCGCCAAAAACAGGGGCAAAATCGTACTTTCACTTAAAAACTGCCCGAGGCCACCCGAGCTTAACCAATGGTTAATCATGGCTTAAAAACAAATTTTAAAATATTTTAGTGAGGTTCGGGCTTAGTCGGCACACACATCGGAGTTAAAGCATTAGGCGTGTTGGTCATTTCGCGCTTCGGAACTCAAAATTGAGATCCTTCTGCTCTATTAACACACATAACGCAAACAATCCCTTATTATCACCAAAACATCCCCTTGAGAATAGGTGTGGCCCACGATCCTCATTTTCTGAGTAAAATAACTTCAGGGGCATTTTGGTCATTTTATACGTACAGAAATTCGGGATTTGCGACTCTCGCATGAATCGCTCCTAACCTCTCTTCTAATGTTATATTCCTTTATTGAGGATTGTTCGGCCTCAAATCTTATGTAATAATTACCTACAGTAATTCGGTAATTTCTAATGACAGTAAAAATTACAGTAAAAATTGGGACGTTATGTAACATCCTAATTTTTAACCCAATACTCTAGAACATATTTAGGTTAATCATTAGTTTGTTACTTCATAGTTCCCATTTAACTTTGAATTACTTAGCGGAAAATACGGGTAATTTTTTTTTTGAAATGAAAGTGAGAGCCGCGTGATGCGATATAACTTGCGACGGACAAAACATACATCTCATAACGTCATAGCATAAAGCATATAAGGGCACATCATGAGAGACACTGAATAACATCTCATATATAATTATAATTTGCCCACTTATAAGCGTGGGACTTGATTTAGTACATGGAGATACATGAAAGAAAATACAACATAAACATAAACATAATCTACTGCCCTACCCGAGTGCAACTAATAGGATAACCTTTAAACAAAAGAAGGTTCATCCCCATCTAAGTGGTGTGTGTTCTAACTCGGGACGGCTTCGAACACCAGGCCATCGCCAAAAGGTGAGACGGGGAGAAACGATGGGAATGTACAAGGAGTGAAGGGTCGACCCATGTACATGAATACTCTAACTATGCATCGACCCACAAAATGGTATGATCCGTGGTCCGGGTCATGGTGCACCTCCTACGTCGGCGTGTCCACGAATATCACAAACGTCGCCATCTGAAGACGTGACGGAAAGAAAGAGATAGAGGGAGTGAGAATCTTGCTAAAGAATCTCAGTAGGGCCTCCTACTACCTAGGTGTCATCATCTACGTCCTCAGGGACCTTGGGTTTATTTATACAAAATGACTGAGCATGTATTCGGTTCATTTTAAACTTTAAAATATATTTTAGCCAAGGTCCATTCATTTTAGGATGATCTTAATGTCATGGATGCAACATAATAGAGAATGTATGCATGGCACTACCTAATGCACATACATAACATCAAGCATCATCATTCTTGGTGGCATAAAGTGGCAATAGTAACATTCATATGGGACAAAACTTAGTGACATAATCATAATCATGAAACTTCTCTTCCTCATGGGCCACCTTAAAAGACAATCGAACTGGGGGTGCTCGGCCGAACCGGTGTCACCCAGAACGTGTCATACATCTAGGTTATGAGCTCATACCTTAACTAGTCGTCACTAGTTCTTACTTACCACTTAACGATAAGCGTATCATAAATCCCGACTATCTGAGTACGGGTTAGGGGGCAAAACTCTTAGGGGTGCTCGGCCGAACCGGTGTCACCTAAGAATATAAAATGGTACCGATGTCACATGAGTTCTATGGAGGTGCTCGGCCGAACCGGTGTCATCCTAGAACCCATCTTAGTACCTTAATTTTCAAAATCTCTTTAAGTCCCCAAATTTGTCGGAAATTCGGCGGCCAAACGGTCATTACAATCGAATTTCCTTCCAAATTTGCTTTATGCCACATTAACATATAATCTCATAAGTTCCTCATATGAATAACATCATCATCATTAGCATACTTCATGCATCATCATAAATCATCCAAACACTTACCCTTACGGTAGCTTATGCTTTGACCCTTACGGGTCTTAATCTTGAGATATAGTTCTCTACATCCGTCTGCTCATATTTTAAGCACCTAAGGCTCATAATTAAACATCATTCATAATCCTCTCATTTTACTTTTAAATCTGAAAAGCATAGGGTGGAAATCCTAACATGTGAATACGGGGTTCTAGAACTTACGTTTTAGACCCTTTCTTGGTTCGTTTTTAGCGGAAAGCTATGGATTAAATCTAAATCAATTATGAGGCATTCCTATGCTTAAGGACTAATTATTAATCATGTTTATCATGTTGTAAGGGTGCTGGACAGAATTCAAAGAGTTAAATGTTCTAAGAGTTCTACATTTGCATTTTTACGGTTTTCTAGTTACTAGTTTCCCCATAGGTGCTAGAATTCAATTCTAACTCAAATGATACCAAGTTTTTCATGTCTAAACAATCTAAATCTGATTATGTCCCCATTAAAACAGTTTGGATTAGTTCCATAAACAAATGGGTCAAAACTATGTTAAATTCTAGCTTTGCGGTATTTCTAGTTAGCTAGTTTCTCACCTATCATGCATAGGATCGCTTCTACATCATCATACGATATTTTCACACATTCCAACACATTAAAACATCATCATACAGCATCACATTCATCACATCAGAACCGAAAACATCTTGCCTCAATAAGAGAATTAAATTGACATTTCTAGGTACATAAGTTAACTAGTTTCTCTTGGAATCAATTTAGAATTTCTAAAACTCTTTGCAAAACATTTTAATTCATCAAGAGGCTAAGTGAAGCCTTAGGTCAGTGACCAAAACATATTCCATCCCCTAAAGGAGATTGGAATCACATCTTATAATGACATAACCTTATAAAGATTTGTAAAACTTTAAGGAACACTTAAAACATAGACTATTGGTCCTAGTAGCTAGATGAAAACTCATTGGAAGTCCATCATCACTACTTGGCCGAAAAACATACATTCAAAGTATGGTTTACATTAAACTTTAACTTGGAATGAAATGGGCAAGTCTTTGAGCTCTAGGTTCTTAAGTTACGACATAAACTAAACGTGCTCATGCTTTTCATTTTTAATCTTGCTTTCAAAGTAAAGTGATGACTTGAAATTAAATATGCAAGGCATAAGTTAAACGTGCAAGCTTGAAAGTAAATATGCAAAGCATAATCTTAAACGCAAGCTTGAAAGTAAATATGCAAGATTCAGTTCTTTATTTTAGTGCTCTTGGCCCAACAACAATCGACTTTAAGGCCGAAATAGATAGGCATTCGAGAAATTAATTAGGTGATAATGCAAGTTCAATTCTTTATTTTAGTGCTCTAGGCCCAACAACAATCGACTTTAAGGCCGAAATAGAAAGGCTTGAGAATTAAATTAAGTGAAGATGCAAGTTCCATTTTAATCTTTATGTTCTTAGGTGATAGCTTGAAAATAAAGATGCATAGCAAGAATGTAAATATGAATGCAAGCATAAAATAAATTATGCAAGTTCATTTTATCTTTCTAGAGCTCTTAACAAGACTTTAAAGGAACTTAAATCTTAACCCAAACTCATTCAAACAAGGTAAAGTCAAGCTTGGAGTTCTTAGAACTCAACATAATATCTTTGGGAATCAAACTATGAAACTTAGAAAATCTCAAGGAAATGGCGAAATCTCCAAGAAGAGAAAAGTGCATTTTAAAACTCTAGAGTTCATGACCTTGATGATATATTAACACCAACATCATGAGTCCTCATTATTGAGTTCATAGAGCCATTTTAAAACACCATCAAAGTTAAAGTTCTCAAAAGTTCAAGAAAGGAAAATCTAGAAACACTTTTGCTCAAGAACAAAAATCAAGCTCTAGAGTTTGTTTCAAGTGATGAACATCATCATGAAACTCTCATCATCAAGCTCTCATTCCTTTGTACTCCAAGGCTCATGGCCGAAAATGAAAAAGTAAAGGAAGAAAAAGAAGTTCTAAAAAGAATCAAGAGAAACTATGAACATTAAGCTTAGAACAAGAACTTTAAAGAAAGAATACATGAAAGGAAATCCCTACTTGGTGTGATGTTCTTGAAGATGGAAGAAGAAGATGAAGAAGATGAAGAACTTGAGGAACTCCAAGAACTTGAAGAACACAAAAACTTTGAGAGAAAAAGAAAAGCTTTGAGAGTTCCTAAACTTAGCAAATGATCTAAAAGTGGTGCAAGCTTCCCAAGGCCATCTATTTATAGAGAAATGAAGCAAATGGAGGGATGAGAGGCTGATGTGTTTTTGGCCAAGGGAGTGCAGCCCATGAGTTCCATGAGGTGAGATAATGTGGTCTTGAGGCATGGTGAGGTATGGTTCAAAGTATGGTGAGGTATGGTTCAAGGTATGGCCTCAAGCATGGTTCTTTGAGTGAGAAACAATTCAAATTGTGTGGTAAAAGGAGAGAGATGGCTGAATATGCATCAGCCCATGTGTGGTTGTGTTTGCATTTTAATTGTGGTTTAGAGTTGTGTTTAGGTGTATCTTTGATTATGCTTAAGATTAGGAATTTGTAAGAAAGTGTTTAGGCAAGGGAAATGGATAATTAAGGTGGTCTAGACATAATTAAGGAGTGGTCTTGCACCATTAGTGAGTTAAATCCTCAATTTAGAGTTTAAACAACTCTAGACACATTTCCTTGATTTAAGGAATTGGAGAGAGAAAACACTATTCAAGATTCCAAGACTAGGCATCTTGAGTTCTAAAAAGGAATTTAAGTTTAATCTAAGAAATTTTAGGTTCTAATTAACTTTAATAAATTATTTTGACTTTAGATTAATTAGGGAAATAAATTAATCTTCGTTTAGAGCCTAATATTGCTTAGGTTTGCTTAATTACGTCATTAAGCTCAAAAACACTATTCTAGGGGCAAAATCATAATTTTGCACTAAAACTGCCCGGGACCACCGGGACTTGAACAGAGACCTCTAGACACATGAAATCATGTTTTTAAACCTCTGGGGAAAGTTCCGGGCTCAAACGGCACCTTTACCCGCGTAAAAATGCTATAGGGTATTTTCATCATTTTGACCTAAAACTGAAAAACGAAATTTTCGCTTCCGAAAGCATTCAAAGGCCATTCAATCCCCTTCAAACATTGAGTTGACCCTTCGAGGATGACCAAGTTGGTTACCCTCGAGTTCGGGTCAGGAAATGACCTCAGGGGCATTTTGGTCATTTCCCTCGGACAGAAAAATCGGGGTGTTACACGTTACATATTACACTAATTATTAGTAAATTTTATATAATTAGACAACCCCAAACAGCACCATACAGAATCAAATAAGTCCAGGCAGTAGCCCAAATTTAGATTTCTAGAAGTTTTCAAAAATTACAATTTTACACATTTCTAGTTACTAGTTTTGCCTAAAGTGCCAAAAATGATTTTTACAATAATTAATAGTAATCCCCACACATCTAAACCATTCCAAAGAGCATGTTATAGATTTGAAAAGGCCAAAACAGTAGCTATAATTTTAATTTCCAAAAGCATTGAAAATTGCAATATTAATCATTTCTAGTAACTAGTTTTCCTCTAAATTTATTCTAGGTCAATGAAAACACTTAAAATCAATTTACCCCTTTGAAAATATAAATATTAACCCTTATGGCAGTAGCAACAATAAAGATTTCATTACTAAGGTTTTATCCATGAAAATCATATTTTTAATACCTTTAGAGTTTCCAATTCTTTCAAAAATTACAAGACACAAGTTTTGAACCTTAAAATAAAATAAAATCCATTCCAAGACCAACATTTTATCATGGCCGCAAATACATTCCAGAGAAATAGCCATGATCAAAATTTTCATTTAAGATACAAGGGCAAGTCTTTGAGCTCTAGAGGTTTAGGTGATGACCAGAAAATAAACATGATATGCAACCTCATTTCAGTCATTATAATTATAAGATGATGGCTTAGAAATGTAAATATGATGTGCAAGACTTGAAATATAAATATGGGAATGCAAGTTTATTTTTAAGTCTTTAAAGTTTAGGTGATGACTTGAAATATAAACATGAAATGCAAAACTTAAAATTTAAACATAGAAATGCAAATCAGTTTCTGTAGTCTTCAAGAGTTAAGGTGATGACTTGAAAATAAATATGATATGCAAGACATTGAAACATAAACATGAGGTGCAAGAGCTTGAAATATAAACATGATATAAGTCCATTTTTATATCTTACTAGAGCTCATTTCAAGACTTTAAAGAATGACACTTTCAAACCTAATCAATCTTAACAAATGGAAGTGAGTTTTAGAGTCTTTCAACACCATGGTTCCAAGAACCTCATCTCTCAGACTCACCATTAAGCTCAAAGAAAAACCAACAATGAAAACTAATTAGCATTTTATTTATCATATCCCATTAAAATCAAAATCAAGTCTCTAGCTTTAGAGATCACAAATATGATGATTTCACAAAAAATTATCTAGGAACCTTCATCATCAAGCCATGGTCTTAAACATCAAAGTAAGAATATTTCAAAGAACCAACAAATATGCCACATCTCATTTCTTAAAATCAAAAATGAATTAAACCTTGGGCTTTAGAGGTCAAGCACATGGTGATATCAAAACCACTATCAAGATCTCTCATCATCAAGCCATGGTTTTAACTATCCAACAACAACAAAACTGAAAAGAATAAAGAAGGAAAAAAGAAAGCTCAAAACCGAAATGGAAAGAAAGAAAAGATAAAAAATCCAACTATTCATCTACCCACCATCAAAACCAAAAATGAGAGGGAAAATGAAAAAAAGAAAACTTTTTCATTTGTTCCAACATCCAAACCGAAAATAAACCAAAGAGAAAGAGAAAGAACTCAAACAAAATCCCTACCTAAGTTGTTTTCTTTTTGGAAAAGAGAAAGCTTGATCTTGTGTGTTGAAGTGAGAAGAAAAATCTTTTGTTGGAACCCTTGGTAGATTTGGCCAAGAGGAAAAGAAATGGAGGGAGGATTTTTCTTGTATTTTTAAGCTTGGGATGGAAAGGTTATGTGTTTAAGGGATGATTTATGGTGAAGGTGTGGTGATTTGAGGTAGAGAGGAGGTTGAGAGTGGTGGTTCCTTGAAGGTGGAGGAGAAGAGAAGAGAGCTTGGGTTAAAAGAATGCAAGAGTTCTTGTTTGACACAAAAGTCTTGACCAAAAAAAGTGAGTGGCAAAAACGAGATTGTTTGTGAGTGTTAGTGTATAAGAAAAATTAAAATATGAGGGTGAATTTGGAGAGGGAGGCCACGGCCTTCATAGCCATTTGGGGGGAAAATATTTTGTTTTTCATTTGGGTTAGGACATGAATTAGGAGTAGATTTGATTAGGCAAAGTTTAGGGATTGGTAATTAAGAGTTTGAAGTTGTAAGCATGTGTTTAAAACCTTCAAGACATGGTTAAAGGGTAGTCTTACACTCTTAGTTTGAAATAACCTCATTTAGTTTGAATTTCAAAACCCAACACAAATTCTACTTTTAAGGAAAATGAGAGAGAAAATACTATTCATGCTTTGCCTATTTCATGTCTTATGAGTTCCTTTGATTAAGAAAGAGATTTAACTTTTTCTAAGCAATCTTAAACCTCAATTAATTATTTTGACCCAAGATTAATAATCAAAATTAATTTATCTTTAATTAGAGTCTAATATTGCATGCATTTTCTCAATCGCTTAATTAAGCTCATTATGCACTTAGTTAGAGGCAAAACGGTAATTTTATATAGAAACTCCCTCAGGCCACCTGGGCTTTTCCAGATATCATGCAACACGTATAATTAACATTTCAAACTCTCAGGTGATGACCAGGTTTAGTTGCCATTTAATGTAACATCTTAATTTTTAACCCAATACTCTAGAACATAATTAGGTTAATCATTAGTCTGTTACGTCATAGTTTCCTTATTACTTAAAATACTTAGCGGAAATACTGGTAAATTTTTTTTTGAATTTATAAAAGCAAAGTGAGAGCCGCGCGACACGGTAAATAATAAAACACGAAGGGAAATAAAGCAAAGATCGCATAGCAGCATAACATAAGCAAGTAAAGGCACATCAATAGAACTTAACTGCATATTTATATATAATAGAATATGCCCACTCATAAAGAGTGAGACTTAGTTTAATACATTTGGAATAAAGATACATGAAAATGAAAGTACAGCAAAGGCATAAAAGAAAACTCTCCTAACTCTAGTGCGCCTACAAATGGATAGCCCCAAAGACAAAAGAAGGCTATCCTAGCCTAGTCAAGCTCGAGCACCGTAATCAGCGGTCGTCTCCTACAGCGGGCTTCTTTGGAAAGGAGGGATGTACTCGATCCACTGGGCTATCTCGGCCGGGGTGGCGATGTGCTGCATCGGTCGGGCATGAGCTCCACGGCGGGGAATCATCCTCACCTGTCCTCCACGTATTGGCTGAGCGATAGAAGCCTCGCTACCCTCCCCAACATCCATCGGCACAGTGGGGGAGGATCCCTCGGAGGGTACCTGAGTGGCAGAGTCCTCCGAAGGGTCTGTCTCGGAGAATGATGAGGGCGAGCAGGGTACATATTGTGGGTAGTCCCGGATGGTAGAGGCCGTCGGTGGGGTGCGGCGGATCCGCTCCTCTCGAGGGCGTGCGCGCTCGAACAAGAAGTCGTCGTCGAAAGGTGAGATAGGAGAGAATCGATGGCTATGTACGGGGTGACTAAAGGGCCGTCCAACGAACATAAACACTCAAACGACGCAGCGACCCACAAAATGGTATGACCCGTGGTCCGGATCATGATGTACCTCCCAGGTTGGGGTGTCCACAAAAACCACGAACGTCGCCATCTGAAGACGTGACGGAAAGAAAGAGATAGAGGGAGTGAGAATCTTGCTAAAGAATCTCAGTAGGGCCTCCTACTACCTAGGTGTCATCATCTACGTCCTCAGGAACCTTGGGTTTAGTATACAAAATAAGTGAGCATGCATAAATATCTATTTTTAGGTTCTAAAGCATAATTAGCCAAGGTCCGTTCATTTTAGCATGATTCTTAATGACATGGGTGCAATCATATTAAAGATTGTATGCATGGCTCTACTTAATGCAAGAATAATCATCATATCTTTAAGAACATCATAATAGTGGCATAAAGTGGCAATTAAATTCTCATATGGGAAACTTTGTGACATAAACATCATACTTTACGTCCTCATAGGCCACCCTAAAAGACAATCGCTCTGGGGGTGCTCGGCCGAACCGGTGTCACCCAGAATGTGTCACATCTCTAGGTTATGAGCTCATACCTTAACTAGTCATCACTAGTTCTTACTTATCAATCTCGATAAGCGTAACATAATCATAAACATAATCCCAACTTATCCAGTATGGGCTAGGGGGCATTTCTTGGGGGTGCTCGGTCGAACCGGTGTCACCCAAGAATTCATCTTGGTACCGATGTCACATGAGTTCTCTGGAGGTGCTCGGCCGAACCGGTGTCATCCGAGAACTCATCTTAGTACCTCATAAAAATCTCATAGGTTTTCAAAAACTTTTTGAGTCCCCAAATTTGTCAGAAATTCGGCAGCATAATTGCAGCATGCCGAATTTCTTCCAAATTCTTCTTTATGCCATATAAGTCATTCAAACATGCATCCTCTATCATAATTTTCATGCATTCACATAATCATTCTCATGCGTTCACAAGCAACATTAAAAATTCATTATGCTCTTGGTCCTACGGTATCTTATGCTTTGACCCTCTTTTGGTCTTAAACTTGTGATGTAATTAACCTATCATCTTCTATCAAAATTTTATGCACCTAAGGGTCCTCTTCTAACAAATCTTATTATTATTTATGCTCTCTATTAAATCTGAACATCATCATTCCTTAGGGGCAGCATTATAAACTTATAATTGCGGGGTTTTTGGACTTACGTCTTAGACCCTTTCTAGGTTCTGTCTTCGCCTAAGGCGCTATAAGTTAAACCTAAACCAATTATGAGACATTCCTATATCTAAGGACTAATTATAAACTATGTCTACCATATTATGAGGTTGCTGGACAGATTCTAAAAACTAAATGTTCTAAGAGTTCTAGAATTGCGGTTTTATGGTTTTCTAATTACTAGTTTCTCTATGGGTGCTAAAATTCAATCCTACTTCAATTGTAACCAAATTTTTCATGATTAAAAAATCCTAATCTGATTATATCCCCATAGAAACAGTTTGGGCAGTGTCCAAAGGTAAATGGGTTAAAACTATGCTAAATCTTGACTTTACGGTTTTTCTAGAAAGCTAGTTTCTCTCCTATCATGCATAGAAATGTTCCTACCTCATTATACATAATTTTTACTCATTCAAACACATTAAAACATCATCACACAGTAGAAAACTCATCATGGAAGAACCGAAACTTTAAGTTTCCAAAAAGATGCATAACTTGATATTTCTAAAACGTATAAGTTGCTAGTTTCTTTTGGAACCGTTTTTAGGACTTCTAAAACTCCTTTGCAAACCATTTTATTTTGTAAAAGAGCTAAAAACATCCTTAGGTCAGTGACCACTTGATCCCTCCTTAAAAGAGAATTAAATTCATAAATCTTGTTGGTCTTAATCTCATAATTCATGAGGCTTAAAGAGAATTCTTAAAACTTAGATTGTTGGCCCTTGTAGCTAGATGAAACTCATTCCAAGTTCATAATCACTACTTGATCGAAGCTATGCATTCAAAGAATGCTCCCACATTAAACTTTAACTTGACATAGAATTGGCAAGTCTTTGAGCTCTAAGGTCTTTAAGTGATGACATAATTTAAACATGCTATGTACTTCATTTTTATTCTTCATTACAAAGTAAAGTGAGGGCTTAAAGTAAATATGCGAGACTTGAATATAAATATGCAAGGCTTGAAATAAATATGCGAGACTTGAAATATAAATATGCAAGTTCATTTCTTTATTTTAGTGCTCTAGGCTCAAAGAACAATCGACTTTAAGGCCGAAATAGAAAGGCTTTGAGATTTAGTTAGGTGATAGTGCAACTCTCATTTTAAATCTTTATGTTCTTTAGTGATGAAAAGTAAATATGTTAGATAAGAATGTAAATATGAGGTGCAATCCATTCTTTATCCTTTAACTTTAAGTGATGGCTTGGAAATTAAATATGAATGCAAAGCTCAAAGTAAATATGTAATGCATAAGCTTGAATTTAAATATGAATGCTAGTTCATTTTATTTCTTATTAGAGCTCATACAAGACTTTAAAGGAACTTAGACCTCAACCCAAATTTATCATGACAAGATAAAGTAAAGACAAGAGTGAACCTCAAAGGTTCTTTAAAAACACAAAGTTTCTTTTTTTGAGATGTGGTCATAGATAACATTTTTATTAAAACTCAAGCTCTAGAGACCTCATTGTGATGAACACATTGTCATCATCTAGAAGCTCTCATCATCAAGCCATTGAGGACCTCATTGGCCAACATGGTCGAAAATGTGAAGAAAGAAAGGGAAAAGGGACCGAAACTTTTAAGAAGAAAAGGAAACATTTGAAACTCTAGAGGCCATGATCTTGTTGATGCATTAACACCAACATCATGAGTCCTCATCATTGAGTTCACATAACCATTTAAAAACATCATCAAAGTGAAAGGTTTCAAGGTTCAAGAAGAAAAACTAAAACATCTTTAACTTCAAGAACAAAGATCAAGCTTTAGAGGTTTGTTTAAGTGATAAACATCATCATGAAACCCTCATCATCAAGCTTTCATTCCTTTGCTCTCAAAGGCCCATGGCCGAAAAAAGGAGGAGAAGAAGAAGAAAAGAAGTTCTAAAAAGATTCAAGAGAAACTATGAACACATAAAGGGATTAAGAACTTTAAATGAAAGAAACTCTTGAAAGAAAATCCCTACCAAGTGATTGAAGGTTGGGATGAGAGAAGAGGATGAAGAACTTGAAGAACTTGAAGACTTGAACTTGAGAGAAAAAGGAAACTTTGAAGTGCTCTTTGAAAACTTACACTTAGCAAATGAACCCAAAATGATGAAAGTTCACCCAAGCATGCTATTTATAGAGAAATGAAACAAATGCAAGGTGCAAATGGGGGGGAGAGGCTTCGGCCATTACAGCTCATGGGCAGCCCCCATGAGTTCCATGAGGTGAGATGTTGTGATCTTGAGGCATGGTGAGGTATGGTTCAAGGTATGGCTCAAGCATGGTTCTTTGAGTGAGAAACAAATCAACATGTGATGCAAATGGAGGAGGAGTGGCCGAACTTGCATCAGCCATGGGGGGAGGATTTCTTGCATTTTTAATTGTGGTTTAGAGTTGTGTTTAGGTGTATCTTTGATTAGGATTAAGATTAGGAATTTGTAAGAAAGTGTTTAGGTGAGAAAATGGGTAATCAAGGTTGTCAAGACATAATTAAGGAGTGGTCTTGCATCATTAGTGAGTTATAAACTCATTTTAGTGTATAAATAATTCTAGACACAATTCCTTGATTTAAGGAATTGGAGAGAGAAAACACTATTCAAGATTCCAAGAGTGAAATCTTGAGTTTTAGAAAGGAGATTTAAATCTAATCTAAGCAATCTTAGGTTCTAATTAATTTTAATAATTTATTTTGACTTTAGATTAATTATGAAAATTAATTAATCTTCGATTAGAGTCTAATATTGCTTAGGTTTGCTTAATTACATCATTAAGCTCAAAAATACTATTCTAGGGGCAAAATCGTAATTTTTCACTAAAATTGCCCGGGACTGCCGGGACTCAAACAAATGTTTTGAAACATGTGAAAACATTGTTTTAGACCTCTGGGAAAAGTTTCGGGCTCAAACGGCACCTTTACCCACGTAAAACGCTATAGGGGTATTTTGGTTATTTTGACCCGAAACTGCAGAAAATGAGACTTTCGCCTCTGGAACCACTCAAGGGTCATTCAATCCCCTTCAAACATTGAGTTGGCCCTTCGAGGACTGCTGGGTCGGCCATCCTCGAATTTTGGGCCGAAAATGACCTCAGGGGCATTTTGGTCATTTTCCACTCAGACAGAAAATTGAGGCGTTACACTTAATCCCACGTTAAATTGCCTCAGGGGTACTTTGGTAATTTCATGCATGGGAAAAATCAGGAATTGAGATTTTCACCTCTATCATTATCCATAACACATCTAATCCCCTTCAAATATTAAACTAACCCCTTGAGGATAGCTTGGACCAACTTTCCTCGATTTTCGGGCAAAAAGATCTCAGGGGCATTTTGTAACACCCTAATATTCGACCTAATACTACTAGTACGTACTTAGGCCAAATGTAACGCCCCAATTTTTACTGTCATTAGAAATTACTCAATTACCGAATTACCGTAGGTAATTATTACATAAGATTTGAGGCCGAACAATCCTCAATAAAGGAATATAACGTTAGAAGAGAGGTTAGGAACGATTCATGCGAGAGTCGCAAATCCCGAATTTCTGTACGTATAAAATGACCAAAATGCCCCTGAAGTTATTTTACTCAGGAAATGAGGATCGTGGGCCCCACCTATTCTCAAGGGGATATTTTGAGGATAATAAGGGATTGTTTGTGTTATGTGTGTTAATAGAGCAGAAGGATCTCAATTTTGAGTTCCGACGCGCTAAATGACCAAAACGCTCAAGTCGCTTTAACTCCGATGTCGTGCACCGAGCCCGAACCTCACTAAAATGTTTTAAAATGTGTTTTTAAGCCATGATTAACCATTGGTTAGCTCGGGTGGCCTCGGGCAGTTTTTAAGTGAAAGTACGATTTTGCCCTGCTTTTGGGCGCTTTGCGAATTTCGGGATTTTTGATTCGTATACCGAAACCTAAGCAATATTAGGCTCAAATTAAAGCTTATTAAATTCTAAATATTAATCTAGAGTCAAAATTATGTATTTAGATTGATTAGAACCCAAAATTGCTCAAAAACACCCAAATTGCTTACTAATTCACTTAAACCCTTAACCGTAAATTCTCTAAATTACATGAATACCTTGCCTACACCTAAATAATGCATGGAGCACACAAATTTCACTTCTTTGGGCTATAATGGACGAAATTATTGATGCCATTATGCAGCTGAATTATTGCCAAAAGTTGCACTAAAACAAAATGCCAAAATGTCATCATAAGAGACATAATTCCTTAATTTCATACAACTTTGTCTAAAATGATTTTTCCTCCCTTATTTCTCCTGCAAAATTCCGTCCACTACCTCATCATTTTGGCCAATTAGAAGCCTCAAAATCTTCTATAAATAGGCTTGCTTGAGTGGTCTTGGAATGCTTGGTTCATAACTAGTTTTTAGGAGCACCAAAAACTTTCTTTCTTCCTCCTCTTTGGCTGAATTCTTTCTTCAATTTTTCAAAGAGATTTTGTTTCATTTCACTTCAAGAAACCAAGTTCTCTTCCTCTTCTTCAACTCAGATTAGGTAGGGAGTAGTTTCTAAATTTATTTCTATGCTTTGAGGAGTTGTGTTTTTAGCTCAAAATGATGAAATTATGAACTTACCTTAGCTTTTCATTTTGGTTTTCCTCTTCAATTTTTCTTTAACCAATTCAACCATATGGCCTAGGTGGAACTAAGATGATGGCTTGATGATGAGGACCTTGAGGGTGGGTTGTAAATCCATCACAAGTTAGGCCTCTAAAGCTTGAAAATTCCACTTGATGCAAAACCTTAAAGAATAATGCTTTATGATGCTAAAACAAAGATTTTTAGTTTAGAACTTGAAAGATGTATTTTTTTTCCTTTTATGTTTTATTTCTTGTTAAGATATGTATTGGGTTGAATTTATAATTCTTTTAAAGTCTTGAAGGAGCTCTAGTAAAGAAACAAAATGAATTTGCATCCATGATTAAGTTTATGCTTTGCATAACCATGTTTACCTTCTATGTCATCACTAAATTTTCAAGAATGAATAAATGAACTTGCATTTCTCATGTTTAAATTCCAAGCTTGTATTTCATGTTTATGTTTCAAGTCATTGCTTAATCTTTCAAGATAATAAAGAGGTTGCATCTCATAATTAATTTATGCTCTCACTATATTTTATAATGGCTAAAAGAATCAACGCATGGCATGTTTATTTTATGCCATCACCTAAAGATCCTAGAGCTCAAAGACTTGCCCATGTATCACAAGCAAAGAAATATGATTATTGGAGTTAAAGAATTTATTCTTTAAAAAGTCTTGAGATTGGAGCTTAAAAAGATGTAATAATAATATTCTCTTCTCCCTCTATCGTCTGTCTGGATTACCGCTCACGGTTTCTTAATATTCTCTTCTCCCTCTCTTTGGTCCTCGTGCGGATTACAGCGCTCCAGCTTTCTTGTATCATGTTTATATTTCAAGTTCTTGCATCATGTTTAATTTTCAAGTCATCACCTTAAATCTTAAAGATAAAGAAATGGAATTGCATATCATGTTTATAATTCCAAGCTATCACCTTATAAAGATAAGATTAAAATAAGGTTGCATAGCATGTTTATAATTCTAAGATGTCACCTAAATCTCTAAAGCTCAAGACTTACTCCTTTTATCTTAAGTGAGAATTTTAATTGTGAAGATCCTCCCAAATTTGACAAAAGAACTAGTTTCTAAATGAGTTTTAAGGCTTTGCAAGGATTTTACGGAACTAGTATTTTATATGCACTTAAAATATGATTCTATGCAATTGCATGAGGTTCATGATTCGCCAGCGATCTGAGTTTAGTATCAATGTGTGATAATGATTTGATATGATTGAAGTTGTGATAATTATGGTTTATTGTTAAGAGAATGATTCATAATTGGTTTAGTAACTAATTAGTTCTATAATTGATAATTCTATGTAAGGATTGGATGCTTATTAAGTACTTGATATCATTGAATGATTTCTGGCTTGCATGTTATAGTTCTTTGTTGCAAATAATGAGAATGCTTGTACATGAAATGTTCTTTATTATGTAAAATTTACCTTTGTTGCTAGAAGAAAGTGTATCATTGTAAAAGTGTAATTTGGAAAGGTTCTGGCTAAGGAAAGACTTGGTATTTAAGCGTATCCATTGTGACCCACCTCTCTTTCCTGGGAATCTCCCATATGCATGATTCTGATTGATATATATTATTCTAGCTCAAGACTATAAATGAGAAAATGTTATGATGTTTATGAATTGTATTATGATATAACATGCAAAGATTTAATGGTGACTTAAACTTATAAGAAAATGATCCTTTGGAACCATCAGACTATAGGTGGTGAAAAGGTGATTTTAGCCCCCTAACCCGTTCTCTCAAAAGGGTAGAGTCGGGACTTTAGCTTATCAAAGGGATAAGTATATGCTAGTGACGACTAGTAAAGTATGAGCTCATAACCTAAATTACTCCCAAAAGGGTGGAGTATAGGGTGGCCCAAGGAAAATAATGATGATGATAAGATTTTAAGTCACCAAAGGCACTAAAGAAATGAAATATGTGCATTGTGTCCATGTGTAGCTAATATTATATGACGTTCTTTTATGCATGTTATTTTGATAATGATGATGAGGAATATGATGTAATGATAAAGGAAATGTTCATTGTAAATATGACATGTTAAGAATAAGATGCATTATAAGACGCATAATTAAAAATTGACGAACCTCGGTTAAGTATTTGTCCGAACTTAAAATGAATCTTTGCATGCTCACTATTTTAGAATAATCCTGAGGTTCCTGGGGACTTTGATGATGACACTATAGAAGGAGGTACCCTACTGAGAATTCTTTAGCAAGATTCTCACTCCCTTTTCTTTATTTCCGTCATTGTCTCCAGATTCAAATGGCGACATTCGTCCTGTTCGTTGATACCCTACTTGGGAATTCCACTATGATCCTGCATCGCTCGTATCATTTTGAAGGGAGGTCTTGTGATTCGTGTTTTTATTTACATAGGTCGTCCATTTGCACATCCTGTCCCTAGTTATCGATTTTCTCCTACTTCTCCCTATGGCGATGAAATGGTTTTCGAACATGTATGTCCACTTGATGAAAGGATGTTACGTTCTTATCCCGCTTCATCTGCTGTCCATGGATTTCCAGAGTATGTTCCCGAGACGAGATATTCAAACTGATCCTTCAGAGGACACTCCTACTCATGTATATTCTGAGAGCTTTGCTCCTACTCCCTGCGTGTAAGAGAGGGTAGTGAGGAAAGCAGTTGTTCAGTAGAGGTTAGCGAGAAGGCCGTCCATGCGACCCGACTGGTGCATCTCGTGTGTCCCCTCGAGGGAGCTCATCGATGGATCGGATTTATTCCCCCATTTCCAGGACACTGGCCATAGAAGCTTCTTACTAGATTTATTTGTGATCATGCACGCTAGTTTTAGGATAACCTTCCCGGCTTATGGAGTTATCTAGTTTAGGGCCATGTATTTCCTTAAGTATATTTTCTTTTATGGGTTTGCATAAGATAATGATGTATGAACATAACCCACCCTTTGAGTGAGGTTATTGTATGTAAATATATGCTATAATGTGCTTATGGATGTTATATGATGGAGCCTAAGTGATATGATGTGATATATTCTTAAACGTCTTATTATACCCCGCTTACTCGTTCACGTTGTACTCGGCTCACGTTTTCAATTATGTGTTTAAAAAAAAAAAATGGCTCGTAATTTCACTAAGTATTTTCAAATTATGAAGAAAGAACCAAAGCAAGGAGTAAAGTCTAGTCATTAATCAGATTCAACCTAGGTGTATCTGGTTAATACCAGGGTGTTACACCAAATATTAGTCATTACTTACTATCATGGTTCTTCTTACTTGGGCAAATAGCTTAACGAAAATACGAGCCAATTTTTTTTTTAAAACATTACTTAAAATAGAAGCCGCGCGTATCTTACGGGGTCGGTATCATAAAGTGCGGAAATATAAACATAGAAGTGGCTCCATATCATAGCATCATCACAACTCAATTACTTCATATATATAATATGCCTACCTACAGTGAGGACTCTTCAAGTACATAGTAAACATGAATACAAAGTGGAAAATACAGAATACAATGTAAATGTACTAGAAGGAAACATCCCTACCCACGTGCAACCTAAGGTGGATAACCTCAACACAAAAGAGGTTTCATCCATACTACGTGTCGTGCGTGCACTAAAGGCTACCCTCCAATCTCCATAGCAGACTCACGGGTACGGAGGAACGTAGCCAATCCACGGGCGGAGCTCGGCAGTGAGCATGCCCTGTGTGGTCAACATGTCGCCCACGCCGGGGTCGTGGTCCGCACCGGCCCTCCGACGCCAGTGGATCGTCTCCTCGCTGCCTATCTGTCGCAGAGGCGGAGTGGGGGCAGAGCCCTCATGGTCCATGGGGGAATCCTCTGAAGGGTCCTCCTCTGAGTGCTGCGATGATGGCACGTACTGCGGCGCGTCCGCTGAACCGGCAGAGTGGGTCCGCAGGTTCCTCTCATGTCGTGGCCGCGCATGCTCAAAGATCGCGGGGTCACCATAGGGGGATGCTGGGGAGAAGCGATAACTGTACAAGGGGTGTGCGAATGGTCCTCCTAAAAACATGAAGATGCGCCTGATGCGGCCTCAAAATGAAATGACCCATGCTCCGGGTCATGGTGGATCTCCCATCGCGGGCGTGTCAACGTCATAAAGACGAACGCCGCCATCTCGCTCTGAAGACGTAATGGAAAGAAAGAGATAGAGGGAGTGAGATTCTTACTAAAGAAACTCAGTAGGGTTTTCCTCCTATCCTAGGTGTCATCATTTACGTCTCCAGGAACCTCGGTTTACTTATGAAAACCATGGACATCTTATTGGTTCAATTATGAGTTTTCTAAAGTCTCAATTTCCGAGATCCGTTCCTTTTAACATATCACTTGTATCTTAGACATAAATCACATAACTTGGATCATAGAACATAAATCATATGCCTTAGATCATGGGACATGGTTTCCTATATCATGGGTCATAGCACATAAACTCATAACTTTATGATTCTCATATCATGGGGCATATACACTAAATTCATATAATTATGGTGCATAAAGCATAGCTCATGGAACATGGTACATATCTTGGTTACTTGAGGTGACATTGGAACATCATCATCATTATTTTCCTAGGGCCACCCTAACTGATCTCCTTGTGGAGAAAATCCTAGGTTATGATCACTAGTACATGGACTTATCCCTTTTGATAAGTTTAAAGATCTCGACCTAAGGTACGGGTCTAGGGGGCTAGAATCACCTTATCCCCACCCTTAATCCGGTGGTTCAAGGATCATCTTCTCATAGTCTATGCCACCTTAAGTCTTAGCATGTTAATGCAAGATGCCACATAATTCATGCATGTCAAACATAATTACATCATAGGCATCTTTGAAGTCTTTAAAGAACAATAACATGCAAACATAAAACTATCATCGAAGAATAATAGTTCACATGGTATCATCATACTTGACTCATGGAGTAAAATCATCATAAGGTAAGCAAGAGCAATAAGCCTCTTAACTTGATCATGTTTGAAATCGAACATATAAGATCATGTATTCATGTTAGGCTAAAGCATAGACTCATGTCATAACAATTCTCAGATTCAGGCAATGTAAGATCATAGTTTCAAGTCATTAAATCAGAAAAGCATTCTGTTTGTAAACTTGAGTTACGTAATCGATTAGATAAGTCTTGTAATCAATTACACAACCTCGAGATTTCAAAACATGGTAGTCAGTGGGTTCAGGTAATCGATTACATGGGACTTGTAATCGATTACAACTTTCAATTCGAATCAAGGCAGATAGGGGTTCTAGTAATCGATTACATGGGATTGTAATCGATTATTTTGTTTAAAACACTTTGCTGGGCCCCTAGAATATCTGGGTAATCGATTACATGATTAGGTAATCGATTACTAGAATCCAGAATGTGTAATCGATTACACTATATAGTAATCGATTACTTTGGGCAAAAGTTCATGTTTGAGCTCGTCCGAGCTTTACGTGTCGATTACATGGGCTGGGTAATCGATTACCAGCATCTTAAAATCCGAAATATGAGGTCTAAACATATCTAAGTCATTCCTTTGAAATGCTTATGGTGGCTAGTTTCTCTTGGAACAATTTTGAACTTCAAAAACATCTTGTCAACCATTTTAACTTGTCAAAACCCTTATAATTCTAAGAACATACCCAAAATGTTTTTGAGTACAACATATGTTTTGGAAAGACTTAAAACATGAGCTATAGGCTCTTGTGACTAATAAACTCCTCTTGCAGCTATCTTTATCACATGGCCAAGATGTACATTCCAAGAATGTTTTCCATGGTGAACCTCTTCTCAAGATGAAATGGGCAAATCTTTGAGCTCTAGTATCTTAGATGATGACATAAAATAAACGTGCTATGCACTTCATTTTAGAGTCCTTTAGAAAGTAAAGTGATAGCTCAAAGTAAATATGAAATGCATATCCATTTTCATTCTTTGAGTTTAGTGAGGACTTGAAATATAAAATGAGATGCAAAGCTTGGAATTTAAACGTGCATAATGCAAGTTCATTCTTAGTCTTGGGGTTTAGTGGTTGCATAGAAATAAACGTGCTATGCAAAGCGTAAAGTAAACGTGAATGCAAGTTTCTTTTGTATCTTGTCTAGAGCTCTTACAAGATTTTAAGGAGGAACATAGTCCCAACCCAAAACTCATCTTCACAAGAAAAGAAAAACCATTGGTACCAAGGCATCAAGAGAAAACATGACTTCAAGAGTCATTGGAGTGGTCAAATCTTAACAAAGGAAGGAACCATTTTTAAATCTCTAGGGACCAAGTGTAACACCCTAATATTCCACCCAATACTACTAGTACGTACTTAGGCCAAATATTAGTCGTTACTTACTGGCATGGTTCATCTTCTTGAGAAAATAGACTTAACGAAAATACGAGCCAACTTTTTTTTTTGAAATCGTTACTTAAAATAGAAGCCGCGTAACTGCAGTCAAGATTATCATAGTATACGGAACGATAACATAGGATTGGCTCCAAACCATAACATCGAACATAACATCAATCATAACTGAAATACCTCATAGATAAAATATGCCTACCCTACAGGGCAGGACTCTTCAAGTACATAGTAACATGAATACGGCAGGAAAACAAAATACATGGAAAAGAACTGGAAAGAAGCATCCCTACCCATGTGCAACCTAAGATGGATAACCTCAACACAAAAGAGGTATCATCCATACTATGTGACGTCGTGCACTAAGGACTACCCTCCAATCTCCATAGCGGACTCAGTGCGGAGGAACGTAGCCAATCCACGGCGAGGCTCGGCGCAGTGCAGCATGCCACAGGATGAACGTGTCGTCCACGTCAGGGTCGTGGGCCGGGCACTGAAGCCCTCCGACGTTGAGTGACTGTCTCCTCGTTGCCTATCATGCCGCCAGAAGGCGGTGAAGCGGCAGAGCCCTCATGGTCCATGGGGAATCTCTGAAGGGTCCTCCTCGAGTCTTTGCGATGATGGCACATACTTTGCGGCGCGTCCGCTGAACCGCGAGTGGGTCCGCAGTTCCTCTCATGTCGTGGCCGTGCATGCTCAAAGATCGCGGGGTCACCATAGGGGATCTTTGGGAGAAGCGATAACTATACAAGGGTGTGCGAATGGCGTCCTAAAAACATGAAGATGCGCCTGATGCAAGCCCTCAAAATGAAATGACCCATGCTCCGGGTCATGGTGGATCTCCCACCGTGGCGTGTCAATGAATAGGACGAAGGTCGCCATCTCGCTCTGAAGGCGTAATGGAAAGCGAAAGATAGAGGAGTGAGATTCTTACTAAAGAAACTCAGTAGGGTTTTCCTTCTATCCTAGGTGTCATCATATCGTCTCCAGGAATCTCGGGTTATTTATAAAATAGTGGACATACATAGGTTCAATTATGAGTTTTCCAAAAATCTCACTTTCCGAGAATCAGTTCTTTTTAACATGGCACTTGTGTTACATAGGCTATATGCTAAAATCATAGACATAAATCATGTATCTTGAGTACGTAGAACATAAATCATATAATCTGGTACATGGAACATAAACCATATAAGCGGTACATGAAACATAAATCATATAAGCTGGGTTACTTAGGTGACATAAGAACCTTTACTTAAGCTGGGCAGCCCTAATATTTCTCCTTTTGAGAAATCTCTAGGTTATGAGCTCATACCACGCTAGTCGTCACTAGCATCTAGACTTTATCCATTTGGATAAGTCAACTTCCCGACTTTAAGTGCGGGTTTAGGGGGCTAGAATCACATTGTCCCCACCCTTAATTCGGTGGTTTCAAAGGATTGCATTCTGATGTTCTAAGTCATCCTAAGTTTAACATGTTTCTTTAAGATGCCACATAATTAATGCATAACACATAATTACTACCTCGGCATCTTTAAGTCCTTTTTAAAGAATAATAATAACATGTTAGTACACGCTATCACATAGGGATAATAGTTAACATGGCACCATACACGTCATGAGCTAACACATCAATTCATCATCAAACTTAGAGGCGCATAATCATCCCTTAAGGTAAAAATCGCTAAATCGGGTAACCTCAAACTTTCCCATTACTTTCTAGTATATTTATGGGATTGATTAACCTCATTACCATAATCCATTAGGTTCTAATTCCTAATTAATTATGGTTGGACAGCCTTATGTAGTAGTTCATATTTGATGAATTACGTGTTCTAGAAAATGCGTTTTAAGCCCTTTCTCGCATCCGACTTTTTCTATGGTGCAATAATTAATACCTAAGCCAATTATGAGTCACTCCCACACATCTAGACATAATCTAATGTGATTCTAAATATTTTATCAAGGCTGGGCAGAAACTCATTTTGCCATTCTTTATAGTTCTAGAATTCACATATTAAGCGAACAAAATCACTAATAATGCTTTAAAGAGTCTAGAACAATTATCACATACTTGGCAAGGTATTACAACATATTTAGACCACCCAAAACAGAATTTAAGGTGCTGGAATTTACTAAGGCAGAACCGAAATCCTTAAGGCATAAAATCATGAGAAAAACCTTTCTTTCAACCATATAACTTGCTAGTTTCTCTTGGAACCTTTTTGGGACTTCAAGACTATGTAAGATCAAAGTTTATTTTGCCAAAACTCATCATGGAACACCAAGGGCAGCAGCCATTTCGACTTGCTCTTGGCAAGGATTTAAAACTTAAAAACATGTTTAAAACCTTGGTTAAGTGCATCAAAGCTTAGAAAAATTCTAAGACATGCATTATGGGCCCTTGTAGTTAAATGAAACTCATCCTAGAGCCATTTACACCACATGGCCGAATGATGTTCAAGGAGATATCTCCTTGATTAAATTCTTTTCTTAAGATGAAATGGGCAAGTCTTTGAGCTCTAAAGTTTCAAGTGGTGACACAAAATAAACGTGCTATGCATTTCATTTTATAGTCCTTTAGAAAATAAAGTGATAGCACAAAGTAAAGATGAAATGCATCTTCATTCTTATTCTTAGAGTTTAGTGATGACTTGAAATATAAAATGTGATGCAAAGCTTGAAACATAAACGTGCATTGTGCAAGTTCATTCATTATCTTGGGTCTTAGTGATGGCATAGGAAATAAACGTGCTAATACGAAGCATAAACGTAAACGTGGATGCAACTTCTTTTATATCTTGTTTAGAGCTCTTGCAAGACTTTAAGGGAAACAAGGTTTCAACCCATAACTCATCCTCACAAGAAAAGAAAACTAAACTCATGACCAACATGGAAGAAAGTAACCGAAATATGCTTGGCCTAGGGACCAAGTCTATGCTCTAGAGCTTTGTTCATGTGACATACATCAACATGAAGCCCTCATCATCAAGCTACCATTTTTCTAAGTCCCAAAGCCTTCCATAGCCGAATACTCAAGGAGAAGAAATGGGGTTTTCAAAGATCCAAGAGAAACATAACTATGTCTTGAGCAAAACTTGAAAATAATAAACTTATTTTTAGAAAACTCAAGCTTTAGAGGTTGTTCATGTGACAAACATCATCACACAACTCTCATCATCAAGCTCCTCATATTTCAAGTCCAAGAGGCCTTCATGGCGAAAACTAACAAAAAGAAAAGGAAAGTTTCAAGGCATCAAAGAAACATAACTCATTCTTTGACCAAGACTTGAAAAGAGAAACCTTTCTTGGAAAAACTCAAACTTCAGAGTTTGATCATGTGACAAAGGCCAACATGAAGTGCTCATTACAAAGCTACCATTTTTCCAAGCTCTTTAAGCCTTCATGGCCGAAAACATCAGGGAAGAACAGCTCAAAAGAGTTTTCATGAAAAACATAGCCTTGTCTTAACCAAGACATGAAAAAGATGAAACTTTTCTCAAACAAAACTCAAGCTTTAGAGGTCTCGTGTTAGGATGAACACATGGTCATCCCAAAAGAGCACTCATCATCAAGCTCTCCTCATTTTGGTCTAGAGGCCGAAAATGAAAGAAAAAGGAGAAAGGATGGAACTTTTTCTTAAGAAAGGTTCAAGCTTTAGAGGCCTCACTTTAAGATGAACTCATGGTTTCATCTTTGAGAGCACTCATCATCAAGCTCTCACTACCATGGCCTTAAGGCCGAAAATGAAAAGGAAGAGAAAAGAAGAAACCGAAATGTTTGAGAGAAAAACTTGCTAACAACACAACTTTCAAACAAGATAAACATTGATCATGAAAGTAAAAGAAAGCATTCTTGAAGAGCTCCCTACCTTAGAGTTTGAGATTGAGAGGAAGTGAAGAAGATGAAGAGGTTGGAGAGGATGAGCTCTTGAACTTGAGAGAAAGGAACTCAAAGTGCTCTAACTCAAAGCTTTAGTGAAATGAACAAAGGTGCTTCAAGTTCCCTAAGCTACCTATTTATAGAGAAGTGAAATGAATTGAATATTGGAGGCCTTTTTGGGGGGAGAATTCGGCCACATTTCAGCCAGAAGGAGGAAGAAATATCTTTGTTCAAAGCATGGTGTTGGTCATTCAAAGTATGGTGAAAAGTCTAGCTATGCATGTCCTAAAGCATGGCTAGAATGTACCTTATTTTCCAACCTTTAAAAATGCATGAAAATACAAAATTTTGGGCTGCACAAGGGTGAAGAAAACCGTGCTCCTCATGCCCAAAAAGAAGAGAAAATTTTCTAGACTTAAATTCCCAAAGCATAGGTAATGTGTTGTAAGACATGTTGTCTTGAAAAATTTTGATAGAAAGCTTGAATGACCACAAAAACAAATCATTCTTTTTGAATTGAAAGACATAATTTAATTCATTTTAGAAATGAATTGAAAACCTTGATTGACCATATAAAATATTCTTTGAGTCTTGAGTGACAATTTTTCTTGAAAGTTGATCATTGATTGAAAGTGTTCAAGACACATGTCACAAGATAGCTTGAACACATAGACTAATTTTTTTGATGATTTCTAGAGAAAATGGTGCCATTCTTGGTAGCCTTGGGGAGGAGAAATATCTCCTTAAACCATGTTCTAGAAGTGTGTTTTGGTGTGACATAGATTAGGCTTAGGATTAAAAATTGCTAAGTAGGTACTTAGGTGCACTAATAGGTTAATTAAAACCATAAATCCCTAGGTTTAGAGGTGGTCTAGAAGGATTAGAGAGTCAACACCTCTAGGACTAGTGATGTGAGTGTGACAACTTGTCTCAAAAAGAAAAGTTGATGTGAATAGTGGAAACACTATTCGACACTATTCACATATTCTTTTTCCTTTTTAAAGAATAAGACTATGATGAGATTTGAATTTTCCTAAGCAATTTTAGGTTCCAATTAATTCTAAATGATGGTTTTGGCTCTAGATTAATTATGGAAATTAATTAACCTTTAATTAGAGCCTAATATTGCTTAGGTTTGGAGTTAAACGGCTCATTGAGCCGAAAATGCAATATGCAGGGGCAAAATCGTAATTTTTACCAAAAGTTGCCCGGGATCTCCGGGACTTAAACCGACATAGTTTATGCCTTAAAATCATTGTTTTGAACCTCAGAACAAAGTCCGGGTCAAAGCAGACTTAATCTTGCCTTAATTACATTCTGAGGTGTTACGGTCATTTACGCCAGAATCTCGAAATGAGGTTTTTCCGCTTTGTTAGGCACTCATGCTCATACAATCCCCTTCATATAACATATGAACCCTATGAGGATGGCCAAAGCCGGCCGTCCTCGTGTTTCGGGTAAAAATGACCTCAGGGGCAATTTGGTCATTATGAAAGTTTAGCGAAAATCGGGGCGTTACACCAAGATCTTGATGATCCAAGCATCAACATCCTAAGTCCTCATCATTGAGTACATGGCTCCCTTCAAAACAAATATTTAAACAAAGTTCATGATAAAGGAGAAAGCAAAACCAAAACCATGCTTGGTTTAGGGCCAAAGCTTCAAGCTTTAGAGTTTGTTCATGTGACAAGCATCAACATGAAGCTCTCATCATCAAGCTTACATTTTTCCCATGTAAAAAGGCTCCATGGCTGAAAACATAAGAAGAAAAAGGAAGAAGATCCAAAATGTTCAAGAGAAACATAAACTCCTTTAACTAAACTTGTAAAGAATGAAACTTTCTTTAAGAAAAACTCAAGCTTTAGAGGTCTCATGGACTCATGGCCACATCTAGAGAACACTCATCATCAAGCCATCATATTCAAGGCCTTAAGGTCGAAAAACTAAGGGGAAGAAAAGGAAGAAACCAAAAAGAAAGCAACATAGAGGTTCAACCATTCATCAACTCCCAAACAAGATTCAAGCATAAGAATCAAAGACATGTTTAGAAAGAGTTCCCTACCTTGTGTTGATGGTCTAGAGAAGGAGGAACGGTTGGTCTTTGGAGAGGAAATGAAAGAAACCTCCTTGAATCCTTGAAGGTGGATTCGACCGAATGGAGAAATGGAGGAAGAAGATGTATATGCTTGTATATGGGCTTAGGCAAGTGTTTGGAGAAGAACAAGATGAAGATTGAGGGTAGTGAGGGTGGCGGTTTCCTCTTAGAACAAGGAGAAGAAAAGGAAAACTTGGAGAGACTTTTAGAGAGAACAAACACCTACTCTTGGCTCAAACTCTTGCAAATGACTAAAGTGATCAAAGGCTCACCAAGGCAAGCTATTTATAGGCAACCAAACCATGGTTGTGTGGGTGGGGAGGGCTGGCCGAATTGTGGCCACAAGGAGAAGGAAAAAAAATCTCTTGAGTTGTCAATCAAAAGTATGGTCATAAGTGTAGCTAGGTGTAGCCTATGACTTGTCTTGAAAATGTGACTTATTTTTAAAATTTTGAATGAACCAAAATCACTAAAAGTGGGGTTGCAACATGAAGAGGAAACCGTGTGGTTTCATGGCCCAAGGAGAATAAAATATGTTCTTGACTTGTCAACTCAAAGCATGGTTTAGATGTAAAGGAAGCATAGTTTATGCATAGCCTTTAAAGAAAACTTGAATGACTAGATAAAATATAGTTCTTTTTAAATTTTGAATGACATAAATATTTTTAATTTAGGAATGAATTGAAAACCTTGATTGACCATATAAAATATTCTTCGAGTCTTGAGTGACAATTTTTCTTGAAAGTTGATCATTGATTGAAAGTGTTCAAGACATATGTCACAAGATAGTTTGAACACATAGACTAACTTTTTGATGATTTTCTAGGGGAAAATGGCGCCATTCTTGGCAGCCTTGGGGAGGAGAAATATCTCCTTAAACCATGTTCTAGAAGTGTGCTTTGGTGTGACATAGATTAGTCTTAGGATTTAAAAGTTGCTAAGTAGGTACTTAGGTGCACTAATAGGTTAATTAAAACCACAAATCCCTAGGTTAGAGGTGGTCTAGAAGGATTAGGGGAGTCAACACCTCTAAGACTAGTGATGTAGGTGTGACAACTTGTCTTGAAAAGAGAAGTTGATGTGAATAGTGGAAACACTATTCGACACTATTCACAGATTCTTATTCCTTTTTAAAGAATAAGACTAGGATGAGATTTGAATTTCCCTAAGCAATTTTAGGTTCCAATTAATTCTAAATGATGGTTTTGGCTCTAGATTAATTATGGAAATTAATTAACCTTTAATTAGAGCCTAATATTGCTTAGGTTTGGAGTTAAACGGCTCATTAAGCTAAAAATGCAATATGCAGGGGCAAAATCGTAATTTTGCTCAAAAACTGCCCGGAACCACCGGGACTTAACCAAACCTTAAACCACATGGTTCATGCCTTAAAATCATAGAGTTAAACCTCGGGACAAGGTCTGGGTCAAAACAGAACTTTAAAACTGCCTGAAATCTGTCACAGGGGTATTTTGGTCACTTATGCGCAGAAATCTCAGAAGTGAGGTTTTTCTGCTCCGTTGGACATTCTCAATCATACAATCCCCTTCATATAACATATGAACCCTATGAGGATGGCCAAAGCCGGCCGTCCTCGTGTTTCGGGTAAAAATGACCTTAGGGGCATTTTGGTCATTTAAAAGTTCAGAGAAAAACGAGGCGTTACACATTTTGGTCATTTTGCACAAAAAAAAATCCAGGATTGCAATTTTCGCATAGATTGCTATCTAAATCTCATATAACCTCATCCTAATGTTAATTACCCCATTGAGGATGGCTTGGACTAGCTGCCCTTGATTCTCGTCCAAAAATAATCTCAAGGGTATTTTCATCATTTTGCATAGTAGGAAAAATTAGGGTGTTATAGCTTCCATACATGGCCCTCATTCACTTTCTTCTTCATCACAATATCATAACTTAGCTTGAAACTTCAAGTTACACCAGTAAGAATCCATAACCAAAGCACAAAACATAACCTATCTCTTGAAAATCCTCAAAATCCACTCTAATAGAAAATCCTTAACCTTCCTACCATTAAGAATAGTTGTTGTATTGGCTGCCTAGGAAGAGGGTTTGGTTGGTTTGAGTTGAAAATTGCTGTACAAGCTCTTGGAAATGCCAAGACAAGCTTCAAGTGACAGGTTGGTTCTGAAATTGTTTGAATCATTGAGCTGGAAACTTTTAGCTCAATTGAATGATCATACATAGACATTAAAGTGTTTAATTAGGTGGAATGATTTGGTGTTGTTAGAAAACTCTTTTTGTCAAAAGAAGTTATGAGTTAGGTTACTGAAATCTCGGATTTGAGCAAATAAGTCATTTTACATGATTTTTTTCACATAGATGGAGACATGATTTTGAGCTAAAATTTTTATATATGAAGCTAACATATAAATGTAACTCTATTATTTTTGTTGAGTCCATTTGAAGACTTTGACTATTTTTAAAAATTTAGAGACTGAACTAGTTAGGGTTTATGCATGAACAACCAATTTTAAAGCATTGATTTTGTATAATTTTGTTACTATATGACATGATCAAATTTTGACTTGAAATTTTTACAGGTATTGTGAACATCTTGAAGTCCAACCTTGAATTTTATTGGAATTTAATTCGTTCCTTTGATATGATAATGAAATTGAGAACTTTGACTATTGGCTGGAATTAGGTGGTTACTGATCTCCAAAACTGTATGATTTTGTTAATGGAGCTAGAGACTTTATTTTGCTTTGAAATTTTTATTAGGTCTCATGGACATTGAATTATCTATGAAAAACTGCTATGCTCTGTTTTGATGATATTTAGTAATTTAGCCATAATTTTTTTCAAGACTTAAATTCTCGATGGCATGTCAATTAGCTGAAACTATGATGAAATGTTCATGACTTAATATCATTTATATTATGTAAGCTTGCGAATGATATTATGCAAATGTAATCATGAATACTTATGACAATTGCTCTTATATGAAAAGAAGATTGAGATTATGGCTTGAGATCATGAGTAATATGTGCATGATGTACTATATAACTCAGATGTTGATGCTATGCATATATGATTATAATGCTTGTGCATATGACATGAAGCATGAAATATGAAATAAGAGACCCCCTTGGATACTAAGTCAGGGAAAGTAAACCTGGCAAGGAATAGTTTTGTGTAACAGCCGGAGAAAGTGAATCTGATGATCATATATAAGAGTGAGCTCAGTTCTGATAAGTAGTTTATTACCCTGAAATAGAATAAGCCACCATATGTCAAGGGCACATAAAATCAGAGATCATCTTCGATATATCAAGAGTGCGTAAAGATAAGAAAGATATAAGATCCCCTTCGATATATTAAGGGCATATATAGATGAGGAAGATGTATATGAGATGTCCTTTGACATATCAAGGGCATGCAAAGATAATTTCACTAAAGACAATCATTGCATTTATCATATGCATACTTATGTTACATTGAACTATTTGTCTAAGATGATTTACCATGATCTTGAACATTATGAGATATGCGTTATAAGTGATTGAATACTAAAAAGAAACCTAATTTAGAAGAATGGTTTTGAACTTAGAAACAAATATTTGGTATGTAATGCATGATCACATTTTTGGTAATAAACTGAAGTGGTTGGAACAATAACAATGACATGGATTTTATTGTGTATTTTGGGGATGCCCTACTAAAAATTTCATAACTTTCACCCCCTATGTTTTGCATTCGCATGTCATCTTTAGATTGCTCAAGAGTACAATGAGGCGTTTACCATGGAAGAATTTAATTTATAGTAGCTCGACAGTTGAAGTCCTTGATTAGTTTTACTTTGTTGCACATATATATATATATATATATATATATATATATATGTATATGTATAGGTTCGTAAACATCATTAAGGCTCATAGAAGAGTTTTTTTCTTGTATTTGAACTTGTATGTATATACCTTAGTAGAATTATGAATTAGTTATTACACGAATCAATTGAATTTGCTATAGATACTTAAGTAAGGTTCGCTAAATTATAAGTAACAACTCCTAAGACTAATGTCATGGCTTAAGGATAATATTGTACTTAGGAGGATGTTACATTATGGTATCAGAGCAGTTCATCCTGGTAGGACCTTGAGGATTGGACTGGCTATAAGATAAGGCATGCCTTGAATCTTATTTGTATGATAGAATATAAGGTTTAGATGTACATGACAGTCTAGTGGTATTGTAGTT
Source organism: Dalbergia cochinchinensis (assembly GCA_031216125.1). Taxonomy (NCBI): domain Eukaryota; kingdom Viridiplantae; phylum Streptophyta; class Magnoliopsida; order Fabales; family Fabaceae; genus Dalbergia; species Dalbergia cochinchinensis. Next base: position 34,197,280 of record CM062377.1, read on the forward strand.
TGTTGCTATTACACTTAGCATAATATTGAGCCTGATCAACTCAATATCTTTTGTTGGGGTGTTCAAGGATCAGTGCTAAACTACATATATACTAGGAACAAGAATGTTGAGTCGAAAGACATGATGGGTAGTTTTCATGAGATGGACACTGCTATGAGGGAACAAGCTATGGTGGCAAACTGGACGATGGAGAGATTAGACTGGAATACTGAAGGAAACTAAACGAGAAACCTAGGAGGAGCAGAAGTGAATATAGAATACCAGAAATTTGCTGAGTTTAGGAAAGCCAACCTAATACCTTTAAGGGGAGCCTTCAATCTGAGTAAAGCAGAGGAACAAATTAAGGTAATGGAGAAAATTTTCTCAATGGTTGGTTATACAGAGGAACAAAAGTGGCCTTTGCATGCTGGAAGTCGATGTTGAATTTTTGTGGACTGGGACTAAAATATTATTTGAGGGTTCTCAAACTATAATTACTTTGAATATTTTCAAAGAAGCCTTCTTCCAGAAATATTTTCTTGCTTAGATAAGAAATTCAAAAAGAGCTAGAATTTGTAGGGCTCAAGCAGGGAAACATGAGCATAGCAGAATACACTGCGAAATTTGAGGAGCTCTGCAAGTTCTCTATTTATCAATGTAATCCTGATAAAGCTTGGAAGTGTAACAAATATAAAGATGGACAATGAGAAGACATCGAAGCTGCTGTTTGGCTTGTAGAAATTAGAGGTTATGCTGCCTTAGTAGACAAATGTTGACTAATCAAAGAATATAAAAAGAAAATGGCGATCTCAATTTGCTAGTGACAATTTTAAGAAAAGACTGCTATCAGAAAACCAAGACTATTAGGAATAAATATTGAGAGTTGATGGAAGCATGCCAAATTGGGAAGCACTTTGAGTTTGAAGTTGCATGTGTATCTCTACTAATAATAAGAATTCATTTTGATTAATATTCATAATTGTTATGCATAAGATTTTCGGGATTACATGTTGCTAAAAAACCAAGGATGAATTTAATTCTCTATTATTTGACCATAGTCTTCAGTGACAATTGGTTCTTATGGTGTACATTTATGGTGGTGGTGGTGGTAGTGATGAAGATGATGAAGGAAGGAAGGGATAATGTATATATTCTTGTTATCATATTGATATAATTTTGTATATGTTCTTCATTATGCCTTATTAGTTCTATATTTCCAGAGCTAGAAGTTATTCCTTCTAAATTTCTATTATTTTGAGAGTTCAATATTAATTCTCCTTTTAATTCTAAATATTTTATTTCTAGATCAAAGTCTTTTTGCTTTAACTAATTTATTTCTTGTTTTGGTAATTTTATCTCATTTTGTAAATCTTTACTATTTATTTATTCAAAAGGCTTCTTAAAACATTCTATTATTTCTTTTAATTCCACTTTACAGACCTTTTCTTTAATCTTCACTTCTTCATCTAATAAATATTTTAATTGTTGTGGAAATTCAATTTTTAATTATGAATCTTCCATTTGATCTATAATATTTATTAAAGTATTTGTTTGATGTTTTGATTATACATTTATAGATTTCATACAATTAGGACAAGTACATAATCCCGGACATAAATAAGCTTTTAACTCACATTCTGGAAGGAATTCACTTTTAGAAGAATATTCCTCATATATCTGGGAATTATAACATCATAATATTTAACCCAACACGCCTAGGACGTATTAAAGTTAATTATTAGTTATTACCCTTTTGTTTCATTCTTTAAACTTTACTTTGTTAAATACTCAGCGGAAAATATGGATAAGTTTTTTTTGAAACGTAAAACAAAATGTGAGCCACATGCACTAACATAAGTCCTAACGTTTGCCAAGAACACAGTATATCGTAAGGAGTAGCCACATCATCCATAACCATGAAATACATATATTATACATGATAGCATAATCCATACATGATAGTTACTGCAAATAACAACAACATAGATAAGCAAGCATAAAAGTGGAGTCACACCCATCCACGAGGGCCGAACTTCCATACAAGAAGAATACATAAAAGCAGGAAAGTACATGGAACAACACAACATAAGCTACTGGCAAAAGCTCCCCTCTACAAACCCTATCAATACTCCTAAACATGATCACCCTCTTCAAAAGATCAGACGAGAACAGAGGGATCTACATGTGCAAGCTCACTTACTTTGTCGAGTCCTCCGTTGACTCCTACTGACGTCCATCCCACGAGGGAGGCACATACCCAATAAACTAAGCAAGGTCCTCTGGCGTAGGAAGGCGGATCAGGGGTCGGACGTGACCTCCGTGGTGTGGTCGTATCTCCAGTCGTCGCGCCAACCTGGGCTGGGTCAGAGTATCCTCACTTCCTCTGCCCATCTCTATGGGCACCGGAGGTGCGAAACCCTTCGAGTAGACAAGAGTGGGGGAATCCTCTGATGGGTCGGTCTTCGAGTGCATTGTACGAGAAACATAGTCGGGGTAGTCGTGGATAGCCAAGGCGGCCGGGCGAGCACGTCGAGTCTGCTAATTGCGAGGCTAGGTGCCCTTGAACACCAGGTCATCTCCATAGGAGGAAGTGGGGGAGAACCTGTAACACCCCGATTTTTCTGTCTGAGGGAAATGACCAAAATGCCCCTGAGGTTATTTCCTTACCCGAATTCGAGGGTAACCAACTCGGTCGTCCTCGAAGGGTAAACTCAATGTTTGAAGGGGATTGAATGACCTTTGAATGCTCCCGGAAGCGAAAATCTCATTTTCCGCAGTTTCAGGTCAAAATGACCAAAATACCCCTACAGCGTTTTACGCGGGTAAAGGTGCTGTTTGAGCCCGAAACTTTCCCCAGAGGTTTAAAAACATGTTTTCATGTGTCTAGAGGTCTCTGTTCAAGCCCCGGTGGTCCCGGGCAATTTTAGTGCAAAATTACGATTTTGCCCCTAGAATAGTGTTTTTGAGCTTAATGACGTAATTAAGCAAACCTAAGCAATATAAGGCTCTAAACGAAGATTAATTAATTTCCCTAATTAATCTAGAGTCAAAATAATTTATTAAAGTTAATTAGAACCTAAAATTGCTTAGATTAAACTTAAATCCCTTTTTAGAACTCAAGATTCCTAGTCTTGGAATCTTGAATAGTGTTTTCTCTCTCCAATTCCTTAAATCAAGGAAATGTGTCTAGAGTTGTTTAGACTCTAAATTGAGGATCTAACTCACTAATGGTGCAAGACCACTCCTTAATTATGTCTAGACCACCCTAATTATCCATTTTCCTTACCTAAACACTTTCTTACAAATTCCTAATCTTAAGCATAATCAAAGATACACCTAAACACAACTCTAAATCACAATTAAATTGCAAAACAAACCTCCCCTTATCGTAACATGGCGAACAGCCATGCCCTCTTTGGCCACATGATTGAATTGTTTTCTCACTCCTTGAAGCCATGCTTGAGCCATACCTTGAACCATACCTCACCATGCTTTGAACCATACCTCACCATGCCTCAAGACCACATTATCTCACCTCATGGAACTCATGGATGTCTCCATTCTGCACCCTCATGGCCGAAACCCCTTCAGCCCATTCACACCCTTCATTTGTTTCATTTCTCAATAAATAGAATGCCTTGAGGAGCTTGCACCACTTTTAGATCATTTGCTAAGTTTAGGAACACTCAAAGCTTTTCTTTTTCTCTCAAAGCTCTTGTGTTTTTCAAGTTCTTGGAGTTCTTCATCATTTTCATCTTCTTCTTCCATCTTCAAGTTAATCACATCAAGTAGAGATTTTCTTTCAAGTATTCCTTTCTTTAAAGTTCTTGTTCTAAGCTTTATGTTCATAGTTTCTCTTGATTCTTTTTAGAACTTATTTTCCTTTCCTTGTTCTTTCTCATTTTCGACCATGGGCCTTGAAGTTCAAAGAAATGAGAGCTTGATGATGAGAGTTTCATGATGATGTTCATCACTTGAAACAAACTCTAGAGCTTGATCTTTGTTCTTGAGCAAAAATGTTTCTAGTTTTTCCTTTCTTGAACTCTTGAGAACTTTAGTTTTGATGGTGTTTTAAAATGGTTCTAAGGACTCAATGATGAGGTCTCATGATGTTGGTGTTAATATATCATCAAGATCATGGACTCTAGAGTTTCAAAATGTTCTTTTTGTTCCTTGAAATTTCGGCCATTTCCTTTTCCTTTAACATGCAAAATGTTTTGATTTCTAGAAATGTTATGTTGAGTTCTAAGAACTCTAGACTTTCCTTTATCTTGGTTTGATGAGTTTGGGTTGAGGTTTATGTTCCTTTAAAGTCTTGTTAAGAGCTCTAGAAAGATAAAATGAACTTGCATAATTTATTTTATGCTTGCACTCATATTTACATTCTTGCTATGCATCTTTACTTTCAAGCTATCACCTAAGAACATAAAGATTAAAATGGAACTTGCATCATCACTTAATTTAATTCTCAAAGTCTTTCTATTTCGGCCTTAAAGTCGATTGTTGTTGGGCCTAGAGCACTAAAATAAAGAATTGAACTTGCATTACCACCTAATTAATCTCTCGAATGCCTATCTATTTCGGCCTTAAAGTCGATTGTTGTTGGGCCAAGAGCACTAAAATAAAGAATTGAACCTTGCATATTTACTTTCAAGCTTGCACGTTTAAGTTTATGCCTCGCATATTTACTTTCAAGCTTGCACGATTAAGTTTATGCCTTGCATATTTAATTTAAGTCATCACTTTATTTTGTAAGCAAGATTAAAAATGAAAAGCATGAGCACGTTTATTTTATCTCGTAACTTAAGCACCTAGAGCTCAAAGACTTGCCCATTTCGTTCCAAGTTAAAGTTTAATGTGAAACCATTCTTTGAATGCATATTTTCGGCCAAGTAGTGATGATGGACTTGCAATGAGTTTTCATCTAGCCACAAGGACCAATAGTCTATGTTCTAAGTTTTCCTTAAAGCTTTACAAACCTTTTCAAGGTTATGTTGTCATGAGATATGACTTTATTCCCTTTTAGGAGATGAAATATATTTTGGTCATTGACCTAAGGCTTCTCTTAGCCTCTTGATGAATTAAAATGATTTGCAAAGAGTTTTAGAAATTCTAAATTGATTCCAAGAGAAACTAGTTAACTTATGTACCTATAAATGTCAATTTAAATCGTTTACTAAAGCTAAATATTTTCGATTCTGATATGATGAGTGTGATGCTGTATGATGATGTTATGATGTGTTAGAATGTGTGAAAATATCATACGATGATGTAGAAATGATTCTATGCATAATAGGTAAGAAACTAGCTAACTAGAAATACTGTAAAGGTAGAATTTAACATAGTTTTGACCCATTTGTTTATGGAACTTATCCAAACTGTTTTAATGGGAGCTTAATCAGATTAGGATTGTTTAGACATGAAAAACTTAGTAACATTTGGATTAGAATCGAATTCTAGCACCTATAGGGAAACTAGTAACTAGAAAACCATAAAAGTGCAAGTTTAGAACTCTTAGAACATTTATTTTTCTGGATTCTGTCCAGCACCCTTACAACATGATAAACATGATTAATAATTAGTCCTTAAGCATAGGAATGCTGTAACGCCCCGATTTTCTGTCTGAGTGGAAAATGACCGAAATGCCCCTGAGGTCATTTTCGGCCCGGAATTCGAGGATGGCCGACCGGCGATCCTCGAAGAGGCCAACTCAATGTTTGAAGGGGATTGAATGACCTTTGAATGCTCCCGAAGCGAAAATCTCGTTTCATGAGTTTAGTCAAAATGACCAAAATACCCCTATAGCGTTTTTACGCGGGTAAAGGTGCCGTTTGAGCCCGGAACTTTCCCCAGAGGTTTAAGAACATGTTTTCATGTGTCTAGCGGTCTCTGATCAAGTCCCGGTGGCCCCGGGCAGTTTTAGTGCAAAATTACGATTTTGCCCCTAGAATAGTGTTTTTGAGCTTAATGACGTAATTAAGCAAACCTAAGCAATATTAGGCTCTAAACGAAGATTAATTAATTTCCCTAATTAATCTAGAGTCAAAATAATTTATTAAAGTTAATTAGAACCTAAAATTGCTTAGATTAAACTTAAATCCCTTTTTAGAACTCAAGACTCCTAGTCTTGGAATCTTGAATAGTGTTTTCTCTCTCCAATTCCTTAAATCAAGGAAATGTGTCTAGAGTTGTTTAGACTCTAAATTGAGGATTTAACTCACTAATGGTGCAAGACCACTCCTTAATTATGTCTAGACCACCTTAATTATCCATTTCCCTTGCCTAAACACTTTCTTACAAATTCCTAATCTTAAGCATAACCAAAGATACACCTAAACACAACTCTAAACCACAATTAAAATGCAACTAAACCCCTCCCAAATCTGATGCACATGGCCGAAATTCTCTTCCCCATTGACCACATGTTTAATTATTTTCTCACTCAAAGAACCATGCTTGAGGCCATACCTTGAACCATACCTCACCATACTTTGAACCATACCTCACCATGCCTCAAGACCACATTATCTCACCTCATGGAACTCATGGGCTGCACTCCCCTTGGCCGAAAATGCATCAGCCCCTCACCCCCTCCATTTGCTTCATTTCTCTATAAATAGAATGCCTTGAGGAGCTTGCACCACTTTTAGATCATTTGCTAAGTTTAGGAGCACTCAAAGCTTTTCCTTTTCTCTCAAAGTTCTAGTGTTCTTCAAGTTCTTAGAGTTCCTCAAGTTCTTCATCTTCTTCATCTTCTTCTTCCATCTTCAAGTTCATCACATCAAGTAGGGATTTTCTTTCATGTATTCTTTTCTTTAAAGTTCTTGTTTCAAACTTGATGTTCATAGTTTCTCTTGTTTCTCTTTAGAACTTCATTTCCACTCCTTATTCCTTCCTATTTTCGACCATAGGCCTTAGAGAACAAAGGAATGAGAGCTTGATGATGAGAGTTTCATGATGATGTTCATCACTTGAAACAAACTCTAGAGCTTGATCTTTGTTCTTGAGCAAAAATGTTTTTAGTTTTTCCTTTCTTGAACTCTTGAGAACTTTAGCTTTAATGATGTCTTAAAATGGCTCTATGAACTCAATGATGAGGACTCATGATGTTGGTGTTAATATATCACCAAGATCATGAACTCTAGAGTTTTAAAATGTTCCTTTTTCTTCTTGATGATTTCGGCCATTTCCTTAAATTTTCTAAGCTTCATGGTTTGATTTCCTAAAAATATTATGTTAAGTTTTAAAGAACTCTAAGCTTGACTTTACCTTGTTTGGATGAGTTTGGGTTATGGTTTAAATTCCTTTAAAGTCTTGTTAAGAGCTCTAGAAAGATGAAATGAACTTGCATAATTTATTTTTGCATTCATATTTACATTCTTGCTATGCATCTTTACCTTCTAGCTATCACCTAAGAACATAAAGATTAAAATGAAACTTGTATCATCACTTAACTTAATTCTCGAAGCCTTTCTATTTCGGCCTTAAAGTCGATTGTTGTTGGGCCTAGAGCACTAAAATAAAGAATTGAACTTGCATTACCACCTAATTAATTTCTCGAATGCCTATCTATTTCGGCCTTAAAGCCGATTGTTGTTGGGCCAAGAGCACTAAAATAAAGAATTGAACCATGCATATTTACCTTCAAGCTTGCACGTTTAAGTTTATGCCTTGCATATTTAAATTTAAGTCATCACTTTACTCTGTAAGCAAGATTTAAAATGAAAAGCATGAGCACGTTTAGTTTATGTCGTAACTTAAGAACCTAGAGCTCAAAGACTTGCCCATTTCATTCCAAGATAAAGTTAAATGTGAATGTATTCCTTGAATGCATAATTTCGGCCAAGTAGTGATGATGGACTTGCAATGAGTTTTCATCTAGCTACTAGGACCAATAGTCTATGTTTAAGTTTTCCTCAAAGCTTTACAAATCTTTATAAGGTTACGTCATCACAAGTTGTGATTTTATTATCTTTTAGGGGATGGAATATGTTTTGGTCAGTGACCTAAGGCTTCACTTAGCCTCTTGATGAATTAAAATGTTTTGCAAAGAGTTTCAGAAGTTCTAGATCGATTCCGAGAGAAACTAGTTAACTTATGTACCTAGTAATGTCAATTTAACTCTCTCATTTAAGTTAAATGTTTCGGTTCTGATGTGATGAGTGTGATGCTGTATGATGATGTTTTGATGTGTTGGAATGTGTGAAAATATCATGTGATGATGCAGAAGCAAACCTATGCATGATAGGTAAGAAACTAGCTAACTAGAAATATCGTAAAGCTAGAATTTAACATAGTTTTGAGCCATTTGTTTATGGAACTAATCCAAACTGTTTTAATGGGAACATAATCAGACTTAGATTGTTTAGACATGAAAAACTTGGTATCATTTGAATTAGAATTGAATTCTAGCACCTATGGGGAAACTAGTAACAAGAAAAACCGTAAAAATGCAAATGTAGAACTCTTAGAACATTTAATTTTCTGGATTCTGTCCAGCACCCTTACAACATGATAAACATGATTAATAATTAATCCTTAAGCATAGGAATGCCTCATAATTGATTTAGATTTAATATATAGCGCCTTCGGCGAAAACGGAACCGAGAAAGGGTCTAAAACGTAAGTTCTAGAACCCCGTAAATACAAGTTAGAGATTCTGCCCTATGCTTTTCAGATTTAAGTATGAACATGAGGATTAGGAATGATGATTAATTATGAGCCCTTAGGTGCATAAAAATATGAGCGTCGGATGTTAGAGAATTATATTTCAAGATTAAGACCCGTAAGGGTCAAAGCATAAGCTACCGTAAGGATAAACGGTTGAATGTTCCATGATGATGTATGTTATGTAAATGATGATGATGATATTCATATGAGGAATTCATGAGGGTATATGTTTTATTACGAGAACAACTTGAGCATGTGATCTCTGATGAGAGCGTATAGTATTGATGTGTTGATGCTCCCGCCACGATGCGTTATGTAAAATTATGATATTATGATGCTTACGATGCATACGATGAATATGATGCCTTATGTTGATGTTGAATGACTATGCATGCTCTATATGTTTCGTGGCATAAAGCAAGTTTGAAGGAAATCCGGTGTATGCCGTTACGCTGCCGAATTCCCCATCAAACTTGAGAATTTGAGAAAAGTTTGTGAAAACTCCTGGGTGACACCGGTTCGGCCGAGCACCCCCAGAACAGATGTGACAAAGTACTGAGACGCATTTCTCCCGCTACGGTGGGGAGGAAACAAATCCGTGAGGGTATTGACATTGAGTTTGCCAAAGCGGACAATTCGCTGTGTACTAGATACCGATGAAGCGTTTCAAAGAAGGAAATGATCCTAAGATAGGTGATCCGAGAAAGTTATGTATACCCCCTCTATTAGCCCATATTAAATCTAGTGACGACTAGTTAGGAATGAGCTCATTCCTAGGCGATAGGTGAGATGTAGTTTGGTGACCAGATTATCACGCGGTGAATCGGTTGGACTTTCGGTGGATATGTTAAGAGGGTGGTCTTTAAGAAAAAGAACTTAAGAGTTTTACTTATGAGAAAGATATCACATGAAAAGTACTATGCCTTTTATGCCACAAATATGATTTATGTTTCCTTATGATGTGCCCAAGTATTACGATTTTCGTGTTAATGTGCATATGGTATTGTCATGCATTCATCAAATATACTTGCATTCATGTCATTAAGACACATACTAAAAGACACCCACTTCGGATAAATAGATTTGTAAAGCCTAAAACCAATCCTTATGCATGTACACCCTTTTCATAATTAAAACCGAGGTGGCTGGGGACGACGATGACACTAGTGTTAGAGTCGGGAATCCCTACTGAGAATCTCGAATGAGTTTCTCATCCCTTCCTTTTCTTCCGTGTCGTCTCTAGACGAGGATTACAACGAGGATCGCGACTTCTTCTGAGGCTTGTGCTTGAGGATCACACTAGAAGGCAGGCGGAAGGTCATTGCGAAGCATAGATAGCTTAGCTTTTGGGTTGACACGTATCCAACCTCATAGGTGGATAAGGATGACTTCACATATATGGACGTGTTTTGATGTAAATGATGGTACAATGATGTTAGTAGTCTATGTATCTATGAAGATGTGATGATATTATGAATGTTAAGTATAATACTATGTTTCATGATTATCAATGGTGTGGTTACTTTTCTCGCACGATATGGTTATGACGAACGATAGGTTAGTGCGCGGCTCGCGTTTTGCTTTCAAGTTTCAAAAAGAAAAATTTATTCGTATTTTCCGCTAAGTATTTTAATGAAAGGTTGTAAGGAATGAGACTAAAAGAGTAATAGACTAATGATTAACCTAAATATGTTCTAGAGTATTGGGTTAAAAATTAGGATGTTACAAATGCCTCATAATTGATTTAGATTTAATTCATAGTGCCTTAGGCGAAGACGGAACCAAGAAAGGGTCTAAAACATAAGTTCTAGAACCCCGTAATCACAAGTTAGGAATTCTGCCCTATGCTATTCAGATTTAAGTGTGAACATGAGGATGATGAATGATGTTTAATTATGAGCCCTTAGGTGCATAAAATATGAGCGACGGATGTTAGAGAACCATATCTCATGATTAAGACCCGTAAGGGTCAAAGCATAAGCTACCGTAAGGATAAATAGTTGAATGTTCCATGATGATGCATGTGGTATGTAAATGATGATGATGTTATTCATATGAGGAATTCATGAGGATATATGTTATGTGGCATAAAGCAAATTTGGATGGAATTCGGCGTAATGCCATTGTGCCGCTGAATTCCCGATGAATTTGGGGACTTAAAGAGATTTTTGAAAATTAAGGTACTAAGATGGGTTCTAGGATGACACCAGTTCGGCCGAGCACCTCCATAGAACTCATGTGACATCGGTACCCATTTATACTCTTAGGTGACACCGGTTCGGCCGAGCACCCCTAAGAGTTTTGCCCCCTAACCCGTACTCAGATAGTCGGGATTTATGATTTATGATACGCTTATCGTTAAGTGGTAAGTAAGAACTAGTGACGACTAGTTAAGGTATGAGCTCATAACCTAGATGTATGACACGTTCTGGGTGACACCGGTTCGGCCGAGCACCCCTAGTTCGATTGTCTTTTAGGGTGGCCCATGAGGAAGAGATGTTTCATAATTATGATTATGTCACTAAGTTTGTCCCATATGAATGTTACTATTGCCACTTTATGCCACCAAGTATGATGATGCTTGATGTTATGTTTTATGTATGTGCATTAGGTAGTGCCATGCATACATTTTCTATTATGTTGCATTCATGACATTAAGATCATCCTAAAATGAATGGATCTTGGCTAAAGTATATTTTAAAGTTTAAAATGAACTTAATGCATGTTCAGTCATTTTGTATAATTAAACCCAAGGTTCCTGAGGACGTAGATGATGACACCTAGGTAGTAGGAGGCCCTACTGACATTCTTTAGCAAGATTCTCACTCCCTCTATCTCTTTCTTTCCGTCACGTCTTCAGATGGCGACGTTCATAGTGTTTGTGGACACGCCGACATGGGAGGTGCACCATGACCCGGACCACGGGTCATTCCATTTTGTGGGTCGATGCACGGTTAGAGTATTTATGTTCATGGGTCGACCCTTCACTCCTCCTGTACATTCCCATCGTTTCTCCCCCGTCTCACCTTTTGGCGACGACCTAGTGTTCGAGCGCGTACGTCCCCTAGAGGAGAGGCTTCGCCGCACCCCACCATCCACGTCCGCCGCTCGAGACTACCCCCAGTATGTGCCCCGTTGCTCGTCGTCTTTTTCGGAGACGGATCCTTCCGAGGACTCGGCAACCCAGGTACCTTCCGAGGGATCTTCCCCCACCATACCCATGGACCATGGGGAGGGTAGTGAGCCTTCCGTGACTCAGCCGAGGCTTGCACGATGACCGGAGATGAGGCCACGCCGTGGAGGTCACTTCCGAGCCCTGCCCCCTCTATTCACGCCGGAGGAGCTTGCTCAGTTTCCTGGTTACGTACCACGCTCGAGGGATAGTCGCCAGTAGGAGGCTGTGGATGGCCCGGGTTAGAGCACACACCACTTGGATGGGGATAAACCTTCTTTTGTTTAGAGGTTATCCCATTAGATGCACTCGGGTAGGGGAGTAAATCATGTTTATGTTTATGTTGTATTTCCTTTCATGTATTTCCCTTGTACTAAATTAAGTCTCACACTTATAAGTGGGCAAGTTATATAAATATAAGATGATATTCAGTGTTTTCCCATGATGTGCCTTTATGTGCTTTATGCTATGACGTTATGAGATGTATGTTTTGTTCTTTACGTGTTACATCGCATCACGCGACTCTCACTTTATATTTCAAAAAAAATTTACCCATATTTTCTGCTAAGTAATTCAAAGTTAAATGAGGACTATGAAGTAACAGTCTAATGATTAACCTAATTATGTTCTAGAGTATTGGGTTAAAAATTAGGATGTTACAGAACCGGAAGCTGGAAACCGGGTAAGCGAAAGGGGTGTCCTATGTATGCAAAAATACGCATTGCACACTAACCCACAAAGTGGTATGAGCGGTGATTCGGGTCGTAGTGCACCTCCCACACTCGCGTATCAATGAAGATCACGAACGATGCCATCGTCCTCTGAAGACATAGTGGAAAGAAAGGAAGATAGAGGGAGTGAGAATCTTAAATAAGAATCTCAATGAGGAAAACCTTCTATGCTAGTGTCATCATCTACGTTATCAGGAACCTTGGGCTTATTATAAAAAAGTGAGCATGCATAAGGTTTATTATTAGGTTTGCAAATATAATTATCCAAGGTTCGTGTCTTTTAATATAAATCTCGAGGCTATGAATGCAACATATCATAACATAATTGCATGGCAATTCCATATGCAAACATCACTTTAACATAGCATAAAGAAACATTATTACGTAAGTGGCATAAGGAAAAACGTGATACTTCCAAACAAATTCTTTCCTTTTTCTTTTCCTTAAGTGATATTAGGTTCATTATTCTCTTTATCATGGGCCCACCCTAATAACTCTTCCCTTTTGAGAGTTTCTAGGTTATGAGCTCATACTTAACTAGTCATCACTAGTTCTTGTTTATCCTAAGATAACTATAATCCCGACTCCCGGAGTGTGGGTTCGGGGGCTTATATCATCTCCTTTTGCTAAGGAGATCCGCGTCTACCAAAAAGTAGATATTCTCCTCTTTGCCCTTTTACTAGGGGCACAAGGTTTTGTTTCCTGCTTTTGCTAGGGAGAAACGCGTTTTATGTCATTTTACCATTAGCATGCTATATTAAGATGTAAGAACACAACTTATCATATAATGTCACATGCTATATTACTTTTACACATGCATCTAAGACATCCTAAGTAAAATCATAACATGCTATAACCATCTTTATGCATACATAATCATCACATAAACCTCAAGTACATCAATTCACATCGCATTATAAAGCAAGCACTCATAATAATTCCTTAATCGATTAAACTTTTAATTGGGAAAACCTAACTTTTGTATTTATTCTTTTATGCATCTAAGGGATCAATTCTAATGATTCTCACTAATTATCCAAGCTTATGAATAGCACCAAACAGAATCACGCAGTTTGGGAAGAAATTATTGAATTCCGTTGCGGGGTTCTAGGAGCTACGTCTTTGACCCTTTCTAAGTTTTGGCTTCTATTAAGGTGCTAAAATTAATTCCTAAACCAATTATGAGTGGTTCCTGCACTTTTATGCATCTAAGGGATCAGTTCTAATAATTCTCACTAATTATCCTAGCTTATGAACAACACCAAATAGCATTACGCAGTTTGGGCAGAAATTATTGAATTCCATTGCGGGGTTCTAGGAGCTACGTCTTTGACCCTTTCTAAGTTTTGGCTTCTATTAAGGTGCTAAAATTAATTCCTAAACCAATTATGAGTGGTTTTTGCACTTATGCACTTAATATAACACACTTCTCCCATTTTTAAACATGCTAAAAACAGAATCCATAATTCCATCCTTAAGAGTTCTAGAATTCATATTTTTACGATTTTCTAGTTACTAATTTCTCTTTTAGTGCTAGGAATCAATCTTACACCAAATGTTACCAAGTTTTTCATGATCAAACAATCCCAAATAGAATTTCATCATATCAAAACAGTTTTGGCAGTGGCTAAGATTAAATTAGTCAAGGACTTGCCAAATCTGAACTTTACGATTTTCTAGAAAACTAGTTTTTCCTATTATGCATAGAATGGTTCCTACTCCAATAATTATAATTTTTACATATTCTAACATATCAAAATAGTATCATATAGCAGCAAACTTGCCAAGGCAGTGATCGAAAAGTTCAATTGCAAAGGACACATAAAATCACATTTCCCAGACATATAAATTACTAGTTTCTCTTGGAATCAATTTATAACTTTTAAAACTCCTTGAAAAACCAATGTATTTTATTGAAGGTGCTAAAAAAAATAGCCATAGGGCAGTAGCTAAATCAAAACATTCTTGAAAGAGGTTTAATCCATAAAATCATGTTTATAGTATTCCTTAAACTTTCACTACCTAAGAAAAATCATAGGACATAGATTATTGGCCCTTGTGACTAAATGAAACTTATACCAATCTCATCGTCATATGGCTGAATTTATGCATTCACAAGAATGCCTCCACCTCCAATCTTTTACTTGAGATAAAAAGGGCAAGTCTTTGAGCTTTAGGAATTTTCGTGATGGCAAAATCGTAAACATGCTATGCAATTCATTTTATCCTTCATTATAAAATAAAGTGAGAGCTTCAAAGTAAATATGAGATGCAAGTTCAATTCTTTATTTTAATGCTCTCAGACCCACACCAATCAACTTTAAGGCCGAAATAGGTGGGCTTTGAGCTTAGGTTATTTAGGTTATGGCATAAATATAAATGTGAAATGCAAGACTTGAAATTTTAAGCATTAAATTTAAACATGAATGCAAGTTCATTTTATGTCTTACTAAAGCTCATACAAGCTTTAAAAGAATATAAACCTCAATCCCAAACTTATCTTAGCAAGATAAAGCAAGCTTTAGAGTTCTTTGTACCAAGGTTTCAAAAAAACCTTATGGTGTGAACTTCATCATCAAGATCAAGGAAATGGATTTGAGAGAATAAATCAAGTTAAAGAATCCCTTTTTGAGCTCTAGAGACCATCATCTTGATGATGAGAAAGTCATCCTCCAATATTTTCATCATCAAGTTAGCATCCTTCCATATTCTTTAAAATAAAAACCCAAAAACTTGGAGAAAAAGGAAATATGGCCGAAGCCAAGAAGGAAGAAAAAAGCTATCTTTAAGACTCTAGAGGCCATGACTTAGTGATACACCAACACCACCATCATGTGCTCTCATTCTTGCATTATTTTTCCAACCAAACCAAGCTTTAAAAATTGAAACCAAAACAAAAGAAGGGAAAAAAGAAACCAAAATATCTTATGGTCCAAAGACCAAGTTTCAAGCTTTAGAGGTTACACAAGTGATGATCTCATTATCATCATCTAGAACCCTCATCATCAAGCTAATATTTTTCTTGAAAAACAAAGGCCCCAAGGCCGAAAAGGAAGAAGAAGGAGAAAGCTTAAAACCATGAGATTACCAAAATGAAACTTGTTTATTGCAAGACAACAAAATTATCATCTATTCGAACAAAGAAAAGATAAAAACTTTTACAACAAAATCCCTACCAAAACATCTTTTCTTTAGCAAGATGAGTAGAGCTTGATTCTTTGAAGAGAATAAGAAGAAAAATTTCTTCTTTGGAGTGAAAAAGGTGGTTCGGCCAAGGGAAAAAACAAGGGGTGGAGTATTTTTCTTGGGTTTTTGTGTCTTGGAATGGAAAGGCTATGTGTCTTGGGGATGATTTATGGTTGAGTTGTAGTGGTTTGAGGTTGTAAGGTGGTGGTGAATGGTGGTTCTTAGAGAAGATGAAGAAGATGAAGGAAATAAAGAACTTTTGAGTTCTTGAGGAAATGAGAGAAAGCTTAAGACAACTCTTGCAAATTGATTGAGAAAATGAGTAAAATGGCACCAAGTTCCCTTTAGATGTGTATTTATAGAAGAAATAAAACATGAGGAGATGAATGGAGGGGGGAGAGGCCGCGGTCTGCATGGCATTAGAAAGAAGAAAATATCTTATGTTAATGTGTCATTCAAAGGTAAGGTTGTAGGAATGGCTAGATATGGGCTTGGGTATGGTTCCTTTAGTGTGTGTAAGTAAGAAATCTCAATGCGATGGATGTAATGGAGGAGGTATGGCTGCTGTCTTGTGCAGCTAAGGGGGAGGAAAAATGTCTCTTTTAATGTGGTTTAGAAGTATCTTTAGGAATGTCTTAGATTAGGCCTTTGATTAGGAGTTCGTAGTAACGTGTTTTAGATAAGAAGTGGGTGATTAAGGTTGTCTAAGGCATGATTAAAGAAAGTTCTTGCACCATTATTGAAATCAAAATTCATTTAACTAAGTTTTCAATCACAAACATAATTCCTTAATTTAAGGAATTGGAAAGAGAAAATACTATTCAAGATTTCATGACATGGAATCTTGACACAAGATAGGTATTTAAGTTTATCTAAGAAATTTTAGGTTCTAATTAACCTTAATAAATTATTTCGACTCTAGATTAATTGCCAAAATTAATTAATTTTTGATTAGAGCCTAATATTGCTTAGGTTTTCTTAATTACATCATTATGCCCGAAATGCGCTATTTCAGGGGCAAAATGGTAATTTTGCACAAAAATACCTAGGGCCATCTGGACTTAAACAGAGATCATTTGTCACATATAATTAACATTCCAAACCCCTGGGAATGTTTCTGGGCTCAAACAACACATAAATTTGTGTAAAAAAAATGTTATAGGGGTATTTTGGTCGTTTTTGCTCAGACAGAAAGACCGGAGCGTTATATTGCTCCCCTCCTTAAAAAGAATTTCGCCTTCAAAATTCATTATTTGAGATGAACTTGAGGTACTTTGCCTTCATATCTAACTCTAACTCCCATGGAAACTCTTCTGTCTTGCCATGTCCCTATGCCACTTTGACCAAGGGCACCGTCTTGTTCCTTAGTTGTTTAACTCCGCAATCCACGATTCTCGTTGGCAGTAGGTTAAAGGTTAGGTCTTCCCTTAACTGTACATGCTCTGGCTCTAAAACATAGCTAGGGTCGGACTGGTATTTTCTCAATTGGGTGACGTGAAAGACGTCATGACGTTTTGAAAGGTTTGGGGGTAGGGCTATTCTGTAGGCTACTAACCCGACTCTTTGAAGAATTTCAAAGGGAACAAGGAATCGGGGGCTCAACTTTTTAACTTTCATGGCTCTTATTGTGCTTATGGTTGGAGTGATTCTAAGGAATACATGTTCTCCCTCTTTGAATTCCAACGGCTTTCGCCGTTTGTCCGTATAGCTTTTCTGTTGACTTTGAGCCGTAAGGATCTTATCCTTAATCTTCTTGACTTGTTCTGTCATTTCCCTCACAATGTCAGGTCCTGGCATACTTTGTTCCCCAGGCTCATACCAATACAGAGGGGATTGACACTTTTGTCCATACAATGCTTCATAGGGTGCCATGCCGATGCTTGCATGATAACTATTGTTATACGCAAACTCGATCAAAGGCAGGTACCTATCCCAATTTCCCTTCTGGTCCAACACACAAGCTCTTAACATGTCTTCTAACGTTTGGATCATTCTCTCAGATTGGCCATCTGTTTGAGGGTGGTAGACCGTGCTTAGGCACAGCTTTGAACTAAACGCCTTTTGGAAGGCTCCCCAAAAACACGACGTAAACCCGGATCCCTATTTGAGATTATCGTCGATGGCACACCATGTAATCTTACAATCTCCTGAATGTATAACTGTGCTAATTTGTCCAAGAGTGAGTCATTCTAATGGTCAAAAAGTGGGCCGATTTGGTTAGTCGATCCATGATCACCCAAATGGCATTATGACCAGCTTGGGTTCTTGGCAATCTCGTCACGAAATCTATCGATATACTTTCCCACTTCTATTCGGGGATCGACAGGGGTTGCAACATTCTTGAAGGTTTTTGGTGCTTGATCTTCACCGTCTGACAAACTAAGCACTTACTTACCCAGGCAACTATGTCTTTTTTCAAACCAGGCCACCAAAACATCTTTTCCAAGTCCTGGTACATCTTAGTGGTACCAGGGTGAATGGTAAAGTGGCTCTTGTGAGCCTCTTCCAAAATCTCCTTTCAGAGGTCACCATTTCGTGGCACACAAACATGCCCCTCAAACCTCCACAGTCTATCGGTACCTTGGTTAAAACCTTTCAACTTTCTAGGCTTTACTGCCTCCAAGGTTTCTTCAAACTCCTCATCTCTTTGTTGCGCATGAGCAATTCTCTCTTTGAAGTTACTCGTCACACTGAGGTGGCATATCTTTATGCCCTCAGTGGTCAAAGTCATCCCCAGATTCATATCCCTTAACTTCTCTATTAACTTAGCTTCTTTAACCATTAAATGAGACAAATATAATGATCTTCGGCTCAAGGCGTCGGCGACTACGTTAGCCTTGCCGGGGTGGTAACTCAAATCGAAATCATAATCTTTCAAAAACTCCATCCACCTTTTCTGTCTCATATTTAACTCCTTTTGATCAAAGAGATATTTGAGGCTCTTATGATCGGAGAATACTTCAAACTTTACACCATACAAATGGTGCCTCCATATCTTCAAGGCAAACACTATGGCTGCTAACTCCAAGTCATGGGTAGGGCAGTTTACCTTGTGAGGCTTGAGTTGCCTGGACGCATAGGCTACCATTCGCCTATTTTGCATCAACACACAGCCTAAGCCCTTCCTCGAGGCATTGCAATATACCTCGAAAGGTATACTGGAGTCAGGTAACACCAAAATTGGGGTTGTGGTTAACTTTTCTTTTAGCTCTTGGAAGCTCTTTTCGCACTCAGGTGTCCAAACAAAAGGGGCATTTTTCCTAGTAAGCTTGGTCAAAGGGAGGGCAATATTGGAAAATCGTTTAATGCACCTATGGTAGTAACCAGCTAGACCCAAAAAGCTCTGTATTTCCATTATAGTGGTTGGTCTCTCCCAATTCATTACGGCTTCTATCTTACTAGGATCCACCGCTATGCCTCCTTTTGATACAACATGCCCTAAAAATTTTACTTCCTCCAGCCAAAATTCACACTTAGAGAGCTTTGCATACAGCTTTTTTTCTTTTAAAATCTCTAAAACCAACCTTAAATGACGCTTATGCTCCTCGTGGGTTTTCGAATAGATGAGTATGTCATCTATGAAAATGACTATAAACAGATCTAAATAGGGTCTAAAGATCCTCTTCATATAATCCATAAACACCGCAGGAGCATTGGTCAATTCAAACGACATCATCGTGAACTCAAAGTGTCCGTACCGAGTTCTAAAGGCGGTTTTAGGTATATCTTGATCCCTTACCCTAATCTTGTAACGCCCCGATTTTCTGTCTGAATGGAAAATGACCGAAATGCCCCTGAGGTCATGTTCGGACTGGAATTCGAGGATGGCCGACTCGGTAGTCCTCGAAGGGCCAACTCAATGTTTGAAGGGGATTGAATGACCTTTGAATGCTTCCAGAAGCGAAAGTCTCATTTTCCGCAGTTTCGGGTCAAAATGACCAAAATATCCCTATAGCGTTTTACGCGGGTAAAGGTGCCGTTTGAGCCCGAAACTTTCCCCAGAGGTTTAAAACCATGTTTTTACATGTTTCAAAATATCTGTTTGAGTCCTGGTGGTTCCGGGCAGTTTTAGTGCAAAATTACGATTTTGCCCCTAAAATAGTTTTTTGAGCTTAATGACGTAATTAAGTAAACCTAAGCAATATTAGGCTCTAAACGAAGATTAATTAATTTCCCTAATTAATCTAGAGTCAAAATAATTTATTAAAGTTAATTAGAACCTAAAATTGCTTAGATTAAACTTAAATCCCTTTTTAGAACTCAAGATTCCTAGTCTTGGAATCTTAAATAGTGTTTTCTCTCTCCAATTCCTTAAATCAAGGAAATGTGTCTAGAGTTGTTTAGACTCTAAATTGAGGATCTAACTCACTAATGGTGCAAGACCACTCCTTAATTATGTCTAGACCACCCTAATTATCCATTTTCCTTACCTAAACACTTTCTTACAAATTCCTAATCTTAAGCATAATCAAAGATACACCTAAACACAACTCTAAATCACAATTAAATTGCAAAACAAACCTCCCCTTGGCTATAACATGGCCGAACAGCCATGCCCTCTTTGGCCACATGATTGAATTGTTTTCTCACTCCTTGAAGCCATGCTTGAGCCATACATTGAACCATACCTCACCATGCTTTGAACCATACCTCAAGACCACATTATCTCACCTCATGGAACTCATGGATGCCTCCATTCTGCACCCTCATGGCCGAAACCCCTTCAGCCCATTCACACCCTTCATTTGTTTCATTTCTCTATAAATAGAATGCCTTGAGGAGCTTGCACCACTTTTAGATCATTTGCTAAGTTTAGGAACACTCAAAGCTTTTCTTTTTCTCTCAAAGCTCTTGTGTTCTTCAAGTTCTTGGAGTTCTTCATCATCTTCATCTTCTTCTTCCATCTTCAAGTTCATCACATCAAGTAGGGATTTCCTTTCATGTATTCCTTTCTTTAAAGTTCTTGTTCTAAGCTTTATGTTCATAGTTTCTCTTGATTCTTTTTAGAACTTCTTTTCCTTTCCTTGTTCTTTCTCATTTTCGGCTATGGGCCTTTGGGAATGAAGGAGTGAGAGCTTGATGATGAGAGTTTCAAGATGATGTTCATCACTTGAAACAAACTCTAGAGCTTGACCTTTGTTCTTGAACAAAAATGTTTCTAGTTCTTCCTTTCTTGAACTCTTGAGAACTTTTGCTTTGATGATGTTTTAAAATGGCTCTATGAATTCAATGATGAGGACTCATGATGTTGGTGTTAATATATCATCAAGATCATGAACTCTAGCATTTTAAAATGTTCCTTTTTCTTCTTGAAGATTTCGGCCATTTCCTTCATTTTTCTAAGCTTCATGGTTTGATTTCCTAAAAATATTATGTTGGGTTTTAAGAACTCTAAGCTTGACTTTACCTTGTTGGATGAGTTTGGGTTATGGTTTAAGTTCCTTGAAAGTATTGTTAAGAGCTCTAGAAAGATAAAATGAACTTGCATAATTTATTTTATGCTTGCATTCATATCTACATTCTTGCTATGCATCTTTACTTTCAAGCTATTACCTAAGGACATAAAGATTAAAATGGAACTTGTATCATCACTTAATTTAATTCTCAAAGTCTTTCTATTTCGGCCTTAAAGTCGATTGTTGTTGGGCCTAGAGCACTAAAATAAAGAATTGAACTTGCATTACCACCTAATTAATCTCTCGAATGCCTATCTATTTCGGCCTTAAAGTCGATTGTTGTTGGGCCAAGAGCACTAAAATAAAGAATTGAACCTCGCATATTTACTTTCAAGCTTGCACGTTTAAGTTTATGCCTTGCATATTTAATTTATGTCATCACTTTATTTTGTAAGCAAGATTAAAAATGAAAAGCATGAGCACGTTTATTTTACGTCGTAACTTAAGGATCTAGAGCTCAAAGACTTGCCCATTTCATTCCAAGTTAAAGTTTAATGTGAATGCATTCCTTGAATGCATAATTTTGGCCAAGTAGTGATGATGGACTAGCAATGAGTTTTCATCTAGCTACTAGGACCTATAGTCTATGTTTTATGTTTTCCCTAAAGCTTTACAAATCTTTATAAGGTTATGTCATCACAAGTTGTGATTTTATTCTCTTTTAGGGGATGGAATAATGTTTTGGTCACTGACCTAAGGCTTCTCTTAGCCTCTTGATGAATTAAAATGTTGTGCAAAGAGTTTTAGAAATTCTAATTTGATTCCAAGAGAAACTAGTTAACTTATGTACCTCGAAATGTCAATTTAACTCTCTTACTGAAGCTCCATGATTTCGGTTCTGTCATGATGAGTGTGATGCTGTATGGTGATGTTTTGATGTGTGAAAATATCATATGATGATGTAGAAATGATTCTATGCATAATAGGTAAGAAACTAGCTAACTAGAAATACCGTAAAGCTAGAATTTAACATAGTTTAGACCCATTTGTTTTTGGAACTTATCCAAACTGTTTTAATGGGAACATAATCAGATTAGGATTGTTCAGACATGAAAAACTTGGTAACATTTGGACTAGAATTGATTTTTAGCGCCTATAGAGAAACTAGTAACTAGAAAACCATAAAAACCGCAATTCTAGAACTCTTAGAACATTTAATTCTTAGAATCTGTCCAGCAACCTTATAATGTAGTGAACATGGTTTATAATTAGTTCTTTGACATAGGAATGACTCATAATTGATTTAGGTATAACTTATAGCGCCTTAGGCGAAGACAAAACCAAGAAAGGGTCTAAAACGTAAGTTCTAGAACCCTCGTAATCACAAGATGTAATTTCTGCCCTTAAAGTGTAAGGCTGTCTAGATTCGTTGACGAACATAAAAATTAGTAAGAATTATTAGTTGTGAGCCTATAGGTGCATAAAAGGATAAAAATGGACGATAGCGTAATCAGTTTTCAAGATTTAGACCCGTAAGGGGCAAAGCATAAGACACCATAGGCTTAAGAGCATAATGAGCTTTAATGTTTCATGCAAGTGTATGTTTTATTATGAGAACAACTTGAGCATGTGATCTCTTATGAGAGTATATAGTGTTGATGTGTTGATGCACACGCCATGATGCGTTATGCAAAATTATGATATTATGATGCTTATGATGCACACGATGATTATGATGCCTTATGTTGGTATTGAATGGCTATGCATGCTCTATATGTTTGGTGGCATAAAGCAAGTTCGATGGAAATCCGGTGTACGCCGTTACACTACCGAATTTCCCATCAAACTTGAGTACTTGAGAAAAAGCTTGCGAAAACTCCTGGGTGACACCGGTTCGGCCGAGCACCCCCAGGAAAGGTTCTGGGTGACACCGATTTGGCCGAGCACCCCCAGAAAAGATGTGACATAACACTGAGACGCATTTCTCCCGCTACGGTGGGGAGGAAACAAATCCGTGAGGGTATTGACATTGAGCTTGCCAAAGTGGACAATTCGCTGTGTACTAGATACCAGTAGAGCGTTTCAAAGAAGGAAATGATCCTAAGATAGGTGATCCAAGAAAGTTATGTATCCCCCCTCTATTAGCCCATGTTAAATCTAGTGACGACTAGTTAGGATTGAGCTCATTCCTAGGCGATAGGTGAGACGTAGTTTGGTGACCAGATTATTGCCGGGCCGGTGAATCGGTTGGACTTTTGGTGCATATGTTAAGAGGGTGGTCTTCAAGAAAAAGAACTTAAGAGCTTTATTTATAAAAAAGATATCACATGAAAATTACTATGCCTCTTTATGCCACATATATGATTCTTGTTTCTTTATGATGTGCCCAAGTATTACGATTTTCGTGTTAATGTGCATATGGTATTGTCATGCATTCATCAAATATCTGTTGCATTCATGTCATTAAGACACATACTAAAAGACACCCACTTCGGATAAATAGATTTGTAAATCCTAAAACCAATCCTTATGCATGTACACCTTTTTCATAATTAAAACCGAGGTGGCTGGGGACGACGACGATGACACTAGTGTTAGAGTCGGGAATCCCTACTGAGAATCTCGAATGAGTTTCTTATCCCTTCCTTTTCTTTCGTGTCGTCTCTAGACGAGGATTACAACGAGGTTCGTGACTTCTTCTGAGGCTCGCGCTTAAGGGACACACTAGCAGACGGAGCAAAGGGTCGCTGCGGGAGCATAGATAGCTTAGCTTTTTGGGTTGACACTTATTCAAACTCATAGGTGGATAAGGATGACTTCACATATATGGGCGTGTTTTGATGTAAATGATGGTACAATGATGTTAGTAGTCTATGTATCTATGAAGATGTGATGATATTATGATTGTTATGTATAATACTACGTTTCATGATTATCAATGGTGTGGCTACTTTTCTTGCACGTTATGGTTATGACGAACGTTAGGTTAGTGTGCGGCTCGCATTTTGCTTTCAAGTTTCAAAAAGAAAAATTTATTCGTATTTTCCGCTAAGTATTTTAATGAAAGGTTGTAAGGAATGAGACTAAAAGAGTAATAGACTAATGATTAACCTAAATATGTTCTAGAGTATTGGGTTAAAAATTAGGATGTTACAAATCTGATGGTAACCAGACCTCAAATCGATCTTGGAAAATACCACTGCTCCTTTCAATTGGTTCATCAGATCATCAATCCCAAGCAACAGGTACTTATTTTTCACTGTTACTCGGTTTAATTGCCTATAATCTACACATAGTGTAACACCCTAAAAATTAGTTAAAAATTAATTTGAGCTTTATTAGTCGTAATTTCAAAAATCTGACAGTTTCAACAATGATGAGGATGGTCCAACGATTTTTTTTAAAATAATGTGAATAGTATTTTGCAGGCCCCGTAGGCCTGCCGAGATAGCTGAAATCCCTGATTCGGGACCCGAAGGTGCTCGAAATTGGGAAAACATGGAAATAAGGTTAGAAATAGTTAGAAATAAAGATTTTATACCTAGAATTAATTTTCAACCAATGTTGGATTACCCGAGTATGATATTTTACCTGTTCGGTAAGATTCCGGTGTGTGATTTTCAACACCGAAAGATGGTTAAATCTCTAGAATAGGGTAATGTATATCCATTTTGACTTAGTGAATGGCTAAGATTTAATCTTGCTTTACAAGATCAAATCCTAGCCATCCATTTTACTTGCTTTGATTAAGAATTATTCAACTATATATATTATTATATTCCTACATTAATTATAAGATAAACACAATTTCTTTTCTTCTCCAACAAGTGATTCTTGGCCAGCATTCAGCAACAAGGAGAAACCATGGCCATGAGCTCCAAACTTCATTTCAAATGCCAAAAATACTAACCTAGACTTGTTAAATGTAACGCCCCGATTTTCTGTCTGAGTGAAAAATGACCAAAATGCCCCTGAGGTCATTTTTGACCCGGAATTTGAGGATGGCCGACCCGGCAGTCCTCGAAGGGCCAACTCAATGTTTGAAGGGGATTGAATGACCCTTGAGTGGTTCCGGAGGCGAAAGTCTCATTTTCTACAGTTTCGGGTCAAAATGACTAAAATACCCCTATAGCGTTTTACGCGGGTAAAGGTGCCGTTTGAGCCCGAAACTTTCCCCAGAGGTCTAAAACAATGTTTTTACATGTTCAAAACATCTGTTTGAGTCTCGACAGTCCCGGGCAATTTTAGTGCAAAATTACGATTTTGCCCCTAGAATAGTGTTTTTGAGCTTAATGATGTAATTAAGCAAACCTAAGCAATATTAGGCTCTAATCGAAGATTAATTAATTTCCATAATTAATCAAAAGTCAAAATAAATTATTAAAATTAATTAGAACCTAAAATTGCTTAGATTAGTTTTAAATCTCCTTTCTAAAACTCAAGATTTCATTCTTGGAATCTTGAATAGTGTTTTCTCTCTCCAATTCCTTAAATCAAGGAATTGTGTCTAGAATTGTTTATACACTAAAATGAGTTTATAACTCACTAATGATGCAAGACCACTCCTTAATTATGTCTTGACAACCTTGATTACCCATTTTCTCACCTAAACACTTTCTTACAAATTCCTAATCTTAATCCTAATCAAATATACACCTAAACACAACTCTAAATCACAATTAAAAATGCAAGAAATCCTTCCCCATGGCTGATGCAATTTCGGCCCCCCTCTCTCATTTACAACACATGTTGATTTGTTTCTCACTCAAAGAACCATGCTTGAGCCATACCTTGAACCATACCTCACCATACTTTGAACCATACTTCACCATGCCTCAAGATCACAACATCTCACCTCATGGAACTCATGGGAGCTGCCCATGAGCTATAATGGCCGAAGCCTCTCCCCCCATTTGCACCTTGCATTTGTTTCATTTCTCTATAAATAGCATGCTTGGGTGAACTTGCATAATTTTGGGTTCATTTGCTAAGTGTAAGTTTTCAAAGAGCACTTCATAGTTTCCTTTTTCTTTCAAGTTCAAGTCTTCAAGTTTTTCAAGTTCTTCATCCTCTTCTCTCATCCCAACCTTCAATCACTTGGTAGGGATTTTCTTTCAAGAGTTTCTTTCATTTAAAGTTCTTAATCTCTTTATGTGTTCATAGTTTCTCTTGAATCTTTTTAGAGCTTCTTTTCTTCTTCTTCTCCTCCTTGTTTCGGCCATCAGCCTTTGAGAGCAAAGGAATGAGAGCTTGATGATGAGGGTTTCATGATGATGTTCATCACTTAAACAAACCTTTGTTCTTGAAGTTAAAGATGTTTTAGTTTTTCTTCTTGAACCTTGAAACCTTTCACTTTGATGATGTTTCTAAATGGTTATGTGAACTCAATGATGAGGACTCATGATGTTGGTGTTAATGCATCACCAAGATCATGGCCTCTAGAGTTTCAAATGTTTCCTTTTCTTCTTAAAAGTTTCGGTCCCTTTTCCTTTTCTTTCTTCACATTTTCGACCATATTGGCCAATGAGGTTCACAATGGCTTGATAATGAGAGCTTCTAGATGATGACAATATGTTCATCACAATGAGGTCTCTAGAGCTTGAGTTTTAATAAAAATGTTATATATGACCACATCTCAAGAAAAGAAACTTTGTGTTTTTAAAGAACCCTTGAGGTTCACTCTTGTCTTTACTTTAACTTGTCATGATAAGTTCGGGTTAAGGTTTAAGTTACTTTAAAAGTCTTGTATGAGCTCTAATAAGAAATAAAATGGACTAGCATTCATATTTAAATTCAAGCTTATGCATTACATATTTACTTTGAGCTTTGCATTCATATTTAATTTCCAAGCCATCACTTAAGGTTAAAGGATAAAGAATGGAATGCATATCATATTTACATTCTTGTCTAGCATATTTACTTTTCATCACTAAGGAACATAAAGATTTAAAATGAGAATTGCACTATCACCTAACTAAATCTCAAAGCCTTTCTATTTCGGCCTTAAAGTCGATTGTTGCTGGGCCTAAAGCACTAAAATAAAGAAATGAACTTGCATATTTATATTTCAAGTCTTGCATATTTAATTCAAGCCTCGCATATTTATGATTCAAGTCTTGCATATTTACTTTAAGCTCTCACTTTACCTTGTAATGAAGAATAAAAATGAAGTGCATAGCATGTTTAAATTATGTCATCACTTAAAGACCTTAGAGCTCAAAGACTTGCCCATTTTATCTCAAGTTAAGGTCTAATGTGGAAGCATTCTTTGAATGCATAAGTTTCGGCCATGTAGTAAGGATGAACTTGGAAAGAGATTCATCTAGCTACAAGGGCCAACAACCTAAGTTTTAAGATTCTCTTTAAAACCTCATGAAGTTTATGAGATTAAGACCAACAAGATTTATGAATTTAATTCTCTTTTAAGGAGGGATTAAGTGGTCACTGACCTAAGGATGTTTTTAGTCTCTTTTAAAAAATAAAATGGTTTGCAAAGGAGTCTTAGAAGTCCTAAAAGTGATTCCAAGAGAAACTAGCAACTTATATGTTTCAAAAATATCAAGTTACGCATCTTTTTGGAGACTTAATGCTTCGATTCTTCCATGATAAGTTGCTGCTGTATGAGGATGTTTTGATGTGTTTGAATGAGTAAAAATTATGTATGTTGAAGTAGGAACATTTCTATGCATGATAGGAGAGAAACTAGCTTTCTAGAAAAACCGTAAAGTCAAGATTTAGCATAGTTTTAACCCATTTACCTTTGGACACTGCCCAAACTGTTTCTATGGGGATATAATCAGATTAGGATTGTTTAATCATGAAAAATTTGGTTACAATTGAAGTAGGATTGAATTTTAGCACCCATAGAGAAACTAGTAACTAGAAAACCGTAAAATCGCAATTCTAGAACTCTTAGAACATTTAGTTTTTAGAATCTGTCCAGCAACCTCATAATATGGTAGACATGGTTTATAATTAGTCCTTAGACATAGGAATGTCTCATAATTGGTTTAGGTTTAACTTATAGCGCCTTAGGCGAAGATAGAACCTAGAAAGGGTCTAAGACGTAAGTCCTAGAACCCCGCAATTATAAGTTTATAATGCTGCCTGTAACATCCTAATTTTTAACCCAATACTCTAGAACATATTTAGGTTAATCATTAGTCTATTACTTTTTTTAGCCTCATTCCTTAGAATCTTTCATTAAAATACTTAGCGGAAAATACGAATAAATTTTTCTTTTTGAAACTTGAAAGCAAAACGCGAGCCGCGCACTAACCTAACGTTCGTCATAACCATAACGTGCAAGAAAAAGTAACCACACCATTGATAATCATGAAACATAGTATTATACATTACGATCACAATATCATCACATCTTCATAGATACATAGACTACTAACATCATGGTACCATCATTTACATCAAAACATGCCCACATATGTGAAGTCATCCTTATCCACCTATGAGGTTAGATAAGTGTCAACCCAAAAAGCTAAGCTATCTATGCCTCCGCAGCGACCCTCTACTCCATCTGCTAGTGTGTCGCTTAAGCGCTACCAAAAGAAGTCACGAACCTCGTTGTAATCCTCATCTAGAGACGACACGGAAGAAAGGGAAGGGATGAGAAACTCAATTCGAGATTCTCAGTAGGGACTCCCGACTCTAACACTAGTGTCATCGTCGTCGTCCCCAGCCACCTCGGTTTTAATTATGGAAAAGGTGTACATGCATAAGGATTGGTTTTAGGCTTTACAAATCTAATTATCCGAAGTGGGTGTCTTTTAGTATGTGTCTTAATGACATGAATGCAACAGATATTTGATGAATGCATGACAATACCATATGCACATTAACACGAAAATCGTAATACTTGGGCACATCATAAAGGAACATAAATCATATACATGGCACGAAAAAGGCATAACACTTTTCTTGTGGCATCTTTCTCATAAGTAAAACTCTTAAGTTCTTTTTCTTAAAGACCACCCTCTTAACATATCCACCAAAAGTCCAACCGATTCACCGGCCCGGCGACAATCTCGTCACCAAACTACGTCTCACCTATCGCCTAGGAATGAGCTCAATCCTAACTAGTCGTCACTAGATTTAATATGGGCTAATTGAGGGGGTATACATAACTTTCTCGGATCACCTATCTTAGGATCATTTCCTTCTTTGAAACGCTCTACTGGTATCTAGTACACAGCGAATTGTCCGCTTTGGCAAGCTCAATGTCGGCATTCTCACGGATTTGTTTCCTCCCACCGTAGCGGAGAAATGCGTCTCAAGACTATGTCACATCTGCTCGGGGTGCTCGACCGAACCGGTGTCACCAGAACCTATCCTGGGGTGCTTGGCGAACCGGTGTCACCCAGGAGTTTTCACAAACTTTTCTCAAATTCTCAAGTTTGATGGGAAATTCGACAGCGTAACGGCATACACCGGATTTCCTTCAAACTTGCTTTATGCCACGAAACATATAGAGCATGCATAGCCATTCAATACCAACATAAGGCATCATAATCATCGTGTGCATCATAAGCATCATAATCTCATAATTTTTGCATAACGCATCATGGCGTGAGCATCACCATATCAACACTATATACTCTCATAAGAGATCACATGCTCAAGTTGTTCTCATAATAAAACATACACTTGCATGAAACATTAAAGCTCATTATGCTCTTAAGCCTATGGTGTCTTATGCTTTGACCCTTACGAGTCTAAATCTTGAAACTAATTACGCTATCGTCTGTTTTTATCCTTTTATGCACCTATAGGCTCACAACTAATAATTCTTACTAATATTTATGTCCATCAACAAATCTGGACAACCTTACACTTTAAGGGCAGAAATTACATCTTGTGATTACGAGGGTTCTAGAAACTACGTCTTAGACCCTTTCCCGATTCCGTTTTCGCCTAAAGTGCTATGGATTAAATCTAAATCAATTATGAGGCATTCCTATGCTTAAGGACTAATTATTAATCATGTTTATCATGTTGTAAGGGTGCTGGACAGAATCCATAAAAATAAATGTTCTAAGAGTTCTACATTGTATTTTTACGATTTTCTAGTTACTAGTTTCCCTATAGGTGCTAGAATTCAATTCTAACTCAAATGATACCAAGTTTTTCATGTCTAAACAATCTAAATCTGATTATGTTCCCATTAAAACAGTTTGGAAAAGTTCCATAAACAAATGGGTCAAGACTATGTTAAATTCTAGCTTTACGGTATTTCTAGTTAGCTAGTTTCTTACCTATCACGCATAGAATCGCTTCTACATCATCATATGATATTTTCACACATTCCAACACATCAAAACATCATCATACAGCATCACACTCATCACATCAGAACCGAAAACATTTAACTTAAATGAGAGAGTTAAATTGACATTTCTAGGTACATAAGTTAACTGGTTTCTCTTGGAATCAATTTAGAATTTCTAAAACTCTTTGCAAGACATTTTAAATCATCAAGAGGCTAAGTGAAGCCTTAGGTCACTGACCAAAACATATTCCATCCCCTAAAAGATAATAAAATCACAACTTGTGATGACATAACCTTATAAAGATTGTAAAGCGTTAAGGAAAACTTAAAACATAGACTATTGGTCCTAGTAGCTAGATGAAAACTCATTGCAAGCCCATCATCACTACTTGGCCGAAATTATGCATTCAAGGAATACATTCACATATAACTTTAACTTGGAATGAAATGGGCAAGTCTTTGAGCTCTAGGTTCTTAAGTTACGACATAACTAAACGTGCTCATGCTTTTCGTTTTTAATCTTGCTCACAAAGTAAAGTGATGACTTAAAATTAAATATGCAAGGCATAACTTAAACGTGCAAGCTTGAAAGTAAATATGCGAGGCATAAATTTAAACGTGCAAGCTTGAAGGTAAATATGCATGGTTCAATTCTTTATTTTAGTGCTCTTGGCCCAACAACAATCGACTTTAAGGTCGAAATAGATAGGCATTCGAGAAATTAATTAGATGGTAATGCAAGTTCAATTCTTTATTTTAGTGCTCTCGGCCCAACAACAATCGACTTTAAGGCCGAAATAGAAAGGCTTCGAGAATTAAATTAAGTGATGATACAAGTTCCATTTTAATCTTTATGTTCTTAGGTGATAGCTAGAAAGCAAAGATGCATAGCAAGAATGTAAATATGGATGTAAGCATAAAATAAATTATGCAAGTTCATTTTATCTGTCTAGAGCTCTTAACAAGACTTTAAAGGAATTTAAACCATAACCCAAACTCATCCAAACAAGGTAAAGTCAAGCTTAGAGTTCTTTAAAACTTAACATAATATTTTTAGGAAATCAAACCATGAAGCTTAGAAAAATTTAAGGAAATGGCCGAAATCTTCAAGAAGAAAAAGGAACATTTTAAAACTCTAGAGTTCATGATCTTGGTGATATATTAGCACCAACATCATGAGTCCTCATCATTGAGTTCATAGAGCCATTTAAAACCATCATCAAAGCTAAAGTTCTTAAGAGTTCAAGAAAAGAAAAACTAAAAACATTTTTGCTCAAGAACAAAGATCAAGCTCTAGAGTTTGTTTCAAGTGATGAACATCATCATGAAACTCTCATCATCAAGCTCTCATTCCTTTGTTCTCCAAGGCCTATGGTCGAAAATGAAAAGGAAAAAGGAGTGGAAATGAAGTTCTAAAGAGAAACAAGAGAAACTATGAACATCAAGCTTGAAACAAGAACTTTAAAGAAAGGAATACATGAAAGAAAATCCCTACTTGATGTGATGAACTTGAAGATGGAAGAAGAAGATGAAGATGATGAAGAACTTTGAAGAGCTTGAAGAACTTGAAGAACACTAGAACTTTGAGAGAAAAGAAAAGCTTTGAGTGTTTCCTAAACTTAGCAAATGATCTAAAAGTGGTGCAAGCTCCTCAAGGCATTCTATTTATAGAGAAATAAAACAAATGGAGGGTGCAAAGTGAGGAGGAGGTTTCGGCCATCAGATGGGGAGGGAGACCATGAGTTCCATGAGGTGAGATAATGTGGTCTTGAGGCATGGTGAGGTATGGTTCAAAGTATGGTGAGGTATGGTTCAAGGTATGGCCTCAAGCATGGTTCTTTGAGTGAGAAAATAATTTAACATGTGGTCAAAGGGGGATGAGGTGGCCGAAATGCATCAGCCCATGGGGGAGGATTTCTTGCATTTTGATTGTGGTTTAGAGTTGTGTTTAGGTGTATCTTTGATTATGCTTAAGATTAGGAATTTGTAAGAAAGTGTTTAGGTAAGGAAAATGGATAATTAAGGTGGTCTAGACATAATTAAGGAGTGGTCTTGCACCATTAGTGAGTTAAATCCTCAATTTAGAGTCTAAACAACTCTAGACACATTTCCTTGATTTAAGGAATTGGAGAGAGAAAACACTATTCAAGATTCCAAGACTAGGAGTCTTGAGTTCTAAAAGGGATTTAAGTTTAATCTAAGCAATTTTAGGTTCTAATTAACTTTAATAAATTATTTTGACTCTAGATTAATTAGGGAAATTAATTAATCTTCGTTTAGAGCCTAATATTGCTTAGGTTCGCTTAATTACGTCATTAAACTCAAAAACACTATTCTAGGGGCAAAATCGTAATTTTGCACTAAAACTGCCCGGGACCACCGGGACTTGAACAGAGACCTCTAGACACATGAAAATGTGTTTTTAAACCTCTGGGGAAAGTTTCGGGCTCAAACGGCACCTTTACCCGCGTAAAACGCTACAGGGGTATTTTGGTCATTTTGACCCGAAACTGCGGAAAACGAGATTTTTGCTTCCGGGAGCATTCAAAGGCCATTCAATCCCCTTCAAACATTGAGTTGACCCTTCGAGGATGACCGAGTTGGTTACCCTCGAGTTCGGGTCAGGAAATGACCTCAGGGGCATTTTGGTCATTTCTCTCGGACAGAGAAATCGGGGTGTTACACTGCCCTTAAGGAATGATGATGTTCAGATTTAATAGAGAGCATAAATAATAATAAGATTTGTTAGAAGAAAACCCTTAGGTGCATAAAAGTTTGATAGAAGATGATAGGTTAATTACACCACAAGTTTAAGGCCCGTAAGAGTCAAAGCATAAGATACCGTAGGACCAAAAGCATAACGAATTTTAATGTTGCTTGTAAACGCATGAGAATGATTATGTGAATGTGTGAAAATTATGATGGAGGATGCATGTTTGAATAACTTATGTGGCATAAAGAAGAATTTGGAAGAAATTCGGCATGCTGCAGTTATGCTGCCGAATTTCTGACAAATTCGGGACTCAGAAAGTTTTTGAAAAACCTATGAGATTTTTATGAGGTACTAAGATGAGTTCTCAGATGACACTGGTTCGGCCGAGCACCTACAGAGAACTCATGTGACATCGGTACCAAGATGAATTCTTGGGTGACACCGGTTCGGCCTAGCACCCCCAAGAAATGCCCCTTCGCCCATATTGGATAAGTCGGGATTATGTTTATGATTATGTTATGCTTATCGGGATTGAAAAGTAAGAACTAGTGATGACTAGTTAAGGTATGAGCTCATAACCTAGAGATGTGACATGTTCTGGGTGACACCGGTTCGACCGAGCACCTCCAGAGCGATTGTCTTTTAGGGTGGCCTATGAGGACGTAAAGTATGATGTTTATGTCACAAAGTTTCCCATATGAGAATTTAATTGCCACTATTATGATGTTCTTAAAGATATGATGATTATTCTTGCATTAAGTAGTGTAACATCCTAATTTTCAACCCAATACTCTAGAACATATTTAGGTTAATCATTAGTCTATTACTCTTTTAGTCTCATTCCTTACAACCTTTCATTAAAATACTTAGCGGAAAATACGAATAAATTTTTCTTTTTGAAACTTGAAAGCAAAACGCGAGCCGCGCACTAACCTAACGTTCGTCATAACCATAACGTGCAAGAAAAGTAGCCACACCATTGATAATCATGAAACATAGTATTATACATAACAATCATAATATCATCACATCTTCATAGATACATAGACTACTAACATCATTGTACCATCATTTACATCAAAACATGCCCATATATGTGAAGTCATCCTTATCCACCTATGAGGTTGAATAAGTGTCAACCCAAAAAGCTAAGCTATCTATGCTCCCGCAGCGACCCTCTGCTCCGTCTGCTAGTGTGTCCCTTAAGCGCGAGCCTCAGAAGAAGTCACGAACCTCGTTGTAATCCTCGTCTAGAGACGACACGGAAGAAAAGGAAGGGATGAGAAACTCATTCGAGATTCTCAGTAGGGATTCCCGACTCTAACACTAGTGTCATTGTATTAAATCTGCCCGGCCACACCCTCGGTTTTAATTATGAAAAAGGTGTACATGCATAAGGATTGGTTTTAGGCTTTACAAATCTATTTATCCGAAGTGGGTGTCTTTTAGTATGTGTCTTAATGACATGAATGCAACAGATATTTGATGAATGCATGACAATACCATATGCACATTAACACGAGAATCGTAATACTTGGGCACATCATAAAGAAACATAAATCATATACGCGGCATAAAAAGGCATAGTACTTTTCTTGTGACACCTTTCTCATAAGTAAAACTCTTAAGTTCTTTTTCTTAAAGACCACTCTCTTAACATATCCACCAAAAGTCCAACCAATTCACCGGCCCGGCGATAATCTGGTCACCAAACTACGTCTCACCTATCGCCTAGGAATGAGCTCAATCCTAACTAGTAGTCACTAGATTTAACATGGGCTAATAGAGGGGGTATACATAACTTTCTTGGATCACCTATCTTAGGATCATTTCCTTCTTTGAAACGCTTTACTAGTATCTAGTACACAGTGAATTGTTTGCTTTGGCAAGCTCAATGTCAATACCCTCACGGATTTGTTTCCTCCCCACCGTAGCGGGAGAAATGCGTCTCAGTACTATGTCACATCTGTTCTGGAGGTGCTCGGCCGAACCGGTGTCACCCAGGAGTTTTTGCAAGCTTTTTCTCAAGTACTCAAGTTTGATGGGAAATTGGCAAACAGAACGGCGCATTAATCGATTTCCATCAAACTTGCTTTATGCCACCAAACATATAGAGCATGCATAGCCATTCAATACCAACATAAGGCATTATAAGCATCATAATATCATAATTTTTCATAACGCATCATGGCGTGAGCATCAACATATCAACACTATATACTCTCATAAACATACAACCTCATGAATTCCTCATATGAATAACATCATCATCATTTACATACCACATGCATCATCATAGAACATTCAAACGCTTACCCTTACGGTAGCTTATGCCTTGACCCTTACGGGTCTTAATCTTGAGATATAGTTCTCTAACATCCGTCGTTCATATTTTATGCACCTAAGGGCTCATAATTAATCATCACTCCTTATTCTCACATTCATACTCAAATCTGAAAAGCATAGGGCAGAATTTCTAACTTGTGGTTACGGGGTCCTAGAACTTACGTTTTAGACCCTTTCTCGGTTCCGTCTTCGCCTAAGACGCTATAAATTAAATCTAAATCAATTATGAAACATTCCTATGCTTAAGAACTAATTATAGATCACATTTATCATGTTGTAATGTTGCTGGACAGAATCCAGAAAACTAAATGTTCTAAGAGTTCTACATTTACATTTTTACGGTTTTCTAGTTACTAGTTTCCCTATAGGTGCTAAAATTCAATTCTAATCCAAATGTTACCAAGTTTTTCATGTCTAAACAATCTAAATCTGATTATGTTCCCATTAAAACAGTTTGGATAAGTTCCAAAAACAAATGGGTCAAAACTATGTTAAATTCTAGCTTTACGGTATTTCTAGTTAGCTAGTTTCTTACCTATCACGCATAGAATCGCTTCTACATCATCATATGATATTTTCACACATTCCAACACATCAAAACATCATCATACAGCATCACACTCATCATATTAGAACCGAAAACATCTTGCCTCAATAAGAGAATTAAATTGACATTTCTAGGTACATAAGTTAACTAGTTTCTCTTGGAATCAATCTAGAACTTCTAAAACTCTTTTCAAAACATTTTAATTCATCAAGAGGCTAAGAGAAGCCTTAGGTCACTGACCAAAACATATTCCATCCCCTAAAAGAGAATAAAATCACAACTTGTGATGACATAACCTTATAAAGTTTTGTAAAGCTTTAAGGAAAACTTAAAACATAGACTATTGGTCCTAGTAGCTAGATGAAAACTCATTGCAAGTCCATCATCACTACTTGGCCGAAAATATGCATTCAAAGAATGGTTTCACATTAAACTTTAACTTGGAATGAAATGAGCAAGTCTTTGAGCTCTAGGTTCTTAAGTTATGACATAAAATAAACGTGCTCATGCTTTTCATTTTTAATCTTGCTTACAAAATAAAGTGATGACGTAAAATAAATATGCAAGGCATAATTTAAACGTGCAAGCTTGAAAGTAAAATGCAAAGCATAAACTTAAACGTGCAAGCTTGAAAGTAAAATGCAAGGTTCAATTCCTTATTTTAGTGCTCTTGGCCCAACAACAATCGACTTTAAGGCCGAAATAGAAAGGCATTCGAGAAATTAATTAGGTGATAATGCAAGTTCAATTCTTTATTTTAGTGCTCTAAGCCCAACAACAATCGACTTTAAGGCCGAAATAGAAAGGCTTCGAGAATTACATTAAGTGATGATACAAGTTCCATTTTAATCTTTATGTTCTTAGGTGATAGCTAGAAAGTAAAGATGCATAGCAAGAATGTAAATATGAATGCAAGCATAAAATACATTATGCAAGTTCATTTTATCTTTCTAGAGCTCTTAACAAGACTTTAAAGGAATTTAAACCATGACCCAAACTCATCCAAACAAGGTAAAGTCAAGCTTAGAGTTCTTAAAACTCAACATAATATTCTTAGGAAATCAACCCATGAAGCTTAGAAAAATTAAGGAAATGGCCGAAATCTTCAAGAAGAAAAAGGAACATTTTAAAACTCTAGAGTTCATGATCTTGATGATATATTAACACCAACATCATGAGTCCTCATCATTGAGTTCATAGAGCCATTTTAAAACATCATCAAAGCTAAAGTTCTCAAGAGTTCAAAAAAGGAAGAACTAGAAACATTTTTGTTCAAGAACAAAGATCAAGCTCTAGAGTTTGTTTCAAGTGATGAATATCATCATGAAACTCTCATCATCAAGCTCTCACTTCTTCATTCCCAAAGGCCCATGGCCGAAACATAAAGAGGAAGGAGGAGAAGAAAAGAAGTTCTAAAAGGAATCAAGAGAAACTATGAACATCAAACTTGAAAAAAGAATTTTAAAGAAGAGAATACATGAAAGGAAATCCCTACTTGATGTGATGAACTTGAAAGTGGAAGAGGAAGATGAAGATGATGAAGAACTCCAAGAACTTGAAGAACACAAGAGCTTTGAGAGAAAAAGAAAAGCTTTGAGTGTTCCTAAACTTAGCAAATGATCTAAAAGTGGTGCAAGCTTCTCAAGGCATTCTATTTATAGAGAAATGAAACAAATGAAGGGTGTGAATGGGGGGGGGAGTGCTTCGGCCATATGTGCAGATTGGAGGGCATCCCATGAGTTCCATGAGGTGAGATGTTGTGGTCTTGAAGCATGGTGAGGTATGGCTTAAGGTATGGTGAGGTATGGTTCAAGGTATGGCCTCAAGCATGGTTCTTTGAGTGAGAAAATAATTAAACATGTGGCCAATGGGGAGTGTGCTGGCCGAAACTTCATCAGCCATGGGGGAGGGTTCTTTGCATTTTAATTGTGGTTTAGAGTTGTGTTTAGGTGTATATTTGATTATGCTTAAGATTAGGAATTTGTAAGAAAGTGTTTAGGTAAGGGAAATGGATAATTAGGATGGTCTAGACATAATTAAGGAGTGGTCTTGCACCATTAGTGAGTTAGATCCTCAATTTAGAGTCTAAACAACTCTTAGACACATTTCCTTGATTTAAGGAATTGGAGAGAGAAAATACTATTCAAGATTCCAAGACTAGGAATCTTGAGTTCTAAAAAGGGATTTAAGTTTAATCTAAGCAATTTTAGGTTCTAATTAACTTTAATAAATTATTTTGACTCTAGATTAATTAGGGAAATTAATTAATCTTCGTTTAGAGCCTAATATTGCTTAGGTTTGCTTAATTACGTCATTAAGCTCAAAAACACTATTCTAGGGGCAAAATCGTAATTTTGCACTAAAACTGCCCGGAACCACCAGGACTCAAACAGATGTTTTGAAACATGTAAAAACATGGTTTTAAACCTCTGGGGGAAGTTTCGGGCTCAAAGGCACCTTTACCCGCGTAAAACGCTATAGGGGTATTTTGGTCATTTTGACCCGAAACTGCGGAAAATGAGACTTTCACCTCCGGAACCACTCAAGGGTCATTCAATCCCCTTCAAACATTGAGTTGGCCCTTCGAGGACTACCAAGTCGGCCATCCTCGAATTCCGGGCCGAAAATGACCTCAGGGGCATTTTGGTCATTTTCCACTCAGACAGAAAATCGGGGCGTTACAAGTAGAGCCATGCATACAATCTTTAATATGATTGCACCCATGTCATTAAGAATCATGCTAAAATGAACGGACCTTGGCTAATTATGTTTTAGAACCTAAAAATAGATATTTATGCATGCTCACTTATTTTGTATACTAAACCCAAGGTTCCTGAGGACGTAGATGATGACACCTAGGTAGTAGGAGGCCCTACTGAGATTTTTTAGCAAGATTCTCACTCCCTCTATCTCTTTCTTTCCGTCACATCTTCAGATGGCGACGTTCGTGGTTTTCGTGGACACCCCGACGTGGGAGGTGCACTATGACCCGGATCACGGGTCATACCATTTTGATGGACAGTGCACGGTGCGAGTCTTCATGTTCGTAGGATGTCCCTTCGCTCACCCCGTGCATACCCATCGCTTCTCCCCGACAGCACCCTACGGTGACGATGAGCGGGTTTTTGAGTGTGCGCGTACACATAACGAGAGAGTGCTCCGCATGCACACCGCCGCCTCAGCCATGCGTGACTATCCCGACTACGTGCCTCGGACTTACTTCTCGGAGACCGATCCGTCAGAGGACTCGCCTACCCATCTGTACAGCGAGAGCTCCGCCCCCACTCCACCACTGATGAGGGAGGGCAGTGAGGATACCATGACTCAGCCACGGCTCGCACGACGACCGAAGATGCGGCCACATCGCGCGGGTCACTCCCGATCCCCGTTTCGCCTCTTTACGCCTGAGGAGCTCACCCAGTTTCCTGGATATGTGCCTCGCTCGTGAGATGGACGTTGGCAGGAGGTGACGTACGACCGATGGAGTACCCGGGTAGAGCACACACCACTTAGATGAGGATGGACCTCCTTTTGTTTAGAGGTTATCCCTTTAGTTGCACTTGGGTAGGGGTGTTGCCTTTACATATTCTGTCGTACTTTCCTTTGTATTTGCTTTTTAGTTGTATCTGTTCATGATGGACTAAACTAAGCCCCACACTCCATGAGTGGGCATATCATATAATATTATATAAATATGCAGTTCAGTTCTATTGATGTGCCTTTACTTGGTTATGTTATGCTGCTATGCGATGTCTGCTTAATTCCGTTCATGCTTTATTATTTACCGTGTCACGCGGCTCTCACTTTGCTTTTACATTTCAAAAAAAAATTACCAGTATTTCCACTAAGTATTTTAAGTAATAAGGAAGCTATGACGTAACAAACTAATGATTAACCTAATTATGTTCTAGAGTATTGGGTTAAAAATTAGGATGTTACATTAAAACCATAAACTTCTTTCACAAAACTTGTTCTATTCATTAATACCTACAAAACTAACCGATTAGAATTTCAATCCATCACTATTTTCCCACTTTGAGCCATCATACATCACTGCCAAAAGGAGGTTTAAGGGGTGTTTGGAAGAATTTTGAATGAAGAAAAACACTTGGGGAAGATTGTTCTAGGCAAGGAGCTATGGAGATTCAAGTAGGGTTTTATTTGTTCTCTTTTCTTTCCAATTTTGATCTAATGGTTTCTGATTGAATTGGCTGGAACTATTCAGTTATATTGATTGATTTCACATAGATATTGATGTATTAATTTTGTTAGAGAGTTTTGATGAAGTTAGGAAACCCTTTTTGCAAAACCATGTTATGAATGATGCTGCTGAAAGTTTTGATGAGCTAAAATTTTGTATGAAAGTTTTGATGAGCTAAAATTTTTATATGATAAAGCTAACATATGTAAGAGTTTCCAGTAATTTTCTTGGGTCTTCTTTATCACTTTTACTATTTTTAAAAAATGGAAGACCGAACTGGTCAGGGGTGCTATCCAACCAGTCCAATTTGTGGTACTGAATTTGTCTAATTTTATTACCCTAGAAAATGATCAAATTATTAGCTGAAATTTTCATAGAATGTTGAGGACATATTGAGGTCCAACTCTAATTTTTTGTACAAAGTTCTGGATTCATTTGATAGGGTAGAAAAATTGAAACTTCTAGCTATTGGCTGAGAGGGTGTAGTTTCTGACCACTGAAATTGTGAGATTTTATGAATATAGTTAGAGACCTTTTTATGCTCTGAAATTTTT
This sequence comes from Dalbergia cochinchinensis, assembly GCA_031216125.1. Lineage (NCBI taxonomy): Eukaryota > Viridiplantae > Streptophyta > Magnoliopsida > Fabales > Fabaceae > Dalbergia > Dalbergia cochinchinensis. The sequence continues at coordinate 34,238,058 of CM062377.1, forward strand.
ATGGAACTTTGTGGACACATTGAAGTGTCTTAGATAATTTTGATAGCCTTGGATTTGATGGTGTGAAATACAGAATAAATTGTGCTGTGAATACGTGAAATCTGCCATTGTGCTGAAATTGAATTGATGCTTTGAATTGATAAAATAATGGCATCTTGTACCAGTATGACATGAGCACATGAATGTGAATATGAATAATTGAGCATGTGAACCTATTAATGAGGTTAGGCACAATGAATACTCTTTATAATTGTATGCATGTGAGAGAAAAGCATAAGATTGCATTTCTTGGACTGGAGAAAGTAAATCCAGTTTGTTAGGGAAAGTAAACCTGACTACCAAGAAAAGTATAAGATTATGTTCCTTGGGCTGGAGAAAGTAAATCCAGTTTGTTAGGGAAAGTAAACCTAACTACCAAGAAGAGCATGAGATTTATAATCCTTGGGCTGGAGAAAGTAAATCTGGTCTGTCAGGGAAAGTAAACCCGACTACCCTTGAATTGAGTCGGGGAAAGTAAATCTGGCTAGGAATAGGTCTATGTGAGAATTAGAGAAAGTAAATCCAATTATCATGTATAGAAATGAGCTCATTCCTGAAAAGCAGTCTATTACCCATTATTGCCATACTGGGAATGGCGGTACGTAATGCCCAGATATGACAAGATTAGTCAAGGGCCAAGACAAGTTTAAGAAGTAAACTTTCTAAGAAATCCTTTGTCTTATATGCCGAGTGAAGAAGTTTAGTATCGATATTGAGACCAATATATTTAAGTGGAAAGTTTAGTAGTATATGATGTTGAGTAGTATGGTATATGTATATTAAGTGATTGAGTGTTAAAAGTAACTAACTTCGGAAGTATGATTTGGAACTTTAAAAATAAACCGTTATTATGTAATGCTTGATCACCTTTTTCTTGATAAACTGAAGTGGCTGGGGTGATGATGATGATATTATGATTGCGTATTTAGGGGAGTTACCTTATTGAGAATTGTATATTCTTACCCCTATGTTTTTGTGTTCCCGTGTCGTCTCCAAGTTGATGCAGAAAATCGAGAGACTGCTATGCCAAAGAACTCGAAAGTGCAATAGTATAGTAGTTAATGCTTTTATTATGTTGTATTTAGTGGAATGGATATGTATGTATATATGTTAGAGGACAAAGGTGTATTAAAGCTTATAAAAGAGCTTCCTTTATGTACTAAACTTTGTATTAAATAAATATTTTGGTTTCATTGCTACATATTTCAGTAGAATTATGGCCTAGTTATCTCACGAATCAATCAAAATGGCTATAGATATTTAGGAAAGGTCTGCTAATTTATAAGTAACAACTCTCGAGTAGGATGTCATGACTTAAGGATGACGTTGTAATTGGGAGGATGTTACACACAACCTCATGCTCCCATATTTTTTCTTGACAAATAATACCGAGGCTTCCCAGGGTGACCAACTGGGTCTTATGAACTTCTTCTCTGAAAGTTCCTCCAACTGAGTTTTTAGCTCAGCCAACTCCAAAGGTAACATCCTATAAGGGGCTATGGAAATAGGTCATGTCCCTGGGACTAACTCAATGGAAAACTCCATTTCTCTTATTGGAGGGAACTCGGGTATCTCATCTAGAAACACCTCGAGATAGTCTCTTACTACGTGTATCTCATTAAGATTTTGCTCAAAGTCCACTTCACTAGCGGCTAGGAAAATATATCCCTTGTTTTCCTTCCCACAACGTTTGACCTCTATAGTATTTAAATATAGTTTCAAAGGTTGACTGGTTTCACTAGGGGTGGAAAGGAAGATGACAGACTTTGTATAACAGTCCAATAATACACGGTTTGCATAAAGCCAATCCATGCCAAGGATTATGCCTATCCCTTTCATGGGTAGACAAATTAGATCTATGATAAAGGACCTATTTTCAACAATAAGATGGCAATTTAAATAACAATTGCAAGTGTCACCAAGACGATTAGTAGGGGTGGCAACACTGAGATCAAAAGGAAGTTTTGATACTTGCAAATTCAAACATTCGACACTTGCATGAGATATGAATGAATGGGTCACGCCAGAGTCATAAAGTACAGTTAAAGTCCTACCATTTACTTTGCACTTACCTTTTATGAGGTCGTTGGATTTCACCACGTCATCCGCACTGAGGGTGAAGACTCTCCCTTGGTGCTGTGGTCTGGGGTTCGGGGTTGATGGCCTTCCTGTTGTGCATTCTTTGGCAAAATGGCCGTGCTTCCCATATTTAAAGCAGACTCCTTGCCCCGCCAAGTAGGGGTGGTCACTGTGGTTTTTCCCATACATAGGGCACTCCATAGCAGGTGCGGGCTTGGGGAAAGCAGCTGGGGCTCCTTGGGGTGCCTTGTTCTTAGACCTGCTTGACCTTCCTTGCTGATGATTGTTTTTGGGACCATTGTGCTTGAAAGGTGGTCTAGTTTCTGGCTTGGATTGTTGGTTGAAGTGCATTCTGGGTTGTTGTTGGTTGTGCCATGGCTGGACCTGTTGATGGTACTGCGGATTGAAGTGGGTTTTGGATTGAGATGTGTGTTGTGGCTTGAACCTTGGGGCTTGTGGTGCTAGCCCCTTGGAGCGTTTCATCCTTGCGCGCTTAGCTTCTCGTGGCCTTCCTCTATGATGTGGTACTTGTTGACCAGGGTAGGGAAATCCCTGATCTCCATGTGTGCCATTGCGACGTTGAGCTCCGTCTTCAATCCGGCTTCCTACTTGATATACTTCCACACCTTATCGGGGTTTCCTTGGAAAACCTGTGAGAACTTAATCAGTTCTTCAAACTTCACCGTGTACTGAGGGACGATTGACCCTCCCTGGGTCAGTTGCATAAACTCTATGCCCTTCCATTCCTCACCGACTCTGGAAAATACTTCTGGTAGAAGTATGTCTTGAACAACTCCCAAGTGATTGCGGTACCGGAAGCTTCTAGCAGTCTTCGGGTGCCGGTCCACCAGAACTCGACATCTGACTCCATCATGTATGCAGCAAAGGTGACCTTCTGGTCCTCCAAACAAGTAACCACGGAGTATATCTTCTCTAGGTTATTGATCCATTCATCAGCTCTATCCGGATCCATAGCTCCTCGGAATGCCGGTAGGTTAGCCTTGTGGAATTCTCCTTGTTCAATCCCTTCAGCAGTAGGGAGACCGTGTCCAACATCTCCTTGCTAGTTTATCCGGTCAAACATCCTCTCCATGGCTCTCACCATCTCCTTAACAGCTGTCGCAGTCTCATTGTCGTGATCTCCCTCGTTCGAGGCCCTATTCTATTGTCAGGGTGCCATTGCTTCTTGAGCACACAAGACAATAAACACTGAGGTGAACAGGCTCAATATTTCATACGAGATGAGCTAGTTACCATGGCACACTCAAACAGACAGTAGTCATTCATATCTAGCCTATAGCTTATCTCCATTATCAAAGCACTACACCTGACATACTATCGCATTATGCTTGAAAAGCATAATCAGTCCAATCTTCAGGCTCCGTGAGAACCAAACTGCTCTGATACCAACATGTAACATCCTAATATTTAACTCAACACACCTAGGATGTATTAAAGTTAATTATTAGTTATTACCCTTTTGTTTTATTCTTTAAACTTTACTTTGTTAAATCCTCAGCAGAAAATATGGATAAATTTTTTTTAAACTTAAAACAAAACGTGACCCCGCACACTAATATAAGTCCTAACGTTTGCCAAGAACGCAGTATATCATAAAGAGTAGCCACATCATCCATAACCATGAAATACATATATTATACATGATAGCATAATCCATACATGATAGCTACTGCAAATAACAACAGCATAGATAAGGAAGCATAAAAGCGGAGTCACACCCATCCACAAGGGTTGAACTTCCATACAAGAAGAATACATAAAAGTAGGAAAGTACATGGAACAGCACAACATAAGCTACTGGCAAAAGCTCTCCTCCACAAACCCTATGAATACTCTAAATAAGATCACCCTTTTCAAAAGATCGGACGAGAATAGAGGGGATCTACATGTGCAAGCTCAAGCACTCTGTTGGGTCTTCCGTTGACTCCTACTGATGTCCATCCCATGAGGAAGGCACATACCCAATAAACTAAGCAAGGTCCTCTGGCGTAGGAAGGTGAATCAGGGGTTGGACGTGACCTCTGTGGCGTGGTCACATCTCCGGTCATTGCGCCAACCTGGGCTGGGTCACAGTATCCTTACTTCCTCTGACCATCTTTATAGGCACCGGAGATGCGGAACCCTCCGAGTAGACATGAATGGGGGAATCCTCTGATGGGTCGGTCTCTAAGTGTCTCGTATGAGGAACGTAGTCAGGGTAGTCGCGGATAGCCGAGGCGGCAGGGTGAGCACATCGAGTCTGCTTATCGCAAGGCCGGGCGCGCTCGAACACCAGGTCATCTCCTTAGGGGGAAGTAGGGGAGAACCGGAAACTGGAAGCTGGGTAAGCGAAGAGGCGTCCCATGTATGCAAAAATACGCACTGCACAATGACCTACAAAGTGGTACAAGTAGTGATCCGGGTCGTAGTGCACTTCCCAAATTGGCATATCAATGAAGATCACGAACAATGCCATCGTCCTTTGAAGACGTAGTAGAAAGAAAAGAAGATAGAGGGAGTGAGAATCTTAAATAAGAATCTCAGTAAGGAAAACCTCCTATCCTAGTGTCATCATCTACGTCCTCAGGAACCTTGGGCTTATTATAAAAAGGTGACCATGCATAAAGTTCATTATTAGGTTTGCAAATATAATTATCCAAGGTTCATGTCTTTTAATATGAATCTTGATGCTATGAATGCAACATATCATATCATAAATGCATGGCAATACTGTAACGCCCCAATTTTTTACTGTAATTTTTACTGTCATTAGAAATTACTCAATTACCGAATTACCGTAGGTAACTATTACATAAGATTTGAGGCCGAACAATCCTCAATAAAGGAATATAACATTAGAAGAGAGGTTAGGAACGATTCATGCGAGAGTCGCAAATCCTGAATTTCTGTACGTATAAAATGACCAAAATGCCCCTGAAGTTATTTTACTTAGAAAATGAGGATCGTGGGCCCCACCTATTCTCAAGGGGATATTTTGAGGATAATAAGGGATTGTTTGTGTTATGTGTGTTAATAGAGCAGAAGGATCTCAATTTTGAGTTCCGACGCGCGAAATGACCAAAACGCCCCTGTGGCTATTTTAACTCCGATGTGCGTCCCGACTGAGCCCGAACCTCACTAAAATGTTTTAAAATGTGTTTTTAAGCCTTGATTAACTATTGGTTAAGCTCAGGTGGCCTCGGGCAGTTTTTAAGTGAAAGTACGATTTTGCCCCTGTTTTTGGGCAGTTTTGCGAATTTCGGGATTTTTGATTCATATACCGAAACCTAAGCAATATTAGGCTCAAATTAAAGCTTATTAAATTCTAAATATTAATCTAGAGTCAAAATTATGTATTTAGAGTGATTAGAACCCAAAATTGCTCAAAAACACCCAAATTGCTTACTAATTCACTTAAACCCTTAACTGTAAATTCTCTAAATTACATTAATACCTTGCCTACACCTAAATAATGCATGGAACACACAAATTTCACTTCTTTGGGCTGTAATGGATGAAATTATTGATGCCATTATGCAGCTGAATTATTGCCAAAAGTTGCACTAAAACAAAATGCCAAAATGTCACCATAAGAGACATAATTCCTTAATTTCATACAACTTTGTCTAAAATGATTTTTCCTCCCTTATTTCTCCTGCAAAATTCCATCCACTACCTCATCATTTTGGCCAATTAGAAGCCTCAAAATCTTCTATAAATAGGCTTGCTTGAGTGGTCTTGGAATGCTTGGTTCATAACTAGTTTTTAGGAGCACCAAAAACTTTCTTTCTTCCTCCTCTTTGGCTGAATTCTTTCTTCAATTTTTTCAAAGAGATTTTGTTTCATTTCACTTCAAGAAACCAAGTTCTCTTCCTCTTCTTCAACTCAGATTAGGTAGGGAGTAGTTTCTAAATTTATTTCTATGCATTGAGGAGTTGTGTTTTTAGCTCAAAATGATGAAATTATGAACTTACCTTAGCTTTTCATTTTGGTTTTCCTCTTCAATTTTTCTTTAACCAATTCAACCATTTGGCCTAGGTGGAACTAAGATGATGGCTTGATGATGAGGACCTTGAGGGTGGGTTGTAAATCCATCACAAGTTAGGCCTCTAAAGCTTGAAAATTCCACTTGATGCAAAACTTTAAAGAATAATGCTTTATGATGCTAAAACAAAGATTTTTAGTTTAGAACTTGAAAGATGTATTTTCCTTTTATGTTTTATTTCTTGTTAAGATATGTATTGGGTTGAATTTATAATTCTTTTAAAGTCTTGAAGGAGCTCTAGTAAAGAAACAAAATGAATTTACATCCATGATTAAGTTTATGCTTTGCATAACCATGTTTACCTTCTATGTCATCACTAAATTTTCAACAATGAATAAATGAACTTGCATTTCTCATGTTTAAATTCCAAGCTTGTATTTCATGTTTATGTTTCAAGTCATCACTTAATCTTTCAAGATAATAAAGAGGTTGCATCTCATATTTAATTTATGCTATCACTATATTTTATAATGGCTAAAAGAATCAACGCATGACATGTTTATTTTATGCCATCACCTAAAGATCCTAGAGCTCAAAGACTTGCCCATGTATCACAAGCAAAGAAATATGATTATTGGAGTTAAAGAATTTATTCTTTAAAAAGTCTTGAGATTGGAGCTTAAAAAGATGTAATAATAATTCTCTTCTCCCTCTACTGGTCCTGTGCGGACTACCGCCGCACCGGTTTCTTAATATTCTCTTCTCCCTCTCTCTTGGTCTGTGTGGTCTGTGTGGACTACCGCCGCTCGGTTTCTTAATATTCTCTCTTCTCCCTCTCTTGGTCCTGTGCGGATTACACGCGCTCGATTTCTTGTATCATGTTTATATTTCAAGTTCTTGCATCATGTTTAATTTTCAAGTCATCACCTTAAATCTTAAAGATAAAGAAATGGAATTGCATATCATGTTTATAATTCCAAACTATCACCTTATAAAGATAAGATTAAAATAAGGTTGCATAGCATGTTTATAATTCTAAGATGTCACCTAAATCTCTAAAGCTCAAGACTTACTCCTTTTATCTTAAGTGAGAATTTTAATTGTGAAGATCCTCCCAAATTTGACAAAAGAACTAGTTTCTAAATGAGTTTTAAGGCTTTGCAAGGATTTTACGGGGAACTAGTATTTTATATGCACTTAAAATATGATTCTATGTATTTGCATGAGGTTCATGATTCGGCCACTGATATGAGTTTAGTATCAATGTGTGATAATGATTTGATATGATTGAAGTTGTGATAATTATGGTTTATTGTTAAGAGAATGATTCATAATTGGTTTAGTAACTAATTAGTTCTATAATTGATAATTCTATGTAAGGATTGGATGCTTATTAAGTACTTGATATCATTGAATGATTTCTGGCTTGCATGTTATAGTTGCTGTTGCAAATAATGAGAATGCTTATACATGAAATGTTCTTTATTATGTAAAATTTACCTTTGTTGCTAGAAGAAAGTGTATAATTGTAAAAGTGTAATTTGGAAAGGTTACGGCTAAGGAAAGACTTGGTATTTAAGCGTGTCCATTGTGACCCACCTCTTTCTGGGAATCTCCCATATGCATGATTACAGTTGATATATATTATTCTAGCTTAAGACTATAAATGAGAAAATGTTATGATGTTTATGAATTGTATTATGATATAACATGCAAAGATTTAATGATGACTTAAACTTATAAGAAAATGATCCTTTGGAACCATCAGACTATAGGTGGTGAAAAGGTGATTTTAGCCCCTAACCCGTTCTCTCAAAAGGGTAGAGAGTCGGGACTTTAGCTTATCAAAGGGATAAGTATATGCTAGTGACGACTAGTAAAGTATGAGCTCATAACCTAAATTACTCCCAAAAGGGTGGAGTATAGGGTGGCCCAAGGAAAATAATGATGATGATAAGATTTTAAGTCACCTAAGGCACTAAAGAAATGAAATATGTGCACTGTGTCCATGTGTAGCTAATATTATATGGCGTTCTTTTATGCATGTTATTTTGATAATGATGATGAGGAATATGATGTAATGATAAAGGAAAAGTTCATTGTAAATATGACATGTTAAGAATAAGATGCATTATAAGACGCATGATTAAAAATTGACGAACCTCGGTTAAGTATTTGTCCGAACTTAAAATGAATCTTTGCATGCTCACTATTTTAGAATAATCCCGAGGTTCCTGGGGACTTTTATGATGACACTGTAGAAGGAGGTACCCTACTGAGAATTCTTTAGCAAGATTCTCACACCCTTTTCTTTATTTCCGTCATTGTCTCCAGATTCAAATGGCGACATTCGTCATGTTCGTTGATACCCCTACTTGGGAATTCCACTATGATCCGGTGCATCGCTCGTATCATTTTGAAGGGAGGTCTTGCTTGATTAGTGTTTTTATTTACATAGGTCGTCCATTTGCACATCCTGTCCCTAGTTATCGATTTTCTCCTACTTCTCCCTATGGCGATGAAATGGTTTTCGAACATGCACGTCCACTTGATGAAAGGATGTTACGTTCTTATCCCGCTTCATCTGCTGTCCATGGATTTCCAGAGTATGTTCCCGAGACGAGATATTCTGAAACTGATCCTTCAGAGGACACTCCTACTCATGTATATTCTGAGTGCTCTGCTCCTACTCCCACACGTGTAAGAGAGGGTAGTGAGGAAACAGTTGTTCAGCCGAGGTTAGCGAGAAGGCCGTCCATGCGACCCCAGCCTAGTGCATCTCGTGTGTCCCCTCCTGAGGGAGCTCATTAGTGGATCGGATTTATTCCCCCATTTCCAGGACAGTGGGCATAGAAGGTTCTTAGTAGATTTATGTGTGTTCATGCACCCTAGTTTTAGGATAACCTTCCCGGCTTATGGAGTTATCTAGTTTAGGGGCATGTATTTCTTTATGTATATTTTCTTTTATGGGTTTGCATAAGATAATGATGTATGAACATAACCCACCCTTTGAGTGAGGTTATTGTATGTAAATATATGCTATAATGTGCTTATGGATGTTATATGATGGAGCCTAAGTGATATGATGTGATATATTCTTAAACGTCTTATTATACTCCGCTTACTCGTTCACGTTGTACTCGGCTCACGTTTTCAATTATGTGTTTAAAAAAAAAATGGCTCGTAATTTCACTAAGTATTTTCAAATTATGAAGAAAGAACCAAAGCAAGGAGTAAAGTCTAGTCATTAATCAGATTCAACCTAGGTGTATCTGGTTAATTACTAGGGTGTTACAGGAAGCAGGAGAAAACCAAAAGTTGGAAACTAAGTGTGCAAAGGGGCGGTCTATGTACACAAAAAGACGAACGACACAACGACCCACGAAGTGATATGACCGATGGGCGGCATCGTAGTGCATCTCCCAAGTGATATGACCGATGGGGGAATGGGGTACGTACTCCGGGAAGTCACGGATAGCAGAAGCGGCTGGCTGGGTACGGCGAGTCCGCTCCTCATGAGGACATGCATGCTCGAAGACAAGGTCATCGCCAAAAAGGGGAGCAGGAGAAAACCAAAAGTTAGAAACTGGGTGTGCAAAAGGGTGGTCCATGTACATAAAAAGAAGAACAACACAACGACCCACGAAGTGATATGACCGATGGGCGGCATCATAGTGCATCTCCTAAGTGGGCGTGTCAATGTAAATCATGAACGTCGCCATCGACCTCTAAAGACGCGATGGAAAGAAAAGATAGAGGGAGTAAGAAACATGATAAAGAATCTCAATAAGGTGTTCTTCTATCCTAGTGTCATCATCTACGTCTTCAGGAACCTCGGGTTTCATTATGAATTAGTGAGCATGCATAAGGTTCAATTATTAAGTTCTAAAATACCATTTACCGAGACTTATTCATTTTAATATGCGTCTTGGATGTCATGAGTGCATCATGCCTCATCATGAAATACATGTCAATGCAAAGTGCAACATACTAAATACAAACATAAGTGATGCTCATGGATCATAGTAATTATAACATGAATTTCTTTAATTTATCTTTTAGGTGACTTAGATAATTTCTTTCTCTCCTTTGGGGCCACTCTATTACTCTCACCTTTTGAGAGTTATAGGTTATGAGCTCATACCTCACTAGTCATCACTAGCATATTCTTATCTTTAAGATAAGTTAACACTCGACTTTTAAGTACGGGATAGAGGGAGTTAACTTATTGGATCACCTCTCATAACCTTTAATTTGGGGAGTCTAGAGGATCATTTCCATATGTTTTATGTCACCTTAGCATTAGCATGTCATGTTAGGATGCAAGAAAACAAACAAATCATACAATGTCACATACTTTCGTATTACATCAATATATGCATCTCAAACATTCCAAGTGCAATCATATCATGCCACAATAATTCTTATAACTAGTAACTAAGTATGCCAACCAAATCATCACATACACATCCGAGAATATTGAAAATCATATCACCTCTTAACTATGCATTTTCATTTCCTTTAATTGGTTAAACCTCTAGATCCGGTAAACTCATCTTTCGTAATTATTTTCTTATGCACCTAAGGGATCAATTCCAATGATTCTCATTAATTATTAACCTTAAGGACAACATTAAACGAATTTAGATAGGTTTGAGCAGAAAAGAAAATGAACTATTTTGGTGCTTTAGAAGTTATGTTTTTGACCCTTTCTTATTACCGACTTTTCCTATGATACTAGAATGAGTTCCTAACCCATTTATGAGTGATTTTTATATATTTACTAAGTGGTTAACATCCTTTTTACTTAATTAATACTTGCTGGATAGAAACCATATTTTTCATTTTAAAGAGTCCTAGAGTTCACATTTTTTATTCTTTCTAGTTACTAGTCTTTCCTTAATTACTTAAAATCATTACCACGCTCATTAAGAACAATTTTTACATGCTAAATACACTCCAAACAGCATACATCAAATTTGGAAGGGTTTGAACAAAATCTAAAATTTAATTTTGTAACGCCCCAATTTTTACTGCTATGTGAAAATTACCAAAATGCCCCTAGGTAATTTTTACACGTAATTCAAGATCAAATAATCCTCAATAAAGGAATATGACATTAGAGAAACATCATAGGAGGCTTGATTAGCGATTCGTACGAAAGTCGCAAACCCCGATTTTTCTGTATGTGTAAAATGACCAAAATGCCCCTAAGGTCATTTTTACCTAGAAATCAAGGATAACCAATCTAAATTATCTTTGAGGAGTTAATTTTATACCTGATGGGGATTATATGTGCCTTAGAGGTAAAATCTCAATTCTCAATTTTGACCGTAAGTAAAATTACCGTTTTACCCCTGCAGTAATTTTACATGAAATTATATAATCTTTGAATTCAGTTTTCACTCAAAGGTTCAAAATAGCTATTTCAAGTATAATTTAAGAATGTCCAATAATTACAGGGAGTTTTTATGTGAAATTACCTTTTTACCCCTAGTTGTACTAAATAGATTTACTTACGTAATTAAGATAGTATTAAAGCTCTATTCGAACTCAAATTGATTTTATTCATTAAACCTTGAGTTTAAAATTAATTACCCAAGGTTAAAAATAATTGCTGAGGTAATTAGAGTCTAAAATCACCTAAGGTAAAATTAAATTATCTTTTCTTAATTATGAAAGCTCATAAAATTAGTGATAATTGAGATCAAAGTTAAGATTTCGGTTTAGGTAAAATATTGTACATTTACATTTTCTTATCCTAAGTTTAGAACCTATGTTACAAAGTGATTTTTACTCATTTGAAATTAACCTCATTTACTAGTGTATAATTTCTCTTTTTACCTTGTCTTGATTTGTCCTAAACACTTAACATTTTACCATTTTCACTAACCTATCAATTTCAAATCTTTTACCTAAGTAAATACACATCTAATGCATGTTTTACTACTTACAAAACAACAACAAATCTGATCCTAAATGAACCAGAAACCAGCGGACATCACACCTCCATGGTGGTCATATTTTATTTCTTTTTAATGCACTACATCATTAGATACCACCTTGATATCAATATTTTATTTCTTTTCTTCAAGATACACCTCAAATACATGTCCTACCATGAATGATAAATGAAACTTTGTCCCCCATTATTCCTTGGATCAGCCGTGAGGTTCCATGCTCCTATTGCCTTATATTTTAATTTTTTTTTCTTTCAACAATGACACACAAGAATACATCATTGCTTTACCTTGTGCTTTGTTAAGTTGTCTTGCTAGTTATTTTGTCAAAAAATTCTGCCACATTACAACCATGATGGCTATGGTTTTCAGCACCTTTCCACCATAAAATTTTAATTTTTGTAAAGCCTAAAGCACCCTAAAATAGATCATAACTATAGCATGTGCTCTTTGACTTGTCTTGCAACCTTTTTGAGCAAAAATTCTGATTGTATTACAGCCTATATGTATCAGTCTCCATACTCCCATATGCCTCCATTTTTATTTTATTTCAAAAGAAATAAGCACTCAAACAATGCCATGACCATACCATGTGATCTTTGAGTTATTTTGCATTATTTTTGAGCAAAAATTCTGATGGTGATATAGCCTTTGTGCAGCAGCCATAATGCTCCATTTCATCATATTTTAATAGGTTTTTCCAACAAAGAAACATGTCCAACCTTATCACCATTTCTTTAGCTTTCTTTTCCATTATTTTTAGTTATGTTTAAGCAAAAGAATTCCTCACCTATCATCAATGGAAGCCCACGGTTAGCATGCCCTTCATCTCATGATATTTTAATTCTTTCTTTTAACAAAAATACACATGCTACATCATTAGACCACTTGCTTTCTTTTCTTTACTTTTACATTGTTTTTAGTTGAAAATTCTAGCCTTGCAATCAGCCAAAGAAATCATGAGAATGGAGCTTCCATTTTATCATATTTTAGTGTTTTCATCCATTATGCATGAACTAAATTATTACAAGAATAAAAGCATTCTTTTTCCATGTTTTCTTTAATTGAAAATGAACTAAAAACTCCATTTTTCCAGCCACAAGGCAGCTGCCATACAGCCCTCCTTGGCCTATAAATATGAGCTCTTCCATTGCCTAAATGCGCACACAAACATTCCTAGCCTTAGCATTTTCTTACTTGATAGTTTTCTTACTCAAAGTTTGCTCAAAGTTCTCTAATTCTCTCAATACTTCAAGCTTTCTTCTTCTTCCTCATTCACACTCAAGAGACTCCATTCCCAACCTCTAATCAAGTTCTAAACCTCAAGCATATACATTCCAACCATAAATCAACTCCTAAACACATAACCTTTCCATTATCAAACACAAAATCACAAGAAAAATCCTTCCTCCATTTGCTCTAATCTTGGATGAATTTCAAGGACATATCAAGGACATATTTTCTTCTCCTAACTTCTCTAAAGATCAAGCATTATCTTTTGATAACAAGAAACAACTTGGTAGGGATTTTATTTCATGTTCTTTCTCTTGTTCTTTCTTTATATTTTTGATTTTTATGATTTGATTATGACCATGGCTTGATGATGAGGAATCATGGTGGTGGTTGTGAATCCATCATTTAAATGAACTCTAAAGCCGAAGGTTTAATTCTTGATGTTAAAAGATTAATAAAGGAATTACTGAGTTTTGAGTTTTAAGCTTAACAAGATATAAAAATGAACTAGCATCCTTATTTATGTTTCAAGTTCTTGCACATCATATTTAAATTTCAAGCCTTGCATAATCATATTTAATTTCAAGTTCATCATCTTAAATCTTGAAGATAATAATATGAATTTGCATTCTCATGTTTAAATTTCAAGTAATGCACTTTATGTTTCAAGTTATCATTAAACTTTGAAGATCTAAAAATAAACTTGCATCTTTATATTTATATTTGAAGTATTACATATCATGTTTATATTTCCAAGTTATCACCTTATAATGATAAAGATTAAAAATGGATTGCATAGCATATCTATGATTCTTGATATCACCTAAATCTCTAAAAGCTCAAAACTTACCTCTTTAATCTTAAATAGGAATTCTTATACTTAAATTAAGTTAATTTCAGCCTCTTGATGTTCTTGGTATTAAGATTCATTCATTTTATTTTTTTAGGCTTTGATCTTGTCTTTAAATTACTTAAATAATTCTTGTTAGAGTTAGAAATCCAAAGATGTTAAAGATTGTGCTTTTCTCAAGCTTTTTCATTTAAAAATTATGTTACTGACCTGACTTAAATAAAATGATTAGAATAATATTTTATAAGGTTTGAATGTGTATAAATTACTTATAATTGATGTAAGAATTATTTTTAGCATTTTTGAGATAAACTAATAATTAGAAAGGATCAAAATCGTAATTTTATAAAGCTTTAGACAATGAATTTTCTGGATTAATTCCTCACTAATTTGATACTGATCTTATGGTTTATATACATTAGAATTATTAGTATTTGATGTATAAATTGTTTTTGGTATCTTAGAGGTTGAAAAGAATAATTACAAGTATTAGTTTTGACCAATTCATAAAATGCGAAAAGTTGTGTCCTAAACTATCAATTATTTAACATTTTGATTCAAAGGATTTTAATTAGAGTAAATAATGATATCTGAAGTGTATGTGTTTAGAATACCATTTATGATGTTTAGAGAAAGTTTTAGAAGTATTGGCTTTTGATAAGTGTAAAAAATAAGTAACTTTGTACTTTGACCCCTAAAATATGTTAAATTTAGTCTATGGCCCTAAAAGGTTTTTATGATGAGTTTGAATGGTTTCTAATAGTTATATGTCTCTTGAAATGTATTGGTTGAAGTTAAGGATCTTTAATTTATGAGTAGATATTAAAAAGGGGTAATTACGTTTTGACCCATAACCTTTGAGAAATTGTGATTTGACCCTTTGGGACTTAAACGTAAATATTGATAATTTGATAAGATGAATGTGATTGATATCTTGTGATGGCTATGTTCATATATTGAGATTTATATGGCGTATGGATATATGCAATGAAATATGATGCATGTTTATGTGATTTGATTTATGGCATGTTACGGTTATGTCTGATTCATTGAGATGCATAAGTTCGTGAAGTTTATGAGCATGAAATATTAATGATGAGTTATTCATGTTTGTATCTATATATATCATGCCAAGATTTAAGGTGACATAAAACACATGGAAATGATCCTCTAGACTCCCCGAATTAAAGGTTATGAAAGGTGATCCAAATAGAAAGTGATCCTTTGGACTCCCTGAATTAAAGGTTATGAAAGGTGATCCTAATGCCCCCTATCCCGTACCTTAAGAGTCGGGAATTTAACTTATCAAAAGGGATAGGATTACACTAGTGACGACTAGTGAGGTATGAGCTCATAACCTAGAACTCTCGAGAAAAGAGAGAATTATAGGGCGGCCCCCAAGGAAAAGAGAATAAAGAAGTTTAAGTCGCCTGTAAGAATGATGATCATGATGTTCTTTATATCATATGCATCATTTTATGAATTTTATGATATTATGTATATGATATTGACATGCATCCATGACTAATATGTTGCATTCATGACATTAAGATTCATGTTAAAAGATACGAGTCTCGGCTAATGGTATTTATAACTTAATAAATGAGCCTTATATATATGTTCACCATTTTCATAATTAAACTCGAGGTTCCTGGGGACGATGACGATGACACTTGTGTTAGAGTCGGGAAGCCCTACTGAGATTCTTGTATAAGTGTCTCATCCCTTTTTCTTTTCCATGTCATCTCCAGACATGAATGATGGTGTAGTTCGTGATTTACCTTGAGACTGGACGAAGAGCTATGGAGATTACTTTCCTTTGGATATTTACCTTTAGAGTGATTGTATCTCATATATCAGTTTGTATTCTATTGATAGATATCTATTGATGTCCTTAAGTTTATAAGACATCACTATTATGATACAATTATTGATATGTTATTATTATTTGAGTTATGTTATGCCATGGTTGTATTATGTATTTATCTATTATTTGTTTCTAACATCTCTCTTACGCAGGCAAGATAAATGACGTTAAATATCTAGTATGCGCGGCTCACGTTTTTGTATTTAAAGTTCAAAAAAAAATTTACCCATATTTTCGCTAAAGTATTTTTCAAGAGGTTTTGAATCAAAAACTGAAACAAAAGAGTAATAACTAATACTTAACTTAAATACGTCCTAGGCGTGTTGAGTTAAATATTAGGGTGTTACAAATTTCCTAAGAGCATGCAAAATTACAAAATAAGCATTTCTAGTAACTAGTCTTTCTTAATTATTTAGGCGATGACATAAGCTTAAATATGCAAATACAAGCCTCATTTTAATCTTGGTATAATAAGGTGATGGAAATAGAAATAGAAATATAATATAATATGCAAAGCTTGGATATAAATATGAGAATGTAAGCTCATTTTTAATCTTTAAGTTTAAGTGATGGCTTGAAATGTAAACATGCTAGACAAGAAATATAAACATGGAATGCAAGTTCATTTCTTATCTTTAAGCTTTAGGTGATAACTTGGAAATAAATATGAGGTGCAAGGCTTGAATATGAATATGAAATGCAAAGACTTGAAATATAAATATGAATGTATTTCCATTTATTATTTCTTTAGGTCCTAAGCTCAAGACTCCTATTTAGAGTAATAAATCTAAAACACCGATCAACTTCAAGGTTTGTAAAATAAATGAATGTCGAATTATTCCTTTTAAGTTTTATGCTCAAGACTCCTATCTAGAGTAATCACTCTAGAACACCAATCAACTTTAAAGTTGAAAGGGGTAAGTCTTGAACTTAAGTTAATTAAGTGACAACATAAACATATTATTTTATTTTTGCTCAAGTAAAACTCATTAAAGAAACCCAAGTGCCAATTTCATTTGCCAAAACTCTTAGAAGTGAAACCTTCAAGCTTTAGAGGTCAAGCAAATAATGGTTGTACAACCAACATCCAAGATCATGGTTTTTCAAAAAAAAGGCCATCTAGGCCAAAAAAGGAAAGGCAAGAAAAGGAAAGCAAGAAGCCGAATAAAGTAGAGAAGGAGGGAATCAACATTTCAATATTTCAATTTAAGATTAACACAAAAGAAAAGGAGGAAATCTTTTTAAAACAACTCCTTACCAAAGGTATTTTTCTTGATGGATGAAAGAGAGCTTAATCTTGAGAAGGAATCAAAAGAACAATCTTTCCTTTGGGCAAGGAAATGGTTTCGGCCACTAGAAAGAAAGAAAGGAAGAAAGGTTTGTCTTGGGAATGGAGAGGTGTCACAACCAGGATCGCGATGGGGACGGCAAAGAAAGAATTTTTGTTTGAAATTATGGAGTCGCCACCAAGTTTATTTAAATTGGAAAAAACATGGAAAAACCCATTATTTTTAGAAAATAGTCTTTGAAACTGGATTTGAGTTCGGGAGTCGATTATGCATAGGGACGGGTAGGAATTTAATCCTACGCACCCCTAATACACTCGTTCTTAGACGGTACCTTAGTAAGTTGTGCAAATTAATTAACAACCTCTTAAAAAAATTAGATTATTTACAAGTAAAAGAAAATAATAAATAAATAAATGCACTAAAATAAATATTTACAAGTAAAGCAAATTATGTTTAATTTTGGCTTGACAGGGATCAGAATTGCCTGCTCCTACGTATCCCCTGGTGCAATGGGGAACTCAAAGTCATGTAGTTCTGTAGAAAATAATTTTGTATTGAATGATTTTAATTAAAAGAAAATAAAAGAAAATTTTAACAAAGAAAGAAATTTTGATCAATGAAAATCCATTTGTGCATAGAATTCAAGTTAGCATTAGGCTACTCAATAAATCCTTATGATTCAATAATAGTGAAGATAACATTTGCTATTCAACCACCATTATTGAACATCATATAAATGTAAAATATTTTTAAAAAAAGTTTATTAACAAAGAAAAAAAACATATTTTTGTTTTATTTCATATTTTTAAAACAAAACTCTAATTTTAACAAGAATTGACAAAGTTAATTTATAAACACAAACACAAGTAATTTGAGCAAAACACATGAACATATGAAATAATTAAACTAAAAGCAAAATTAATTTACAAACACAATTACATAATTAATTTAAGCGAAGCAAATAAACATATAAAATAATAATAAAAAGGAAAATTAATTTACAAACACAAGTAAACAATGAAACAAAATATGATTAAAAAAGGGGTCCTAGTTACTATTTTTTTATCCTTTTTAATTAATAAAACTTTAACACTAAATTCACTTAAAAAACAAAGAAATAATTAAATCACTCTTTTTGTTTTGTTTTGCATAATTAAATATATTTTTAATTTATTTAATTTCACTCAAATGACTTAAAATGGTTACTAAAAAAAAGACATATCATAAACTTTTATCAAATATTTATTTTGAATCAAATTAAATAAAAACTTTTTTTATTTTAACTTCAAAATAACCTGAATTCCAAACAAGCAAGCCCAAAAACTAAAAAATAAATAAATACTAAACTAAACAACCAAACCCAAATCTAAACGAACAAGTCCAAATTCTGATCCAGTAAAATAAAATAACATCGACAACATAACAATAATAATAATAATTATTATTATTCTAAAAATAAACATTTCCTAATTAATCTACCATTACCAACATACACACACACCTCTCTCTTCACTCTCACACACGCTTACACACACATACTTTTAACACACATACACAGAGAGAAAAGAAAACAGAGAGAGAGAGAGACACGGAGAAGGGACAAAGAGTGAGGGATTGAGGGAAGGAGATGGAAGAAGCTGTGTGAGGGAGACTGAAGCCACGCGAGAGGGATCCCTGTGGTGTGGCTCTGGAAACGGGGGATAGAAGTCCGATGAGGTCGCGATGCTACATGTGGTGGTTCTCCGGTGGCGGTGACCCGCAATGAGTGGCAGAGACCGAAGGGAACGAAACGCCACGGATGGGGCGCGATGGCCGGACACAGCAGCGAACCCTGTGCTCACGGAGAGCCATTTTCATGTGACTGGGTTTCGGCGATGTTTAGCAGTTGGTACTTCGCGCGGATGAGCTTTTCATGGTGGATCTTAGGTGAGATCACATGCAGCGCTGTTGAGGCGAGCTCCCGGAGACCAACGGAAGGCGGAGGTTGCATATCGGCTGGGTTTGTGGCTGAGGAAGGAGGTGACCTGGTCTCGGTAGTGAAGGAAAAATAGGTCGTGGTCTGGTGGAGGAGCAAAGGCTGGACTCCGTACTAGAATGGAGAGCAAGGCGGCGATAGTGAATGGTAGTAACCACCGTGGCTTCTCTTCCTCTTTTATTTTTGTTGTTTTGATTTTGGTTTTGATATATTATTTGATTTTGGCTTCTGTTTTTGGCTGGATTACAGGTGACTGTGGTGGTTGTGATGGTGAAAGGGAGGTGCGGCCGGCCGATAGAGAGAGATGGAGGGATAGCTGGAGGTTGAAGATGATGATGATGTGAGTTATGGAGGGTGGAGCTTGGTTCTTCTCAGTGAAGGGAAGGGAAGGCTGTGATGTTGGAGAAGATGATGATGAGAGGTAGTAGGAGGTTGAAGATGGTGATGATGTGAGGGAGAGGGGGCCGATCTGCGGTGATGGTGGAAGTGTAGTGGCTAAAAAGGGAAGTTGAAGATGAGAGCTATAACATCCTCCCAAGTACAACGTCATCCTTAAGTCATGACATTAAATTCGAGAGTTGTTACTTCTTAATTATCAGACCTTTCTTAAATAACTATAGCAAATGTGATAAGATTGTGTAATAACTAGCGTAATTTGATTAACATGTATAACAAAGATACCAGTCAATTACATAAGGAAGCTCTACTGTGAGCTTGAATACATATACAATCTCTATTACATTCACCTACACATATACCTACAACTATATACCACATAAGAAGGACATCAACTACTAAACTACTGCAAATCTCGAGTTTCTTGCACGTAGCAGCGGCATTGTTCTCTGAATCAACCTGGAGATGACACAGGAACACAAAAACATAGGGGTGAGAATTATACAATTCTCAGTAGGGAAACTCCTCCAAACACAATTATAATGTCATCGTCATCGCCCTAGCCACTTCAATTTATTAAGAAAAAGTGGTCATGTATTATATAATAACGGTTTATTTTTAAAGTTCCAAATCATACTTCCGAAGTGGGTTACTTTTAATATTCAATCACTTAATGTACATATACCATACAACTCAACATCATATACTACTAACTTTCCACTTAAATATATTGGTCTCAATATCAATACTAAACTTCTTCACTCGGCATATAAGACAAATGATTTCTTAGAAAATTTACTTCTTAAACTTGCCTTGGGCCCTGACTAAATCTTGTCACATCTAGACGTTACGTACCGCCATCCCCAGTGTGGCAATAATGGGTAATATACTGCTTTTCAGGATTGAGCTCATTCCTATACATGATCATTGGATTGAAATTTCAATCGGTTAGAATGGTAGATATTGATGTGTAGAACAAGTTTAGTGAAGGAAGTTTGGGGTTTTAACAAATATAGGCTATGAGTTTGGAGTTTGGAAACAAGTTTGCAAGGTTTATGTGAAGAAGAAATGGAGTTTCTGTAGTTTCTAATGCTGGTCAAGGATGAGAAGATGAGATAATGATGTTAGGTGAGTTGTGTTTATCTTATAAGGTGATAAATCATTATTCTAATATAAAGCTTAACCTTTTAATAAAAAGAAAGTAATATGGATGGCTAAGATTGGATCTTGTTACTCAAGATTGAATCTTAGCCATTCCTTTAATTGAAATGGATAAGCATTCCTTTTTTGTAAAGGTCAAACTAGCTTTCGGTGTTAGAAATCGCACACCAAAATTTTATGGAACGGGTAAAACAGTGTACCCGGGAAATCAAACATTGCTCGAAAAATAATTTCGGGTATAAAACCTTTATTTCTACCTATTTCTAACCATAATCATATAATTTCTCAATTTCGGGCATCTTCGGGTCCCAATTCTAGGGTTTAATGTCTCGTGGAGCTTATGGGCCCGCAAAACACTATTCAAGTTTTTTTTTTTTACCAATCGTTGGATCATCCTCATCATTGTTCAAAGTATCAATTTTTTTAAATTATGACTAATAAAGCGTAAATTAATTTTTAAATAATTTTTAGGGTATTACAAGAGCCATGGAAGGCCGCGGCTGGTGGCAGAGGAGGAGCACCACCGCGGCCTTTTCCCCTTTTCTTTTAAGTTTCTTTTTTTTAAAATTTTGAAGATGATAATTGCTCCTATTGTTACCTTGTTCTCTCCTGTTTATTGTCTGGATTGAATTATTGAGATTTTTGTTGGTTTCCTTTGAATTTTCTTTTGTTTGCTGGTTGCTTGATGTATTAGAATGTGCTTTTTAATTTATTTTTTTTTGGTTGATTGAAAAAATCTTGCTCTGTTTGAAAATTTCTCATTCCCCTCTTTGGTTTCTTGTTAGTGATTATGGTGTCCTCCTCAGATGATCATGATGGTTGCATTTATATCGGTTGCACTCTGTTGACCAAAACCATTTCTGTAGGTTGTCTCCAATTCATCACCAAAAGGAAGTTAACTTCTTGCACGAAGTGGAGAGGAACATCATCATGATGTTCTCCACCTTTTTTGAAAAATATTCCCCCAGTTCACGAGCATGCTTCGGGGAGAAAAGAAGAAAGGAACCCGAGAGGAGCCCGTGACTCCTCTGCTTTTTTTAAAAATTTTTTATTATTTATTTTTTTAAGTGAAATGGGTTGCAACTGGTTGGGCTCTCTTTTTTTTTTTTCTTTGAATGGGCTGAATAAAAAAAAGGAAAAACAAGAAAATTTTGTAAATGAGAATGGGCTGAAGACAAAACACAAATGGATTAAATAGAACTTTGGGCATCAAGCTAAAACAACAAGGTTGAAATGAAAAAAACAACCATGAAACTTTTTTTTAAAATTTTTTTAAAAGAAAAGCTTAATGAAATTGTAATAAAACATGTAAATTAAATGTAAATTTTTGGATTTTCTTATAAAAAGACTGGACAAAATCAGGTGTTCACAGTTGTCCCTCTTTACTTGTTTCTTATAAAACAATGTGAAAGATCTAAGTCTTACACATTATTTTCATAAGGAATGAGTAAAGATATGAACATAGATTTTTTTCGGCAATGCATGAAATGCAAACAATCTAAACATTCAAGAAAGTCATATGCAATGATGCAACTCAAAAAAACAATAGTACATGAATCACAAGAAATAAGAAGAAAAAAACTAACTAATTTGAAATGAAATTACGAATGATACGAGGTAGTAAAATTTGCTCATGGCAAGCCATCCCCCCATCACCCCCTCGCATGTGTCTTTTCATACACTTATACACTCAAGGAAACACACACTCCACCATTCATTTTTTTGGATTTGAGACTTGTCTAAAAGTCTTGTCTTACAATTCTCTCTTTTCTCACTTCTCAAAGACTCCCTTTTCTTCCTCCACCACCATAAGAACCACCATCCACTACCACCTCTCAACCTTAAACTACCACAAACTACCCTCAAGAAACACAACCTTTCCATCTTTGAATACAACAACTCAAGAAAAACTTTCCTTCCTTTTCTTCCTCCTTTAGCTGAATCCATCTTGAGCCTAAGAGAAGATTTTTCTTCTCATTTTCTTGTACAAGATCAAGCTCTTTCTTTGCAACAAGAAAATATCTTTGGTAGGGATTTTTGTTTTGAGTTTTCTCTCTTTTTCCTTTCTATTTTCGGTTCTTAGTTTGATGTTGGATGAGCTTTGCTCTTTTCTTTTTTCTCCTTTCTTCCATTTTTGATTTGAGCCTTCCCTTTTTCTTTCTTTATTCTTTTTGGTTTTGTTGTTGTTGAATAGCTAAAAACCATGGTTTGATGATGAGGATCTTTGACGTTGGTCATGATACCATCATTTGTTTGACCTCAAGATCTCAATGTTTGATTTTTCTTTTACTTCAAGAGAAAAACGAGAAAAGGATGCTTTATTATTGTTCTTAAAGTTGATTTTGTTTGAGCTTGATGGTGAGTCTAAGGAAACAAGGTTCTTGAAACCATAATGATGAGAGACTCTAAAGCTCACTTCCATTTGATAAGATTGTATGGGGTTGAAAGTATCATTCCTTAAAGTCTTGAAATGAGCTCTAGTAAGATGTAAAAATGGACTCGCATCATGTTTATATTTCAAGCTCTTGCATCCGATGTTTATGTTTCAATGCCTTGCACCTCATGTTTATTTTCAAGTCATCACTTTAAATCTTGAAGACTAAAATGGACTTGCATTCTCATGTTTAAATTTCAAGTTTTGCATTTCATGTTTATATTTCAAGTTATCACCTAAAGCTTTAAAAACTTAAAAATAAACTTGCATTTTCATATTTATATTTCAAGTCTTGCATATCATATTTACTTTTCCAAGCCATTAGCCCCTAATGATAAAGACTAAAATGAGGTTGCATATCACGTTTATTTTTCTTGCCATTACCTAAAACTCTAGAGCTCAAAGACTTGCCCTTGTATCCTAAATAGAAGTTTTAGTCATGGTTACCTCTCTTGAAGGTATTTTCAGCCATGACAAGTATTGGTCTTGGAATGGAATTTTATTTTATTCTAAGGTTCAAAACTTGTGTCTATGATCCCTTTGTTTATTTTTGAAGAAATAGGATACTAAAAAGGTGTTGACCATATGATTTTTATAGACAAAATCTTAGTAAGGAAATCCTTGTTTTTGCTACTGCCCTAAGGCGTTATATTTATGTTACAAAAGACAAGATGTAATAACCTAAAAATTAGTCAAAAATTAATTTGAGCTTTATCAATCATAATTTCAAAAATTTGATAGTTTGAACAATGATGAGGACAATCCAATGGATTTATAAAAAAAAAAAAATGTGAATAGTAACTTGCAGGCCCTACAGGCTCGCCGGGACAACCGAAATCCTAGAATTGGGCCCCGAAGATGCCCAAAATTGAGAAATTATATGACTATGGTTAGAAATAGGTAGAATTAAAGATTTTATACCCGAAAATATTTTTCGGGCAATGTTTGATTTCTCGGGTACACTATTTTACCCGTTCGGTAAAATTTCGGTGTGTAATTTTTAACACCGAAAACTAATTAGATCTCTACAAAAAGAATGGCCTTATCTCTTTAAACTAAATGAATGGCTAAGATTCAATCTTGAATTACAAGGTTGAATCATAGCCATCCAATATATTTTCTTAGATTAGGATTTATCTAGTTATGACATAAAATATTCAACCATTTATTACAAGATAAATATGACCAAACTTCTTCTCCAAGACATTTTTCATCCTCGGCAGAAACCACACAGCAGAACCTCCATTTCCTTCTTCATCAATACCTTGATTTCAACCTCAAAAATCCTAAGCCAAACCTTGATAAAATCAAAATCTTCCTTCACCAAAATTGTTCTACACTTCAACCTCTACAAAAATAACCGATTAGAATCTCTAAACCTTATCTTACTACCTCATCCTTCACTGATTTAAGGAGGTTTTGAGTGTGTTTTAAGAGCTTTGAAGTGAAGAATTTCCATCTTGGAACAAGCTAGAGACAAGGATACAATAGCTCCCAAGAGTAGGGCTTTACTTGTTCTCTTTTCTTTCAAAATTTGTTTTTAATTTCTCTAATTGGTTTGGATGGAAATTCTGGATGTATTGATTGATGATAGATAGATATTGATGTGTTTAATTTGGGGGAGTGTTTGGATGATGTTAGAAATCATTTTGTTAAAAGAGATTTTGAGCCATGTTGTTGGAATTTCGGTTTTTGTACAGGCAGTATTTGTTCACGAATTTTCTGGGCTTGTTGTGGACATTTTCGTGAGCTCAAAAAAATATATGTTGGAGCTAACATCTTGAGCTAGTCCCATGAATTTTCTTGGGTTTTGATTTTGAGTCAAACTACCTTAGAAAAATCAAGAACCGAAATTAAGCATATGCTGCCTAAAGTGTTAGAACAAAAGCTGTAAATTTTGCTAATTTTGTTACCATATCAAATGATAGAATTATCACTTGAAATTTTTACAGGGTATTAGAGACATATTTTTAGGTTTTACCAGGATTTTTATTTCGAATTTTCTGGGTTCAATTGCTAGGGTTAAAAATTATGAATTTTTTTTCTTGAGCTGAGGTTGAGTAGTTTCTGACCACCAAATTTGTCTAATTTTGTTAACATAGTTAGAGAACTCTAATTACCCTGAAATTTTTACAGGACCTTGGTGACACATTGAGGTGTCCTTGATAATTTTTATAGCCTCTGAATTGATTGTTTGATGTGTAAATAAAATTGTACTACAATGGTGTGAAATCTGCCCAATTGCTGGAAATGAGCCAAAGACTTGAATTGATAATGTAATGGTAGTTTGGTTCTAGTATGACATGAGTACTTGAATATGAATATGAATAATTGAGCATGTGAGCTTAACAATGAGGTTAGGTATACATAGATATGAATGCTTATTATAATTGCTCATATGCGAAAGAAAAGCTTAAGATTTTATTTCTTGGGCTGGAGAAAGTAAATCCGGTCTGTCAGCGAAAGTAAACCTGACTACCTTTGAATTGAGTTAGGGAAAGTAAACCTGGCTAGGAATAGGTCTGTGTGAGAATTGGAGAAAGTAAATCCAAAGATCATGTATAGGAATGAGTTCAGTCTTGAAAAGCAGTCTATTACCCATTATTGTCACACTGGGGATGGCGGTACGTAACGCCTAGACGTGACAAGATTAGTCAAGGGCCAAGGCAAGTTTAAGAAGTAAACTTTCTAAGAAATCCTTTGTCTTATATGCCGAGTGAAGAAGTTTAGTATCGATATTGAGACCAATATATTTAAGTGGAAATTTTAGTAGTATATGGTGTTGAGTAGTATGGTATATGTATATTAAGTGATTGAATATTAAAAGTAACCCACTTCCGAAGTATGATTTGGAACTTTAAAAATAAACCGTTATTATATAATGCAAGACCAATTTTTCTTGATAAACCGAAGTGGCTGGGGCGATGACGATAACATTATGATTGTGTATTTGGAGGAGTTACCCTACTAAGAATTGTACAATTCTCACCCCTATGTTTTTGTGTTCCCGTGTTGTCTCCAGGTTGATGCAGAAAATCGAGAGACTGCTATGCCAAAAGAACGCGGAAGTGCAATAGTGTAGTAGTTAATGCTTTTATTATGTTGTATTTAGTGGAATGGATATATATATATATATATATATATATATATATATATATGTAAATATGTTAAAGGACAGGTGTGTTAAAGCTCATGAAAGAGCTTCCTTTATGTACTGGACTTTGTATTAAATATATATTTTAGTTTCATTGCTATATATTTTAATAGAATTATGACCTAGTTATCTTGTGAATCAATCAAACCGACTATAGATATTTAAGAAAGGTCCACTAATTTATAAGTAACAACTCTCGAGTATTATGTCATGACTTAAGGATGATGTTGTACTTGGGAGGATGTTACACAAGAAATGTAAAAAGCCACTGAACTGACTAGAAATTTAAAAGCCAATGGGGTTGATAGGAATTTAAAAGCCGACTGAGGCTGATAGGATTTACAAGCTGACAAGACTAACAAGAATTTAAAAGACTTCGACCAACTGGATACGGGTTAGTAAGCGACAGGAAAATTAAAAACCATGCGACCAACTGGATACGGGTCAGCAGGTGGCAGGAAATGAAAAGACATGCGACCAACTGGATATGGGTCAGCAAGCAATAGGAAATTAAAATGGCAATCTGAGGCCGACTGGAAATTAAATTAGCAACTGAGGCTAACTGAAAAGTAAATTGGCATCTGAAGCCGACTGAAAATGTAAATTGGCAACTGAGGCCGATTGGAAATTAAACCGGCAAGGATACCGACTGAAAATTAAACTGAAAAGTAAATCGGCCAGGATACCGACTGGAAATGTAAACTGGCAAGGAGGCCGATTGAAAATTAAACAGTCAAGGATACTGACTGAAAAGTAAATTGAAAAGTAAATCGGCAAGAATACTGACTGGAAATGTAAACTGACAAGGAGGCCGACTGAAAATTAAATCGGTGAGGATACTGACTAAAAATTAAACCGGCAAGGATACCAACTGAAAAGTAAATTGGCAAGGATATTGATTGGAAATGTAAACAGGCAAGGAAGCCGACTGAAAATTAAACCGGAAAGGATATCGACTGAAAAGTAAATCGGTAAGAATATTGACTGGAAATGTAAACTGGCAAAGAGACCAACTGAAAATTAAATCGGCAAGGATACCGACAGAAAATTAAACTGGCAAGGATACTGACTGAAAAATAAATCGGCAAGGACACCGATTAGAAATGTAAACTGGCAATTAGGCCGACTGAAAAGTAAATCAGCAATATGAGGCCGACAAGAAAACCAATGATTTGCACACTTTTTCATTCATTTTTTTTTTGTTTTTTGAAGGAGCATATGCATTTTTTCAAGATGGTTGGATGCAGAATCAATTTTTTTTTTTTTTAAAGTAAACCAAAATCAAACTAAAGTGGGGATGCCAAGGATATGTATGTATAACATGTGAATGAATCAATGATCATGACAGCATGAAATGGATTAAAAAGAATAGGCTAAGGACTTAAGTGATTTGAAAATCAAAGAAAGAAATCTTGTAATGATGAATATGTCGCAAAAGATCATCTCAGCGTAGAAAAACATTTGAACTATAAGCTTCTTTAGAGAGGATTTTACTATCCGAACCCATTTTCAAGTTTATCACTGAGTTCACTTGACACCGCCTTGCAAGATAGTTTCATTGCATTTTTTTCTTTTTTTTTAATTCTCTTCTTTTATTTTTTCACTTCACTTTACATGATGACCCTTTCAAAGGCTTTGTAGCTCTCATATGATCATTCTCTAAGTTGAAAAGATCACCATCAATTAGTCAATTCACATCATTTCACTTATGTTTACTATACTTGAAGTATAGTTCAATAGATGTGTATGGATACAAGTGGATGACCTAGAAACTCATTGGATACATATTATTATGGAAATGGTGTTCCAAAGGCTGACCAAACAAGAGAATGCAAAAGTGTAACACCCTAAAAATTATTTAAAAATTAATTTGGGTTTAACTAGTCATAATTTCAAAAATTTGACAATTTTAGTAATGATGAGGACAATCCAAGGGATTTGTAAAAAAAAAATATGAATAGTAACCTGCGGGCCCCACGAGCCCATCGGGAAAGCTAAAACCCTAGAATTGGGACCTGGAGATTTTCGAAACTGAGAAATTATAAGATTATGTTTAGAAATAGGTAGAAATAAAGATTTTATACCTGAAATTAATTTTCGAGTAATATTTGATTACCTGGGTACAGTATTTTACCCGTTTAGTGGAATTTTGGTGTGCGATTTTTAATACCGAAAGATAACTTAATCTTTAAGATTTGATAATGGTTATCTATTAAGACCAAGTGGATGGCCAAGATTTAATCTTGTCTAACAAGATTAAATCCTAGCCATCCATCATATTTTTCTTTTTGAAAGAATTAAACATGACATAATATCTAATGTTTACTTTATAATAAATAAGTCAACCAATCTTATCACTCCAATTCTTCATTCTTGGCTAGAACCTTAAACCAGCCATCCTCCATTTCTTCTTCACAAAACCATGAACACTTGAAATTAAATCTTCATTTTTCTAGCCTAGACTTGATAAAACTCTAAACTCCCTTCACAAAACTTATTCTACTCCTCAAAACCTACGAATCTAACCGATTAGAATTTCATTTCCTCACTATTTCTCACCTTGATACCTCATATACTACTGCCTAATGGAGGGTTTGATGCTGGTTTGAAGGCTTTGAAGTGAAGGGAATCATCCTTGGAGCATCCTTTGGAGTCAAGATCCCTAAAGCCACCAAAGTAAGGTTTTTAAATCTCTTTTCTTCAAATTTATTTTTTTGATTTTAATCACTGATTTAAATTGACATTTTTGGTTTTATTAGTTGATGATATATGGATGTTGATGTATTAATTTTGGTGGAGTGGTTTGATGTTGTGAAAAATCATTTTTGTTAAAAGAAGATTTGACACATGCTGTTGGATTTTTGGATTTCAACAGGGCAGCATTTGTTCACGAATTTTCTAGGTAGATTGAGCTAAACATTTTATATGATGTATTTAACATGTTAAGGGATCTTCAGTAAAAAGTTTGAGGTATTCTGGTCACTTTTGCTATGTTTAAAAAATCATGAACCGAAGTTGTAATTGTGCTGCCTGAGATGTTGACTCTGAAGTTGTGAATTTTGCTAATTTTGTTACCATAGCAAATGATTGATTCTTACTTTGAAATTTTTACAGGGACTTGATAACATATTGAAGTATAACTGTGATTTTTATTTTGAATTGATTCAATCATTTGCTAGGGTTAAAAATTATGAGATTCTGGTTCTGAGCTGAGGCTGAGTGGTTTTTGACCACCAAGCTTGTCTAATTTTGTTCAACAAGTTAGAGAAGGATTTTCCTTCTGAAATTTTTACAGGGCCTTGTGGACACATTGAGGTGTCTTGGAGAATTTTTATAGCTCTTGCGATGGATGTTGGTAAACAGAATAAATTATACTCCTTAGGCATGAATTCTACCAACCTGCTGTATTTGTGCTGAAATGAACTTATGTATTGAGTTGATGATATAATGACTCTTGATTTAAGTATGATGAGTATGAATGCATGCTAGACTATTTAAAGATTGATTTATGAGGTAAAAATGAGAATTACTTGTGATTGAAAGCCTACATGTGGCTTATGCATGCATTTGATAAAAGAAAGTACATGATGCAATTATATGAGAAGAGAGAATGTATAACTTTCACTTGTGCATATTCTGACATATGGAGAAAATAGAAACAAGATTTATGTGAAATGAGGGAAAGGCAAAAAGAGAAACTTCCTTAAAGATAAAAGGGGAGGCAAAAAGACCCCTAGAGATAAAGGGAAAGGCAAAAAGATGAACTTTCCGAGAGATAATATGAGTCGGTAGACGTATCGACTAGGAATAGATCTGTGTGAGAATTGAAGAAAGTAAATCCAATGATCATGTATAGGAATGAGCTCTGTAACGCCCCAATTTTTCTGTCTGAGAGAAAATGACCAAAATGCCCCTGAGGTCATTTTCTGCCTGGAATTCGAGGATAGCCGGCTCGACTGTCCTCGAAGGGTCAACTCAATGTTTGAAGGGGATTAGATGGTTTTTGAATGATTTGGGAAACGAAAATCTTGTTTTCTGCAGTTTCGGGTCAAAATGACCAAAATACCCCTATACCGTTTTTACATGGATAAAGGTGCCGTTCGAGCCCGAAACTTTCCCCGAAGGTTTAAAATAATATTTTCATGTTTTTAAAAAAATTTGTTTAAGTCCTAGAGGTCCCGGGCAGTTTTTGTGCAAAATCACGATTTTGTCCCTAAAATAGTGCCGTTTGAGCTTAATGATGTAATTAAACAAACCTAAACAATATTAGGCTCTAATCGAAGATTAATTAATTTTCATAATCAATCAGAGTCAAAATAAGTTATTAAAATTAATTAGAACCTAAGATTGCTTATATTAAACCTAAATCTCTTTTTAAAACTCAAGATTCCTAGTTATGGAATCTTGAATAGTATTTGAATAGTGTTTTCTCTCTCCAATCTCCTTAAATCAAGGAATTGTGTTGGCATTGAATTCCTAGTTAATGGAGTTTGACTCCATTAATTTAGCAAGAACACCTCCTAAATCTAGAGTTACAAGTCTCTAATTAACCATTACCTCACCTAACCACTTACTTACAAATTCCTAATCCTAAGCCTAATCTGTAACACCCTAATATTCATCCCAATACTACTAGTACGTACTTAGGCCAAATATTAGTCGTTACTTACTGGCATGGTTCATCTTCTTGAGAAATAGACTTAACGAAAATACGAGCCAACTTTTTTTTTTGAAATCGTTACTTAAAATAGAAGCCGCGCGTAACTTTACGAGTCAGTATCATAGTATACGGAACGATAACATAGGATTGGCTCCAAACCATAACATCGAACATAACATCAATCATAACTGAAATACCTCATAGATAAAATATGCCTACCCTACAGGGCAGGACTCTTCAAGTACATAGTAACATGAATACGGCAGAAAAACAAAATACATGGAAAAGAACTGGAAAGAAGCATCCCTACCCACGTGCAACCTAAGGTGGATAACCTCAACACAAAAGAGGTATCATCCATACTATGTGACGTGTGTGCACTAAGGACTACCCTCCAATCTCCATAGCAGACTCACGGGTACGGAGGAACGTAGCCAATCCACGGGCGGAGCTCGGCAGGTGCCGTGCATGCCCTGTGCGGATCAACGTGTCGCCCACGTCGGGTCGTGGTCCCGCATCAAGCCCTCCGACGCCGAGTGATTGTCTCCTCGCCGCTTATCTGTCGCCGGCGAGTGGGCAGAGCCCTCATGGTCCATGGGGAATCCTCAAGGGTCTTCCTCCGAGTGCCGCGATGATGGCACGTCTTCGCGCGCGTCCGCGAACCGGCAGTGGGTCCGCAGGTTCCTCTCATGTCGTGGGCCGCATGCTCAAAGATCGCGGGTCACCATAGGGGATCTTTGGGGAGAAGCGATAACTATACAAGGTGTGCGAATGGCCGCCCTAAAAACATGAAGATGCGCACAAGACACCGCCCTCAAAATGAAATGACCCATGCTCCGGTCATGGTGGATCTCCCACCCTGGCGTGTCAATGAATAGGACGAAGGTCGCCATCTCGCTCTGAAGACGTAATGGAAAGGAAAAGATAGAGGGAGTGAGATTCTTACTAAAGAAACTCAGTAGGGTTTTCCTTCTATCCTAGGTGTCATCATATACGTCTCCAGGAATCTCGGGTTATTTATAAAATAATGGACATACATAGGTTCAATTATGAGTTTTCCAAAAATCTCACTTTTCGAGAATCCGTTCTTTTTAACATGGCACTTGTGTTACATAGGCTATATACTAAAATCATAGACATAAATCATGTATCTTGGTACATAGAACATAAATCATATAACTGGTACATGGAACATAAATCATATAACTGGTACATGAAACATAAATCATATAATCAAGTTACTTAGGTGACATAAGAACCTTTACTTAATCAGGCATACTGATATTTCTCCCTTTTGAGAAATCTCTAGGTTATGAGCTCATACCACGCTAGTCGTCACTAGCATCTAGACTTTATCCATTTGGATAAGTCAACTTCCGACTTTAAGTACGGGTTTAGGGGGCTAGAATCACATTGTCCCCACCCTTAATTCGGTGGTTTCAAAGGATTGCATTCTGATGTTCTAAGTCATCCTAAGTTTAACATGTTTCTTTAAGATGCCACATAATTAATGCATAACACATAATTACTACCTCGGCATCTTTAAGTCCTTTTAAAGAATAATAATAACATGTTAATACACGCTATCACATAGGGATAATAGTTAACATGGCACCATACACGCGTCATGAGCTAACACATCAATTCATCATCAAACTTAGAGGCATAATCATCACTTTCGGTAAAAATCCCTAAATCGGGTAACCTCAAACTTTCCCATTACTTTCTAGTATATTTATGGGATTGATTAACCTCATTACCATAATCCATTAGGTTCTAATTCCTAATTAATTATGGTTGGACAGCCTTATGTAGTTGTTCATATTTGATGAATTACGTGTTCTAGAAAATGCTTTTAAGCCCTTTTCTCAGATCCGACTTTTTCTATGGTGCAATAATTAATACCTAAGCCAATTATGAGTCACTCCCACACATCTAGACATAATCTAATGTGATTCTAAATATTTTATCAAGGCTGGGCAGAAACTCATTTTGCCATTCTTCATAGTTCTAGAATTCACATATTAAGCAAACAAAGTCACTAATAATGCTTTAAAGAGTCTAGAACAATTATCACATACTTGGCAAGGTATTACAACATATTTAGACCACCCAAAACAGATTTTAAGGTGCTGGAATTTACTAAGGCAGAACCGAAATCCTTAAGGCATAAAATCATGAGAAAAACCTTTCTTTCAACCATATAACTTGCTAGTTTCTCTTGGAACCTTCTTAGGACTTCAAGACTATGTAAGATCAAAGTTTATTTTGCCAAAACTCATCATGGAACACCAAGGGCAGCAGCCATTTCGGCTTGCTCTTGGCAAGGATTTAAAACTTAAAAACATGTTTAAAACCTTGGTTAAGTGCATCAAAGCTTAGAAAAATAAGACATGCATTATGGGCCCTTGTAGTTAAATGAAACTCATCCTAGAGCCATTTACACCACATGGCCGAATGATGTTCAAGGAGATATCTCCTTGATTTAAATTCTTTTCTTAAGATGAAATGGGCAAGTCTTTGAGCTCTAAAGTTTCAAGTGGTGACATAAAATAAACGTGCTATGCATTTCATTTTATAGTCCTTTAGAAAATAAAGTGATAGCACAAAGTAAAGATGAAATGCCTCTTCATTCTTATTCTTAGAGTTTAGTAATGACTTGAAATATAAAATGAGATGCAAAGCTTGAAACATAAACGTGCATTATGCAAGTTCATTCATTATCTTGGGTCTTAGTGATGGCATAGGAAATAAACGTGCTAATGCAAAGCATAACGTAAACGTGGATGCAACTTCTTTTATATCTTGTTTAGAGCCCTTGCAAGACTTTAAAGGAAACAAGGTTTCAACCCATAACTCATCCTCACAAGAAAAGAAAACTAAACTCATGACCAACATGGAAGAAAGTAATCAAATATGCTTGGCCTAGGGACCAAGTCTATGCTCTAGAGCTTTGTTCATGTGACATACATCAACATGAAGCCCTCATCATCAAGCTACCATTTTTCTAAGTCCCAAAGCCTTTCATGGCCGAATACTCAAGGGAAAGAAATGGGGTTTTCAAAGATCCAAGAGAAACATAACTATGTCTTGAGCAAAACTTGAAAATAATAAACTTATTTTTAGAAAACTCAAGCTTTAGAGGTTGTTCATGTGACAAACATCATCACACAACTCTCATCATCAAGCTCCTCATATTTCAAGTCCAAGAGGCCTTCATGGCCGAAAACTAACAAAAAGAAAAGGAAAGTTTCAAGGCATCAAAGAAACATAACTCATTCTTTGACCAAGACTTGAAAAGAGAAACCTTTCTTGGAAAAACTCAAACTTTAGAGTTTGATCATGTGACAAAGGCCAACATGAAGTGCTCATTACAAAGCTACCATTTTTCCAAGCTCTTTAAGCCTTCATGGCCGAAAACGTCAAGGAACAAAAGCTCAAAAAGAGTTTTCATGAAAAACATAGCCTTGTCTTAACCAAGACATGAAAAAGATGAAACTTTTCTCAAACAAAACTCAAGCTTTAGAGGTCTCATGTTAGGATGAACACATGGTCATCCCAAAAGAGCACTCATCATCAAGCTTTCCTCATTTTGGTCTAGAGGCCGAAAATGAAAGAAAAAGGAGAAATGATGGAACTTTTTCTTAAGAAAGGTTCAAGCTTTAGAGGCCTCACTTTAAGATGAACTCATGGTTTCATCTTTGAGAGCACTCATCATCAAGCTCTCACTACCATGGCCTTAAGGCCGAAAATGAAAAGGAAGAGAAAAGAAGAAACCGAAAATGTTTGAGAGAAAAACTTGCTAACAACACAACTTTCAAACAAGATAAACATTGACCATGAAAGTAAAAGAAAGCATTCTTGAGGAGCTCCCTACCTTAGAGTTTGAGATTGAGAGGAAGTGAAGAAGATGAAGAGGTTGGAGAGGATGAGCTCTTGAACTTGGGAGAAAGGAACTCAAAGTGCTCTAACTCAAAGCTTTAGTGAAATGAACAAAGGTGCTTCAAGTTCCCTAAGCTACCTATTTATAGAGAAGTGAAATGAATTGAATATTGGAGGCCTTTTTGGGGGGAAGAATTCGGCCACATTTCAGCCACAAGGAGGAAGAAATATCTTTGTTCAAAGCATGGTGTTGGTCATTCAAAGTATGGTGAAAAGTCTAGCTATGCATGTCCTAAAGCATGGCTAGAATGTACCTTATTTTTCCAACCTTTAAAAATGCATGAAAATACAAAATTTTGGGCTGTACAAGGGTGAAGAAAACCGTGCTCCTCATGCCCAAAAAGAAGAGAAAATTTTCTAGACTTAAATTCCCAAAGCATAGGTAATGTGTTGTAAGACATGTTGTCTTGAAAAAGTTTGATAGAAAGCTTGAATGACCACAAAAACAAATCATTTTTTTTGAATTGAAAGACATAATTTAATTCATTTTAGAAATGAATTGAAAACCTTGATTGACCATATAAAATATTCTTTGAGTCTTGAGTGACAATTTTTCTTGAAAGTTGATCATTGATTGAAAGTGTTCAAGACACATGTCACAAGATAGCTTGAACACATAAACTAATTTTTTTTTTTGATGATTTCTAGAAAAAATGGTGCCATTCTTGGCAGCCTTGGGGAGGAGAAATATCTCCTTAAACCATGTTCTAGAAGTGTGTTTTGGTGTGACATAGATTAGGCTTAGGATTAAAAATTGCTAAGTAGGTACTTAGGTGCACTAATAGGTTAATTAAAACCATAAATCCCTAGGTTTAGAGGTGGTCTAGAAGGATTAGGGAGTCAACACCTCTAGGACTAGTGATGTGAGTGTGACAACTTGTCTCAAAAAGAAAAGTTGATGTGAATAGTGGAAACACTATTCGACACTATTCACATATTCTTTTTCCTTTTTAAAGAATAAGACTATGATGAGATTTGAATTTTTCCTAAGCAATTTTAGGTTCCAATTAATTCTAAATGACGGTTTTGGCTCTAGATTAATTATGGAAGTTAATTAACCTTTAATTAGAGCCTAATATTGCTTAGGTTTGGAGTTAAACGGCTCATTGAGCCGAAAATGCAATATGCAGGGGCAAAATCGTAATTTTTACCAAAAGTTGCCCGGGATCTCCGGGACTTAAACCGACATAGTTTATGCCTTAAAATCATTGTTTTGAACCTCAAAACAAAGTCCGGGTCAAAACGGAACTTAATACTGCCTTAATTCTGTTACAGGGGTGTTCTGGTCATTTACGCGCAGAAATCTCAGAAATGAGGTTTTCCCGCTTTGTTAGGCACTCATGCTCATATAATCCCCTTCATATAACATATGAACCCTATGAGGATGGCCAAAGCCGCCAGTCTCCTCAGAGTGTTTCGGGTAAAAATGACCTCAGGGGCAATTTGGTCATTATGAAAGTTTAGCGAAAATCGGGGCGTTACATAATCAAAGCTATACCTAAACACACCTCTAAACCACAATTAAATGAAAGATTTTCCTCCCCCATTTCATGGAAAAAAATGGCGCCACCTCATCCCCTACAATGCATCACATGTTTGTTCACTCACACACTCAAAGAAGCATGCTACACCATGCCTTGAAGCACACCTTCCCATACCTCAAGCCATACCTCGGAATGACACTTTGTAAGAGATATTTTCTCTCCTCCATGGCCATGAATTTCATGGTTCTCCCTCCCTATTCACTCATTCACATTTTTCTCTTCTATAAATACTTGTCTTGAGAGCACTTGGTCCATTTTTGCTTATTTTGTGCCTCAAAGTTTCAAAGAGAATTGTCTTAAGTTTCTTCTCTTCTCTAAGAGCTCAAAAGTTCTTTCTCATTCTCTTCTTCTTCATCTTCCTCCTCTAACACAAAGAACCACCACACAACCACCATAGATCACCATTCAAACACATAAGCTTTCATCCTCACACATCAAGCTCACACAAAAACTTTTCCTTCCTTTTTCCTCCTCTTTGGCCAAAAATTCAAGGACCACTTGGAAGGAAGTTTTTCTTCTCATATCACTCCAAGAACCAAGCTTTCCTCTTTATCACTTGGTAGGGATTTTATTCTTTAAAGTTTTGTCTTTGAAAGCTTTGTCAAAAATAAGTTTTTGCTAGTTTCTCTTAGCCTTTAGAACTCCTTTTCTCCTCTTTGATTTTCGACCTTGGAGCCTTTTTCTCTACAAAAAATGTTGGCTTGATGATGAGTCAAGGATAAGAGCACATAAACTCCTTTTATCCCTTTCTTTTCTTTTAATGGTTTCGGTTCCTTTTCCTTTTCCTTGTCTTGTTTGGTTTCGATTTTTCCTTCTCTTTTCCTTGCTATGGTTTCAGTTTTGAAGGTTTGTTTTTGGATAAAAATGAGTCAAGGATAAGAGCACATGACATTGGAGTTTATGTGTCACCAAGATCATGGCCTCTAGAGTTTTAAAGTTTTGTTCTTTTCCTCCTTATGGCTTCGGCCTTGTTTTCCTTTCCTTTGGTGTTAAAGGTTTTGTTTTGAAGAAGGTTGGTAGATGGTTTAGCTTCTTTAAGCCCATTTCCTTAAGCTTGATGATGATGTTCAAACCATAAGGTTTTCTTGTAAATCTTGGTACAAGAACTCTAAAGCTTGCTTTACCTTGCTATGATAAGTTTGAGTTGAGGTTTTTAAGTTCCTTTAAAGTCTTGCAAGAGCTCTAGTAAAGAAAATAAAATGAACTTGCATTCATATTTACTTTCTTTGCCTAGCATATTTATTTTTGAGCTATCACCTAAAACATAAAGATTAAAACAAGAGTTGTATTTTCATATCACCTAATAATTAATCTCGAAGCTCACCTATTTCGGCCTTAAAGTCGATTGTTATGGAGTCTAGAGCAATAAAATAAAGAACCGGCCTTGCATTCATATTTATATTTCAAGTCATCACTTAAATCCTAAAAGATAAAATGAACTTGCATATTTATTCTCAAGTTCTTGCATCTCATATTTATTTTGAAGTTCTCATTTTACTTTATGATGAAGACTAAAATGGAATGTATAGCACGTTTACTTTTTGTCATCACTAAAAGACCCTAGAGCTCAAAGACTTGCCATTTTATCTCAAGCTGAAGTTGGGTTATGGAAGCACTCACTCGAATGCACAATTCGGCCATGTGATGATGATGAGCTTGGTGTGAGTTTTATCTAGTCACAAGTGCCCATAATCTATGTCTTAGGATTTTCTTAAGCATAGGAGAACTCAAAGAATATTTCAAGTATGATTTTACATTTTAAATTCCAATCTTAGGCCAACTCAAATAGTTTCTGCCCATGTTTAGTTTAAGATGATTTTAATGAAATAAGTTAGTTTCCAAAGAGTTTTAGAAGTCCTAAAGTGAGTCCATGAGAAACTAGTGACTTATGTGTATTGAAAATGAAATTTCATGCTTGGTATGATAATGAATGAATTCGGTTCTGCCTTGATGATGTGGTTGATGTTTGATGATGATTTTAATATATTAGAATGTGCAAAATTATATATGTTGAGATATGAACCTTTCTATGTATGTTAGGAAGAAGCTAGTCTTATAGAAAAAAATTATAAAGTTGAGTTTTAGCATAGTTTTGACCCATTTTTTTTTAGCCACTGC
Organism: Dalbergia cochinchinensis; assembly: GCA_031216125.1. Classification (NCBI taxonomy): domain Eukaryota; kingdom Viridiplantae; phylum Streptophyta; class Magnoliopsida; order Fabales; family Fabaceae; genus Dalbergia; species Dalbergia cochinchinensis. The sequence continues at coordinate 34,276,744 of CM062377.1, forward strand.
CAAAACTATTTTAATGGGATAACATTCAGTTTAGGATTGTTTAATCATGAAAAATTTGGTAACATTTGATGTAGGATTGATTTTTAGCGCCTATAGAAAAACTAGTAACTAGAAAACCGTAAAAGTGCAATTCTATAACACTTAGATTAATTAATTTTCTGTTTCTATCCAGCAACCTTGTAATGTAGTAAACATGGGTTATAATTAGTTCATAGGCATAGAAATGCCCCACATTTGGTTTAGGTTTAATTTATAGTGCCTTAGGCAAAGACGGAACGTAGAAAGGGTCTAAAACGCAGTTTCTAGAACCCCCATAGTCACAAGACATAATTTCTGCCCTTAAGGCATGATGTTGTCCAGATTCATTGACAAACATAAATATTAGTAAGAATCTTTAGTTGTGAATCCTTGGGTGCATAAAAGGTTAATAGCAAATGTTAGAATAATTATATCTCGAGTTTAAGACCCGTAAGGGTCAAAGCATAGGGCACTCTAGGTTTAAATGCATAATGAACTTTAGTACTTCATGTGGGTGCATGTTTTTATTATGAAAATTTATGATGACTGTGATGCTCATGATTATGTGTATATATATGAATATGGCATAAAACAAATTTGGAAGAAATTCGGTGTGCCGTGGTTATGCTGCCGAATTTCTGACAAATTTGAGGAACTTTGAAAGTTTTTTTTTTGAAAATATGAGTTTTAATGTGACATAGTACTATGAAAATGCGTTCTGGGGAACAGTGATACGTAACGCCCCAAAAACAAAACCTTGAAGGGGACGACGATACGTAACGCCCTAAAGAGGACAATTCGCTGTGTACTAGATACCAGTAGAGCATTTCAAAGAAGGAAATGATCCTAAGATAGGTGATTCAAGAAAGTTATGTATACCCCCTCTATTACTCCATATTAAATCTAGTGACGACTAGTTAGGATTGAGCTCATTCCTAAGCGATAGGTGAGATGTAGTTTGGTGAGCAGATTATCGCCGGGGCCGGTGAAACGGTTGGACTTTTGATGGATACATTAAGAGGGTGGTCTTTAAGAAAAAGAACTTAAGAGTTTGACTTATGAGAAAGATGTCACATGAAAAGTACTGTGCCTTTTATGCCATGCATATGATTTATGTTTCTTTATGTTGGGCCCAAGAGCTATGATTTTCATATTAATGTGCATATGATATTGTCATGCATTCATCAAATATCTGTTGCATTCATGTCATTAAAGACACATACTAAAAGACACCCACTTCGGATAAATAGATTTGAAAAGTCTAAAACCAATCCTTATGCATGTACACCTTTTTCATAATTAAAACCGAGGTGGCTAAGGACGATGACAATGACACTTGTGTTAGAGTTGGGAATCCCTACTGAGAATCTTGAATGAGTTTCTCATCCCTCTCTTTTCTTTCGTGTCATCTCTAGACGGGGATTACAATGAGATTCGTGACTTCTTCTAAGGCTCATGCTTAAGGGTCACACTAGCAAACAGAGCAGAAGGTCACTACGGGAGCATAGATAACTTAGCTTTTGGGTTGACACTTTTCCAACCTCATAGGTGGATAAGGATCACTTCATATATATATGGGCATGTTTTGATGTAAATGATGGTACAATGATGCTAGCAATCTATGTATCTATGAAGATGTGATGATATTATGATTGTTATGTATAATACTATGTTTCATGATTATGAATGGTGTGATTACTTTTCTTGCACGTTATGGTTATGACGAATGTTAGGTTAGCGCGTGGCTCATGTTTTGCTTTCAAGTTTCAAAAAAAAAAAAATTTATTCATATTTTTCGCTAAGTATTTTAATGAAAGGTTTTAAAGAATGGGACTAAAAGGGTAATAGACTAATTTTTAACCTAAATATGTTCTAGGAGTATTGGGTTAAAAATTAGGATGTTACAAGCTCAGTCCTGATAAATAGTCTATTTCCCTTGTGTGGTGTGGATCACTATAAATACCATGTGGTATAAACTGTTCATTGTGGAGTTATCCATGGTAAATACCTGTCAGGTATACACTAAGTCTTTCCTATGTCGATGAAAAGAGAAAAATACACCAAGTTGAGTTCTATGGCTACAAGTAAAACCAGATCCCTTTGAGATAAGTTCACTATATTTAGCATATACATACTCATATCATATTTAATTTCTTGATTAGGATTATTAACTATTTGTTTGAGCTTTATGATATGTGTGCATTGAGTGATTGATTATTAAAAATAACCCACTTCGGAAATATTATTTGGAACTTTCAAAATGAATCATTATTATGTAATGCCTCATCACCTTTTCTTAATAAACCGAAGTGGCTGAGGCGATGACAATGACATTATGGTTGAGTTTTGGGGGGTTACCCTACTGAGAATTGTATAATTCTCACCCCTATGTGTTTTATGTTCCCGTGTCATCTCCAGGTTAATCCAGAGAATGATGCGGTTGCTGCGTGAAAGAACTCAGGATTACAGTAGTTTAATAGTTGATGTTTTTAATTTACTGTACTTAGTTAAAGTTACATGTATGTAAATGTAATAAAGAACGTAGATGTATCAAAGCTCTTCGAAGAGCTTGCTTTTGTACTTAGCTATGTATTCAATAAATGTTGTGTTTCTTTGTTATATATTTTAACCAAATTAGGCTAGTTATTACACAATCTTATTGCATTTGCTATAGTTATTTAAGAAAAGTCCACTAATTCATAAGTAACAACTATCGAGTCCGACATCATGACTTAAGGATGACGTTGTACTTGGGAGGATGTTACAAAAAGAAGAGAAAGAAATCAAACAACTATTGCCTCAGTATAGATTTTGTTTGGTTCTCAAGTGATTGATCAATTTTCATCCATTGGACATCATAACCATTCATTCATTCTTGATGCAATACCTGTTTAATTCAAACATCACAGGAAAATTGCCCCAATTTCAGTTTGCAATGCCCAGAATCCTAATCATCACAAAAATTGCTCCAGTACAGATTCTCTTGAATAAGAGGCTTTGATGATCATAAAATATTGCCTGAGTTTGGGTTGCTTGTAACAGTGTTTATTCTTTTAACCAATTTTTGCTTAGGTCACTCTTTCGGGTTTTCAATCTAACAGGTCATTTTTTCTCCTTTTCTTTTTTTTTGAACTTTCCTATTTTCTCTCTTTTTTCACTTTCTTTTCTTATTTTTTTTCATTTTTTCAGTTTCCCAAGGATTCAGGCAAAGTCATGAAAGATTATTCATGTTTTGTCTCAAAATTAAAACTATAGAAAACATAGCAGTCACTCATTGATCAGAATGGACTGTTTAAGGCTTGTAACTTGGCTAGGGTTTAGGGTTATGAAACAAAAGATATAAAAGGCTTAAATAAGCGTTTAAGGTTTTGAAAGGATCAAGGATCTTTGACTCTCTTTTTTTTAGTAGATTCTACCAATTCATTTCATTTTTTATTTTTTTGAGGTAAACATTTCTCTTTATTTTTCTTCTCTATTTTCCTTTTGCCCTTTGACAATGCACTAGGTTTAAGATATTGCGTTTTCCCCGTTGTGGAATGATCCTTGTCTAGGTTTCTTTTGAAGAAAGGAAGTTTCAAGTTCAAAAGGGGTAACAAGGGATTATTTAATTAAAACATGAGATAGAGAAAGATGGCCAAACATCATTTCAAATTGTGACTGTTTATTTTCCAAAAAGCTCAACTTCAAGACAAAAATAGTTGATGCACGGTTCAGTCTTTCATACTCCTACTCATTCACCTTCTTCCATTATTTTCTTGCAAAAGAAATTGACTTGTTGCCAGCCACATTCAATGCCCAGTACTCAAACAAATTTCATGATTATTTTTGTCTCATGGATTATTATGATCAACTAATGAGTTTCCAATTATTTTGTTCACCAGGCAATACAAAAGACATTTTTAATGGATAATGCAAATTGTGGAAAAAAAAAAGATGACAATATGCAACAAGTGTGAGAATGACCGGGATCTGTAGGACCAAGACACTATGAATGGACATGATAATGATTGATAAGACTGAAAATATGTGGTGATTAGCACGAATGAGGGCATGAAATGAAAGCTTTTGAAAGACACTATGGATAAATATGCAAAACATTGATATGAATGAAATGATGCAATAGCAACAAGACAGCCAAGACACAGAAAGAGTAGGACACAACATTATGCAGCAACAATATGAACAAAATTATGGGAAAAATCTAATACACTAAAATCCATGCCATCCATTATTCGAATGCTTCAAGAAAGTGAACAAAAGCTCATAATTTTGACCAACTTAAGGTACTAATTCATGGTATCCACTTGATAAGAGAATCAATCCAATATCACTTAGGAATCCTACATGGTTGAAGGACATAAAAAAATTGCATTCTCTTCTTTTCCTTTTCTTTTCCTTAGGTTGGAAGAGAAAGAGCTGAAAGAATTTAATACTCAAATATCTTTTAAACTTTCACACTCTCCTAATGGATAAAAATTGCTAAGAAGGTTGAGATTAGCCACTGCTGGGAGTGGTGGTTTCACTAGGCTTTAGATCTTTTTCGGGACAAAAGGGATCGTTAAGTAAAAATCCTAGTGAAATCATGCAAAAGGGATGGACGGCAAAAGTATTTTTTTGGTTATTTTATGGATTTCATTGGTGAATGAAGGTGCCTTGGTTAATTGAGATGAGATGAAGAAGATATGATGGAAGTAAAAATGACTGAGTAAAAGTGGATAATGATGAAGGGTGAACATGCTTATCATGGTAAAGGATATATGTTAAGGTTGGTGATGAAAGGTTTAGAAAATTGGGGGAGATTGTAGGATATGGATTGGCGATGCATTGTGTATGATTTGCTTTTGATTCATTTTGTCCCGAATGTGGCTCATTTGCTAGCAATTTAGTTTTTCTTATATCATGGCATTGAAGCTTCGAATTGCCCTTATTTTCCCTTGAAATTTCAACATTTTTTTATTCATTTGCCAAAGTCTCCACAACTTCCTTTCATAATTTGCTTTACCCTTCATGTCTCTCAACCATATGATTGTGCCTTTTCCATACTTCATTCACTATAACCTAAATTTCTTTTAATTTCCTTTGGAATTTTGTGACATGATCTCAAAAATTTGGATTTGGGTAATATTTATTCTCTTTAGAACCACCATGGTTCAAAATTTGTTTCAAATGATCTTGGATTACTATTCGAAAGATCTCTCAAAAGTTTCCAAGAACATGAAATGAATAAACACCAATCATTATTTATGTGAATGATTTTTTTTTCAAAAATCAAGACATTATGAAATTAAAGAAAAGAATATATACAAAGAAACTCCTGTAAAATAAGAAATCTGACAGTTTCACATGTCCTAGAGGAGTTTTTTTTTATGTGAAAAAGAAAATAAGAGATAGAGAATTTCTAAATGCAAGAAAATCAAACTAAACTGTGGAATGTAATTTTTTTTTTGTTTTTATATTTTTATATTTTTATTTTTTTTACAATGTAACAAAATGGAATGACATGGAAATGATGAGCCAATATGTACATGAATCATAATATGAAAAACATGTTAAAGTGAATCTCTCATTTTTTTTTTGTAATGTGACAAAACAAAATGACATAAAAATGATGAGTTATGATGTACATGAAAAGCATCTTGAAGTGAATGTTTCATATTTTTTTTGTAACTAACAAAACAGAATGATATGCCAATGATAAACCATGATGTACATGAGAAATATGCTACAGTGAATGCAAAATTAAGGAGAGCTTACAAAAATACACAAAATCTAACATCATTATGTTGAAATGCTCTTCTTATTTTAGCAAAACTTCATGAACAGATGAAATGATGTTCTTTTTTTTTTTTAGGAATCAAAACTTTATAAATAAATGAAGGGATTTTTTTTTTTTTGAAGAAACAAATCAAGAGATTGTATCAAAGTATGGTATGATGTAAAATCTTATAAACAGATGACAAATGCAAGGATGCTAAAGATGCATAAAGATCAAGACAAATGCATAAATATCAAAACCTTTACAGATTTTTTCAACAAATCAAGACAAATACCTAAGCATAAAAGCCAATCTTTACAAACAAATGCAATGATTTTTTTTTCCCTTTTTTGGTAGAAAATCAGACCAAATGTAAAAGGTAATTGTATAATGAAAAAGCTTAATAAAGAGATGGAAGAGTTTTTTTTATCTTTTTTTTTAACAAATCAAAACAAATGGACCAATTTACAAAGATCATGCAAAAACTTCATGAACAAATGACAGATACAATTTATATGAATTCACAAAATCTAGACAGTGCTAAAGTGAAAACTACCTTACAAAAATCACAATATAAAGTTTCATTCTATACTAGAACACAAAAGCCATTTTTTGTTTTTTTTTTTTTTGAAGTGATAAACGACATAAGAAACTACTCAAACTAATGACTACATGTTAGAATGCAGTGCATAGTTTTATTATCTAGAATGAATGCAAAGATGCACATCCTTTTTTTTCATATATTCAGAACAATAAACATGAACAATGGTCATCACGAGTTCCTTGTACAAATAAAGATGCCCCACACCCATCTTTATGGGCATATCACCCTATAAGTCAAGGTGTGATTAATAGCAAATCTCAAGGGAGAATCCACTCCTCTTATAGATGCTATCTAATGAACACTAGCAATATAGTTCTTCAGAGTACTCATATTTTTGCACAAGGATAAACAATCTCAAGGCAAAAATGTGATTGACCACTTTCTAAGGGAACATTTGCTCCTCTATAGAAAGTTTCTAGCATGCTAGAGATATCGTAGGAACGCAAATGTTGAAAATTTATTCATTCCCAAATGAAATTCCAAGTACAAGATTGTTTTGGAATACATCACATGTGATCAAATGGGTTTTTCTTCATGAAAGGAAGTTACATCAAGAGCTTCATCTTTTTTTCTCCTGACAGTTTTAGCGACATTGTCACACAAATCCATGAATTTTGTCACTTCTTGAGGTAATCTGAATGGTGGCATCTTTCTAATTTTTTTACTTGCCTTCTCAAAATGATAGACAAAGTTTGGAATGTAATGACTCAATTTGTCAGTTAGCTTTCCATACTTTTCTTTCCATTCCAGAGCCTTTTTCTCTCCATGACTTTCCAAACTCAGTCGCATCAACAAACAAATCATGATGTTGATTTGCCGAAGTCCACCCACGAATGGCATCTTGTTTGGTTTGTGCCAACATTGTTGACAAGTTTTCTACTTGCCCTTCCAGTTTCTTTCTCTTGTCCTTTTCTTTGTTGATCTTTATTTTCAGGCTCAAAATGCTTTTGTCCCTTTTGCTGACCTCTTGTTCTACCTTTTTCATCATGCGACCCCTTTTGTTAATCTCCTCTTTTAACTTGTTCCTTTCTTTCTCAAACATATGGAGTCTTCCTTCTAACTCTTGGATTTCAGCGAAATGAGTAGTCAGAATCTTTTTCTTGCCTTTCTTGGACTTTGTAATTTCCGTCGTGACAATACATTCATCTTTTAAGGCTTCAATCTCCTTAGTCATTTTCTCACATCGGCTTTGAAGGATTGCATTTTGCAGATCAGTTGCCTCTTTTTTCTCTTCCAAGAACTGTATATGTGCCTTCATAATCTTTATTTGGGATGTTAATAGAGGTGTTTCTTGGGTTCTCTTGGGAGCCGAGTTGCTTGGAATATCTTTTGGGATATTGTTTTTCCCGACCCTTGCATTCCTCCAATCTCTATATTCTTGAGAAGAAGTTATTCACTGTTGCCCGTGTTTCTTTCTTCCTAGGATTTTGACATTGTCCCATGCCATCTTGATCCTCCTTTCTTGTTCCATAGTGCTTTTATCTTTTTGATACAAGAAGCTAAACCCCTCAAGTTGCTTTTCTTGTGGTTTTGTTTGAGTCCAATAGAGTTGTCTGAGCACCAATGCAGGTGTATAGGAGATACATCCCCTTGGACCCATCAAAGGAATGTTGTGAAAATCACCACAGCTATATATAACGTTTTCTCCATGGTACCAAGGGCAAACCCACTTGAAAGAATTTGACTGGATCTCTGAGAACTCTTTTTTCCATGCCGGTGCCTCTTGATGGCTTATCTGCATATGGTGGAAGCTTCCAAATGGATTAAGAAAGAGGCCCATGCGATTATTGGCATATGCATGAGTCATAAACCAAACATACAACATTGGCAAATAACATCATAACCTGCCACCATTTTTCTTGAGACAAACCCCCAAGGAAAGAAAGGTATCTGCCAATATTGCGAAAACTGGATTCATGCCTTATGTTGCGAATTTGAAAAACACATCCATGGCGGCCTGGTCAACAATGTTTGGCGTGAATGGAAATAGGACCAATTCATAAATAGTTAGTGTCAATGTTTGATTGAAAAAGTCCTAATTTCCTTGTCGAGCCAATGTTTGCAAATGGATTTCAAGAAAACTCCTCTTGATTCCTTGAATGAATCCCTTCACTTCAATTTCTATCCGGTTTCCTTCAACTCCAATTATTTTGGCAATCTTTTCTTTACCAACATAATGTCCTTGATAGAGGTACACACCAGATTTTTCTCGAACTGGTAGCCTTATCATGACCATGTACTTTTCTATAGTTGGCGTCGCATCAAAATCAGGCAACTCAAAATAGCAAAGAGAAAGATTCCAAAATTGTGAAAGAGCACTCAATGCAGGTGCTTTACTAGGATAAGTAACAATTCCAATATATGCCCATATGTATCCTTGAAAGATGACCGGACTTCACGAGGTATCAACTGAATTATTTTCTTTACTTGCTTTAGCTCATTATTAGTCACTGTAACTCTAATATTATTTCTTTTCCAATCATGTGCATTGCTAGTGTTCATTTATAATGCTTCCATTTGCTTTGAACTGATGATGACTTTTTCTTTATTAACAATCAAAGTCCACTATAAGAAAGAAAAAGATAAATAAGTAAAATTAAAAAGATGGAAAGAAAATACAAGAAAGAAAAGGGACATGCTCCTATTGAGAATATGAGATGCTTTCCTAAGAAAATGATAATGCCCAAGCCTACCAATTTTCATGAAAGAGTAAATTATAAAAAGAATAAGATGTGATAAAATGAATGTATGTAGTAATTAATGGAATGCGTATCTACATCATGTATGCCTAAACACCTAAAAATACAAAGCATGAACAAGTTATGAGAATGGCGAATCCTAAATGAATGTGATAATGTTTTGATGCAAAAGCGACTGGTTTAAAGTAAAGCATAAAGAAGTGCAAAGTAAAAGGATGAAAGAAACATGCTCCCTTTGTCCTAACAGGGTAAAATTTTAATGGGTGGGAAGTTCTAAGGCCAAGACCCTAATTTGGGTGATTGCTAAGTTCAACTATGCGTGCACACATTCATGGTGGATCTAGACTTCTAATTGTCATAGTCCCTAGATTGCCTCTATCCATAGGATAAGGATCCGACCTTTGAATCAACTACAAGTAGGGATGAACCCTCTCAATATGATTGACCTATAAAGCCAGTAACAATCTGAGTGGTGTCCCAAAAACTATCAAGTTAGCATGAAGCCCCTCATGAAAATGTCGAGAAACCCTTAATCCTCAGCTCGAATAGGCCCGGGTATAGAGCCCAAAAGTGTGTGAGATAAGTGATTGTGAGATGTGTGTAAGGAGCATACAAACCTTTCAATCCTAACACTATATACACTCCTGCAAAACAAAATACAAACCAACAAATATATATAGAACAATAATGGTCATCTATTCTAAGGTTTTAACAAATAAAGCAACCACTATAAATAAACATATGAAATACAAAACTCTATAAAGGAATAAAGCATAAAGAAAAAAAAATTGTACAAAATAAAATAAGAAAAGGGAAACAAAAATCAAAAGGCTATACTTAATTTGCACAACTAACTTAAACAGGCCTGACTCTCTTGGAAATCCCCAGTGGAGTCGCTTATCCGTCAGAATCGGGATTGCGATGGGGACGGCGAAAAAAGAATTTTTGTTTGAAATTATGGAATCGCCACCAAGTTTATTTAAATTGGGAAAAACATGGAAAAACCTATTCTTTTTAGAAAATAGTCTTTGAAATTGGATTTGAGTTCAGGAGTCGATTATGCATAGGGAAGGGTAGGAACTTAATCTTACACACCCCTAATACACCCGTCCTTAGACGGTACCTTAGTAAATTGTGCAAATTAATTAATAAACTCTTAAAAAAAATTAGATTATTTACAAGTAATAGAAAATAATAAATAAAAAAATGCACTAAAAGGAATATTTATAAGTAAAGCAAATTATGAAAATTTAATTTTGGCTTGACAGGGATCAAAATTGCCTGCTTCTACGTATCCCTTGGTGCAATGAAGAACTCAAAGTCACGTAGTTCTGTAGAAAATAATTTTGTGTTGATTGATTTTAATTAAAAGAGAATAAAAGAAAATTTTAACAAAGAAAGAAATTTTGATCAATGAAAATCCATTTGTGCATAGAATTCAAGTTAACACTAGGCTACTTAATGAATCTTTATAATTCAACAATAGTGAAAATAACATTTGCTATTCAACCACCATTATTGAACATCGCACAAATGTAAAAGATTTTTAAAAAAATTTTATTAATAAAGAAAAAAACATATTTTTGTTTTATTTCATATTTTTAAACAGGAACTGACAAAGTTAGTTTATAAACGCAAACACAATTAATTTGAGCAAAACACATGAACATATGAAATAATTAAACTAAAAGCAAAATTAATTTACAAAAACAATTACATAATTAATTTAAGCAAAGCAAGTAAACATATAAAATAATAATAAAAAGGAAAATTAATTTACAAACACAAGTAAACAATGAAACAAAATATGATTAAGAAAGGGGTCCTAGTTACTATTTTTTTATCCTTTTTAATTAATAAAACTTTAACACTAAATTCACTTAAAAAACAAAGAAATAATTAAATCACTCTTTTTGTTTTGTTTTGCATAATTAAACACTTTTTTAATTATCTCACTCAAATGATTTAAAATGGTTACTAAAAAAGAAGGACATATCATAAACTTTTATCAAATATTTATTTTGAATCAAATTAAATAAAAACTTTTTTTATTTTAACTTCAAAATAACCCGAATTCCGAACAAGCAAGCCCCAAAACTATAAAAAAAAAATAAATACTAAACCAAACAACTAAACCCAAATCTAATCGAACAAATCCAAATTCTGATCCAGTAAAATAAAATAACATTGACAACATAATAATAACAACAATAATTTTTATTATTATTCTAAAAATAAACACTTTCTAATTAATCCACCATTGCCAACACACACATACACCTCTCTCTTCACTTTCACACACGCTTACACACACACATATACAGAGAGAAAAGAAAACAAAGAGAGAGAGAGAGAGACGGAGAAAGGAGATAGAGTGAGGGATTGAGGGAAGGAGATGGAGGAAGCCATGTGAGGGAGACCGAAGCTGCGCGAAAGGGATCCCTGTGGTGTAGCTTTGGAAATGGGGGATGGAAGCCCGACGGGGTCGTGATGCTACATGCGGTGGTTCTCCGGTGGCGGTGACCCGCGATGAGTAGCGGAGATTGAAGGGAACGAAATGCCTCGGATAGGGCGCGATGGCCAGACATGGCAGCGAACCGCGAGCTCACAGAGATGCCATCTTCATGTGACTGGGTTTCCGCGATGTTTCGCGGTTGGTGCTTCGTACGGATGGGCTTTTCATGGTGGATCTTAGGTGAGATCGAATGCAGCGCTGCTGAGGCAAGCTCCCAGAGACCAATGGAAGGTGGAGGTTGCAGATCCGGCTGGGTTTAGAGGTTGCAGATCCGGCTGGCTTTATGGCTGAGGAAGGAGGTGACGTGGGCTCGGTAATAAAGGAAAAAGAGGTCGCGGTCTGGTGAAGGAGCAGAGGCTGGACTCCATGCCAGAATAGAGAGCAAGGCGGCGGCAGCGAGTGGTAGTAACCGTCGTGGCTTCTCTTCCTCTTTTATTTTTTTTGTTTGATTTTGGTTTTGATACATTATTTGATTTTGGCTTCTATTTCTGGCTGGATTACAGATGACTGTGGTGGTTGTGATGGTGAAAAAGAGGTGTGACTGGATGGCGAAGAAAGATGGAGGGATGGCTGGAGGTTAAAGATGATGATGATGTGAGTTATGGATGGTGGAGCTCGGTTCTTCGCAGTGGGGGAAGGGAAGGCTGTGATGTTAAAGAAGATGATGATGGGAGGTAGTAGGAGGTTGAAGATGGTGATGATGTAAGGGAGAAGGGGCCGATCCGTGATGATGGTGGAAGTGTAGTGGCTAAAAAGGGGAAGTTGAAGATGAGAGCCATGGGAGGCCGTGACTGGTGGTAGAGGAGGAGCACCGCCGCAGCCTCTTCCCCTTTTCTTTTTAGTTTCTTTTTTTTTAATTTTGAAGATGATAATTGCTCCTGTTGTTACCTTGTTCTCTCCTGTTTATTGTCTGGACTAAATTGTTGAGATTTATGCTGGTTTCCTTTGAATTTTCTTTTGTTTGTTGGCTGCTTGATATATCAGGATGTGATCTTTAATTAATTTATTTTTTTGTTGATTGAAAGAATCTTGCTCTGTTTGAAAATTTTTCTCCTTCCCCTCTCTGTTTCTTGTTAGTGATTATGGTGTCCTCCTTGGATGATCATGATGGTTGCATTTATATCGGTTGTACTCTGTTGACCAAAACCATTTCTGTAGGTTGGCTCTAATTTATCACCAAAAGGAAGTTAACTTCTTGCACGAAGTGGATAGGAACATCATCATGATGTTCTCCACCTTTTTTGAAAAATATTCCCCTGGTTCACGAGCATGCATCGGGGAGAGAAAAAAAGAGGAACCCGAGAGGAGCCCGTGGCTCCTTTGTTTTTTTTTAAAATTTTTTTATTATTTATTATTTATTATTTTTTTAAGTGAAATGGGTTGCAACTAGTTGGGCTCCTTTTTTTTATTTTTCTTTGAATGAGCTGAACAAAAAAACGCAAAACAAGAAAATTTTGTAAATAAGAATAAGCTAAAGACAAAACACAAATGGATTAAACAGAACTTTAGGCATCAAGCTAAAACAATAAGGCTGAAATAAAAATAAAAAAACAACCATCAAACCTTTTTTTAATTTTTTTTAAAAGAAAAACTTAATGAAACTGTAATAAAACATGCAAATTAAATGTAAATTTTTGGATTTTCTTATTAAAAGACCGGACAAAATCGGATGTTCACAAGAGGTTAAGTGTTTTAAGGGAGGTTGATGGTGGTTGTGTGGTGGTTTGGGGTTTGCGAAGTGGTGGAGGATGGTGGCTTTTGAAGAGTAAAGAAGAAGAAGAAGAAGAGTTCTTTAGATCAAAGAAAGAAAACTTGAAGTTGCAAGAATGAACAAAGGTTCTTGGAAGCTTCTTTTGGCACCTATTTATAGACAAAATGAAACATGAGGGGGTGAGAGGAGGAGGAGTGGCTAGCGGCCTTTAGAAGGAAAAGAAAGAGAAAATATCTCTTTTCATGAAATGGTATAGGCATGGGTTTGGGTATGGCTAGGTATGGCTCAAGGCATGGTTCTTTGAGTGTTAAATTTTCAACATGTGATGGAATGAATGGAGCAGGAGTGGCGCCAGTTTCTTGAAGGATTAGGGGAGGAAAATATCTCATTTCATTTGTGTTATGACATGGTTTAGGGAATAGGTTTGATTAGACACTTGATTAGGAGTTATAATTAGGTGTTTAGATGAGAAAGTGAATAATTAAAGCTAGTCAAGACAAGGTTATGGAATGTTCCTGTACAATTAGTGCAAATCCACCTTTATTAATAAGGAGTCTCATCACATAACCGTTCCCATGATTTAAGGAATCAGAATAGAGAAAATACTATTTCAAATTGACATGACACTAATTCTTGAATTAAGAAAAAGGTTTTGAGTTTCTTTAAGTAATCTTAGGTCCTAATTAACCTCAATTAATTATTTTGACTCTAGATTAATTATTAAAATTAATTAATCTTTAATTAGAGCCTAATATTGCTTAGGTTTCGTTAATTATGTAATTAAGCTCGTTATGCCCTTAATTAGGAGCAAAACGGTAATTTTTTATAAAAACTTCCCGGGATCACTCAGGCTTAGACAGACATTAGACATCCTTAAAAACGACATTTCAAAACCCCGGGCAAAGTCCGGATCTAGTCAGAAATTAATTCTGTGCCAATTAGTCACATGGACGTTTTGGTAATTTTACGCGTAGGAACTCAAAAATGAGATTCTTTTGCTTTATTAACACATGTACACACATAGTCCCCGTTCAATACTAAAATAGCCCTTTGAGAATGGTCGGGGCCGGTTATCCTTATTCTCCCGGTAAAAATGATCTTAGGGGCATTTTGGTCATTTGTACATGAGAAAAATCGGGACATTATAAATAGGGTTGGAAGTATCATTTTTTAAAGTCTTGAAATGAGCTCTAGTAAGATATAAAAATGGACTGGTATCATGTTTATATTTCAAGCTCTTGTATCTCATGTTGATGTTTCAATTCCTTGCAAATCGTATTTATTTTCAAGTCATCACCTTAAGTCTTGAAAACTAATAAAATGGACTTACGTTTCCATATTTAAATTTCAAGTCTTGCATTTCATGTTTATATTTCAAGTTATCACCTCAACTTCAAAGACATAAAAATAAACTTGCATTTCCATATTTATATTTTAAGTTTTGCACATCATATTTACTTTTCCAAGCCATCACCTTATAATGATAGAGATTAAAATGAGGTTGTGTATCATTTTTATTTTCTCATCGTCACCCACATCTCTAGAACTCAAAGACTTGTCCTTGTATCTTAAATGGAAATTTTGATCATGGCTATTTCTCTTAAATGCATTTTTGGCCATGATAAAGTATTGGGTTTGGAATGGATTTTATTTTACTTTGAGGTTCAAACTTGTGTCTATGATGCTTTTGTTTATTTTTTTGAAAGAATTTGAAACTCTAAAGGTGTTGAAAATATGATTTTTATGGACAAAACCTTATGAATAAAATCTTTGTTTTTGCTACTACCCTAAGAGGTTATATTTATATTTTCAAAGAGATAAATTAAGTTCAAGTGTTTTCTTTGACTTAGAATAAATTTAGAGGAAAATTAGTTACTAGAAATGATTAATATTTCAATTTTCGATGCTATTAGAAGTTAAAATTATAGCTACTGATTTAATTCTTTTAAATCTGTAACATGCTGTTTGGAATGGTTTAGAAGTATGAAAATTACTATTAATTATTGTAAAAATCATTCTTGGCATTTTAGGCAAAACTAGTAATTAGAAATGTGTAAAATTGCTATTTTTGAAAGCTTTTAGCAATTTGAATTTTGGTTACTGCCTGAACTATTCTGATTCTATAAAGTTCTGTTTGAAGATTCCTAATTGTGTAAAAGTTGCTAATAATTAGTGAAATAATTATTTTTAGCACTTGGGGAAAAACTAATAACTAGAAAGGATCAAAATGTGATTTCTAGAACTCTTAAGGATTGAATTATGGATTCTGTTTTAGCAAATATCAATTCTGTAAAAAAAAGATGTTTGACACTTAGTATATGGTGAGAATCATAATTGGTGTAGGATTTAATTTTAACATCTTAGGAAAAACCAGTAACTAGAAAAGGTTAAAGACGTAACTTCTAGAACCTCGAAACTGTTTATTTTCTAAGTGTTGGCCAAATTGTACAGCAATGTTTGGTAATGTTCATGAGATTAAAAATTAGTGGAAATTATTGTAATTGATCTCTTAGATACATAAAAGAATAATTACTAATGTTAGGATAAACCGTTTTGTAGTTTTGACTGTTTAAGGGCTAATAAATAATTACCGACAATTTGAGGATAAAAATGTGAATGGTATTTGTAATGATCTTTAGTACATTATATATATATATATATATATATACATATCTTGATGAGCATGGCATATGCATTAGCTGAGTCCGGTCCATGATTCTGGCATATTGGGTAGAAGCATGTTTACCCTTTCAAGAGATATTAATAATGGCATGCTTATGTGAATAATTACATGATGAATTGTGATTGTGAATTGAGAATTTGAGATGCATGATTTATGTATTTTGTGAGCATGAAATGTTAAAAGATAAATTATGATGACAATTATAATTATATGCTCATAACATGCTAAGATTAATGGTGATATAAGACACATGAAAATAATCCTCTAGATTCCAGGAATTAATGGTTATGAAATGTGATCCTATGCCCCCTATCCCGCACTTTGGAAGTCGCGAATTAGCTTATCAAGAAGATAAGTATAGACTAGTAACGGCTAGTTAGTATGAGCTCAAACCTAGAACTCTCAAGAGAAGAGAGTATTAAGGTGGCCCCCACAAAGAGAAATGAGAAATTTAAATCACCTAAAGAATGAAAAGGAAAAGATCATGCCATGCTATTGATGTTCTTTATGTCATTAATTATTTTACACATGATTACTTATAGTGTTGTGCATCTGCTATTGACATGCATTTCATAATATGGTATAATGCATTCATGACATTCAAACTCTTGATTAAAAGACATGGGCCTCAGCTAATGGCATTTAGAACTTAAAAAATGAATTATATTTATGCCCACTATTACATAATTAAACCTGAGGTTCCTAAAGGCGTAGATGTTGGTACCTGTTAGGAGGCAAACACCCAACTGAGATTCTTTTATAAGTTTCTCATTCCCTCTTTCTTTCCATCTCGTTTTCAGAGGAGGATGGCTTCGTTTGTGATCTTCGTTGACGCACCCACATGTGAGATGCACTTTGACACCGCACATCAGTCGTACCATTTCGTGGGTCACTGTGCCGTGCGTCTTTTTGTGTTCATGGAATGTCCTTTTGTACACTTGGTCTCTAGCTTCCAGTTCTCTCCCGCCTCTCCGTTCGGTGATGACCTCGTGTTTGAGTGTGCTAAACCACATGGGAAGCAGACCCACCATACCCGTCTTGCTGCATCTGCCGTTTGTGACTTCCCTGACTACGTCTCTCGATTACCTCCTTATCCGATAGAGTCTGACCCGTCTAAGGATTTCGCCACCGAGCGTTCTTCAAATGGATCTTTCTTGTTTCTAGTGGATAATTTTGTTACCAGTGGAATTCTCTGAAGATTTTAAAGTATGGTAATAAAATCATCGGATACTATTATCAATGGAAAAAAAATACACTAGTAAGTGTTTTCGAAGGTACTACCATCAGATTTTACATAAAAAAATCCATTGGAAATTGGCTGGAGAAATTTACTAGTCGGATTTACAGGCAGATTTTTTTTGGAGCTACCGGAGGATGTTTTCCCCTAATAATACATTTGAAAATAAAAAAAAAACCCTAAAAAAATTATTGACGAAAAAGTCCGTTGATAGTTTTGAAAAAATAGATCATTGAATTACTGGTGGAATAATTCACCGATAAATCCAACAATATTATTTTTTGACAAAATCACCATTTTAGTCCACTAAAATTTCAAGCCGAATAAAATGGTCCCTGTAAAAACAAAACTTCCAAATTGGTGCAAAATTAGATAGTTAGACAAACTAGTCCTTTAAGAAAAAAGAATCTCCCAAATTAGTCTCTGTAAAAATGAATTGTTTGACAAGTTAGTCTCACTAGCTAATTTAAAGAGGGACTAGCTTATCCGATTATTCAATTATGTAGGGATCAATATGTCTTAAAATTCAATTTTATAGGGATTAATTTGAGAGGTTTTTTAAAATGATCAATTTGTCCAACAATTCAATTTTTCAAAGGACCAATTTTATTTTGCAGGGATCAATTTGTCGAGGTTGAAATTTTAGAGAGATTAAAATAGAGGGTTTGTCTTTTTTTTATCCGGCATTAATTTCATCAGCTGATTTCTATTAGTAATGTTGTTATTAGAAGCTAATTTTTCTTATTTTTATGCCAATTATGAATACATAAATATATTTGATGATGAAAAACTAGAAAAATATACTTAATAAATCATAAACACTATGAAGTTAAATTCAAAATATAAAATAAATGCATGTGTCAAATTGTACAAGCATAACAAATTCAACAAATAACAACACATAAAAAATAGTCAACGAATCAAAAATAAAACAATAGCACCAATAAGGAGAAGTCGAGCATCATCATCATCACTACCATCACCATCACCATCATAATCATCATCTCGATCTGGTAGTGTAGAGTGGCTGCCTTCACATCTTCCACAAACACACATCTTCTTCCTCTTCTGCTTCCTTATTTTCTTATCCATTATCTTTTTCTTCTTTTCCATTTTCATTTCCTTCTTTTTGATTTTGTCCTCCGAAATCTTCATCCTACCCTCAAGAAAATTTTGCTGCTCTAGTACCTCCCATAGTTGGCATTGAGGTTGTGCTTCCTTCTCCTACATACGATGAAGTTTCTACTGAGCAAGTGAACTTCCTCGTGGACATCATCATCATTGCCGATGAACCCAGTGCTTGTAGATGCCCTAGTGACATAGGTAATGGACTTTCACAATGTTCTCAGAGCATGGCGCCGTGACAAGAAAAATTAATTCAAAAATTAATTAAATGTCAAATAAAGATTGGTTCAATGGTCAATGGAGTTGCCATCAATTTTGTTTAAGGAAAAATTGAAAACTTTTCAATTTTGCAAGATTATTTCAAATGGAATTGGGTATAAGAGTCTACTTATGATTAGGAAAGGGTGAAAACTTAATTCCATTGTATGACGAACCATTTTTTTTAGTGTTGTTTATGATAAAATAATTAATTGTGAATAATCTATATGGATTTTGAAAATTTCGATAGACATATTTACGATCACAACAATTTGAGGAGTTTGTAAAAAAAATAATTTAATATTATTAAAAAATTCAATATAATGATATAGGGTAATATGCATGAGACACTATAAATGGTATAAGGACTTCGATAAAAATAAGGATAAGGGTATTTATATATTTTCACTCGGTAAAGTTTATTTTATGTCAATTGGGTACCAAAATCGTAATAATCAATACACCAAAATGGTAATAACCGGTACACCAAAACACTAAGTTTGGTAAAAATAATGGATATTATCATATCTCATATAATTTTTAATTAGAATAATTAAATAAATATAGATATTTCTAATACAGAAACAAGGCAAATTGATCTACAAATAATAATACCTATTACTTTCTCTCCAAGTATGTTTTATTATATAAAGGAAAAAGAAAAAAACAAATGGCATTTCTTCCCTGTTGGGCAATGTTCTTCACGTCACTTCCTTTCCCTTATTCTTCATTTCCATTTTCAATTCTCAAACACCACAAACTCACCAATTCTTGAACTCCATTCTTAGCCTAACACTTGAACTAGTTACACTAATTGCTTTCTCTCCAAGTAAGTGTCATATATATAAATCAAAATGAAAATAGTTATTTTTCTTTCTTTGTTACTCTGTTACAGCTTTCTCATTTCTTCTTCTTTCTTTCATACAACTTCAAGTTTTCTCCTCTAAACTCCATTAAGCCATCATATTTATAAAGGATACTTTTAGATAAACACCTAAACTAGTTCAAGAACACTTCCTCTAGATCAAATTCAATCCAAAACCTTGTTTTCCCCTTTCAAATCAGTCCAAACAGAAGCTCATCTAAGGGGCTGAAAAGCGGGTTTGAGGCTTGGATTAGAGGAGAAAAAGCTAGAGGAAGTTTAGCAAAAAGCTTGGAAGAAAGGTAGGAAAAATCTATGTCTATTGCTTGGTGATTATTTAGCTATTTTTGCTATATAAACTCTTGAGACATGCTTGAAATTATATTTCTGAAATCTGAAATTTTTTTTAAAGATGCATATGTATATGAACTTGATAGAAGTAAAAGGATGCGAAAGATAATAATCTTGTGTATAGATTGACTGGATTTAAGAGATTTTTGGGTTCTCTAAAAAGAATGAGAAGTCTGGAAATTTTTCTAGAATATAATCAGAAATAAGTTTATAAAATCTAAAAGATTGGTATTTTGAAATGCGATGCTAAAGTTTCATGAAAATAATGAGATTTTAATCTATAGAAGAAAAGCTCTGAAATCTAAGTAAGACACTTGATTTAATTTCTCGAAAGTTTTAAGAACAACTAAGTAAGAAGTCCTATAAGTTTCTGTAATGAATAAATCTCGTAAAAGATTAGCAGACTTTGCAGAAATATCTCATCACAGATTAACAGATTTTGCAGAAAAATCTCTTAACAATAAAACAAATTTACAGAAGATTCTTATAAAAAGATTAGTAGATTCTATTGATAAATCTCCTAAAAACTAAAGATAGATTTTGAACAGAATATGAATATCTCATAAGACTTTAAGAAAGACTTTTGGAACAGAATTTATCATACATATTCAAGAGATTTTAACAAAATATCTCATAAGACATCTGGAGATTTTTTTACACAGAATATCTCATAGGAATTCAAGAGACTTTAAGGAAATATCTCATAAGAATTTAATGAAATTTCAAGGAAATCTCAGACAAGTATAAGAAAATAAGCTTTATAAAGGGAGGGACCATAGGAAAACAAGTCTCACACAAAGAGAGGGAAATCAAGAAAATAAGCTTTACATAATAAGCAATTGCTTAATGGTAAGCTCATGGATTCACGGGTCGTAGTAGACGTGCTACGCCTTTAGAACTATATCAAGTTGTAATCGTGCTGGCATTACATCATTATGAGAAGGGGATGTACTGAGAATAGCGAGGCTATTCTAGATAAGATTTAGTAGATATACTCCATCTAGTGAACTATATCAGGTTGTAATGTGATGAAGTTGCATCATTTGACAGTACGATCCACAGAGAAGTATATCAGAAGAATCCTATGAGTTCTACTATCAAGCCTAAACTTTAATAACAAGATCATGTCAAAGAGGAAATGAAATGGATAAAGTAAAATGAAGTATATTATGTTAAAGGGATGAATTGTACCAGATTGTAACACAAGGTGTTACAAAGAAGAAATGAGATTGATGTATTGAGTTTTGAGATCTATATCAGGATATAGTACGAGATACTATATCAAATAAAGTATATCAGGTTATAACGCGAGGTGTTACAGCATAGGCAATACATCAAAAAAGAAGTATATCAAAAAATCATAAGTAATTCCTTTTCTAAAGCCTAAAGTTGTTCATGAGTTTATTATAAAGAAATAATGAAGTAAATGAGATAAGTATTATATGAACAACCAGAATAAGAGAAATTCTAAGACTGTATAGGTATGGGACTATACAGTTGTGGATAAATCATACTCAGAATATTATGTTGAATCAAAGAGAGAACAAGCAAAAGCAATCACTTCTTAAGACATCTAAAATGCTTTAATCATTTTAAGACTATGTCAGATATTACTGTGTAGTAGACTAACATTTTTCCTACTGGGAATCTTTGATTCTCATTCATGCTATTATCATATAGATTATGATGATGGTGATTTATTTTGTGGAGATTCTTAGTTGGTATTGGCTTATGGTCCAAACATTTTGATGAACCGATGATAGAGAATTAATCAATCCTTTTTATTTTCTTTTAATGACTTTTGAGAAGTACCCTACCTAGACCAGAAGGTTCCTGTGTGAACCAGGGTAAAAGTTTGATATAGTTACAGGATACTATTGATTGGTCATCGATTACTACATTTATGCATTTTCAACAATATATATATATATGTTCAGATTCAGTGACTCGAAGATAGAGCATTCTATGTTTATCATGAAAAGCAGGCTCATATGTAATAATATATATACACTTCTCTAAGATCAAACAAAGTTTATAAGTAACAAATACTCACTATAAGGTTATGACTTAAACATAGCCTTATAGTGTGAAGGGTGTTACACACTACACTTCTAATTCAACCATCTCACGATGGCTATCCAAAGTTTGTTGTGCAAATTAAACGATAACTTTGATTATTTTATTTTTCCTTAACACATAATTAAAGCCTGAAATTGTTTACAAAATCTCATAAAAAATATTTTAAACAAGAAATCAAATTTAAGAAAATTTAATTTTGACTTGATAAAAAAATATCTGCTATTATATATCCTTTAGTGCAAAGAGGAATTCAAAATCACATAGTTCTTGTGAAAAAAGATTGTCTTTTTGGTCAATTTTAATTATTTATAAAATAAAAGTTTATTTTTAAAAAAGAAAATAGAGCAATTCCACTCTTGCACAGGATTAAAGATGACATAAGCTATATAATAAATCCTTATAATTCTCACAGCCCTGGGGATGATCAAACTATACATCAATATTATAACTTACTGCGGATTAAAATCTTTTATGCATTGTTTGTTTCTTATTCAAACAAAAAAAATGATAAATGGGCATATAAAACTAAAAGCCTATGATGGGCATATAGAATTACCTATACCCATTCTCTTAGTAAGCTCCAAAGACCTTTATGGTTTTGACCAAAACTGAAAACCCATTACACCTAACTAAAACCCAAGCTTTAAATTACCCTAAAGAGAACACAAGCTATAAAACAAAGTCCAAAAAGCAACCAAGGAAAAGAAAGGCTTAAAAAATTGTACAAAAATAAAAGCTAAAGAAAAAACATGATTAGACATAAAAACAAAGTGAAACCAAAAACACATGTATAGACGGTGGCCATGATGATGATGATAGTGATGGTAGGCTATCACGACATGATTTTGGAACATAATAGGCACATGAGGAATCTCATCCCTACATTAGCCTCGTGATCATTGAGTCATACTATATGTATATATTATTCATAATATCCATTTCAAATCAAAAATCAATTGACAAATTTAATTATAAAAATCCTAAACAGTCATTTTCTATAAATTAAAGCTGAAACTGTAGCTGTAATACAAAATATACTAAGCTGCTCTTTTACAAAAGAATCATGAAGCTACAAACCTTTAAGTACAAAATAAATATCATGATTAATCAAAAAGTCGAATCATGCATGGTCCAGGACCCTGCCTACACTATTACTGGAGCACTCTACCAAAATATCCAAAATACTTCACAGCAACGTGAAGCTCACCAAGTTGAAATACTAGTGCTGCTAAGGAGGAGGAGAAGGAGGTGGAGGATCCAATGCTATGATTGTATCTAGGAGAAAAGGAAGGAAAAGAGGGGTGAAGTTTATCTTAAAACTTAGTGAGTGGATCCTCACACCTAGCCATACATAGGACAAGAAGAAAGAAACGTAGTAGTAATGCAACATTGATAATACATAATAGCTATGAAATCACACGTTTGCTGAGAATATAAAACTATCTTTGTTTCTTAAGAAATTACAAAAGAGAACAGATTAGCTATAAAATGTAAGGTGGTGCTCAGTCCCTGGTAAACAAGAGCTCCTAGCTGAGATATTAATGATCCTTGGTAAATCCCGTCCATGGCGGACTGATCTAAATAAGGACAACCTGCCCCTGGTGGGCACTTGGCATACCAAGGATAACAATTTAACTGTCATTAGCTCACAGCTCTGTTCTTCTTAGTAATTCCTTATTTCAAAATCATACTGAAGCCATAAAATAGGATTATATGATTCTAAGTTAAATATCTCATACTTCTTGTAAATAAACATAAAGCTTCACCTTTGGTATTCATCAACCATAATTAATCTCCATTAATATAATCGAGTCAAAACCATGATATAAATCAAATAAAAAAATTCATAGTTCAAATATGGTCCCATGCATTTCTTGTAACAATATCTTTCATGAGGGCTTTCAAATACATTATCTAGTTCTTGTAAAAAAAAATACACATATAAACTTGTATTATGCCAAAATTCAAGTGTAAATCCTCTAAATATTTCATAATACTAGGAAAATAATTGGATAACGACCAAAATAAGATCATGAGATCAAACCCACTCACCTAGAGAGGTGGAATCTGAAGAACCAATACCGAGGGAGCTTTGGGGAGCGGGAATGACATTAATGTCTACCATAACAACCATAACTCATAAATAATCCATGGGTATCACTAAATAGCTCTAAACAACCTCTAACAACATTTAGGAGCACCCCCATTTGACAACAACTAAGAATATAAACACCCCACACCTAAGATCATGGAAAAATAAAGAGAAAGGAGTCATAATCTATCAACAAATACATACCTTGAAGCTTAGAGAAGGTCGACTTGAGTGGCGTTGAGTGAGTAAGGGAAATTTTGGAGTGAGGATTTCGGTTAAATGAGGGAAAATCCGAGTTTGGGAGGTTTAAATAAGGTAGAACGGTTCATTAAGTGGAACGATGCCATTTTGGTACTATTCACATTTTGAGGGCACCGTTATAGAAGTCAAGCGAGTATTGAAATCCAAACATTGGCAATGCGCAACCGCTATAGTGGTCCAGAACAACTATAGCGGTTGGCAGAGTGTTAAAAACTTCCCTGCTGATGCTCATGATCGCTATAGTGGTCTTGGAGGGTCCTTCATGTATCTAGGGCCTTCTCTGTAAGATGGTTGAGTCCTAGGAGACTCTAAGGCCGTACTGGACTTATCTAGGGCACGTGTTCTCGAGGTATTGCACAGGTGTTTTCATTGTGAGTGACGGTGGTACACTATGTCGAAGTTGACGTCGAGGTTAAACAAGGTGAAGGTGATAAGGGGCATTCATTACATTTATCTTGCTTCTAAACCTTATCTTTTTGCATAGATTTGACTATGTTATAAATGTAAATAATTAGGATTTTGATTGGTCCTCATTGTACATTTTTTATAGGATCATTAACTATTGCACTAATTTTGGAAATATTAATAGATTACATCCTGTTGCACTTAACTCATCTATTTGAGTAGGATTTTGTATACGGGAGTTTTGGATTGAATGTAAAATCAAGTACAAGGCTGGGAATTCTTTGGGGCCAACCTGAAGCTATGGGGTTATAAACATGGAGCAAAAAAGCAAAAAATCCACTCTCTGCTGAGCGCCACAGCACTGAAAAGAGCACTGCAGTGCTCGGTGTAACACCTCGATTTTTCCCATGTACGAATGACCAAAATGTCCCTGAGGTCAATTTATTGGGAAAATAAGGATAGTTGGCCCCGGCCATCCCTAAAGAGTTGTTTTAATGTTGAACGGAGATTATGTGTATTATATGTGTTAATAGAGTATAAGAATCTCATTTTTGAGTTCCTGTACGCGAAATGACCAAAACGCCCTTGTGTCAAATGGACACAGAATTGATCTCTGACTAGACCCAGACTTTGCCTGGGAGTTTGAAATGTTGTTTTTAAGGGTTGCTTAATGTCCGGTTGAGCCCGGGAAGTCCTGGAAGTTTTTGTGAAAAATTACCGTTTTGCCCATGATTAAGGGCATAACGAGTTTTATTACATAATTAACGAAACCGAAGCAATATTAGGCTCTAATCGAAGATTAATTTATTTTAATAATTAATCTAGATTCAAAATAGTTAATTGAGATTAATTAGGGCCTAAGATTGCTTAGAGAAACTCAAAACCCTTTTCTTAATTCAAGAATTAGTGTCATGTCAATTTGAAATAGTATTTCTTCTATTCAATTCCTTAAATCATGGGAATGGTCATGTGATGAAATTCCTTGCTAATAAAGGTGAATTTGCACTAATTGTGCAAGAACACTTTTTAATCTTGTCTTGAGCCACCTCAATTACCCACTTTCTCACCTAAACACCTAACTACAAACCCGTAATCAAAGGCCTAACCAAATCCACTCCTAAACACACTTCTAATCCATATTAAAATGAAAGAAATCCTCCCCTATTTTCCTATTGAAATGGCTGGCCACTTCCCTCCATTTTTCATTCAATCACATGTTGAATTTCAATTAAAAATACACTCCAAAGAACCATACCTTAAGCTATACCTAGCCATACCTTGAACCATGCCTACACCATATCATGAAAAGAGATATTTTTCTCTTTCTCTTCCTCCCCCATGGCTAGCCACACTCCCCCCATTCATGCCCCCATATGTTTCATTTTTCTATAAATACAAGGAAGCTCTCTAAAGAGTCATTTGCTCATTCTCTTGCAAACCTCAAATTCTTAAGTTTTTTCTCTAGTTCTCAAGAGTTTTCTTCTTCTTCTTCTTCTTCTTCACTCTTCAAGAACTACCACCCTCCACTACTCTTCAACCCTAAACTACCAGACAACCAACATAGATCCTCCTCTCAACACTTAACCTCTCCACTTCCAAGATCAAAAATGAAAGACAAACCTCTCTTCCTTCCTTTCCTCCTTGGCCGAAAATCACCTTGAGGCTCCAATGAAGATTTCTTTTTTTCATCTCATTTCCAAGACTAAGCTCTTCTCTTTGCAAGAAAAACATCTTTGGTAGGAATTTTTATATTGAGTTCTTTTTCTTTCTATTGTTCCTTCTTTTTCGGTTTTAAGCTTCTTCTTCTACTCTATTTGTTTCTGTTTTGTTGTTATTGAATGGTTAGAAACCATGGCTTGATGATGAGGATCTTGATGTTGGTTGAAAAGCCATCATTTGTTTGACCTTTAAAGCTCAAGGTTTCATTATTTTAGTTTTAAAAGTTTTCTAGTAATGAAAGATTGTGATTTTGTCACCACTTGATTGTATGGGTTCAAGACTTACCCCTTTCAACTTAAGGTTGATCGGTGTTTTAGAGTTTGTACTCTAAATAGGAGTCTTGAACTCAAACTGTAACATCCTAAATTTTAACCCAATACTCTAGAACATAATTAAGTTAATCATTAGTTTGTTACGTCATAGCTTTCTCATTACTTTAAAATACTTAGCGGAAATACTGGTAATTTTTTTTGAAAATTATAAAAGCAAAGTAAGAGCCGCGCGACACGTTAACTAGTAATGCACAAAAGGTAATAAAGCAAGCGTCGCATAGCAACATGACATAAGCACATAAAAGCACATCATAATAACATGGAACTGCATATTTATATAATATGTCCACTTAGGTAGAGTGGGACTTAGTTTAGTACAAAATGAGCAATACAACTAAAAGGAAATACAAGAGAAAGTGCAACGGAAACTATAAAAGCAACTCCCCTACCCAAGTGCAACTAACGGGATGACCTCTAAAACAAAAGAAGGTTCATCTCCATCTAAGTGGTGTGTGCTCTACCCGGGTACTCCATCGGTCGATCGTCACCTCCTACTGACGTCCATCTCGAGAGCGAGACACATATCCGGGAAACTGGGTGAGCTCCTCGGGCGTAAAAAGGCGGAACGGGGATCGAGAGTGACCCTCGCGGTGTGGCCGCATCTCCGGTCGTCGTGCAAGCCGTGGCTGAGTCACGGTATCCTCACTACCCTCCCTCATCAATGGTGGAGAGGGGGCAGAGCTCTCGCTATACGGATGGGTAGGCGGGTCCTTGAACGGGTCAGTCTCTGAGAAGTAGGTCCGGGGCACATAATCAGGATAGTCTTGCATGGCTAAGGCGGCGGTGTGCATGCGGAGCACTCTCTCGTTATGTGTACGAGCGCGCTCAAAAACCCGCTCGTCGTCGCCATAGGGTGCAGTCGGGGAGAAGCAATGGGTGTGCACGGGATGAGCGAAGGGACGTCCTACGAACATGAAAACTCGCACCGTGCACTGTCCCTCAAAATGGTATGACTCGTGAGCCGGGTCATAGTGCACCTCCCATGTCGGGGTGTCCACGAATACCACGAACGTCGCCATCTGAAGACGTGACGGAAAGAAAGAGATAGAGGGAGTGAGAATCTTGCTAAAGAATCTCAGTAGGGCCTCCTACTACCTAGGTGTCATCATCTACGTCCTCAGGAACCTTGGGTTTAGTTATACAAAATAAGTGAGCATGCATTAAGTCTACTTTTAGGTTCTAAAACATAATTTAGCCATGGTCCATTTATTTTAGCATGATTCTTAATGACATGGATGCAAGCATATTAAAGAATGTATGCATGGCTCTACTTAATGCAAGAATAATCATCATATATTTAAGAACATCATAATAGTAGTGGCATAAAGTGGCAAATAAATTCTCTTTGTGACATAATCATCATAACTTCCTCATAGGCCACCCTAAAAGACAAGCACTCTGGGGGTGCTCGGCCGAACCGGTGTCACCCAGAATGTGTCACATCTCTAGGTTATGAGCTCATACCTCAACTAGTCATCACTAGTTCTTACTTATCAATCTCGATAAGCGTAACATAATCATAAACATAATCCCGACTTATCCAGTACGAGCTAGGGGGCATTTCTTGGGGGTGCTCGGCCGAACCGGTGTCACCCAAGAATTAAATCTTGGTACCGATGTCACATGAGTTCTCTGGAGGTGCTCAGCCGAACCAGTGTCATCCGAGAACCCATCTTAGTACCTCATAAAAATTTCATAGGTTTTCAAAAACTTTCTGAATCCCGAATTTGTCAGAAATTCGACGGCATAACCGTGGCATGTCGAATTTCTTCCAAATTCTTCTTTATGCCACATAAGTCAATCAAACATGCATCCTTCATCATACTTTCATGCAATCACATAATCATCCTCATACTTTCACAAGCAACATTAAAAGTTCGTTATGCACTTGATCCTACGGTATTTTATGCTCTGACCTTTACGGGCATTAAACTCGCGATGTAGTTAACCTATCATCCCCTATCAAGCTTTTATGTACCTAAGGGTTCTCTCTTATCAAACCTTATCATTTATTTATGCTCTCAATTAAATCACCATTCCTTAGGGGCAGTGTTATAAACTTATGATTACGGGGTTCTAGAACTTGCGTTTTAGACCCTTTCTTAGTTCTGTCTTCGCCTAAGGCGCTATAAGTTAATCCTAAACCAATTATGAGTCATCCCTATATCAAGGAACTATTTATAAACCATGTTCTCTACATTTTAAGGTTGCTGGACAGATTCTAAGAATTAAATGTTCTAAGAGTTCTAGAATTGCGGTTTTACGGTTTTCTAGTTACTAGTTTCTCTATAGGTGCTAAAATTCATTCCTACTTCAAATGAAACCAAATTTTTCATGACTAATCAATCCTAATCTGATTATATCCCCATTAAAACAGTTTGGGCAGCGTCCATAATTAAATGGAATAAAACGATGCTAAATCTTGACTTTACAATTTTTCCCAGAAAGCTAGTTTCTTCTCTACCTTGCATAGAAATGTCCCAACTTCATCATACATAATTTTCACTCATTCAAATACATCAAACATCATCACATGGCAGCAAACACATCATGGAAGAACCGAAACATTAAATCCCAAAAAGATACATAACTTGATATTTTTAAAATACATAAGTTACTAGTTTCTCTTGGAATCAGTTTCAAGACTTCTAAAACTCTTTTGCAAACCATTTTATCATGTCAAAGAGACTAAACCTATCCTTAGGTGAATGACCACTTAATCCCTCTTTAAAAAGGGGTTAAATTCCTAGAACCTTGTTGGTCTTAAACTTAAACAAAATCATGAGATTTAAAAGGATTCTTAAAACTTGACTTATTGGTCCTTGAAGCTAGATGGAACTCATTCCAAGTTCATCATCACTTAATGGCCGAAATCATGCATTCAAAGAATGCTCCCTCATTAAACTTTAACTTGAGATGAAATGGGCAAGTCTTTGAGCTCTAAGATCTTTTAAGTGATGACATAATTTAAACGTGCTATGCACTTCATTTTTATTCTTCATTACAAATTAAAGTGAGAGCTTAAAGTAAACATGCTAGACTTGAATATAAAAATGCAAGGCTTAAAATAAATATGCAAGACTTGGAATATAAATATGTGTAACACCCCAATTTCTCTGTCCGAGGGAAATGACCAAAATGCCCCTGAGGTCATTTCCTGACCCGAACTCGAGGGTAACCAACTCGGTCATCCTCGAAGGGTCAACCCAATGTTTGAAGGGGATTGAATGGCCTTTGAATGCTTTCGGAAGCGAAAATTTCGTTTCCAGATTTAGTCAAAATGACCAAAATACCCCTATAGCGTTTTTACGCGGGTAAAGGTGCCGTTTGAGCCCGGATCTTTCCCCAGAGGTTTAAAAACATGTTTTCATGTGTCTAGAGGTCTCTGTTCAAGTCCCGGTGGTCCCGGGCAGTTTTAGTGCAAAATTACGATTTTGCCCCTAGAATAGTGTTTTTGAGCTTAATGACGTAATTAAGCAAACCTAAGCAATATTAGGCTCTAAACGAAGATTAATTTATTTCCCTGATTAATCTAGAGTCAAAATAATTTATTAAAGTTAATTAGAACCTAAAATTGCTTAGATTAAACTTAAATCCCTTTTTAGAACTCAAGACTCCTAGTCTTGGAATCTTGAATAGTGTTTTCTCTCTCCACTTCCTTAAATCAAGGAAATGTGTCTAGAGTTGTTTAGACTCTAAATTGAGGATTTAACTCTCTAATGGTGCAAGACCACTCCTTAATTATGTCTAGACCACCTTAATTACCCATTTACCTTACCTAAACACTTTCTTACAAATTCCTAATCTTAAGCATAATCAAAAGATACACCTAAACACAACTCTAAACCACAATTAAAATGCAAAGAAACCTCCCCCATGGGCTGATGCATTTCGGCCACATCCTCCCCCTTTGACCACATATTAAATTGTTTTCTCACTCAAAGAACCATGCTTGAAGCCATACCTTGAACCATACCTCACCATACCTTAAGCCATACCTCACCATACCTCAAGAACACATTATCTCACCTCATGGAACTCATGGAGGCCTCCAATTCTGCACACATGGCCGAAGCTCTTCCTCACCATGAGCTCCCTCCATTTGTTTCATTTCTCTATAAATAGAATGCCTTGAGGAGCTTGCACCACTTTTAGATCATTTGCTAAGTTTAGGAACTCTCAAAGCTTTTCTTTTTCTCTCAAAGTTTTTGTGTTCTTCAAGTTCTTGGAGTTCCTCAAGTTCTTCATCTTCTTCATCTTCTTCTTCCATCTTCAAGTTCATCACATCAAGTAGGGATTTTCTTTCATGTATTCTTTTCTTTAAGGTTCTTGTTTCAAGCTTGATGTTCATAGTTTCTCTTGTTTCTCTTTAGAACTTCATTTCCACTCCTTTTTCCTTTTCATTTTCGGCCATAGGCCTTGAGGTTCAAAGAAATGAGAGCTTGATGATGAGAGTTTCATGATGATGTTCATCACTTGAAACAAACTCTAGAGCTTGATCTTTGTTCTTGAGCAAAAATGTTTTTAGTTTTTCTTTTCTTGAACTCTTAAGAACTTTAGCTTTGATGATGGTTTTAAATGGCTCTATGAACTCAATGATGAGGACTCATGATGTTGGTGTTAATATATCACCAAGATCATGAACTCTAGAGTTTTAAAATGTTCCTTTTTCTTCTTGATGATTTCGGCCATTTCCTTAAATTTTTCTAAGCTTCATGGTTTGATTTCCTAAAAATATTATGTTAAGTTTTAAAGAACTCTAAGCTTGACTTTACCTTGTTTGGATGAGTTTGGGTTATGGCTTAAATTCCTTTAAAGTCTTGTTAAGAGCTCTAGAAAGATAAAATGAACTTGCATAATTTATTTTATGCTTGCATTCATATTTACATTCTTGCTATGCATCTTTACTTTCTAGCTATCACCTAAGAACATAAAGATTAAAATGAAACTTGTATCATCACTTAACTTAATTCTCGAAGCCTTTCTATTTCGGCCTTAAAGTCGATTGTTGTTGGGCCTAGAGCACTAAAATAAAGAATTGAACTTGCATTATCACCTAATTAATTTCTTGAATGCCTATCTATTTTGGCCTTAAAGTCGATTGTTGTTGGGCTAAGAGCACTAAAATAAAGAATTGAACCATGCATATTTACCTACAAGCTTGCACGTCTAAATTTATGCCTCGCATATTTACTTTCAAGCTTGCACGTTTAAGTTTATGCCTTGCATATTTAAATTTAAGTCATCGCTTTACTTTGTAAGCAAGATTAAAAGTGAAAAGCATGAGCATGTTTAGTTTATGTCGTAACTTAAGAACCTAGAGCTCAAAGACTTGCCCATTTCATTCCAAGATAAAGTGAGACGTGAATGTATTCCTTGAATGCATAATTTCGGCCAAGTAGTGATGATGGACTTGCAATGAGTTTTCATCTAGCTACTAGGACCAATAGTCTATGTTTTAAGTTTTCCTTAAAGCTTTACAAATCTTTATAAGGTTTTGTCATCACAAGTTGTGATTTTATTATCTTTTAGGGGATGGAATATGTTTTGGTCAATGACCTAAGGCTTCACTTAGCCTCTTGATGAATTAAAATGTTTTGCAAAGAGTTTTAGAAGTTCTAGATTGATTCCAAGAGAAACTAGTTAACTTATGTACCTGGAAATGTCAATTTAATTCTCTTAATGAGGCAAGATGTTTTCGGTTCTGATGTGATGAATGTGATGCTGTATGATGATGTTTTGATGTGTTGGAATGTGTGAAAATATCATATGATGATGTAGAAGCGATCCTATGCATGATAGGTAAGAAACTAGCTAACTAGAAATACCGTAAAGCTAGAGTTTAACATAGTTTTGACCCATTTGTTTATGGAACTTTTCCAAACTATTTTAATGGGGACATAATCAGATTTAGATTGTTTAGACATGAAAAACTTGGTATCATTTGAGTTAGAATTGAATTCTAGCACCTATGGGGAAACTAGTAACTAGAAAACCGTAAAAATGCAAATGTAGAACTCTTAGAACATTTAATTTTCTGGATTCTGTCCAGCACCCTTAAAACATGGTAAACATGATTAATAATTAGTCCTTAAGCATAGGAATGCCTCATAATTGATTTAGATTTAATGTATAGCGCCTTCGGCAAAAACGGAACCAAGAAAGGGTCTAAAACGTAAGTTCTAGAACCCCGTATTCACATGTTAAGATTTCCACCTTATGCTATTCAGATTTAAAAGTAAAATGAGAGGATTATGAATGATGTTTAATTATGAGCCTTAGGTGCTTAAAATATGAACGACGGATGTAGAGAACTATATCTCAAGATTAAGACCCATAAGGGTCAAAGCATAAGCTACCGTAAGGGTAAGCGTTTGGATGTTTTATGATGATGCATGAAGTATGCTAATGATGATGATGTTATTCATATGAGGAATTTATGAGACTATATGTTTATGTGGCATAAAGCAAATTTGGAAGGAAATTCGGTGTAATGACCGTTGTGCCGAATTCCGACAAATTTGGGGACTTAAAGAGATTTTGAAAATTAAGGTACTAAGATGGGTTCTAGGATGACACCGGTTCGGCCGAGCACCTCCATAGAACTCATGTGACATCGGTACCATTTTATACTCTTAGGTGACACCGGTTCGGCCGAGCACCCCTAAGAGAATTGCCCCCTAACCCGTACTCAGATAGTCGGGATTTATGATTTATGATACGCTTATCGTTAAGTGGTAAGTAAGAACTAGTGACGACTAGTTAAGGTATGAGCTCATAACCTAGATGTATGACACATTCTGGGTGACACCGGTTCGGCCGAGCACCCCCAGTTCGATTGTCTTTTAGGGTAGCCCATGAGGAAGAGAAGTTTCATGATTATGATTATGTCACTAAGTTTTGTCCCATATGAATGTTACTATTGCCACTTTATGCCACCAAGTATGATGATGTTTGATGTTATATTTTATGTATGTGCATTGGGTAGTGCCATGCATACATTTTCTATTATGTTGCATTCATGACATTAAGATCATCCTAAAATGAATGGACCTTGGCTAAAATATATTTTAAAGTTTAAAATGAACTTAATACATGCTCAGTCATTTTGTATAAATAAACCCAAGGTTCCTGAGGACGTAGATGATGACACCTAGGTAGTAGGAGGCCCTACTGAGATTCTTTAGCAAGATTCTCACTCCCTCTATCTCCTTCTTTTCGTCACGTCTTCAGATGGCGACGTTCGTGATGTTCGTGGACACGCCAACATGGGAGGTGCACCATGACCCGGACCACGGGTCATTCCATTTTGTGGGTCGATGCACGGTTAGAGTATTCATGTTTATGGGTCGACCCTTCACTCCCTCAGACATTCCCATCATTTCTCCCCGCCTCACCTTTTGGCGATGACCTGGTGTTCGAGCGCCAAGACGTCCCTAGAGGAGAGGCTTCGCCATACCCCATCATCCACGTCCGCCGCCGAGACTACCCCCAAGATGTGCCCTGCTGTTCGTCGTCTTTTTCGGAGACGGATCCTTCTGAGGATTCGGCAACCCAGGCACCCTCCGAGGGATCTTCCCCCACCATACCCATGGACCTTGGGGAAGGTAGTGAGCCTTCCGTGACTCAGCCGAGGCTTGCACAACGACCGGAAATGAGGCCACGCCGTGGAGGTCACTTCCGAGCCCCGTCCCGTCTATTCACGCCAGAGGAGCTTGCTCAGTTTCCTGGTTACTTGCCACGCTCGAGGGATAGTCGCCAGTAGGAGGCTGTAGATGGCCGAGATAGAGCACACACCACTTAGATGGGGATAAACCTTCTTTTGTTTAGAGGTTATCCTATTAGGTGCACTCGGGTAGGGGAGTAGATTATGTTCATGTTTTATGTTGTATTTTCTTTTATGCATTTCCCCTGTACTAAAATAAGTCCCACACTTATAAGTGGGCAAATTATATATATATATATGAGATGATCTTCAGTGTTACTCATGGTGTGCCTTATGTTATGATGTTGTGAGACATTTGTTTACCATACATGGTTTACTGCTTATCGCATCACGCGGCTCTCACTTTGTTTTTCAAAAAAAAATTACCCGTATTTTCCGCTAAGTAATTCAAAGATAAATGAGAACTATGAAGTAACAGACTAATGATTAACCTAAATATGTTCTAGAATATTGGGTTAAAAATTAGGATGTTACAATATGCAAGGCTTGAAATATAAATATGCAAGTTCATTTCTTTATTTTAGTGCTCTGGGCCCAGCAACAATCGACTTTAAGGCCGAAATAGAAAGGCTTTGAGATTTAGTTAGGTGATAGTGCAAACCTCATTTTAAATCTTTACATTCTTTAGTGATGAAAGGTAAATATGCTAGACAAGAATATAAATATGAGATGCACTCCATTCTTTAGCCTTTAACTTTAGGTGATGGCTTGAAAATTAAATATGAATGCAAAGCTCAAAATAAATATGTAATGCATAAGCTCAAATTTAGATATGAATGCTAGTTTATTTTATTTCTTATTAGAGCTCATACAAGACTTTAAAGGAACTTAAACCTCAACCCAAACTCAACATGACAAGATAAAGAAAAACAAGAGTGAACCTCAAGGGTTCTTTAAACACAAAGTTTCTTTTCTTGAAATGTAAACATAGATAGCATTTTTATTGAAACTCAAGCTCTAGAGACCTCATTGTGATGAACACATAGTCATCATCTAGAAGCTCTCATCATCAAGCCATTGTGAGTTCCCTTGGCCAACATGGCCGAAACCACAAAGAAAGAAAAGGTAGAAGAACCGAAATTGTTGGAGAAGAAAAGAAACATTTGGAACTCTAGAGATCATGATCTTGATGATACATTAACACCAACATCATGAGCTCTCATCATTGAGTTCATGTTAACCATTTTAAAATATCATCAAAGTGAAAGGTTTCAAAGATTTAAGAAGAAAACTAAAAACACCTTTAACTCAAGATCAAAGATCAAGCTTTAGAGATTGTTCAAGTGATGAACATCATCATGAAACTCTCATCATGAAACTCTCATTTCTTTGATTCACAAGCCTCATGGCCGAAAAACAAAGAGGAGTAGAAGAAGAAAAGAAGTTCTAAAAAGGATTCAAGAGAAACTATAAACACATAAAGAAATTGTGAACTTTAAATCAAATAACTCTTGAAAGAAAATCCCTACCTAGTGATTAGGAGGTTGGAATGAGAGAAGAGGATGAAGAACTTGAAGAACTTGAAGACTTGAACTTGAGAGAAAAAGGAAACTTTGAAGTGTTTCTTTGAAAACTTACTCTTTCCAAATGAACCCAAAATGATACAAGTTCACCCAAACAAGCTATTTATAGAGAAATGAAACAAATGAAAGGTGCAAATGGAGGGGGAGGCTTCATCCATGCAGAATGGAGGGAACCCATGAGTTCCATGAGGTGAGATAATGTGGTCTTGAGGCATGGTGAGGTATGGTTCAAAGTATGGTGAGGTATGGTTCAAGGTATGGCCTCAAGCATGGTTCTTTGAGTGAGAAACAATTCAACATGTGAGGTAAAAGAGAGAGGGAGGGCCGAAATGCATCAGCCATGGGGGGAGGATTTCTTGCATTTTAATTGTGGTTTAGAGTTGTGTCTAGGTGTATCTTTGATTAGGATTAAGGTTAGGAGTTTGTAAGAAAGTGTTTAGGTGAGAAAATGGGTAATTAAGGTTGTCAAGACATAATTAAAGAGTGTTCTTGCATCATTAGTGAGTTATTAATTCATTTTAGTGTATAAATAATTCTAGACACAATTCCTTGATTTAAGGAATTGGAGAGAGAAAACACTATTCAAGATTCCAAGAGTGAAATCTTGAGTTTTAGAAAAGAGATTTAAATCTAATCTAAGCAATCTTAGGTTCTAATTAATTTTAATAATTTATTTTGACTCTAGATTAATTATGGAAATTAATTAATCTTCGTTTAGAGCCTAATATTGCTTAGGTTTGCTTAATTACATCGTTAAGCTCAAAAATACTATTCTAGGGGCAAAATCGTAATTTTGCACTAAAACTGCCCGGGATTGCCGGGACTCAAACAGATGTTTTGAAACATGTAAAAACATGGTTTTGAACCTCTGGGGAAAGTTTCGGGCTCAAACGGCACCTTTACCCGCGTAAAACGCTATAGGGGTATTTTGGTCATTTTGACCCGAAACTGCGGAAAATGAGACTTTCGCCTCCGGAATCACTCAAGGGTCATTCAATCCTCTTCAAACATTGAGTTGACCCTTCGAGGACTGCCGGGTCGGCCATCCTCGAATTCCAGGCCGAAAATGACCTCAGGGGCATTTCGGTCATTTTCCACACAGACAGAAAATCGAGGCGTTACACAAACCCTAAAGAACTAACCGAAAATATTTTGTTTTCTTTTGAGCTTGATGATGAGTCTAAGGAGACAAGGTTCTTGGAACCACAATGACGAAAGACTCTAAAGTTCATACTCATTGAGTAATGTTGATTGGTGTTTTAGAGTATCACTCTAAATAGGAGTCTTAAGCCTAGAACCTAAAGAAGCAATAAAAGTAAATGCATTCATATTTATGTTTCAAGCCCTTGCATTTCATGTTTACAATCAAGTCTTGCACCTCATATTTATTTTCAAGTTATCACCTAAAGTTTGAAGATAAGAAATGAACTTGCATTCCATATTTATATTTCTTGTCTAGCACGTTTATGTTTCAAGCCATCACCTAAACTCAAAGATTAAAAAAAATGAACTTGCATTATCATATTTAAATTTGAGCCTTGCATATCATGTTTATATTTTCATTGGCATCACCTTATTAAGCCAAGATTAAAATGAGACTTGCATTTGCATATTTACATTTATGTCATCACCTATAAATCTAGAGCTCAAGACTTACCCCTTTCAATTTACTTAGGAATTTTGGTTCCATGGGCATTTACCTTTAAAGAGGTGTTTTGATTTCAAAAAGAAAGTGGAATAAGGTTCAAAATGGTTTTAGAAGGGAATAGCAACACAAGGAATGTTTAAAACTTGGATTTTTGAACTTTGAAGTTACTGGCAATCAATTACCAGGGGGATGTAATCGATTACCAGAGTGGTTTGCAATACCTGAGTAAGAACTATTGGCCTGAGTAATCGATTACAACATCATGTAATCAATTACACAATGTTCTGAGAAACCCAGAACATATTCCTGGACTCTAGTAATCGATTACCATTCCATGTAATCGATTACTCAGATGTGCTTGAGGCCCAGAAAGCATTTTCAATAGTGGTAATCGATTACAAGGGTCATGTAATCGATTACCAGAGCCCTTAACCTTCCTGTTTTGAAAACTCGAGTTGTGTAATCAATTACAAGCCTCATGTAATCGATTACCAGAACCTAAAATATGCAAATAAGTGTTTTCCTACTTGTATAACATGAATCTATGATCTTGTATGACATAAATCTACGATCTTGTATAACTTGAATCTATGACCTTGTATGGCATGAATCCATGATCTTGTATAACATGAACCTATGATCTTGTATGACAAGGATTTATAATCTTGCATGACTATTCTTGGATCATGAGCATACTTATTTGAATTAGGGAACTCATTAGAAGGAATTGCAATGACAATGAACATGCTTATGTGAATTGGTTAAGATGCATATTTATGAGCAATGACATGTTAAGGAATAAGTTATGAATTACCATGCATCTATACATAATATGTCAAGATTAAAGGTGACATAAGACACATGGTGTAACACCCTAGTAATTAACCAGATACACCTAGGTTGAATCTGATTAATGACTAGACTTTACTCCTTGCTTTGGTTCTTTCTTCATAATTTGAAAATACTTAGTGAAATTACGAGCCATTTTTTTTTTTAAACACATAATTGAAAACATGAGCCGAGTACAACGTGAACGAGTAAGTGGGGTATAATAAGACGTTTAAGAATATATCACATCATATCACTTAGGCTCCATCATATAACATCCATAAGCACATTATAGCATATATTTACATACAATAACCTCACTCAAAGGGTGGGTTATGTTCATACATCATTATCTTATGCAAACCCATAAAAGAAAATATACTTAAGGAAATACATGCCCCTAAACTAGATAACTCCATAAGCCGGGAAGGTTATCCTAAAACTAGGGTGCATGATCACACATAAATCTACTAAGAACCTTCTATGGCCACTGTCCCGAAATGGGGAATAAATCCGATCCACTGATGAGCTCCTCGGGACGGACACACGAGATGCACCAGTGGGTCGCATGGACGGCCTTCTCGCTAACCTCACTGAACAACTGTTTCCTTACTACCCTCTCTTACACGTGTGGGAGTAGGAGCGAGCTCTCAGAATATACATGAGTAGGAGTCCTCTCAAGGATCAGTTTGAATATCTCGTCTCGGGAACATACTCTGAAATCCATGGACAGCAGATGAAGCGGGATAAGAACGTAACATCCTTTCATCAAGTGGACGTGCATGTTCGAATACCATTTCATCGCCATAGGGAGAAGTAGGAGAAAATCGATAACTAGGGACAGGATCAGCAAATGGACGACGTATGTAAATAAAAACACGAATCACAAGACTCTCCTTCAAATGATACGAGCGATGCACCGGATCATAGTGGAATTCCCAAGTAGGGGTATCAACGAACAGGACGAATGTCGCCATTTGAATCTGGAGACAATGACGGAAATAAAGAAAAGGGAGTGAGAATCTTACTAAAGAATTCTCAATAGGGTACCTCCTTCTACAGTGTCATCATCAAAGTCCCCAGGAACCTCGGGATTATTCTAAAATAGTGAGCATGCAAAGATTCATTTTAAGTTCAGACAAATACTTAACCGAGGTTCGTCAATTTTTAATCATGCGTCTTATAATGCATCTTATTCTTAACATGTCATATTTACAATGAATATTTCCTTTATCATTACATCATATTCCTCATCATCATTATCAAAATAACATGCATAAAAGAACGTCATATAATATTAGCTACACATGGACACAAAGTGCACATATTTCATTTCTTTAGTGCCTTTGATGACTTAAAATCTTATCATCATCATTATTTTCCTTGGGCCACCCTATACTCCACCCTTTTGGGAGTAATTTAGGTTATGAGCTCATATTTTACTAGTCGTCACTAGCATATACTTATCCCTTTTGATAAGCTAAAGTCCCGACTCTACCCTTTTGAGAGAACGGGTTAGGGGGCTAAAATCACCTTTTCACCACCTATAGTCTGATGGTTCCAAAGGATCATTTTCTTATAAGTTTAAGTCATCATTAAATCTTTGCATGTTATATCATAATACAATTCATAAACATCATAACATTTTCTCATTTATAGTCTTAAGCTAGAATAATATATATCAATCAGTAATCATGCATATGGAAGATTCCCAGAAAGAGAGGTGGGTCACAATGGACACGCTTAAATACCAAGTCTTTCCTTAGCCGTAACCTTTCCAAATTACACTTTTACAATGATACACTTTCTTCTAGCACCAAAGGTTAATTTTACATAATATAGAACATTTCATGTACAAGCATGCTCATTATTTGCAACAAAGAACTATAACATGCAAGCCAGAAATCATTCAATGATATCAAGTACTTAATAAGCATCCAATCCTTACATAGAATTATCAATTATAGAACTAATTAGTTACTAAACCAATTATGAATCATTCTCTTAACAATAAACCATAATTATCACAACTTCAATCATATCAAATCATTATCACACATTGATACTAAACTCAGATCAAAGGGCGAATCATGAAGCTCATGCAATTACATAGAATCATATTTTAAGTGCATATAAAATACTAGTTCCCCGTAAAATCCTTGCAAAGCCTTAAAACTCATTTAGAAACTAGTTCTTTTGTCAAATTTGGGAGGATCTTCACAATTAAAATTCTCACTTAAGATAAAAGGAGTAAGTCTTGAGCTTTAGAGATTTAGGTGACATCTTAGAATTATAAACATGCTATGCAACCTTATTTTAATCAAATCTTTATAAGGTGATAGCTTGGAATTATAAACATGATATGCAATTCCATTTCTTTATCTTTAAGATTTAAGGTGATGACTTGAAAATTAAACATGATGCAAGAACTTGAAATATAAACATGATACAAGAAACTGGAGCGGTGTAATCCGCAGTGACCAGAGAGGGAGAAGAAAATATTAAGAAACCGGAGCGGCGGTAGTCCATTAGGACCAAGAGAGGAGAAGAGAATATTAAGAAACCTGAGCGATGTAGTCCGCACAGACCAAAGAGAGGGAGAAGAGACTATTATTATTACATTTTTTTTAAGCTCCAATCTCAAGACTTTTTAAAGAATAAATTCTTTAACTCCAATAATCATATTTCTTTGCTTGTGATACATGGGCAAGTCTTTGAGCTCTAGGATCTTTAGGTGATGGCATAAAATAAACATGCCATGCGTTGATTCTTTTAGCCATTAAAAAATAGTGAGAGCATAAATTAAATATGAGATGCAACCTCTTTATTATCTTGAAAGATTAAGTGATGACTTGAAACATAAACATGAGATACAAGCTTGGAATTTAAACATGAGAAATGCAAGTTCATTTATTCATTCTTGAAAATTTAGTGATGACATAGAAGGTAAACATGGTTATGCAAAGCATAAACTTAATCATGGATGCAAATTCATTTTGTTTCTTTGCTAGAGCTCCTTCAAGACTTTAAAAGAATTATAAATTCAACCCAATACATATCTTAACAAGAAATAAAACATAAAAGGAAAATACATCTTTCAAGTTCTAAACTAAAAATCTTTGTTTTAGCATCATAAAGCATTATTCTTTAAAGTTTTGCATCAAGTGGAACTTTCAAGCTTTAGAGGCCTAACTTGTGATGGATTTACAACCCACCCTCAAGGTCCTCATCATCAAGCCATCATCTTAGTTCCACCTAGGCCATATGGTTGAATTGGTTAAAGAAAAAATTGAAGAGGAAAACCAAAATGAAAAGCTAAGGCAAGTTCATAATTTCATCATTTTGAGCTAAAAACACAACTCCTCAAAGCATAGAAATAAATTTAGAAACTACTCCCTACCTAATCTGAGTTGAAGAAGAGGAAGAGAACTTGGTTTCTTGAAGTGAAATGAAACAAAATCTCTTTGAAAAAATGAAGAAAGAATTCAGCCAAAGAGGAGGAAGAAAGAAAGTTTTGGTGCTCCTAAAACTAGTTATGAACCAAGCATTCCAAGACCACTCAAGCAAGCCTATTTATAGAAGATTTTGAGGCTTCTAATTGGCCAAAATGATGAGGTAGTGGACGGAATTTTGTAGGAGAAATAAGAGAGGAAAAATCATTTTAGACAAAGTTGTATGAAATTAAGGAATTATGTCTCTTATGGTGACATTTTGGCATTTTGTTTTAGTGCAACTTTTGGCAATAATTCAGCTACATAATGGCATCAATAATTTCGTCCATTACAGCCCAAAGAAGTGAAATTTGTGTGTTCCATGCATTATTTAGGTGTAGGCAAGGTATTCATGTAATTTAGAGAATTTACGGTTAAGGGTTTAAGTGAATTAGTAAGCAATTTGGGTGTTTTTGAGCAATTTTGGGTTCTAATCAATCTAAATACATAATTTTGACTCTAGATTAATATTTAGAATTTAATAAGCTTTAATTTGAGCCTAATATTGCTTAGGTTTCAGATACGAATCAAAAATCCCGAATTCGCAAACTGCCCAAAAACAGGGGCAAAATCGTACTTTCACTTAAAAATTGCCCGAGGCCACCCGAGCTTAACCAATGGTTAATCATGGCTTAAAAACACATTTTAAAACATTTTAGTAAGGTTCGGGCTCAGTCGGCATACATCGGAGTTAAAAACAAACAGGGGCGTTTTGGTCATTTCGCGCGTCGGAACTCAAAATTGAGATCCTTCAGCTCTATTAACACACATAACACAAACAATCCCTTATTATCCTCCTTGAGAATAGGTAGGGCCCACGATCCTCATTTTCTGAGTAAAATAACTTCAGGGGCATTTTGGTCATTTTATACGTACAAAAATTCGGGATTTGCGACTCTCGCATGAATCGTTCCTAACCTCTCTTCTAATGTTATATTCCTTTATTGAGGATTGTTCGGCATCAAATCTTATGTAATAATTACCTACGGTAATTCGGTAATTGAGTAATTTCTAATGACAGTAAAAATTACAGTAAAAATTGGGGCGTTACACATGGAAATGATCTTCTAGACTCCTCGAATTAAAGGTTATGAAAGGTGATCCCGATAAGAAGTGATCGTTTGGACTCCCCGAGTTAAAGGTTATGAAAGGTGATCCTAATGCCCCTTATCCCGCACTCCAAGAGTTGGGAACTTAACTTATCAAAAGGGATAAGATTATGCTAGTGACGACTAGTGAGGTGTGAGCTCATAACCTAGGAACACACAAAAGGGAGAGTAATAGGGTGGCCCCAAAGAGAGAGAAAGAACAGCTTAAGTCACTAAAGGATAAGATACAGAAATTCATGTTATGTTTGCTAAGTTCCATGAGCATCACTATGTTGTATGTATTTCATGTTACACCTCACATTGACATGCATTTAACGATGAGGTATGATGCATTCATAACATTTAAGAAGCATGTTAAAATGAATGGGCTTCGATAGATGATAGTTTAGAACTTAAAAGTTGAACTTTATGCATGCTCACTATTTCACAGTAAAAACCCGAGGTTCCTGAAGATG
The DNA here is from genome assembly GCA_031216125.1 of Dalbergia cochinchinensis. Lineage (NCBI taxonomy): Eukaryota > Viridiplantae > Streptophyta > Magnoliopsida > Fabales > Fabaceae > Dalbergia > Dalbergia cochinchinensis. The sequence goes on from CM062377.1 coordinate 34,320,230, forward strand.
TAGATGATGACACTAGGATCGGAGGATACCCTACTGAGATTCTTTAGAAAGTTTCTCACTCCCTCTATCTTCTCTTTCCATCACGTCTTCAGAGGTTGATGGCAACGTTCGTGATCAACACTGACGCTCATACATGGGAGATGCATGACAACATTGCTTGTAACGCCCCAATTTTTACTGTAATTTTTACTGTCATTAGAAATTACTCAATTACCGAATTACCGTAGGTAATTATTACATAAGATTTAAGGCCGAACAATCCTCAATAAACGAATATAACATTAGAAGAGAGGTTAGGAACGATTCATGCGAGAGTCGCAAATCCCGAATTTCTGTACGTATAAAATGACCAAAATGCCCCTGAAGTTATTTTACTCAGAAAATCAGGATCGTGGGCCCCACCTATTCTCAAGGGGATATTTTGAGGATAATAAGGGATTGTTTGTGTTATGTGTGTTAATAGAGCAGAAGGATCTCAATTTTGAGTTCCGACGCGCGAAATGACCAAAACGCCCCTGCGGCTATTTTAACTCCGATGTGCGTGCCGACTGAGCCCGAACCTCACTAAAATGTTTTAAAATGTGTTTTTAAGCCATGATTAACCATTGGTTAAGCTCGGGTGGCCTCGGGCAATTTTTAAGTGAAAGTACGATTTTGCCCCTGTTTTTGGGCAGTTTTGCGAATTTCGGGATTTTTGATTCGTATACCGAAACCTAAGCAATATTAGGCTCAAATTAAAGCTTATTAAATTCTAAATATTAATCTAGAGTCAAAATTATGTATTTAGATTGATTAGAACCCAAAATTGCTCAAAAACACCCAAATTGCTTACTAATTCACTTAAACCCTTAACCGTAAATTCTCTAAATTACATGAATACCTTGCCTACACCTAAATAATGCATGGAACACACAAATTTCACTTCTTTGGGCTGTAATGGACGAAATTATTGATGCCATTATGCAGCTGAATTATTGCCAAAAGTTGCACTAAAACAAAATGCCAAAATGTCAGCTTGGTCAAAGGTAGGGAAATTTGGGAAAATCCCTTGATAAATCGACGGTAATAACCGGCTAAACCTAAAAAGCTCCTTACTTGATTCTGATGGTTGGTCTTTCCCAGTTTACTACCGCTTCTACCTTACTAGGATCTACAGCAATTCCTTTCTTAGATACTACATGCCCTAAAAATTGCACCTTATCCAACCAAAACTCACACTTGGAAATCTTGGCATATAGTTTCTTTTCCTTCAAGATCTCGAAGATTATGGTCAGGTGGCATTCATGCTCTTCATGGGTCTTAGAATATATGAGAATGTCATCTATAAAGACAACTACAAACTGATCTAAATAAGGCCGAAAGATCCTATTCATGTAATCCATAAAAATAGCTGGAGCATTGGTTAACCCAAAGGACATTACTGCAAACTCAAAATGGCCGTATCGAGTGCGAAAGGCCGTTTAGGTATGTCTTCATCTCTCACTCTAATTTGATGGTAGCCTGACCTCAAATCTATCTTAGAAAACACTACCGCACCTTTCAGTTGGTCCATCAAATCATCGATCCTAGGCAGAGGATACTTGTTTTTCACCGTTACTTTATTCAACTGCCGATAATCTACACACATCCTCATACTCCCATCCTTTTTCTTTACAAACAACACAGGGCTCCCCAAGGTGATGCACTAGGCCTAACAAACTTTTTCTCCAATAAATCTTCCAATTGAGTTTTTAACTCGGTCAATTCTAATGGGGACATCCTGTATGGGGCTATGGATATAGGTCCCGCACCCAGCAATTCTATGGAAAACTCTATCTCTCTCTTGGGGGGAAACTCTGGTATCTCATCTGGAAATACTTCAGGATAATTTCTTACTATTGGTATCTCATCGATACTTTGCTCAAAGTCTACATCACTAGCGGCTAAGAAAATGTAACCTTTACTCTCACCCTTACCACAATCCATTTCCACAAATAGCGGTTATGTAAAGACTTATGGGTTTCTTAGGTTCAATAGGAACAGGAAGAAAAGTGATGGTTTTCTCATAACAGCTTTCAAAGATGCGGTTGGCCTCAAGCCAATCCATGCCAAGAATCACATCTAAACCTCGCATGGGTAAGCAAATAAGATCTAAAACAAAGGATCTATTATCTATAATAAAACTACAATCTAAACAACATTTACAAGTCCTAACGGGTTTTCCAAATCGGGGTAGAAACAATAAGGTCAAAAGGAAGCTCACCATAGGTAAATTAAGGCTATTAACACATGAATGGGAGATAAAAGAATGAGAAGCGCCAGAATCATATAGTACAATTAAGTCTTTACCATGCATATTACCCTTACCTTCCACGAGATTTCGTGACTTCGTTGTTTCTTCAAAGATTAACAGAAATACCCTTCCCTGGTATTGCGGCTTGGGATTGGGGTTGGCGGGTTTCTTTCCGTGCATTCTGGAGTAATGACCTGGTTTTCCACACCGATAGCACACGTTTGTTCCGGCTCGACATAGCATGCTCCCATGATTCTTGCCGCACTTGGGACATTCCATGGATGGCGCAGGCCGTGGAGGTACTGCTGGACCTCTTTGTGGTGCTTTCCCTTTATTGTTGTTATTGTTGTTGTTGTGATTGTTACGCGGGTTATTGTTGTAGCGGTTGATATTATAGCGATTGTTGATGTTTGGCCTTCCTTGTTGAAAATTTCTTTGTGTCCCTTGTGGTCTTGATTGAGGGGGAAATGGAGGTCGATTCTGCCTCTTGAACTGTTGACCTTGAGGTGTCAACTTTTTGGTAATATTATCTGACTTTGGGGTGTTTAGTTTTCTCTGACCTTCTTCAATAATCCGACATTTGTTAACTAGGGTAGAGAAATCCCTAATCTCCAAATGTGCAACTGCCACATTAAGTTCCGCCTTCAACCCTGACTCGTATTTAATGCATTTCCAGTACTCATCAGGATTTCCTTGGTACATTCTTGAGAACTTAATGAGTTCTTCAAATCTGGCATTGTACTGGGCCACATTCATATTCCCCTGGACAACTTGCATGAATTCAATGTCCTTGGCATTTCTAACTGACTGTGGAAAGTACTTTTCATAAAAATGGACCTTGAAAAGTTCCCAATCAATGTCCATGTCGGTCGTCTCCAGGAGTCTTCGAACACCCGTCCACCAGAAACCAGCATCACCTTCAAGCATATGAGTAGCGAAGGTGACCTTTGCTCCTCGAGCATGGGACTACAAAGAAAGACCTTCTCAATATTCCGAATCCATTCATCTGCAATATTTGGATTCAGTGTCCCTTGAAAACCGGTGGGTTTGCCTTACGAAACTCCCCGAAACAGGCATGTTCAGGAATCTCATGTCCCTGATTCATATTGGCTTGACGATCCTGATCCATTCGTTCCATCATCATTCTCATGGTCCTTGCTACGTCGCGGAGTGCTTCACTGTCTCGTTGTCTTGATTATTCTGCGTCGCCCTAGTCCGTTGTCGACGTGCCATTGGTCCCTATACACACAAAACAAAGAACACCGAGGTGATCAGCCCAATATTCCATGCAAAGTGAGCAAGTTACCATGGCACTTTCAACATACAAATGAGTGATGTATTTCTAATCCTCAAGCTCATCCTAATGATAAACATCTACACATGACGTCACTAACGTATTATGCTTTAGAAGCATAGCTAGTCCAATCCTCAGGCTCTATGAGAATCGAACTGCTCTGATACCAAAATGTAACACCCTAGTAATTAACCAGATACACCTAGGTTGAATCTGATTAATGACTAGACTTTACTCCTTGCTTTGGTTCTTTCTTCATAATTTGAAAATACTTAGTGAAATTACGAGCCATTTTTTTTTTAACACATAATTGAAAACATGAGCCGAGTACAACGTGAACGAGTAAGTGGGGTATAATAAGACGTTTAAGAATATATCACATCATATCACTTAGGCTCCATCATATAACATCCATAAGCACATTATAGCATATATTTACATACAATAACCTCACTCAAAGGGTGGGTTATGTTCATACATCATTATCTTATGTAAACCCATAAAAGAAAATATACTTAAGGAAATACATGCCCCTAAACTAGATAACTCCATAAGCCGGGAAGGTTATTCTAAAACTAAGGTGCATCATCACACATAAATCTACTAAGAACCTTCTATGGCCACTGTCCTGGAAATCGGGGAATAAATCCGATCCAATGATGAGCTCCTCGGGCGGACACACGAGATGCACCAGTCGGGTCGCATGGACGCCCTTCTGGCTAACCTCGGCTGAACAACTGTTTCCTTACTACCCTCTCTTACACGCAGGGAGTAGGAGCAGAGCTCTCGAAATATACATGAGTAGGAGTGTCCTCTAAAGGATCGATTTGAATATCTCGTCTCGGGAACATACTGGAAATCCATGGACAGCAGATGAAGGGATAAGAACGTAACATCCTTTCATCAAGTGGACGTGCATGTTCGAAACCATTTCATCGCCATAGGGAGAAGTAGGAGAAAATCGATAACTAGGGACAGGATGTGCAAATGGACGACCTATGTAAATAAAAACACGAATCACGCACCTCTCTTCAAAATGATACGAGCGATGCACCGGATCATAGTGGAATTCCCAAGTAGGGGTATCAACGAACAGGACGAATGTCGCCATTTGAATCTGGAGACAATGACGGAAATAAAGAAAAGGGAGTGAGAATCTTGCTAAAGAATTCTCGAGGGTGCCTCCTTCTATAGTGTCATCATCAAAGTCCCCAGAACCTCGGGATTATTCTAAAATAGTGAGCATGCAAAGATTCATTTTAAGTTCGGACAAATACTTAACCGAGGTTCGTCAAGTTTTAAATCATGCGTCTTATAATGCATCATAATCTTAACATGTCATATTTACAATGAACTTTTCCTTTATCATTACATCATTTTCCTCATCATCATTATCAAATAACATGCATAAAAGAACGTCATATAATATTAGCTACATGTGGACATAGTGCACATATTTCATTTCCTTAGGTGACTTAAAATCTTATCATCATCATTATTTTCCTTAGGCCACCCTATACTCCACCCTTTTGGGAGTAATTTAGGTTATGAGCTCATACTTTACTAGTCGTCACTAGCATATACTTATCCCTTTGATAAGCTAAAGTCCCGACTCTACCCTTTGAGAGAACGGGTTAGGGGCTAAAATCACCTTTTCACCACCTATAGTCCGATGGTTCCAAAGGATCATTTTCTTATAAGTTTAAGTCACCATTAAATCTTTGCATGTTATATCATAATACAATTCATAAACATCATAACATTTTCTCATTTATAGTCTTAAGCTAGAATAATATATATCAATCAAAATCATGCATATGGGAGATTCCTGTGAAAGAGAGGTGGGTCACAATGGACATGCTTAAATACCAAGTCTTTCCTTAGCTGTAACCTTTCCAAATTACACTTTTACAATGATACACTTTCTTCTAGCAACAAAGGTAAATTTTACATAATAAAGAGCATTTCATGTATAAGCATTCTCATTATTTGCAACAGAACTATAACATGCAAGCCAGAAATCATTCAATGATATCAAGTACTTAATAAGCATCCAATCCTTACATAGAATTATCAATTATAGAACTAATTAGTTACTAAACCAATTATGAATCATTCTCTTAACAATAAACCATAATTATCACAACTTCAATCATATCAAATCATTATCACACATTGATACTAAAATCAGATCAGTGGTTAATCATGAACCTCATGCAATTACATAGAATCATATTTTAAGTGCATATAAAATACTAGTTCCTCAGTAAAATCCTTGCAAAGCCTTAAAACTCATTTAGAAACTAGTTCTTTTGTCAAATTTGGGAGGATCTTCACAATTAAAATTCTCACTTAAGATAAAAGGAGTAAGTCTTGAGCTTTAGAGATTTAGGTGACATCTTAGAATTATAAACATGCTATGCAACCTTATTTTAATCTTATCTTTATAAGGTGATAGCTTGGAATTATAAACATGGTATGCAATTCCATTTCTTTATCTTTAAGATTTAAGGTGATGACTTGAAAATTAAACATGATGCAAGAACTTGAAATATAAACATGATACAAGAAAGCTGAGCGCGTGTAATCCGCATTGCAACCAGAGAGGGAGAAGAGAATATTAAGAAACCGGAGCGCGGCTAGTCCGCACAGGACCAGTAGAGGGAGGAGAGATTATTAAGAAACCGGAGCGGCGGTAGTCCGCACAGGACCAGTAGAGGGAGAAGAGATTATTATTACATCTTTTTAAGCTCCAATCTCAAGACTTTTTAAAGAATAAATTCTTTAACTCCAATAATCATATTTCTTTGCTTGTGATACATGGGCAAGTCTTTGAGCTCTAGGATCTTTAGGTGATGGCATAAAATAAACATGCCATGCGTTGATTCTTTTAGCCATTATAAGATATAGTGAGAGCATAAATTAAATATGAGATGAAACCTCTTTATTGTCTTGAAAGATTAAGTGATGACTTGAAACATAAACATGAAATACAAGCTTGGAATTTAAACATGAGAAATGCAAGTTCATTTATTCATTCTTGAAAATTTAGTGATGACATAGAAGGTAAACATGGTTATGCAAAGCATAAACTTAATCATGGATGCAAATTCATTTTGTTTCTTTACTAGAGCTCCTTCAAGACTTTAAAAGAATTATAAATTCAACCCAATACATATCTTAACAAGAAATAAAACATAAAAGGAAAAAATACATCTTTCAAGTTCTAAACTAAAAATCTTTGTTTTAGCATCATAAAGCATTATTCTTTAAAGTTTTGCATCAAGTGGAATTTTCAAGCTTTAGAGGCCTAACTTGTGATGGATTTACAATCCACCCTCAAGGTCCTCATCATCAAGCCATCATCTTAGTTCCACCTAGGCCATATGGTTGAATTGGTTAAAGAAAATTGAAGAAGAAAACCAAAATGAAAAGCTAAGGTAAGTTCATAATTTCATCATTTTGAGCTAAAAACACAACCCCTCAAAGCATAGAAATAAATTTAGAAACTACTCCCTACCTAATCTGAGTTGAAGAAGAGGAAGAGAACTTGGTTTCTTGAAGTGAAATGAAACAAAATCTCTTTGAAAAAATTGAAGAAAGAATTCAGCCAAAGAGGAGGAAGAAAGAAAGTTTTTGGTGCTCTTAAAAACTAGTTATGAACTAAGCATTCTAAGACCACTCAAGCAAGCCTATTTATAGAAGATTTTGAGGCTTCTAATTGGCCAAAATGATGAGGTAGTGGACGGAATTTTGCAGGAGAAATAAGGGAGGAAAAATCATTTTAGACAAAGTTGTATGAAATTAAGGAATTATGTCTCTTATGGTGACATTTTGGCATTTTGTTTTAGTGCAACTTTTGGCAATAATTCAGCTGCATAATGGCATCAATAATTTCGTCCATTATAGCCCAAAGAAGTGAAATTTGTGTGTTCCATGCATTATTTAGGTGTAGGCAAGGTATTCATGTAATTTAGAGAATTTACGGTTAAGGGTTTAAGTGAATTAGTAAGCAATTTGGGTGTTTTTGAGCAATTTTGGGTTCTAATCAATCTAAATACATAATTTTGACTCTAGATTAATATTTAGAATTTAATAAGCTTTAATTTGAGCCTAATATTGCTTAGGTTTCGGTATACGAATCAAAAATCCCAAAATTCGCAAACCGCCAAAAACAGTGGCAAAATCGCACTTTCACTTAAAAATTGCCCGAGGCCACCCGAGCTTAACCAATGGTTAATCATGGCTTAAAAACACATTTTAAAACATTTTAGTGAGGTTTGGGCTCAGTCAGCACGCACATCGGAGTTAAAACAACCGCAGGGGCGTTTTGGTCATTTCGCTGGTCTAACTCAAAATTGAGATCCTTTTGCTCTATTAACACACATAACACAAACAATCCCTTATTATCCTCAAAATATCCCCTTGAGAATAGGTGGGGCCCACGATCCTCATTTTCTGAGTAAAATAACTTCAGGGGCATTTTGGTCATTTTATACGTACAGAAATTCGGGATTTGCGACTCTCGCATGAATCGTTCCTAACCTCTCTTCTAATGTTATATTCCTTTATTGAGGATTGTTCCGCCTCAAATCTTATGTAATAATTACCTACGGTAATTCGATAATTGAGTAATTTCTAATGACAGTAAAAATTACAGTAAAAATTGGGGCGTTACACACAGGACCAGTAGAGGGAGAAGAAAATATTAAGAAACCGGAGCGGCGGTAGTCCGCACAGGACCAGTAGAGGGAGGAGAGATTATTAAGAAACCGGAGCGGCGGTAGTCCGCACAGGACCAGTAGAGGGAGAAGAGATTATTATTATTACATCTTTTTAAGCTCCAATCTCAAGACTTTTTAAAGAATAAATTCTTTAACTCCAATAATCATATTTCTTTGCTTGTGATACATGGGCAAGTCTTTGAGCTCTAGGATCTTTAGGTGATGGCATAAAATAAACATGCCATGCGTTGATTCTTTTAGCCATTATAAGATATAGTGAGAGCATAAATTAAATATGAGATGCAACCTCTTTATTGTCTTGAAAGATTAAGTGATGACTTGAAACATAAACATGAAATACAAGCTTGGAATTTAAACATGAGAAATGCAAGTTCATTTATTCATTCTTGAAAATTTAGTGATGACATAGAAGGTAAACATGGTTATGCAAAGCATAAACTTAATCATGGATGCAAATTCATTTTGTTTCTTTACTAGAGCTCCTTCAAGACTTTAAAAGAATTATAAATTCAACCCAATACATATCTTAACAAGAAATAAAACATAAAAGGAAAAAAAATACATCTTTCAAGTTCTAAACTAAAAATCTTTGTTTTAGCATCATAAAGCATTATTCTTTAAAGTTTTGCATCAAGTGGAATTTTCAAGCTTTAGAGGCCTAACTTGTGATGGATTTACAATCCACCCTCAAGGTCCTCATCATCAAGCCATCATCTTAGTTCCACCTAGGCCATATGGTTGAATTGGTTAAAGAAAAATTGAAGAAGAAAACCAAAATGAAAAGCTAAGGTAAGTTCATAATTTCATCATTTTGAGCTAAAAACACAACCCTCAAAGCATAGAAATAAATTTAGAAACTACTCCCTACCTAATCTGAGTTGAAGAAGAGGAAGAGAACTTGGTTTCTTGAAGTGAAATGAAACAAAATCTCTTTGAAAAAATTGAAGAAAGAATTCACCCAAAGAGGAGGAAGAAAGAAAGTTTTTGGTGCTCTTAAAAACTAGTTATGAACTAAGCATTCTAAGACCACTCAAGCAAGCCTATTTATAGAAGATTTTGAGGCTTCTAATTGGCCAAAATGATGAGGTAGTGGACGGAATTTTGCAGGAGAAATAAGGGAGGAAAAATCATTTTAGACAAAGTTGTATGAAATTAAGGAATTATGTCTCTTATGGTGACATTTTGGCATTTTGTTTTAGTGCAACTTTTGGCAATAATTCAGCTGCATAATGGCATCAATAATTTCGTCCATTATAGCCCAAAGAAGTGAAATTTGTGTGTTCCATGCATTATTTAGGTGTAGGCAAGGTATTCATGTAATTTAGAGAATTTACTAAGGGTTTAAGTGAATTAGTAAGCAATTTGGGTGTTTTTGAGCAATTTTGGGTTCTAATCAATCTAAATACATAATTTTGACTCTAGATTAATATTTAGAATTTAATAAGCTTTAATTTGAGCCTAATATTGCTTAGGTTTGGGTATACTGAATCAAAAATCCCAAAATTCGCAAACCGCCAAAAACAGGGGCAAAATCGCATTTTCACTTAAAAATTGCCCGAGGCCACCCGAGCTTAACCAATGGTTAATCATGGCTTAAAAACACATTTTAAAACATTTTAGTGAGGTTTGGGCTCACCAAGACGCACATCGGAGTTAAAACAACCTTGCAGGGCGTTTTGGTCATTTCAAGCTGTCGGAACTCAAAATTGAGATCCTTTTGCTCTATTAACACACATAACACAAACAATCCCTTATTATCCTCAAAATATCCCCTTGAGAATAGGTGGGGCCCACGATCCTCATTTTCTGAGTAAAATAACTTGGGGCATTTTGGTCATTTTATACGTCTGAGAAATTCTGATTTGCGACTCTCCCATGAATCGTTCCTAACCTCTCTTCTAATGTTATATTCCTTTATTGAGGATTGTTCCGCCTCAAATCTTATGTAATAATTACCTACGGTAATTCGATAATTGAGTAATTTCTAATGACAGTAAATATTACAGAAAATTGGGCGCACACACAGACCAAGAGAGGAGAAGAAAATATTAAGAAACCGAGCGCGGTAGTCCGCACAGGACCAGAGAGAGGAGAAGAGAATATTAAGAAACCGAGCGCTGTAGTCCGCATGACCGCAGAGGAGAAGAGAATATTATTATTACATCTTTTTAAGCTCCAATCTCAAGACTTTTTAAAGAATAAATTCTTTAACTCCAATAATCATATTTCTTTGCTTGTGATACATGGGCAAGTCTTTGAGCTCTAGGATCTTTAGGTGATGGCATAAAATAAACATGCCATGCTGATTCTTTTAGCCATTATAAGATATAGTGAGAGCATAAATTAAATATGAGATGCAACCTCTTTATTGTCTTGAAAGATTAAGTGATGACTTGAAACATAAACATGAAATACAAGCTTGGAATTTAAACATGAGAAATGCAAGTTCATTTATTCATTCTTGAAAATTTAGTGATGACATAGAAGGTAAACATGGTTATGCAAAGCATAAACTTAATCATGGATGCAAATTCATTTTGTTTCTTTACTAGAGCTCCTTCAAGACTTTAAAAGAATTATAAATTCAACCCAATACATATCTTAACAAGAAATAAAACATAAAAGGAAAAAATACATCTTTCAAGTTCTAAACTAAAAATCTTTGTTTTAGCATCATAAAGCATTATTCTTTAAAGTTTTGCATCAAGTGGAATTTTCAAGCTTTAGAGGCCTAACTTGTGATGGATTTACAATCCACCCTCAAGGTCCTCATCATCAAGCCATCATCTTAGTTCCACCTAGGCCATATGGTTGAATTGGTTAAAGAAAAATTGAAGAAGAAAACCAAAATGAAAAGCTAAGGTAAGTTCATAATTTCATCATTTTGAGCTAAAAACACAACCCCTCAAAGCATAGAAATAAATTTAGAAACTACTCCCTACCTAATCTGAGTTGAAGAAGAGGAAGAGAACTTGGTTTCTTGAAGTGAAATGAAACAAAATCTCTTTGAAAAAATTGAAGAAAGAATTCAGCCAAAGAGGAGGAAGAAAGAAAGTTTTTGGTGCTCTTAAAAACTAGTTATGAACTAAGCATTCTAAGACCACTCAAGCAAGCCTATTTATAGAAGATTTTGAGGCTTCTAATTGGCCAAAATGATGAGGTAGTGGACGGAATTTTGCAGGAGAAATAAGGGAGGAAAAATCATTTTAGACAAAGTTGTATGAAATTAAGGAATTATGTCTCTTATGGTGACATTTTGGCATTTTGTTTTAGTGCAACTTTTGGCAATAATTCAGCTGCATAATGGCATCAATAATTTCGTCCATTATAGCCCAAAGAAGTGAAATTTGTGTGTTCCATGCATTATTTAGGTGTAGGCAAGGTATTCATGTAATTTAGAGAATTTACTGCTAAGGGTTTAAGTGAATTAGTAAGCAATTTGGGTGTTTTTGAGCAATTTTGGGTTCTAATCAATCTAAATACATAATTTTGACTCTAGATTAATATTTAGAATTTAATAAGCTTTAATTTGAGCCTAATATTGCTTAGGTTTCGCTATACGAATCAAAAATCCCAAAATTCGCAAAATTGCCAAAAACAGGGCAAAATCGTAC